>CM062518.1:34253446-35503446 GCA_031439585.1 Pterocarpus macrocarpus | reverse complement strand
ATCAAGTCCTTTTTTTTTTGTAGGATGAAAGTTTCTAGTTTATTCAATTTAAACGTCTTAAGCCAAAAGTTCCACAATACAATCAGGTACTTCTCTTAGGCACACTTTTTCTTTTGTTGGAATGAACCTAGCCACAATTGTTTTTGGGCACAACCTAACATAGTTTTAAACCGTAGCCACACTTCTTTTTTTGTCGAACATAGCCACATTTTTGAACATTAATATTTAGCATAATGGGCTAATGAGTTTGCAGCCCTATTACATTTTCTTAGAATATATTGGGCTTTAAATTTTTAAAACCTTAAGCCCATTAAATATATTCATGGATTAAGCTGCTATTATATGGGAGATCCATTGAGCTATTATCAAAGTTATCAAGCATTGTTCTAACATCCCCTTCTAGAATTGTAGATCTAAAGCCCAAATCCCTAGCTAACTTTATATCCTCCAATGCAGCCACACATACAGCCCCTCTTTTTATGTTGAGCGCTTAGCAGCAACCCTTCTTTGCAATCCTAGTCACCGGCCCTCTTTCTTCAACAGCCCTCTTTCCTATTTTCAAATCAAAGGGGACATCTTGCAGAGGTCTTGGTCACCCCATTCTCTTTTAGGGTTAAATTTTTTCTTCTTTTTCTTTTCTCTTATTTTTTATTATTCACCCTTTATCTAGTATGGCGTGCTTGATCTTTATATCTAGTGAAATATCTTGATAGTAGATTGTCTAGATTGAAAACTCGTGCTTTTGAGTCTTGTGGTTACAATTATCTCTTGGATCGAATGACTATGCTTGTGGCAATGATATTGACAATATCTACTAGTAAATATTGGTTGGAGATTTTTTTTGAGACAGTGGAACTCTTTTTGCAATATATGATTGTTTTTGAAGACTTTGGTGATCTTATTTGTACTACAGAGTGAGCTATTGGTATAAAAATTTGGCTACCATCAGTTTGATAAAGTAGATGCTGCCATGTTCAACTACCTAACTCTAAGAAGTTGCAAGTGTTATGTTTTGCATCTATATAGCCAAAGAATGATGGTTTTATAATGCTTCAGATAAATCTGAAATCTAACATGCTCACTTTTGCATTAATAGGTATTTGTAGTATGATGCGATAGCGTCGATATTCTGATGTGTCTATTAAAGCTATATAATTTTCATTGATTAATTTTCTAGGTTTAAGCTAGTTGTGTTAACATATTCTTATATATTGTACACAGTTCTGCCTTTATTTATTAATCAATAAAGTTTTTATGACAAAAAAAAAAAAAAGACAAAGTCTCAACTTGATATACACATCAATCTTGCCTTGCCTTTTCATGCACATAGCTAGTCACTGCTCCTTTATCATTGCAAATAACTATGCCTAATCCATAAGCTTCTTTGTCTTCAAAAATTCATAGTATTTATGTTTATTTTGAGAATTAGTAGCGGAAGTCAGCGCCAGCTTTGATGCATGGGTGGACCACGTATGTGGACTTCATCCTTCATCTTTGCTTGTTTGAAGCTTCTTTATTCTTCTATGGCTTGCTTGACTTACTGGTTCAAATTCTTCCTTGGCTTTCCTTGTCATACCTCGTTCCTTTGCCTCTAGATTGCCTCCCCAGCTTCTACTGTTGTGTTCTCAAGCTCTTCTTGGGTCAAATTCTAAAAATGTTCTTGCTTAAACAACAATCAGGCCATTGTGTCAGTAATTGTTTTGTGGCACAATTGAATTCCACTTACATGTAACACTTAAATATTATTAAACAATATTTTTTGCATCTAAACATTTACTTTTAAATTTATATTATGTTAAATTGTGACCCTTTTTAATATATATTAATGAATTACACATAATATATCAAACCATCCCATATTGGATTGAACCACCAAACCAAACTAAAGAACTATATTAAATTAGATTTTCTAAACTATATTAAACCAGATGAAACCAAACTAAATTATATCAGATTAGACTAAAGCAAACCTGATCAAACTAAAATATACTACACCAAATAATATCAAACTATACTAAACCAAAAGGATTAAATCAAATTAAATTAAACTGATTTAAATGAGACCAATCGGCGGTAACTTTACTTTATTCTTATGATATAAAATTATTTGTCATGTCAAATTTCTAATATCTTTAAGAGATATGTTACGAATATATAACTTGCATTAAATATCATGTCGACTTATACTCTATCTATTATTGGATAGGATGTGAACTCCATCCAAGTGAAATCCATACTCTATTTAATGATAGGTGAAATGTGAGTTAGCACTAGGGATGTCAACGGGGTAGGGCGGGCACAGAGATAACCCCTTATCTCCCATCCCATCGATAAATATCCGCCTCCATTTCCTGTCTCATATTTGCACAGGTAGCTGCTTATGACTTCTCCCGCCGATTTAGGGTATTTGTGGCTATCAATAGGTACCCATTATAATATTAAAAATTCTAAAAAATTCAAAAAAAAAATAAATTAAATAAAAAAATTATAATATCATAAAATATTTAAAATAAGCACAAATAATAATATAATTAGACAATCCAAATTTCAACAACTTAAAATACTTAAAATAAAAATAAATACAAAACAACCACAAATAATAATTCAATTTCACAATAAAAATTCCAATTAATTAAAATATATAAAATAAAAATAAATCCATAATAATAATCTAACACATTTAATATATATATAGTAATTTAATATTAGATACCACAAATATGAAGATAACAATCCCCACCTTTGCCCTATTTAATATATGAGCACTTAAAATCCCTATTTCTAATTATTTGCAAGGTCACAATTTTTCCTCTATACCTGTCCTATTGCAATTATTATATGCGGGGCAGATTTTTTAACCATCCATAATCGGCTCGGTGACTTATGTAACTTGTGTTCATTTCTCCACCTTTAAATGAAAGTCAACAAAATGTACCATATATTTCGCGCAACCAACACTGGCCATTTTCCGCTATCATCTGTTGTCAAAATTCAATCACCTTAAGGATCAATCATCATAATCCAGCCACCATTTATCTCTATCGGCAAATGACAATGGCCGACCACCTAGGCTATCATCATTAATTATTGAATTCGAGCACCCTATATCATTGTCTATTAACTATGGTGGCTAGCAACTTCAACTATTATTACAAGACTTTTAAATTTGGTTATCTTCAGCCGTTGTCAGTAATTTTCAAAGTTTTAAATTTTTATAAAGTAAAATACACTTCAATATTTTGAAAATTCTAATTTGACTCCCAAGATAGATACCCTTCTTGGCGTGCAAGACTTGAACATCTTAGGCAACAAGGAAGCACAAGCCACATTAATTGGTGGTCTGCTTCCACAAAGGCTTGCTAAAGACAAAGTTCATCAAACGCAATGGAGAAAGAGCCCAAGTCGTTGGAGAAACCAGCTAGCAATCTGCCAGAGGCATCTTTTGACTGAATCCCACAAGCAGCCGCCAAAGTGCAAATGAGGACAGAACCATCCGGGGCGGAGCTTTCTTTGGACAGCGGCCCCTTAAATTTTTTTCAAAAAATTAATTTATATACATATATATATAGAGAGAATTCTGTTTGATAAATAAGTTTAAGTCTAAATATATTATTTTACATAAATATTATTACTCTATTTAATGAGCTCCTCTAGCTTAAAAATCTATCACTTATTTTTTTAATTAAAATAACTAAAAAAATCACATCATAATTGAGCATTATTTTAGAGTAGAAATATATTTTATTATATTAGATAAGCAATTACAAGAGTTAAAATAGCAAGTTCAACAGTTAAACAATGGATTTGTAAACTTTAAGTTTTGCTTTGATTTCTAAGGATATTTTCAAAATTTTTGATATTGTTAAGTGTGTGTTTAGAAATGCAAGAAAAAAATATTTTTTTAAATAAAAGCTATTTTGAAATAACTTCATATGTTTGGATAAAAAATTTGAATGAATTATAAGTAAAAGATTCTAATTTTATGTATAAAATCCACTTATAAGTAAAAGTAAATTTTAACCAATATAGAGTTAATCAATATAGATAGGTGTCTTGATCCCTTAATCAGAAATCTCAGATTTAAACCATAGGAATAGAAAAAATCTCGATAGGAGACTATTATCCCCTTTAGGAACCTTTGTCGGATTGAATTGAATTAGTTAAATTTTTAATAATAGAATTCAAATATATGTGGTTCTATCGAGATATATTAAAAAAAAAAGAAGAAAGTAAAAGCAGTTTTTTTTAACTTTTTTATTAAAAGTAAAAAAGGATTATTTTAGAAATTATAATATTTTTACCAAGATAACCTAAATATCAAATATTATAAAATATAAATAAATTATATCATATATTTTTTAGTAATTTATCATAAAAAATTATTATTTTTATACAAGCTAAATAAAATACACTATTTTAAAAATATTTTAAAATTAATACTCCCAATATCATAAGATCTTTTTTAATCTATCTCTTTAAAATTATTTTGTTCTATTAATTATTTACTTTAAAGTTTATATATATAGATATATAATATGCAATTAATTTTACTTTAATTGTCATCATCTAATTCATGTGTTAAAGTCTTTGGCCCCTAAAAATTTTGTTCAAGTTCCACCACTGGAACCATCGGTGTTGATCTTCTTGTGCCAACCCAGATAATTATGAACTTTTCCTTTCGGTTTTGTTATACCCAAAACGATCGAGGCTTCATTTATGATTTATCGTCAAATTGTGTCACAGAAAATCGAACAAACCAAAGGGCTGAAAATTATTTTTTAAAAGAAAAATCTTTTTATTACGCGTTAGCAAAACAAATAACATTATTTTTAAAATTTCTAAATTAGGATTTTCAAGTCAGAAATATATCTTGTTCTGGTTTGATTATGTACATGCCTTCTAGCACCAAAAATATTTCACGAGTCAATTTCTTACTAGCTGTTGCTGCGCAAGTCATTATAATCCCCGGTGCACGGCGAGGAGCACAAGAAACTGTTCGATGAACCTGGACATATTTATTGATTTGATATTGGCATAAATATCTGGATTCTCAATATTAAAAATAAATTTCTAATAAATAAATAAATTTCCATGACAGTGCATGAAAGATAAATAATTTCTTTTGTGTTAATAAATGTATAAATTATTGGGATAAAATCTGACTTATTATTGATTCACCATATAAGTAGCGCAGATAACTTGTAATACTTCAGGATGATTTATTTTTAATATAAGCATAATAAATGATTAAGTGATTGTCTTCATATTACATATTTCTTAATTGAGTTATATTTTATTTTTGGTAAAAAAATAATTTTTTTTGGTACATTGGGAAAAATAATTTATTTCCTCTAGTTTAAGGTTATGTATGTCTAAAAATGTACGATATGGTTCTTAGTTTTTTTCAAAGTCTATATTTTAATTATTTTGTTTAATGTTTAATTTTTCCGTCAAACATTATTAAAAAGATTGTGATGATTAAATTATGTAATCTTCTAATCGAATTTAATTATTGTTAAAAAAGTTTAATGTACTCCTTTTCGACTTAAATTTTCATGCACTTTAGTTTTAAAACTAATCAAATATAAAAATATCCGTTTATGTTTGATAAAAAAGTTAACATGAGAACAAAAATACACATATTATAAACTTTATAGGTCGTTTCATACAATCTTTTTAATTTAAGGAATATAGTCATAAATTATATAGGGTAAATTATAATTTCATTGATTTTTATTTTTCAGTAAAACTAATCCAATTATCTTAATTTTTGAAGACTAACAATGTGCTTAAATGTTCTTTTCTTTGTATATAAAAATTTAGGTTAAGGAAAAAAGTTCAATATATTTTATGAATTGAACCTAAGTTATAGTGATATATGAGTAAAAGATTGACTAAATGAATTAATTTTCTTTAGTGAATGTTTTTTTATTAATGAAACAAAACAAAACTAATAGGAATGAATTAGATAGCGAAAAAATAAATGAAATAAGGTTATATTTCCCTCTTGTTTGGGAGATTATTAAAGCATTGGAAGTTATAATTTATAATTTTTTCTATTACACTATAATTTTGTGAGAAATAAAAAACAAGTCTTTAAAAAGAAAAGAGGGATAATAGATTCCCGGGTTTATTTTCTTCTCTGATTATATTAAAACCTTCAAATAAGAAAATTTATTTATTTTCCTATTATTTTCTTTCTACTTACCTCACTACTTGCCATCCTAACATGTTGGGCATGCAGTCACCATCCTGATCAATTTTCTAATGTTAAAAAAGCCTGATTCTAACATTTGAGTAGTTCAAGTAGATTGACACTTATTTTTTAAAAATAATATTTTGAATTTGAGTTTTATAAATAAAAAATATTAATATTATAAAAATTTTACTTCTATAATAAATTAAACTAATTCGAGTTAAATTAGTTGAGATATAATAGATTCCAAATATCGATAATTCGGTCCAAAAAAGCATATTTGTTTTATATATATATTTATGCACTTATTTTTTTATTTTACCTTTCTCTTAACATTAAAGTGTTTTTAGGAGAGATTATTATCCATTTTTTATTTATTTTCTAACAAGTGGCACAAAAGCACTAGTTAGGATTAAACAGATAAATGTATTATTTAAAAAATTAAAGCTTTTAAAAGTATTAAATATTTTTTTTAAAATAGTATTTTCATAATCTTCTATTCTTAAGAGCACTTGTCAACAAAATTTGTTCTTTTATTAAATATACATTGAATACCGTAACAATGTCTTTTTTGCATGCAACAAAATGTAACTTATATAAGTACAATCAAATAGAATCATGTATGAGAATAGGAGTATTACACAACTTTAAAAAGTAGTTCTAATTTAGTAATATTAAAAAAAATTACTAAATATTGACACCGAATAATAAAACCACTCATTCTCCGAAAATTAATATGTATGTCAATAATCTTACTCAATACGACAATCATAAGTTAACAAAAAGGACTCAATTCAAAAATCACATCATATACTAAACTGAACATTGAATTAAAATAAATTCCCATAATCATGGGGGCCTTAAGCAAAAAAAATATATAGTAAAAAATATAGAATCCCATAATGTTTCTAATACTTTAATAAGGAATGCACAAATGGAAAAAAGAGTGCGAAGACACACCACTGTCCGTGTGTTTTAGGCTTTTAGCATTTTTCGAATTTTAAAACTTTTTTTTTCCCCTAAAATGCCAGCAGACTGAAATATCTAATATTGGGAATTTACCGTTGCCCCTTCGCTCCTGATATTACCAATATTCTCTATTTTTAACATAAAGCCCCATTGAAATTCGTTCCGCAACTGAAGGAGGAGGTAGAACAGACTCAAGAGATAGTGAGTGAGTGGGTTTAGTGTTTGTGTCATGTTGTGAGCTGTGGTCTGGTCTCGCCGTCTCCAGGTCCTAACTCATTCAACCAACAAATATCTTCATCATCCATAACCATATTTCCCCAGGGTTAAGGTTGTGGTTCTCTCAACCAACCAATAACAAACAAACCATGGCCTCTCCTTCCTTAATCAACTCGTTGACTTGCTCTTCTCGTGCTCCCGTTCGGTACTGTTTGACCCGCAGCACCACAACATCATTGAGATTGGGTAACAACCACTCTCCCGGACAATTGTCAACGAGGGTCTCTTCTGCTTCCCCCGTTATCTGCAAAGCTGTCTCTGTTAAGCCCCAAACCGAGATCGAGGGTCTCAACATTGCCGAAGATGTTACCCAGGTTGGTTCACTTACTGGACTCTCACAATATTGTTATTGTTGTTGTTGTTGTTGTTGTTATTATTATTCAAAGCTCTAAATATTTTTCATTTGATGGTCAATTCGAAGTTGGAAGATTTGACGCCTTTAATCCCAGACACTCAGTTATAGATTCTGTGATTCTGTCTCAATTTGTTGTGTTTTGATGATTAAAATGTGCCCGTGAATATGTTGCTGGTGTAAATTTTGAGTTCTTGTGCTTTCCTCTTTGCTTCTTGTTTTATGCGTGAGATATCAGCATTCGATGGAATCTTGATTTGTTTGGTATTTTTTGGTGCTGACGTGGCACAGCTCATAGGAAAAACGCCAATGGTTTACCTGAACAATATAGTGAAGGGCTCTGTGGCCAATATTGCTGCCAAGCTTGAGATTATGGAGCCGTGTTGTAGTGTCAAGGACAGGTGAGATGAGCTTGCAGAAACTTGTGAGATGAGATCTCATATCTTGCTTTTTTTTTTTTTTACTTTTTAAATTTTCATGGTTTGCAATAACAGTGAAGAAGGTTGCTCTGATTTTGCTATTAACCTCTTTGTTGGATTTTATTATTTCAATCTATATTTGTTTCATAGATGAAAATTGCTTTCCAATAAGTATTACATATCAAGATGGAGGTAAATCAACCTTTCAGTTAAAAAAAAAAAAAAAAATTAGTTATGTATTTACTATTTGGTGATAATTTCCATTAATTGTTAACTATATAAGAAACCCCAAAAATAGTATATGAGGTTGATGATGATATTTCTGAGACTGCATCCTGTATAGGACCACATTTCTGTGTATTGGAGGTTGAATTTATAGTTTTTTTTTTTTTCAAGAGTTTAATTGGTATGCACTGACAGTATAAAACAGTTTTACACTGTCAACCAATAGAAAAACTGTTTTACACTGTCAGTGCATTTAAATTAAATTCTTTTTTTAATACTTCTGAATTTTATTCTTGCAGGATAGGTTATAGCATGATACTTGATGCTGAGCAGAGAGGAGCTATTACGCCTGGGAAGGTAACTTATGATATAAAGGATATGTGTTTGTTTATGGAGGTCATAGTATGTATAACTTTCTCTATATTTCTGGCCACTTGTCCGCTACATTTAACTCGGACTACCTAAACAACTTATCCTTGGCTTTTGTCAAGAGATTATGCTTGCCTGCACTGGAGTATGTTACGTTTTTTAGTGTGATTGTATCTGAGTAATTTTGTAACGGTGTGCAGGTTTATACCCTAATCCAATTACAAGTGCGGTGTGTATTTGCATTGGCATTAAGTTGCTTGATCTTATGACATCTTACATGCTGGCATATTTACTGGTTTTGATAATTCTAACACTACAGCTTATTCTAGGCATGTTTCCATGTCAAACTCTTTGCTTTGGGGTGCAGTGAAGCAATTTATTTCCTTTACTGTTATACTGCATTATCTATGTGTTAGCACTATGTGGTTCACGTGGAAAAGCGCACTGTGGCCTTCATGGGGTACTAGTTAGATTGTGTCATGGTTTCTTTTCTTGCAAATTAACTGTAAAAATTGTTGCTTCAAAATTTTATTTGTTATTCTGAGTTAACTTGTTTCCCATGTGTTTTCAGAGTATTTTGGTGGAACCTACAAGTGGGAACACTGGAATTGGTCTTGCCTTTATAGCAGCTTCAAAAGGATATAAACTCATTTTGACAATGCCTGCTTCAATGAGTTTAGAAAGACGGGTTCTTTTAAAAGCTTTTGGGGCTGAGCTTGTTTTAACTGATGCAGCAAAGGGGATGAATGGAGCAGTTCAAAAAGCTGAAGAAATTTTGAAAAGTACACCCAATGCATACATGCTTCAACAATTCGATAATCCTTCTAATCCTAAGGTAAATGATGACAGTTTATTTTATATTAAAGTGTATTAATCTTGTGTTGCTGGGAAACTTATGCAGGGTTCATCATTTGCTCTAGGTGTAATGGATTAGACCATGTGTTGTACTCAGCATTGATAATTCATTCTTCTTTTACTTATTTTTAGTTGAAAACCATGCTTCAAACAGCAGTCCCAAATTCTAGATTAGTAGAAATACAAAAGCAAGTCAAGTCAAAGGTTAGGGACAAAGGTTTTCCCTTAAAGATCCATGCATTTTGCTCCTGCCAAAGACACCAAACAACACCATCATCACTTTGCCCCCCCTTTTTCTGACCATAGCCCCTGAAATTGATTAGAAGAAAATGCCCATGGTTCCGAGGGTGTAACCAAGATTCCCCATACAAACTAAAGAGCTTACTTCAAACTCCAAAGTCCTTATCTAACAGCTGGACTATGTATTATTAAGTGTGTAGCTCTTTCTGAAGTGTGGTATCTCATCACACATCTATCCAGAATTAAGCCTTGGTTGGTTTATGCAGTTGCAGCACATCATTAGTGCTAATCCTATTGAGAACTACTCTCCAAATAAATGACCTAACCTTAGAACCCTAGCTGGTGGCAATGAAGACTTCATCCAACCCAGCCCTGAAAATTTAGTTCCTTAGGCATTAGCTTCTGAATTGATATATCAAAGGAAAAGGGTTGGGGAAATGTTCATATTGTAATTTATAAACCGATATTTGTTTACCCCCATCATGTTTAGTTGAATTGAAGATGATGTACTACATGCCATAAATTGAGTTCTACTTCCACCATGGTGAGCTGCAGTATGGTCTGATATATGGAGTTGGATTCAACTATGCAGATACATTATGAGACCACTGGCCCAGAGATATGGGAAGATACAAGAGGCAAGGTAGATATTTTTGTTGCAGGAATTGGAACTGGCGGAACCATTTCTGGCGTTGGTCAATTCCTAAAACAACAAAATCCAAAAGTAAAGGTAAATATTTCCGCTGGCATTATCAAACCTTTGTCTTCTAATTTCAATCAGTATAATGACAAGAATGAAATGTCCTTAAAATTAAAAACAGTGTAAATGATTATCTGTGCTCAATCAATGTACTAGTAAGTCTTATCACCTGGAGTAATAATTTATTTGAGGAAAGCTCTCTAACATGTTGGATTCCGTTAAGCATTTTCTTCTTTATATATCAGGTTATTGGTGTAGAGCCTTTGGAAAGCAATATACTTTCAGGTGGAAAGCCTGGTAAGAAAGCAGAACAAGTTCTACATATTTCAAACCCAATATTATATTCTTTTTAAGCAATTGTACCTTGTTTCGTTTTCCTGCTAAACCACAGGACCTCACAAGATTCAGGGTATTGGGGCTGGTTTTGTGCCGAGGAATTTGGATCAAGAAGTACTTGATGAAGTTATAGCAGTCCGTTCTCATGCTTTCCCTTTTTCCTTTTTCTCTCTCTTTTTTTTTTTTTTATAATTCAAGCTGTCTTGTTGTTTATTACATTACTGGACCTGGTTTCTAAAAAACTTTACTAACTTTTTTTTGAAGAAAACTTGCTTGAGCTTGTCTGATTTTGTACTTTGAAATTTGAATCATTCTTTTTGATTCTTTAGTATGGAATCCTTTTGGCCTACACCCGTAACTAATTACCATGACAAAGCCTTGTTCACTTGTTCTTTTGCAAACAAATTGGGTGGATGTGATATTCTCCCTCTTGTTATTTGCATTGAGATAATATGATAGCATTTTGGACTTGTGGCTTTGATTGGGAATGGAAATGTCATTGCTGTATGTCGCTGACACCATTTAACGCACTGATTTGCCAATTGTTTTGTGGCAAATTTTGCTGATATTCACATTTTAAGTGTTTCACTAAGTTTCAATGAATGTGGTAATAAATATTTTTATGCACATATTAATAGAATATCTTTCATTGACAAGAGTGATTTGTTCATAGGTAGTACTGACATTCAGTTTTTTACTTCTAATAGTTGCTTTTCTGTTTACCTCTATTACCTTTTGCTATGTCTAACAGCATGGGGAAACCATATTGGGCAATAGTAAACCTTTCTTCATACACTGGCTTATTGTTTCTGAGTTCTGGTGGTTGCTATTCTTTTCCCAATTCAAGACCGTATTACACACTTAAAGCTGCTTTTAGTT
This sequence comes from Pterocarpus macrocarpus, assembly GCA_031439585.1. Classification (NCBI taxonomy): domain Eukaryota; kingdom Viridiplantae; phylum Streptophyta; class Magnoliopsida; order Fabales; family Fabaceae; genus Pterocarpus; species Pterocarpus macrocarpus. The sequence goes on along the minus strand of CM062518.1, from coordinate 35,491,630 downwards.
GGACTAGTTTATATACATGTGCCATAGCGACCACCTGACCAGGATAAATAGTGAATGTCAATATTTCCTTGGTCTGTACTATAATTAACTCTCCTCTCTTGTGAATTTGGCAGATATCAAGTGATGAATCTGTTGAAACTGCAAAGCAATTAGCCCTCCAAGAAGGCTTGCTGGTTTGTGCTATGTGTTCATCTTTTCAACCGTTTCTGTCATTTGAGTTGCTTAATTATTTTTAATTGCGTATATAATATCCCATGCACTTATGCAGTTAAATGACACATGCCAAAGTAGCTTGAAAGTTGAAATATTCATGCACAAGATAATGGCATTTAGCATATTTACCATTTTAAATATTAGTTATTTTATGTGTATGAAGGATCCTATTATGCGGACATAGAACTTCTCTATCTTATTTGGCATGCTTGTCAGAGTTAATTCTCTTCAAATCTTATAACCCCTCAATTTTCTGACCCCAAATGAAAAGTTCTATCTGTTGACCTTATACTTTGACTCTTATATGCTCACTTCAATTGGAAAACAGGTGGGAATTTCTTCGGGAGCTGCTGCTGCAGCTGCATTGAAGGTTGGAAAGAGACCTGAGAATGCAGGAAAGCTTATTGCGGTATGCACATTTCCTCAAAAAGAAAAATAATAATAATAATAATGATACAAGGAATTTAATCCACCTGGAATGGGATGTATATTTGCTGAATTTACAAAAAAAAAAAAAAAAAGGCCCATACGGATGGAATATAAAATGCATTATTTATTCTTCGGCCAATCTGATTTTGTTTTCACAATTCGACCTTCAAAGCAAAGCTAGATTTTGGTTCTGAACGACAAGTGTGCTGATTATTTGTATCCTTTGGTGTGCAATTTTATTTTAAGTATCCAGTTGCTTGTATGGTAGCATAGTGTTAAATTTCATCCATTTAGATTATATATGGTTATCTTTTCCTTTTGTTGGTCATCATTTTAGCTGGTGCGATTATCTGTGAAGGACCTGGAATGAAAACTCATCTGGATTTGTCTATAATGCCTAGTGTAAATCCATCAACTTGTCATTTATCGATGATAATAAGGAATGAGGAAATGAATAAATAGAAAGATGATTCTAGCATTCAGACGTAAGACTGGCAATGCTCTGCATTGGAGAATATGCTTTTGCCCTGATTCTAGCATTCAGTCACTTTTTATTTACATTTTACGCTCAATATTTGTTTCTTGCAGGTTGTATTCCCAAGCTTCGGTGAAAGATATTTGTCTACCGTTCTTTTCCAGTCAATTCGAGAAGAATGTGAGAAAATGCAACCTGAGCCATGAAAACAACATTGCTTGTTATCATATCATCCACCATGTTGTAAAACATGACAATACATGTCAACGTTATGTTCTGCTTTTCTCATTTTTGACTTTTAAGAAATTAGATAACTCTCTATAGGTCATTGATTTGACTCACCACACAGACTAGTGGCCCTTGAACAGGACTTCTTTTTTTCCGGGTAAAACTTCCGGATGTATTACTAGCATTACTCTTCTTTATGTATGACTGCATATAAATCTCTGGGTTGTGTTCCTTGTTTCAAATAATTGATGAAACTTGTTTTCTGGGCATCCTCTCTAGACTCTACCACATCTGTTTCTAGTGGAGTCAAACCAAATCTCCAATTTAAGGTGTGTTTGTGTGTATAAAGAGATTTTTTATTTTTTGGGGACCTTAAAAAAAAAAATGAAAGAGAGTAGTCCCGTCTATATAGCATTTGCTATAAAATAAGAAAAACGATTCTCACGCTAAATCTTTTATATTATTTTTACTCCTGTCGACGACATTGACTCAAATTTGCGGTTAATAAAGTATATAAATTGGTTATTGGATTGGAAATTTTTTACTATCAAATTGGAATAAATTACTAATCTGAGAATTAATATATACATCTTACTAATTAATTAATAACTAGTCATCTTCAACTAGTTTAAAAATATATATATATAAAATTGTTGGTGTGTAAAAAATACTTCTGAATAAATAAATGGTACGATGTGGTTTTGCCAGATCCAAGCCACGGTGCGAGACTTCTATACAAGTAAACAAATGTAGTTGCCTATGTCATAAATTATGCTATCACAAGTGAATTCCTCTAGATCCATCCAAACTGCATTGTCAATGGTCTTTCAACTTGAAAACTAAAATATTCTTAATTAGTCGTTCGTGCTTGAAACTGGCGCAGCCGTTGCAGTGCATTTCATGTTTATAGTGGAATAAGATATAGCACACTAAACGTGTTTGATTTAGTTCTTATAAAGTCTCGGACAAACCAAAGTTTATTTGTTATAGTTTTTTCGCCAAACCTTTGTTTTGTTTTGAGATTCTAAAAGCTATACCAAACATGCTAACTGATGTTTGCATGTATATATTTGCTTTTCACCCCAATTTCCTAAGATCAATTCTTATATAAGAAATGGATGGTTGTAAATGTAGAAAGAAAAGTGCACTTGCATTTTTCTAAATTACGAGTCACATGCCCAAAGCTTAAAAGCCATACTTTTGTAGTTTTCTTTATTTGCACAATGTAAACAGAAGAGAAGGATCTGAGACTGAGGTCCCCATTATTGCTAGAAGCTAGCAGTTAGGTAGAGAGGCATGCTCATGAAAGGGAAAGGGAAAGGAAAAGGAAAAGGCACGCCGAGCAAGACATGAATTTTCTAAACTTTCTTTCTCTCTTTCTTTCTTCCTGGTTTTAGACCTATTATTTTTGTATGCTAATGAATCCGTCGTGCTTACAGTGAAGTGGATTGCAATTCTTGTAGTTAAACAAAGGCTTTCGAACATGAACGCTAACGCACTATGCCCCGTCGCTGTGGATTCCAACCATGCAACGCATAAACTGGGAAGGATGGAGGGGACCATGTTGGCAATGATTTTCATATCAGTCACTACTTACTACTGGAAAATATTATCAATTTCCACTTAAGACCTGAGACTTTATTTAAGAAAAATAAATACCAAATCATTTGAATTAATCGAGAGTTAGTATTATATGGAATATGAAAATGTCAATTCGGGTACTTCGTTAATTTAGAAATGCATTCTATTCTAAAAATAAGAGGAACATAAATACAAAGAAAAAAAAATGAGGTTGCAACATATTCATTATCGATGAAAAAGAAAGAGATTTTTCAATCTATATTTGAAAGGGTATTCAAAATATTAAACAACGCAAGGCAAAGTAGTTTGAGGACATTATACTTAGACTAAGCTACAAATTTGGCCCTCCGAAGATATATATAATATCAATTTAGTTCTCTAAAAACTTGTTATATCAAATAAATCTTATAAAGATTTAACTGATGTTAGTTCTTCAACGATTTATGATATCAACTAACTTCTACAAAGATTTTAAGTAATATCAAGTTAGTTCTACAATAGTGAAAAATAATGTGACACATAAATATCATAATAACATTGAGGAGATTAGAGTTGATAATAGGACTAACTTGGTCAATTAAAATTTTTGGAAGACTTATTTAATGATACAAATCTTTAGATGAGTAATTGATATCACGTGTATATATTTGGAGGACCAAATTTTACTCTAATAGTTATTATATAAAATCATCTTTCATTTATTTATTGAACAATTTGACAGTGATTGAATTACAATTGAATTTCATGACCATCGAAAATATATGGTAGTTATGACATATTTCAATGTTTACACTTCTTTTTTTAATTAAAGATCTTGGCTTTGTAATAAAATTACTTCAACTTCCTTTTTGTTCCTCCAATTTTGATGAATTGAGATGGAATTGAATGATTTAAGAACATATAATTTAAAATTTCTACTCTTCCATCACTTTCCATTGCATTTCAAATACTAGGATAGCTTCTCTCTATTTCATTCTTTAATATCCAAACATTTAGACGAAACATTTCTTATATTTCATTTTATTCCACTCTATATCATTTTATCACCAAAGGCCGAGGCAAAAAATCTATAAGAGGGGTTGAACTAAACGTATATAACCTAAAACCAAAAAAAAAAAAAAATTAATTGACATATAAAAATTTACTATATAAAATAACCAACACAACATAAATTACCCAAATATATTTACGATTAATATAAACTACATACATAAAATCTACATATAAAATTGAATATATACCTGTAATTTTTAATTTTAATTATTTTTATTTTTTATAGAGGCTAATAAACTATTATATAAATAAATTTTGAAACAAATTAATTAATTTAGGGGGATGGTGACATCTCTTGATCCCCCTTTCCTCTCTCATTATTCATTTCATTTCATTCCACTCATCATGATTATAGCCTAATATACTTGTCCCTTACTCTCTTTCTTTTAGGCTGAGATGAGATGACATGGCATAGTATAACATTAGGGGATAGGACTAAGGGGCTATATTATAATTTTGAATAATGCTTGTTAGCACGAAAAAAATTTTATGCGTGTTGTACGAAGTATTTGATTGTTTAAAGTTGTAATAGTTTTCAACTTTATGCTTTTACCTCATTATATTTTTGCTTCATTCTAATTTTACACTTTTACTCTTTACTCACTTATACTATTCATACCTTTTTGTTTCGTAACATATAGCATCACTGTATAATTTTATACATGACAAAAATTCAATGTGAAGACTTGAACCCTTGGTCCCTTACACACTGCTAAATAAATTGAAGAATTCTTTTGTAACTGTGAAATAAGAAGTTTCTTCCTCTGAGAAAAGTCTTTTTCAAATAAATTACTCATATTCCCTCTTTTGCTATTCTGCCTGATTCGATAATAATATAAATTTTTTTTAAATTAACAATATATTAAAATTAATCTCTAAATATACATATATTGTAACTTTCTTTTTGGTTCGATTGTAACCTAAACATATATTGCAACCTTTTTACAATGTATATAAATAGATTAATTTTAATATATTATCAATATAAAAAAAATTTATACTATCATCTAATTATATATTTTTATTTAAAATTTTTTTAAAATAATAAATAATTAAATCAAATATAAAGAGACTGGAGATTGGAGAGGGGGATGCGGATGCGATGGGCTTAAAATCAAACCCTAATGTGATTCAATTAGGCTAGAATATCTTGTCAATTTGCCTCATACCTCAACCGCATTCAGAAAATATATTGTCAGTTGTAACCTAAACATATGTAACGAAGGGGTCGAACTGAGATATGAACTGGTAGTGCGGCCTACAATGGCGGACTTTACAAATTAAGCAAAAACACATGTTGCATGTTGCGACTCGCTTCTCGATCTTGTTAATTTATAGCTACACAGTTACCGATAAATTATTTTTAATTAATTATACACTTGTACATAAGTTGTGTGTACTAGCTAAGTTAAATAATTAACATTAAACAATTACACAAACTTTTTGGTCACATAAATATTTTATGTTTTAAAGTAATAACACCGAATTATGTACTACAATATAAATACAAGGTGTAGACAAGAATTTCTTCAATTACCTCACCGCCGCCGGCCTCCGCGTCGTCCAATATTATTTATTATATATGTCTGCTATTGGTCCTTAATCCCAATAAAGAATGTCAAGTGGGCACACAGATAGTTAGCATATATGACTCTAATATAATACCACTGTTGGCAGTGGTTTCATTCACCATTCGTTATCTGAGTCCGACGTTGTATATGGAACCCGAGCAATATTTTCCTTCTCCTTCACTCTGCTTAACCAGGTAGGTGTTCTATATACTATTGTTGTTACGGCATTATTATTTGTGTGTTTTATATAAAAAGGCATCTATCAAAAGTAATTTGTTTTCCTTGTGTGTATTAACAAATTTTATACGAATGAACTGGATGAAGGTGGTGGTCAAAGGAGACCGTAGCAGTGGTGACGGGAGGGAACAAGGGCATAGGATTTGCATTGGTGAAGCACTTTGCGGAGCTAGGACTCAGTGTGGTGCTAACTGCCAGAGACAAGCAAAAAGGGGAAGCTGCGTTGGAGGCTCTTCGAGCACAAGGCCTTGCTTCTCACGTTCAATTTCTATTGCTCGATGTTTCTGACCCGCTTTCTATCAAAACTTTCGCATCCTCCTTCCAAGCCAAATTTGGAGCCACCTTGGATATTCTTGTACGTGTCTTACACTTCAATCAAATTCAATTCAGTCTTTTATCTTTGTATATTCCTCAATTTTCTCATAGTCAAAAAGTTAAAACAAATTTAAGAGATCCACACTATTAAAAGTAGTATGTATATAATTTCTATCTTTTATGACCGTGCTTCTTTAAGAAAATGATGAAATGATCTAATGAACCCTCTATTAATTAATGACGGAACCATATATTATGACTCATTGATTATACATTTATGATCAGGTTAACAATGCGGCTGTATCATTCAATGAGCTGGACGGGAACTCGGTGGAGCACGCGGAAATCGTCATGAAGACTAACTTCTACGGCCCTAAGTTGTTGATCGAGGCTCTGCTCCCCCTCTTCCGTTGCTCTTCTTCTTCCATCACTCGTGTTCTCAATGTTAGCTCAAGGCTCGGTTCTCTCAATGTAAATTAATTCAATTACTTTTATATATATATATATATATACTTCATTCATTAGTTTATTTAATTTAACCACTTGATCATATCATATCATATCATATCATATATGTCATGCCATGCATGTTCCAAATATTAAATGTCATATCTATTATAAAATATATAGAATGATTTGATTATGTCTATGCAGAAGATGAGAAACTTGGAGATGAGAACAATTTTAGAGCGTGAGGAATTGGTGGAAGAGCAAATCGAGGAAGTGGTGAGGACGTTCCTTAGAGATGTGAGGAATGGGACGTGGCAGAGCCAAGGGTGGCCATTGTACTGGACGGACTATGCGGTCTCGAAGCTGGCCCTGAATGCATACTCTAGGGTGTTGGCAAAGAGGTACTCACACAGAGGAAGAGGCTTGAGTGTGAATTGTTTTTGCCCTGGCTTCACACAAACCTCCATGACCAAGGGCAAGGGCACTCACACTGCCGACCACGCCGCCTCCCTTGCTGCCACCCTCGCCTTGCTTCCGCCACACCACTTGCCCACCGGCAAGTTCTTTTTGCTTGGGAAGTTGGCTTCTAGACTTTGATCCAATTCGTCTTATATGTTCTCTGGTTAATTTATGTCATATTCAAAATAGTTTAATTTATAATTAATATTTTTAGAGAGTATTTGAGGGCCACAAAGGATGGTGGCCAGAGAAGTGATGGTTTAAGAAGGGAAAACGAGCTCCAAAACTCAAAGCAGCAGGCAGAACTCCTAGGTTGGTGGCTCTGCTCTGATATCATGTTGAAAAATATGGCAAAGAATGGAGAGAAATAGAGTGTGAAAATTTTACTTGATGATGAAAAAAGTGAACATATTAAATCAATAATGTGACTTATATAAAAAATAAGAGAATAACTAACTAGCACCTAATCACATGTGTTGTAACTAATTACCATCTCTCTTCTTTTTTCTTTTTCTTTTTCTTTTTCTTTTTTTTTTTTTCTGACATGAATTACTAACTATCTCAACTGATCACTAACACAATTATATCTCTAACAGCATATATACATGTCATAATTAAGTGAACCATGGGATCATATATATATATATATATATACTACTCAACTATCTTAGGATATTATGATATCTTAACTTTAAATGCTCTTATTTTGTCATTTGGTTGTGACGTATGTGTCACTTGTGACACGAGTTGTCCTTTAACTTATGAAGAGAAGTGTAGTATTTCCCTCTCTCTCTCTCTCTCTTTAAGAGACTAACCTATCATCTTAATTACAAAGAGGAAAAGATGATTGAAAAGTCAAATTTTGAGAGTTCAAATATATTAAAGGTAATATAAACAGTTTTCTTCACTTATTGGTTAATAGGAAAAAAAAATCAATTCCTTAGACTTGTAAAACTCTGCTTATTAACTCTTTGAAAGGGTTTTTTTTTGGGGGGGAGGGCAAGGGGGGGGGGGATACACAATAAGTTAAATTTACATTATTTTGCAGGATTTGATAAGTTTGAATAGTTGCATAACTAAATTTGGAGTTATAAAAGATTTTCTATAACTGAACTATAATTAGAGAAGTCGTGTGCATTTTATCAGTATTAAATGCACGTACCTTCAGCAAAAAGTGGGTACAAATAACCACTCTTTCTTTTGAAGGCAAAAACAAATACTTACAAAAAAACTAAAAATAAAAAAACAAATACTTACAGTTGAAGCGAACTGATTTACATTATTTGATCTTGATGAGCTTACGATGACGTTGATTTAATTGATAATTGACTAAGAACCAACTGAATATTTTTCCACATGAATATCGTTCCTGACATTCAGCTTATGATGACGTTGACTCAATTGATAATTGACTAAGAACCAAATGATCTTGATGAGCTTATAATGACGTTGATTTATTTGATCTCGCCACATGTTTTTAAGTAAGAACATGCTTTACTATTGTTTTGATACCATTTTTAGAAAGTAGATTTAACAATAATTCAAATTCAGATTATAGGATCATAAATTTTAGAGAAAAATGTGAGTAACAAAAAGAGCATGAATCATCCATCTGAGATGACTTTAGCAGTGAATAGATATAGTCACTGACAAAATCAATGAAGTGATAAGTAAGACACTCTTTCTCTCGTAGTGCTCTAGAACACTCAGGTGCGATGCCTAAATTCTTGGGTGTTCTCTATATCCTAGGTGTGTCTTACTAGTGTTTAGACAACCTTGGATGATCTATTTCCAGGTTGTGGGTGCCTAGTTTCAAGTGGGATTCAAGTTGGGTCATGAAGCTTGTTTAAGACATGGGGATTTCATATCACTGAAGGAACATGTATTTCTCTCCATTCTGAGGGTGTGACCTTCCGTTCCTTTGTTTCAACTTGGGGGAGACTATTTGTATTAGTCTCAGTTCGTCTCCAAGCCACTCCTTGAAATAAGTGGTCAAAAGTGGACGTCGAGTGAAAGGGACATCTCATATAGTTATGGGGATATGTGTTCTGCTTTTATATTAGCTAACCTCGAACATAGTTAGGTCAGGATATAGGAAAGGGGATGCAGGGAGAGAATGGGTCACAGGGAATCTTTTCCATTTGGTACAATTCTCAGATGGGTCATTGCAGAGTTATGGGACTAGCACCTAAGCATTCTGCAAAGAGACCTTTACCTTATATTCAATATTCTATTGGTGTCTCTTTCAAAATATTTTCTTTTAGAAGGCCAACACTACACCTAAAGCCTATCAAGCCACACCTTTAGGATAATTCCTATGATTAATTGGCTATCTTTTTGAGATACATGATCATCGAGCGTCATCCCTACGCCTAGCGTCATAGAAAGTATCCAATCTCCCTTTTATAGTCATCAATCATGTAAGTCACTCCATAATCATGGTTAAAACTATAATCATGTTTTTGGTATGAAACAACTATAGTGTTAATGGTTCAATGAATCACATGAGAAGTTTAGGGTCAAATGATATGATAACTAGGAAAGGGCCCGCTGATATGCTTACAGCTTACCTATGTGACATGATTTTTAGACAGTGAACGCACTTGTTGCATGTGGATGATATCTTTGCATTTGGTGTAATCTTTGACGCACTCTTCCAGTCCATTCACATGCCACATCTGTCTTGGTTGAGAATGGTTAAAATAATTAAAGTCGTTCAAAATTTCCATGGAGATGTTTGATTACTTCACTTTTTTTTAAGAGGCCTCCTAATTATGAGTGTTGACACTCGTTCTATTCTTTTTGGGTTTTTTTTTTTTTTAATTCCGCAATTTTAATTTCACGCCAAACCACAAAAAATGAACCTAGGCACCCAATATTTCATGGGGTGGAGGGAATGACAAGTGCCTCTGATGTAAATTTAATGTACAAATCTATCCAGATACGTAAAATTTACCATTTGAGGCACTTTTTCATTTTAGGAAGGGTTCCTTCTGTGATCATGTATATCATCAGGAATATCCTTTTTTAAAAAACGCTAAAAAATTGTAATTATTGCGAAGACTTTAAAGACCAAAAATAAAAAATCCTTTTCTCTCTTAATTCCTTCACTTGCTCTTCAAATCCATGTGAAGGAAAATCTGATAGAAAATCTGTGGCTGCTCAGCCCAATCCTCTAAATATTTGAAAATCTCAATCTTCTTGGGGTGGCATAGAGTGGGTTGCTTGAACGTGTACTTCTCTTGGAGGCTTGAAAGGCCTCCTAAGATTTTCAACCGTTCTAAAGTAAACACTGAAATGACCTTTAGAGCTATCTAATACAGCAATTTTTTGGAATAATCATATGTTTACAGTTGATATACTGTCTAAATCGTATTATTGATAGCAACAGAAATTAAAAAAAAGAAACATCTACACTATTATATTAAGGGAAAAAAAAAAATCACCAATACAGAATTTGCACTCTGCACTGCAACCGACATGGAGATCAGATTACTCAAATCTAGCTCTACTGCAAAAACCAACCAAACATCAACAGCAAGTTGCCACCCATTTTCAATCAACAAATTGGCACCGTTACTAATACTTTATATTTCAGTCAAATTATTATTCAAGCCTAGAATTTCTTTTCTCATCCAAGTTTATTCGAACTCTTACTCTTCAAATCAATAATAGCATTGTGGTCATAAGAAGCTTCGCAAAGTGAACCTATATTCAAAAAAATGAAAAACTGGAAAAAGAATATTATTGGCATGCTTGCATAACACTCAATAATAAGCTAACAACTAATGTTGTTCTCAATAATTTGATTTTATAATTAGTCAAATTATACATATTTTGTAATTAAATTTCTTTAAAAAAAAAAAAACTCAAATAAATAGACCCTAACCTAAAAATGCTCGGTTGGTCACAATATGTAGGAGTAGACTCTAACCCAAATAAACTTCACTTACCATTCAAAAGGATTTAAATCCTAAATTCTTCACTTCAGGAAAAATTTTACGTAACCATAATTTTCGGCCTAAAATTATATAAACAATTCTTAGAAAATAACAAAATAAACAGACCTTAATAGAATTGCTTGAATTGCATACATATCAAGTGTGGAGTGAACAGATGCAATACTAAATTATGAATTGATCTAGTTGAGATAATTCCTTGTTTAATTTAACTCTAAAATAATTATGCGTTCCCTCCGTCATTTTGCTTCTACAAAATCTTTATTCAAGGATCAATTGCATACGAATGACCGAGTAAAATTAAAAACTCCTCAACTTTCACTATATATAATCGCATTAATTATGCCTAAGAGACATAGGTGTCGCCGTGCCGGTGGAAAACCGTTAACATCCAATACACATAACATGATCATGATGATTTTGTCGTGTGTCGTTAACGGAGACGTTAGGAAAAATGATTTTTACATGCAATTTCTATGTCATTGTTTATATTAATACTTATTTGAAGAAAAAGGTTAAAAAAAAAAAACCTATATAGAATATTCTTGTTTTATTACTTAAACAAATAGTACAAAATATCATAATAAAAACAATGTAGAACTATTTTGTCTAGAAACTAATTAACTGAGATGTAATCTAATTAGGTTAAGGCTTAAGTTTTATGTATATATAAATTAAAATATACATACACTTAAAAATAATTAGTATTGATATAAGATTTTATTAATTTTAATATACTAGTTTAATCTTATATGTTTGATTCTACGTTTGTAAAATTGATTATAAGTATAATTAATTCTATCAGAATTGATTTTGAAGTAAAATAATTTATATTTGGTAGTTTTTCTAAAAGTGATTCTGACAAAAAATAATAAATTTTCACTTCTTTAAAATAAATTCTAAAAATAAGAATTGATTTTGATCACTAAAAATTAATCAATATAAAAAATTAGCAAAATCAAATTTGAAAGAGGGTCAAAATCATTCTACCCCCCACAAAAGGTAGATCCAAACATGTTGTTACACAGTATTTTGTTCTGTCTTTTAATTTATGTGCATTTTCTAGTATAAGGAAAGCTTTCTTGTCTTCATTTCTTCTTAATTTTTCACATTAACAAGTTACCTATTTTCTTGATTTTCGCAATGTCTAGAATCCGCTATATTTTTAATCCATTAATTCTTAATTAATATTTTAATTTATTTTAATTCTTAATTAATATTTTAATTTACTTAAGAAAATTCTTGTATTGTAATTTTCTTATATTGATTAATGGGAAAGCACAAAAATTGAACCTTTTTTTGCCTGAGAAAATCAAGTAATGTTATTTGTAATTAAAAATAGACACTTTTTTGGGGGTTCTAGGGAAGACAAAGTTTTTGCCGACCTACCACAATACGAAGTACTTTGTCTTTTTCTTTTACTATTAAGGTCTGTTTGATATGAGAGTAAAAATAAAGTGAAAAATTCATAGATTAGCATCAAGTGGAAAATTATATATGAAACTAATTTATAAAAAATTTTGCCCAATTTTTATTCCATACTAAACACATCCTGGGAGTATTTGTTCATACAAACGGTATTTTTTTCTTTCTTTTTTGGAATGATCCTAGCCAGAAGCCAACTAATATTGCACTTTGTATTTCATGTTTGGGTTTTAATAAAATCGAGTCGTGGGCCCGTTGTACCATCAATGTAGCCGAACGCCCAAGGGAGTGGTGGAGCCCAATATGAACCCAACTACAACAACAACTGTCCGGAGTGGTAGTTTGGTCATTTTGGAATTATCGCCGCACGAAATTAGGGTTTGCCGTTGGCCAGTGGCTGCACCTCTGGGCGTCTATAAAACACAAAACACCAGATCCAGAATCCTATCGCAGTGTGGTTGCGCTTTCAAAATTTGGGGTTAGGGTTCTTCCTTGCAAATGCTTCTATTTCTCTGTGTTTGCAACTCCTTCTCTATTTTCCTTTTTTGCTATTTTATTTTATTCGTGAATTTTGTAGTGAAAATGAAAGCCAATTAGCAGAGCAAGAGCGTCCTTAAAATAAAAATGGCGCTGCTTGCCTTGAAGGTTGGCGAAAACAAGCACAAGGGCGATTCTCCGTGCCTATCAAATTAATTAGTTTTGATCATGGCCTCGAACAAGTCGCTACATCACACCCTTGCTTTTTTATTTTTAAGAAACAACGAAATGTTTCTGTGCTTAATCTTTCCCTGAAATTTCCTTTGGTAATTTTAAGCTACTGGATTTGGAATATGTTTTGTTTTAAAATATTTTAAAATTCTTTTGGATCTTAACATTCGATTAATTCTTTTTTTTTTTTTTTTTGGCTTTATGAATTAATATTTTTGTTGAATTTTATTATTATGCTCATACACCTTGAAGCTTGAAAGGAGCTTCGGAAATTTTGGCATCACGTATTGAAATACATGACGGTGGATTGTATTATTCGAATGGCAGGGGAGGACTTAATTGCGTTTCGAACGGTGGATTTGTTTTGGTAACCAGCAGGACTACAGAGCAGTAGGATACATGGAAGTCATTTTGTTATTGAAACTAAAAGAGATCATGGAAATAAATAATTTACATGATTTCTGCATGTAAATAATTTTGCAAGTTAAACATCAATAATCTACATGATTTTAGTTAAAAAAATATAAATGTTCTCCTTTAAGTCATCCCAGCTAGCTGAATTGTGAGAAGAATCATCCATTGGAATGTCAAGTTCGTGCACAGGGTTGGCTGATATAGCCAACGCGGCTTTTGGAAACCAGAATCGGTCTTCAATACTGGACCTGTCCGGCATCTGAAGAAATTTTTACGTAACCAACTCTGGTACCAAAGGCCCATGATAGTTGATATAGCAACTAGCTAAGTGCATAAAAGTTTTTAACAGGTAAAGGAGACGTTTAAACTGGGATCATAGCGCACACAAGGCACGAGCTCAAGTGGCCAAAGTTTTGGTCTCGCATGATGTGCACCTCGGGTTTCAATTCTGCCATCATGGCACTTGCAGGTGTAGTCCAGCTGACCTTGGGACAGGAATTCTGGGTGGGCCAAAGGCCCCTGGGGGTGCCCCATTGGGTCTGAAAAAAAAAAAAAGGCAGGATCATAGAAGCCTCCTTGATGGTAAATAAAATGGAAATGGATATGCAATTAACTTTAGAAGTTTTATTTTTCCCGATATGATGGACTACTGAAGTGTGATATCACTAGATGGCCTGAGCTTCACCAGTAAAAGGTTGCAGTGCCTGGCAAAAGCCCAAGTTTATTATCATTACCATCACGATGCTATCGATAAAAAATTGTTGTTTGATCAACGACTTAACTATGTCATGAAAAATATAGTTAAAGTGAAGATTAGTATTAGCAGACAAAATCAAGTTTGTGAAGATTGAATAATAAAAAGCAAAATTACTTCTTTTTTATTCTTTTAGCTAGGCTGCCTAAAAATTCTCATATCCCTTTGGACCATTTTGGGGACTCCCTTTGTTTTATTTTTTGGGTCACTCAGCTTGGGAATTTCTTTAAAAGACAACGGGAAGCGTTGGATAATGAGGGGAGACATAAGTTAAGAAGAAAAACTCATACATTGACCCACGATAGTTGATACAGCAACTACACTCCCCCAAAGCCCAATCGAACTTTCATGCAATGTAGCCATAATCGTGGATGTGGCCGAGGCGTGTGTAGATGGCAAACTTGTTGCGCTCCTAGTGTATTGGGGAGCGAATCATCGCGGTCAAAGACCGCTCCCCCGGTCCCTGCTGTGCTTGTGTGACCCAAAAAAAAAAAAAGGCCATATTCGTGGATGATCGAAAGAAAAAGGCATTTACGACAAAAAAAAAAGAAGAAAGCCTGTGGTATTTCAAAAGAATGTGATAATAGTATTATTTTAATTTTCGAAAAATAATTGTTATAATATACATATATATCTAACAATTAAATTATTTATAAAAAAATTTTAAGTGATCTTCAAGATTATTGTTTAATGACTTATATAAAGATATATTTGAAGCATAAATAGTTATTTTTTCACCTGTACAGTAAGGATTTTTTGGTTAATCTTTAGGCAATTTTAAGAACATACTTTCATTTGCCATTTATAAAGAAACATACCTTTGACCGAAAGAAAAATAAAACTTTCATTTTAACCTAATGCATTTGAGAAAAGAATTTTTTTTTGAAGTATAACCAAAAAAAAAATAGTGTTACTTATACTCATTTTTATAACTCATTTTAAGGGACTTAATAAGATATCTTTTAGTCATTGATTAGGAGTGGATCCCACCTTTTTTCTCAATCAATAATTAAGGAACACCTTAGGAAATCCTTTAAAATGAGTCATAGGAATAAATACAAGTAATAAGCACTCCCCCTTATTCATTAATCAGATCAACTCTTTGTCTTCTAAATATTACTACTTTAAATATGCTCTTGCCTTATCTTTCACATATAGCCTTCCATGGCATTCACTCAGAAAATAAAAATATGTAATAGTATTAGAATGAAGTAGAAACTTACTAATGCAGCTTCTCATCTGCATCTCTTCCATATCCTTATATGCGTGTTTATTTTTCTAGTTGCAAATAACAAATGCACGTTCATCTGTCTGGAATGCTAGAACAAACATGTTTGGATTTTTTTTCATTGGATATCTTTCACCACGATTTTGAGCTCCAACCCCCAATCATGGAGAAGCAACTGCTTGTTGCTTTTGTGTTGAATTCATCTAGTTGAGTATTGATGGGATAAGTTGAAAGACCTTACTATCCTTACTTTCTATTATTACTTTCCACCATGCTCTCTAGCCCATCTCATCTTCACCGTAGATAAGTTTTATTTTCTATAGTTTATGAAAAAATTTTATCTCAATTGTGTCAGAAAAATAATTTTATTATCAAGAGTTATCTAGATATCTTGAAAGCAAGTTCATTCCTATAATTTTATTTATAATATCTTAAAAATAATATTTACATATTTTTTGTTAAATAATATTAATATAATTTATTCAAATATCTTAAAAATAAAAATAAAATAAAAAATATTAAAAATATAATATAAAATTTATATTTTTTTTAATAATTATATATTTAATAGTGATTTATAATATTTATGCAATATCTTAAAATAATATTCATACAATTTTCTTTAAAATAATACTAATATAGTCTATTTAAATATTTTAAAAATAAAAAATAATATTATAAGAATAATATTAAATTGATATCTTTTCAAAATAATTATATATTAAAAAATAATTTTAATTAATATTATCTAAATAATATTCATTCTATCATAATTATTTTTAACATAAAAATATTCAAATATAATTAACATAAAATCAACCCATTTTTATTTAAAATTAATTTTAATAAAAAAGTTAATACATTCCTCAATTTACCAACACATGTCCAAACACACGCTATAGTTTTTTTGCTTTTTCAACCATCTAGCTAGTAGCCAGATGACTCGATGCTCCTAGAAATCCCATTTATAGACGTAAATACCCTTACCCCTCAACTGAAGTTACCATCATCTTCCTGTCGACGTGGCACTAGCTACCATTCTCCAATATTCGGGACACTTCACCGCCCTCCCATTCTAAAACCTTCCGGCAACCAAAAAAATAAGTAGATTACTGGATTCTTAAAGAAAATTATATATAAAACACTTGATATTGAATCTTACAATAGAGTTAGCTAGTGCAAAAATAGGTAAAATTTTATTATGAATGCTTAAATATAAGGTGATACACTTATATTATAAAAAAGTTTTGAAAAAAAAAAAAGTATTATTTGATTCTTAATCCTGAAACATCATGAACGATCCCAGTCTCCTAAATGACTAAAAGAAACTTCTTTCTCCTCCCCATGCATTCTCCTATCTATACACACCTCCACATCCTCGCACTCTCCTCACTACCAACAAGAAAACAAACAAACAAACAAACAACTTTTCCTTTATCTGTTTTCTCCGAAGTTGACAGAAAGAAGAAAGAAAAAATGTCGCTGATTCCAAGCATGTTAGGCACAGGGCGAAGGACGAACATCTTCGACCCTTTCTCCCTCGACGTATGGGACCCCTTCCAGGACTTCCCCTTCACCACCACCGCCCTCTCAGCCCCGCGCTCCGGCTTCTTCGACGACACGGCGGCGGTGGCGAACACCCGCATCGACTGGAGGGAGACGCCGGAGGCCCACGTGTTCAAGGCGGACCTGCCGGGGCTGAGAAAGGACGAGGTAAGGGTTGAGGTCGATGAGGGCCGCGTGCTGCAGATCAGCGGGGAGAGGAGCAGGGAGAAGGAGGACGCCGGGGACACGTGGCACCGCGTGGAGCGCAGCAGCGGAAGGTTCCTCCGCCGCTTCAGGCTGCCGGAGAACGCCAGGTTGGACCAGGTGAGGGCCTCCATGGAGAACGGCGTCCTCACCGTCACTGTTCCTAAGGCCGATGTTACGAAGCTTGATGTGGTGCCCGTTCAGATCACTGGTTAATTATTATAAGCCACTTGCTCATGCCCACGTGCAAACTCATTCTCTTATGTTATGTACTCTTACGTTAATCACATGTGCCTGTGTGTTAATATGAAATAAAAATGTATGGACTTTGATGCAGTAGTAGTAGGAGCTAGTACTGTGGTTGTGCTGTGTGTTGATCCTGATGCGGTTGTACGGGAAGAACTTTTGATGAATAATTTATCCATCTCAGGATGTTGAGTTTCTTCTGATATGCGGTGATTGTTTTATGTATCACTTCGTTCTTTCAGATATCAACATTAGCTGCGCAAGATGGGTAAGCATGAAAGATGGCATGTTAACATGTACGTCCAACGTCAAAGTAATGGGTAGCGTTTCCAATTTCATTAGCAATTAACGAAAAGCTCGTGGCACATATTGCCTGGGTTAAATATCACTTTGTTGCCAATCGTTATCTGTTCACTCTCTACATCACCATGATCTTGATTCATGAATTTCATTTTATTGACCAATGTCCTAGAAGTCCTAGAAGTGATAAGGTTTATATTCAGTTTTTTATATTTATTTTAACCAATTCTTAGATTAAAATAATAACATATGGACAATTTTTTTTAGATGAGTGATTTAAAAGTTAAAAATGTATATTCATTTCAAGAAATATATCATTGATTTGAAAATTGAATAAAATGGATATAAAGAATTTAATTTAAGTTTTTTACTACATGAAAAAGAATTACTAAAATTATACTTATATCTAGTAACAGTTTTTGGTGAATTACTGATAATATTTATATTTCAACAAGTTGAGACACATGATAAAAATATTGGCTACCGTCAGTAATTTAGGGTACTAGTTTCCTAATCAAAGGTAATCCTATCATATATGATTTTATTTCTAACTGTTAACAACCATACAGCCATGAAAGGGGGTTTTTTTTTCCCCCGCGGGCTTAGAACGATAAAATGGAAATACTCGGTAGTTTTTAATTGTGTGACAACAAGTCAAACTTCTACTTCCGTGAGCACTATTGCTATATAATTGCTGGCCCAATTTGGTCGGGCCTCATGGAATCGGATACCTTAAAGATCCAACTTAGTCAATAAAACAAGACCAAAAAAAAAGTTAGAAGATAAAAGGCCTAATATGTGCTCGGACATTTGAACCGCCTTGACATTCGAATTACTTACACTAGTAGTAGTCCATATCTTTTATTTTAGTATAAATTTTAAAATGAATTTTTGTTCAAGAGGGAAATAATAGTATTAGTGGATTGTAGTAGTTCTTGAGTTAGTGGGAATTATTGGATAGAAGATGTTTATTTTTATTATAATTTTATTTAATTTTCTATTTATATTTAATTGATTATATATAGATCTTAGAATAAATATGTATATGAAGCAAAAAAAAAGTTTTAATATAATTTGTAAAGACAAAAAGATAGTTACAAAAGATATCTCCTTTATAATAGTATAGATAATGGAGCTAATATTTTTGCTAGGAATATTGAGGCGTCTAGATTTAATAATTGAAACCGTTGTACATAAGTCCTTATAAAAGTCTGTTTCTAGAATTAGAGGGGGGCATGTTCATCTCAGCCTACACATAACCTCATAAACTAGGTTAGACTTAGAATACACTTATAGTTGACTTGAACCTAACTCCACGTCAAAATTTAGTTTAATAGAAGAAGATTATTTGAGTTATTATGAAAGGTTCTTTGACTATAGACCATCTAATATGAAATTTAACCCATCGTTCTCGCACCGAGAGCTGAAGATCTAGAATATGAACTTTGCCATTTTGCAAGGGACTTAACATTAAAATTAGGATTAGTTTGAATATTATATTAGAATTGAGAATCAACTTGGTTCTAACTTAACCTGGAATTAGCTAAGGAGAAAAAAATGGCTCAAGTCATTGTAAAGATACTTTAGCCCACGAGACGCTACAGGACTCAACAACAATTATAAGGCGCTTGTATCTATAGATATTATTATTTTATTTCTTCTGCATTGCGCTCTGGGAGTTGCAGCACTTTGGTACGTACGCCCCGGCCTTCAAAGTTTAAGGTGGGGATGTAACAGGGTTGATTTGACTTAAGTTTGAATGAAAAATAAATTTAAATTAATTAAATTTAATTGAATTAATTTAATTTAAATTTTAAATTATTTTTTAATAAATTTAAATTAAATCAATTTAATTAAAATTGGGTTGATTTGATTTAAGTCATCAGATTGAAAAAAAAAATAAAAGATAATATTTTTTAAAAAAATTTATTTTTATAACAACTAACAATAATATCAAGTTTGATTATAATATACTTAATAATAATGTAAATAGATAAATTTCTTAAATAAATATTAACAAAATAATAAAAAGTGACTATATTACTAAAAATTTAAGTATAAAATTTTGAAATATTAGAAATTTAAAAAAAAAATTTAGTTGATTGAGTGATCGGATTGATTGTTTGAATAATCGAATTGAAAAATCATAAATCTAAAAACGAATCAATAATAATTAATTTGGTTTGATTCCACCTTGAAAATGAACCGATTATCCGAATCGATTCGAACCAATTCCATTTATTTGGTTTGGATCTTCGGGTTCATTGGATCAATCCGATCCGCTCACATGCCTAGTTCAAGGTGCATAATTTTTTTCTGAAAAAAAAAAAGCTTAATTTTTAAGAACTTAAGAATCCATATATCAATATTTGATTCATTCAAGTTATCGTATTTATTTTTTTTAGGCAAGATATTGTATTTAAGTTTTCGTAAATAAAAAAATATTAACATTAGTAGAGCTCTATTCTCCCAACTTACCTCAAACTCTGTATATTGATAATTTAAAAGAAGAAAAAAAAATCTCAAGATCCCAACAAAGATGGTAAAACATCACACATCTTACTGCAATAGCACCCTTAAGAGTTTTTTTTTTCTTTTTGTGGTCAGAACTAGGACCTTAACGTTGAAAGATGGTCACCTGCAATCTGGCCTGGAGTAACGATTTGGTCTATTATCGCCCTAATTTCAATTCATTACATATTGATTAGTGAGGCCCAAACATAAGATCGTAACTGTGTCTGTGATAGTGAAGGACCGCCTACTGCTATCTAGAGGATTCAACATGGAACGTCCCTTATGAGAAATTCTTACATACAGTGTTACACTATTACATTTTATATAGATCATATTATTTCTTGAAGTTAATTTAACTATTTGTTCTAATTACTCGATGAGGTATGTCACACTGAAAATGATCTAGGTACAATGTATCTATATTATCATTTCTTCAGGACATTCCTTCTAGCATCTCAGGGTTGTTGCATGATGGACCCCATATGGTCTCTTCAGTCATCTAAATAAAAAGCAAGATGCCCCTCCTGAGTCCTTATGTTTGGAAATGACAATCCTACCGTAAAGTTGTTTCGGCGTTCGCAGTGAACGGAAGACCAAATATAAAAAAGAAAAGTCCTAACGCTTAACACAAATTAATGAATAATGCCTAATAATCTGTTAGCCGAGAAAAAAATGAAAGAACAGCATGTCATAGCAAAATAAGGTCCAATACGCCATAAGCTGTGCAGCGTATAAATCCAACCGTGTTGAGCTAGTTTCCAGGTTTTCTTTTCTATGGCCAAGTTAATTTCATGGTTGGCCATAACTCAGACACATAAGAAACCAGAAAAGAATTTTGAAATAAAAAAAAAAAAAAGTAAGAAAGAAAGAAAGAAAGAAAAGAAACCAGCAATACGTCTACATGCCTTAATCATAACTCATCAGCCATTATCTTTAATTAACAAAAAGTCTAAAATAAAAAGGGTAAAATTAACAGTAGATATTTTTGTCAAAAGACAAAAATGTGATTACTTTTTGTATTTTTGATAGATTGGTAGCTGAAAATGATTAACTTGGTGCACGCCGGGCACTGAGAAGGTCAGTTCAGCATGCACAATAGACGGCACTAACCCTTAACCAAAAAGAAATATATATATATTGTGGACCTTCGTGGATGATTGGTTCAAACAGTACGCAGCTAGTTAAGACTTGATACATCATATCATTGAAAGCAGCTTCGTTGTGATAAATCACTCAGGTCAACCATTAATTGGATAGGGGGAAAAAACTGGCATGTCCATTAATCGAAATAAACGCAATCTTAATAGTCATATGAAGCC
The DNA here is from genome assembly GCA_031439585.1 of Pterocarpus macrocarpus. Classification (NCBI taxonomy): domain Eukaryota; kingdom Viridiplantae; phylum Streptophyta; class Magnoliopsida; order Fabales; family Fabaceae; genus Pterocarpus; species Pterocarpus macrocarpus. The sequence continues at coordinate 35,470,003 of CM062518.1, read as the reverse complement.
TGGATGAAGGTAACACGTACATTAATTCAACATCCGTACTGTTACCCATAACAAAGGTCTTCCTTGTTAATCTATCTACTCCAAACCACGAATATTTAGCAGATTTGATTTCATCTTTTATAATCTAAGTGAGGAACATTTGGGATGTCTTCGAAGTTCATAACTCAAAGTACAATTACATGATTGATTTTTATGATTTTTTTTTTTTTTTGGTCGCGGATCTCATGTCTTGCTGGTTGCATTTAGCATGTGATGTGATACATTTGGGCATTTCGGGAGGGTAAAAATCGCATGATTACTAATTTGAAGTGACAAAATAAAGTTAGTTTGAATTTCAAACCCTCAACTCGCATAATTTTTCCAAAAAGGCAAGTTTGATTTACGCTCATCAAGCACTACTGCACTAATTTGTGGCGAGTTCTTAGGTGAAATTCACTTTCAAGTTGCGCATGCAAGTTGCTAATCTCCCGGATGGGATTTGACAGTATATCAGTATATCAATTATTTATAATAATTTTTAAAATTTATTTGTATAATTTAAAATTAAAAAAAATTATCTATATGATCTTAAAATTAAATAAAATTTTTGGGAGATATTTTATGATCAAGCAGATAAATTTTAATTATTTTTCAAATAACTATAATATATTATAGTAATTCTTAAATATATCTATGTGATTTTGAAATTAAATAAATTTTTATTTGTATAATTCTAAAATTAAATAGATATTTTTGGAGATATTTTAGGATTATATAGATAAATTTTAGCTACTTCTAATATATATTTAATTATAATTTTAAAGTCTGACTAAAAATTAAAATTTAGTACAATATACTATCAATGTTTGGTGTATAAATACACATTCAAATCATATCTATTCATCATATTGTATCTTTACAAAGTATATAATGCCCCTTAAAAGTAAAAGGCACCATAGCATTCACCCTAATTTATTTATATATGGTCCGAAAAATAAACATTCATTTGCCTACAAAGATATTGGTATCTTAGAATAAAACACATCGAGTTCATTAAAAAAGTAATATTTGACAAGAGCCTTAGTTAACAATTTACCATCGATGTAGTGTATGTTTGAATTCGATTGTAAAAAATTATATTCAAACAAGAACAATGCTGTGTTACACCGATCGGCCTAAACTTAGTGGACGATACACCAATTAAAGCGACTGGCAGTTGGAGTTTCCCCTCTTTTAAGTGTCAATTTCTTGAGTGAGTGTGTGTTTAGTTGTGTGTTTATAGAATTGATTTTAAGGTAATATAATTTATATTTAATAATTTGATATGAAAAATAATTTTGACAAAAATAAAAAGAATAAAAATATAGAACTATCGATTTTGGACTCTAAATCAAAATCTGAATCGATTTTGAAATCTTAGTCGACGGAGAATCAAACAAATTGGAAAAATTACAAAATTGATCGTTAGATCTCACAATTGATTTTGGCCATTTGAAACGAGTATCCAAATATGCTTTGAGTCTTCATATTTATATGAATAAAATTCTAAATTAGTTCTTGAAAAAATTGTGAGATATCAATTTAATTTTTAAAAAAATTATAAAATATCAATTTGGTCATAGAAAAATTTAAATTCTTCAAGTTAATCTCAACTTTTTTTAATATTTTAGATTAACTTCAAATAAGTATTATTCTTTCGAATACTAAATTGATGTCACAATTGTTTTAAGAACCAAATTAGTGTTACAATTTTTTCGAAAACTAAATTAATGTCTCATAACTCATTGGAAAACTAATTTAAAGTTTTACTCTATTTCGTTCTTCTTTGTTTCCCGGGGAAAAAATTCTCTCTCTCTTTCTCAAGAAGGGCCTTGTGGATTTGTAACATCGTTGAGCTAAAGGGGCTCCGAAGAACTTCAAGTGGCTTTTGTGCTTCAAGATTTGGTACAGGAGAAGGGTTTTGCTGTACATCAGGCTATTTTGGCATGCTTGGTCTTGACAATTTAAAAAAAAAAAATGAGAACCGTGTGAAAACTGATCTAGCCGTGGCTTCTGCTAGCCATCCACCCAATGCTTCTTTTTCTCAATTTTGGAATGCATTGTGTTGTTATGTTGAGCAGAGGTCTGTGTTCATTTCTTCTAGTACGTGAAGGTTCAAAATCTCCTAATGTCCAAGTATCTTCTAGTTGACTTGCATTGCCTATTTCCTCAGCATGTTGTGAACTGTCAATCAAATGGGTCATGAGAGTTCTATTTACAATATTTCCTTGCATCAAAGCTTGCTCTAGCCAGAATGAGTTGCCAAGCTATTCAAGGTGAATTTTACCAAGATAGTATTTCACACAGTTGCTGTGGCAGGGGTTGCAGTTCGATGGGCCACCAACACGAGTTCGTCGTGTCTTCTTGGGACTTACTTCACATCCTATCCTATCCTATCCTACCCTACCCTACCCTAAGCCTCCATTATTTATTTCACACAAGCAAGTAAACAGGGTTCCCACACTTTTAACGGAATTCAAAAGATAAGACCACGGAACACTTGCGTCATTTTCATTCCCAGCAACGAAATTCAACACATATTGGACCCAAAATTGAGATTAACTCCCTAACCAAATCAGACTCAGCGACCCCCTACCGCCCACGACCTTTCTCTCCACCTTCTGATTCCCAGGCGGAAGAGTGCCTCTCCGGCAATCGTTCAAAGTTATTGAATCCGACATATCAAAGTTATTTTCAATATTAAATCTAATTTGTTTTCTTCTTAAAAAATTGACCACACTTCAAAAATCAATCTTTTAATTGAAAGAGTACTTCAATGTTGCTTATGTTTAACACCATGCGTCATGCGAGAAGTGTTCGAAGGAAGGTGACGTAGTTTTTGGCTAACACTAGCACCACTTACTATATTAAATCTTCGCTCCAGATAAATATTTAGTTTGTTGATATTTTAAAATACGAGCATAATTGTGCGGTATCGTAGCTTAAGAAGAACCATACAAGCTACTATTACATGGAAATATTCATAATTAATGTCCATAACTAATTGCTTGAAGCAAATAATACCAGTATAATTAATTTGTACGTAAATTTGTTTTGTATTTCTTTTTCCCCCATTTTTGGTTGAATGTACCTAGTATTAATCATCTTTTTGTTGTACTTAGTACGTAGCATAGTAGCAAGAAAAGGTATAAAGAATACATTGGACCGAGGAATGGATTACGATCCAAAATGGACCCATAAGAAACGTGATTGACGGCTAGATATGGGCCATAAAAATAGCAGGTCTAAACCCCATCCATCATCCACTTGGAACCAAAATGTTTAAAAGAACTGAAAACAAAAATCGTAACCCATGATGTCACAGCTACTACTCATAACAGCACTGTGACCGTCCACGTGTTGACAGCACATCTCTTCTTGTTACTTTAAATTATTTTGCAGGCTTTGCTTGGTATCTTGCTATCGAGGCCAAAGCCATATAAGTGAGCGAATACACAGAACGCCTCGATCAATTTCTTTCTTTTCTTTAAAACTCTGGCTCTTCACCACCAAGAAAGGCAAATGGATAGCTTCTTCAACCCATATGGGCATGCAATACCAACACAAAAGATAAAAGGGCAATTAATAAATTGGTTGAAACCCATAACTTCAACAAATATGCATATAGTATTTGGTTTGATTAATAGTAGCACAGTGAAAACACAATTAAATGGCTTAAATAGCAATAATTGGCTTTTAACGGAGACAGGAGTGTGTTGCTCCTTAGGGACAAATGTACTAACACCCGTCTATTATTCGCTTTGATTACGAAGGCAATGATAACCAAACAAAAAATAATAATAATAATGGCATTCACTTTCCCCCACCGATCCCAATTTGTTCTTTCACTGTTTCATACTAACCGTTTCCTAATCCATAGCCAGGTGACTCGTTCACGAGTGTGTACTAGTATCAATATGCTTGTCTATCTAAGACAACAATTAAGAGCGCCAATTAAGTGAACAAGGGTACAAATTAAATTAACTCAAGTCTCAACTTAATGCAGCTGACAAGTTTCCCTTGGATCCTGAAAAGCCAGATATTGTGCTATTCTCTTTTGAACTTGAGCCAAAAATTACCTAATAGTTGTAATTTGTACCCAAATCAGGTTACCAAAATGGTTTATTGCTCGAGAAAGTAACCCTAATTCTACACGCCTCTAAGAATCAAACTCAAAACCAAAGGTGAACAGTGAAACATGTCTGCATCAAGGAGCTAAGCAAGATGATTTAGTTGGGCGTTATGGTTATCTTATCTAGCCACACGTGACATGGGGTAGCTTTTTTTTTTTTTTTATACTTAGGGTAGAGTTTATCTGATCGGTTTGGTTGCCCAGCATAAGCTGGACCGTACACTCCACTCACATGCACACGTTGCGTAATCGAGAACCATCTCACTCCCCCTAATAATCTTCTGTGTGTCAAACTACTTTATAGCTGTAGTCCACTTCTCGTCTAACAGTGTACCCCAAGGATTAGTGCTGGAATATAAGACTTCCACAATAAAGTTTCGGCGTATAAATCGAGGAAATACGGAACGATAATATTTCTGCAGGAACTCATGGACTATGACTCGTTTTTAAGTATCAAATTGTTATTTATTATTTATTACTATAAATTTTATCCGAACGAAATTGTGTTTCTTGTGTTTCGGGAGCTTCCATCTAATTTCGGAAAACGAGCAACCAGAGTAATTTAACTTATCAACACGATGTGTCCACAAGGTTGACGTCGTGAGCCCATATGGCTGATTCTCCAAAAAATCATATTTAGTATTTGCTCGTCCTTTTCTAATTTTAAGGGGTTAACAACCTATATTCTAGAATATTTAGCTTTTACTGTGATAATCAAGGGTCCGTGCGAAGTTAATATTTTAAAAATCAGACCAAATTATCTAATTATAGCCAGCTAATTAAAACATGAATCGGCTAATTTTTAATTTTCTTTAAAAAAAACTTATGAATTTAACTACAATATGATAACAGTTCAATAATAAATTTAATTCATTTTAAAAAATAGACCAAATCATCTAATTAGCCAGTTAATTAAATCAAGAATCGGCTAATTCCTTTTGGTAAAAAAATACTCTTGAATCTAACTACAACATAATAACGGTTCAATATAAATTTAATCAAGTTAATTAAACCATAAATATAAAACCCCACTGGTTCAATCTCTATTCGATAGTTAGAGCATTGGACTAAGCAGTAAAGCCAACTATTAATACTCTTGGTTCAGTAGTCTGGCTGGTTCCCTCGATTATATAAAACTCTAGCTACGCATAAAAAGAAAACAGGATGGTGTGGTACGAAAAAAGAAAAAAGAAATAGGATGGTAAAAAGGTAGGACCCAACACATGTACCCAAATAAATAAGTACTCCTATATAAACCTAGAAAAACATGAGAAAGATTAATTGATAGATAAAATAAAATAATAATAGTACAAATATTAGAGAAGTTTGACCAAGTCAAAATCAAAAATTCCTCCAACTCCAAATCAAATCACAACTTTCGAAAGGCGTCTTCGTTAGTTGCTTCTTTAAGGAAAAATAAAAGCGGGAGAGGATGCAGTTGGAAGAGGGCAGTAACAGAAGGGAAAATGGGGCCCGCACCGACTGGGTTGAGAATTAAGGATATGGGGCCCAATATGTACCATCAAAATCCAACCAAATACTTACGCCCAATCTCATCCCCACAATCCATATCCCATCCCTCCCATCTCCTCATCGCCATCACCCGTTTGCTTTCAAAATTCAATGCCTAACTCCCCGGGCAATCAGCGTCCATGCCCCCTTCCTCCCCCCCAAACACAAAAAGCTCTACCCTCTCTTCATGAACCGCGCGTTCCTTCCCATCATTTAAATTGTTGGGATGAAATTTATATGCTCAAGACACAATACACATTCTCCTCTTGTCATTTATATTCGCTCCTTGCCGGTTGTGAACGAGTCTCCATCCAACACCGGAAACCCACTAACTATTTGGCTCAAATCCACAAGGGGAAAGAAAGCTTCGCCCAAAAAAAAAAAAAAAATGCGGAAAAAATAGATGGCCATATTCATTGGGATAACAGTGAACGGTAACTTGAAGAATTACATAAGAGCTATAATTATTACATAACATAACTTATTACATACTATATACTATAGCAAGCAACGGATTTTACAAAGGTATGGGTAACGTTCCAACAATTCCTTGCTAGCTGGACTTGAGAACTTCTGCCAATGCCATACACCATACCTGACCCCTTGCCTCCATGGCCCATAACAAGGAAGAAAATGACCTGCGTACCTTATTACAACTTCTAATAATAATTAAAAGTAAAGGGGAAAAAAAAAGAAAAAATTTCCCTAAACCACTATTCTTTCACTATTCCTTCAAACTAGAAACCAGATCCCCAAAAGCTGCAATCTTTACCCTAAAAAACTGGATGTTTTATTGCAACTAAACTAGCCAAAACACATTCTCGAATAACATCTTTCATAAACAAAAATCCAAAATACCAGGTAACTATCACAAACTACTGCCTTCTACTAAATCCTTCTCCAATGAGGTTTTCCACGGAGAAATATTGAATCCTCTTGTTTCTTTCAGTCAAAAGAGTCAGTAAGTCCACTCCTGCGGGAGACGAATTTCATAGTTGGCTGCCTCTTCCCGCCGTGCACTTAATCTCTGCTGCATGAGAACAGCGTTTCTTCTGGCCAACAATGCATCTGCAAAAGCAAAGAAACCCCTCAATACAAAAACAAAAACAAAAACAAAAAACAAAAAAAAAAAAGCTAATAAAGTCCTACCGAGAACTTCAATATTAAGGATTTTGCATGAAAGACCCACTTACCGTAATCTGTGGCAAAAGCATTCGAGAAGCGCGGTTGAAAAGTTGCATTCAGGTCCTCGATGTTCAAGTTCAAAGCATGAACCACCTTCGCCGGTAGCACAACAGGTGCACAACCTAATCACAAAAAAATTAACACACTACAAATTAGACACAAAAGTAGCAAACTAACACGGAAGAAGTTAATGACCAGAGGATAGACGAAGAGCTAGAGATTTTACCAGTTTTCTTGCGAGGCTCAGAAGGGTTCCCATAATGGCGAGGCAGGAACACCCCTGTTCCACCGCAACCCCTTTTGGGAGCAGATCCACCCGGAATCGTAACCCGAGACCCGGATCCTCCATACTGTAAATGCTGATTTTGGTGGTGAAGTTGGAGTTGGGGCCATGCAGATTGAGATTGGGGCAAATACGTCAAAGGACGGTTACCGCATTTCACACTCTCATACCCAACTTCACGCCCTCTATTCTGCTGCATCTGTTGCTGCTGAACCACCCAGTTAGCCTTGGCCTCTTGCCTTCCCCAAACAGAACCATACTGTTGCTTCAGCACCTGCTCCTGCCTCACCTGAACCACCAACACAACAAAAAAGAGGGGAAAAAAAAACAGTTTGGTTTAATGTTTTCACAAATGCCACTTCTTGTTAAGGTTACACAAACGGTTTTTATTTCAAAGGACTCAGTAATCTTACCTGAGAAGCATGGTTCGAGAAGGAGTTACTAACGGTGTTGATGGGATTCTTCGCCGGTGCGACGCGTGGGAGGCTCAGCAACCCTCTGTTACTCTGAGGATCGAACGGCGACACACAGCCGCTCATCATCTTCAGCCTCGCGACTTGCCCCGCGGCGGCGTATATCACCTCCCAAGGGTCGTTCTGGCCACCAAACGGCGTCGTCGACGGCGACGGAACGCGTGAAGAGCCGTTCGGTGTTCCCTCGCCGGAGACGGCACTGCGACCAGACCAGCTACCGATTCCGCTCAATGTCGACTGAGGCGACCCGGCCAACCCCCGAGTTTTCCAACCCTGTGATAACAAAAACAAAAAATGCACGCAGAGACTTAGCTTCACAGAAAAAGTGTTCTTGTTTTTTTGAATGTGTTGGAGTGTTCGTTATTACCTCGGCTTTGTCACTGGCGGTGATGGGTGAGGTGAGTTGGTGCTTGCGTGACTCGTGAATCGTCGCCTGATTCAGCCGGCGAGTCAGCCCGGTGAAGAAATCTTCTTCCTCGTCGCTGCTCTCGGTCTCCGTGGACCCCGCCACGGATTCCACCGGCGAGGACACACCGAACTCGTAGGGGAACTCGGAAGGGAACCCGAAAACGGCGTCCGAATCGGCGTTTTGGCTCTCCTTGTTGTTGTCGCCACCAGCAAGGAGCTGCAGCGGAAGCCAGAGGCCCGCATCGTCGACGGCTTTGGCCATGCTTCGAAGAGATTGAGGAACCGTTGCGAGTTTGTGATGGAGCGAGCTTGATGGGTTTATAAAAGGCCTAGTGATCCAACAAAGACAGAAAAAGCTATGAAAGAGAAAGAAGAGAGAGAACGAGTACAAGTAGAAGTAGGGAGATGGAGCATAGAATGTCGAAGACAACCGGCTTTTATTAAGGTTTCAGGGTCCCTTTGAAGGGGTTCAAATTTTTATTTTATTTCATTTCTTAAAATAAATAAATAATAATAATAATAATAATAATAATCATAAATAATAATACGAAAATTAGCGAAAGACGGAGGTGTGCAATTTGCAAACAACTGGAACAAGGGCCAGTGGCTGGAGACATTTGTCCTCGTTTTTGTATGCAACCCACCTGCCATTTGTCCACTCTACCCCAGCACCCCAAATCTTAAAATTATATTAGCTGCCACCGTTCCATTACACATACTTCATTACCATACCATATGGTAATATATTATTATATTATGTATACATTTAATTAATATGGGCTTTCTTAACCTTTACAGCTTCTGGTTTTTGGGAAGGTTTTTAACTTTTTATCTTTTGAAATCAAATTTCAAAATTTTGTACTTGTACACGAACGAAAGATTTAGTATTCCATTACCGATATGTCTCAATCACACCATATCTCGGTTTTTTTGTCTCCAGCTTCTTTTGATAATAAATTGATTAAATTCTGGAGTTTGGCCATATTCACTGTGCGGTTTACATTTTTAGGCTTCTGACTCTTGTTTTGAATTATTCAAGAGTGTTTTTTCTTTTGAATAGTGATTAGATCTGCTGCCGGTGCTGGCTTTGATTTTGAGTGTTTATGTAAATCCAAAAGATCGGTGGGGTCGTTATGTGTGATGCCTCGGACAATAATACAATATTCGAATTAATCGAAGATGGACTCTTTGTTTAGCTGGGAAAATGAAGATAGCCCAATGCAGATGCACGTTGATACCGTCTCTGCCCCCACTGAGTCACTGTATCCCCATATGGACATGATTCAATTTCGACCTTTATTAATTTTTTTAAATTGCTGTAATAATGGTTCATGATGATGGCTCTCTCATTGTATTGTGCGACGCAACTATTAGAATAGGTAATTCTCCACGATGATGTGATCTGAATAAGATGAAATTATATTTTCGCTTGTGAATTATGGCATATCCTTTGACCTTTGCTTTAATTTGCTTGCGAAACTGGCAAATTATTTATTATTTGAAGCACAAAGGATAAGAATGAGCATTATACATCATTAGCAAGAATCATATCCAGTGCTATCCATTTTCCGCAATGCTACCACAACGGTGTATCTCTTTTTTCACTCCTCTGGATTCTAAGCAAGCGTTCCCGTTTGCGCACTCAAAATATTTGCTGTCATTATATTCACATATCTGATAGAAAACTATATTTCTTGGGTTGAGCTCATTCATTCTTCGCATAATTACATATCACAAACAATTTCTGCCATCATATTGCAACTTTAAGTGGAGCATAAACTGAGTGTGTTGTCAAGAATAATGTTGTTGTATATATCTATTTCCGGGAAAAAAAAATAGGAAAATGCAATTTCTTGCAAATATAAATAAATAGGATTTAATAACATTAGGAAATGAGTTCAAATTTAATTTATATTGTTAAACAACTTTTTTTTTAATGTAATCATTCAGTCATGTGACGGTACAGTATTGCAAAAGGTAAATGTTCATCTGATTATTATAAAAATCAAACTTCTTTTTAATAATTTACCATTGTATATTCAGATCATAATACACATTTTATACTAATACTAAATGAAAATAATAATTTACACATGATAAGTTGAGGCAGTAAATAATCCCAACATCATAAGAACATGAATTTAAAATCATAAAACAACTCTCATAGGAAAAATGCATAATTTTTGTGCTTTATACAGTCAAACAATAATTAATTTTACAGACAGTCAAATGAATTGAACTTGTGAAAGTATCTTGCAGTGTCAAAAAAAAAAAATATCAAAATGAAAGAGTGAAACCTATACAAGTTGTTTGGAATGAAAAAATGAGATAAAATTAAATTTGATTCTATCAACAATTAAATTCAATTATGTTATAATTTGAATTCTTATATTTGGAATAAATTAGTAAATTACATAATTAAATTTAATTATACTATTTGGAATATATATAAAAATGAATTGAATTTTTTACCTTAACTATTTTACCTTTCATTAGATATTAAAAAGAAGATATTAGATAAAATTAAGAATTTTTTGGTATATCAATTTTTAATATTAAATCTGCCATATTAGAAATTATAAATCAGACCTAATTTGGTCTAATTTACTTTTAGATATTTTTATAAAATTAAATTTCTTTTTATTTTAATTTCATATCATTAGTTAGTTCCAAACTAGAAAATTATATTCAATTTCTTGAATGTATTCAATTCCAAGTTTTCCAAACAATCTAGTAAAATTTGCATACTATAAAAATTAAGGGTTGGCAATTTTTTCTAAGGTGAGAGATGCACATTAGAATAAGTTAAAAATTAATAATCATTGATGTCAATTTAACCTTTTTTAACTACAAGTACATAGACAAATTATCTACGAAAATTTACTCTTTTCATTTTCTCCTTAATTTTTAGCCATGAAGCTTCCCTGCAAAATTTTAAGTAATTTCTTTTTATCTTATACTAAGTTATCCTCACAAGAGAACATTGACGTGATTAGAAAATTACCTAAGTAATTAATTTCAATTTTTCATATGCTCCGATTGAGTTTGCTTATTAGATTTTCACTGATTTAGTTTAAGCTAAGTTTGCCTACAATAGGGTAAAAAAATTTTAGCACTAATTTTTTTTTTTTCTCATTTATGAGACTAAAATATGAGACTTTGTTTAAGAGAAATAAACAACAAATGAGTTTAATCAACTAGGTATTTATACCACTGAGAGTAATTATAACTAAGTATAGATTAATTTTCCCTTGATCACATCATCTCGCACAGCTGTAACATTGCTATTTAGTATTCATATTTATGAAGCTAGGTAGTAACACACTTTCTGATTAACAATAACACATGTTAACATGTGTTATTATGCATTGACAAAACAATACGGGAAAAAAAAAAGCCAAAAAAAGAGTTATAAAAGGAGTATACATAAAAACATAACGAGCAATTTCTATCGCAGTGTATTGACTATTGAGGCCGAGCTACTATCACATGTTGTCATTTTATCATCACAAGAAGACAAGCTAATCGTCAATATGCATGCTCTTCCACTTAAATTCTCTCTGCCATTAGGATCATGAACGATTAGCTTTATACGCACAAGTTTGCTGATCAATACTTCCGTGACCGACAAAATATCCCCATATTTATACAACCAAATGGTCCAAATTCAATTTTCATCATTTAAAAAGACTATTGGCTTGTAGTTTCTGGTTCCTCCAGGTTTTATAACCAGTTTTTGACTTCCATACTGGGCTATTGATGCACTACATCATATGCTATGCCATTTTTGATGTGGGCAAAAAGATTGAGAAAAAAAAGTTAGTATGGGCGAATTTCTCATTGGAAGGGAATAAAGTGAAAGAGCAAGATTTTTATAAAATGTCGGGTATATAATAATTGAAATTGTATCTGCATTTTAAAAAATTCTCAAGTCCTTTCATAATTTCCTATTTGCATCATTCAGTGATTTAGTTTCAATTAGAGGTGTCCAAAAGTTGCATTAGGTTAGGTTTAATCAAACTCAAACCTGATCCAATTTTTTAATTAGAAATATCTTTAAATTAAAATCTGACCTGATAATGACCCACTAATAATTGGGTCAATCATTTTTTAGATAACATATATAAATTAAAGTTATAAATTTTTTAAGTAAATAACAAAAATCAAGAGATACTTTATAAAACACATTTGAAAATAAATTATATCAACACAAAAATATATCAAGTTATATAAAATGTATTAATTGAGCTAATGAAGGTTAATTTACTTGGTCAGTTTTTAGCTCATATACAGGTATGACTTGGTTCAATTTATGATTGTAAGTGGCTTTATAAGTATTTATTAAGCTTGGAGACAGTGTCATCCTAAACTAAAGCAAGTGCTCCCCTTTATAAATTTTTATCTAAAAAAGGATATTAATTAAAGTATAAAAATTTTATAATTTATTCTAATTTTTTTAAAAAAAATAACCTTTAAAAAAATTATGTAACTTCATGCTAGATCAAATTAATCCAGAATATGACCCCATCTTGATTTAAAAGTGTAGAATAAAAATTTTAAAACCTAAATTTAGCCCAAATTAAGATTATTGGACCAAGACAAATTATGAGCACCCTACTCCCAATCCTATTTTTTGATTAGTTGATGTTGCAGTAGATTTGTTTATACAATGCTTTTTAGCGCTATATTTCCATGGTTAAGAAAATCAGATCGGATCAACTAGTCAGACCAGTTCGATCGGGAACTGGACTCCAAGTCAATCCAATCATTTCCCTTAAATTATCTATCCTCAAAATTGGTTAGAATTGAGCAAAATCAGCCAATTGGTGCGAATCAAGCTGGTTATACTGATTGACCGGTTCTTTTTTTCTATAATTAATCATATACATATATTTATATATATAAATAATTAAATATATATTTTATTATATTCTTATCGAATATTTAATTAAATTGATTGAATCTCTAAATCTTTGACTTAATACTTTAACCAGTTCGATATTCAGCCCAACTTTCTTAATGTTACGTTTTTCTTGATAGGCCAGCATAAGAAACTCCACAAAAGGAACTTGATGATCTTATTTACTTTTAGAATACGACGCTGTTATACATATGAAATACAAAGACACGCTAGTATATTTGTACATGAGTACGTGACTGGTGAATTATTTTGGTGAAATTCTAAAATTGAATTTGTCTTTTTCTTTCTGTTACGCAATAATATTAACCAAAATAAAAAGAGGATACAAATCCCTCCGATAACAGCTATCCTGAGGATTTTGCTGGTTTTGGCGTGGCTTTTGAGGATTTTGCTGCACCTACAAATGTATTGCCGTCTTATACTCTGTGGTAGCGTTTACGATACTCTGTTCAAAGATATGAATACTAATGATATAGTAATTTGTAATTGTCTAAATTAATAAAAAATAAATCTAATAATTTATATTATTTAAACAAATTTTAGGTAATATTATAAGGTTAATTTTCATATTAAAATACCTAATTTATTGAATATTAGATTTACTTTTTACTTATTTGAATAACTACAAATTATTAGATCATTAATATCCAAATTTTTTAATGGAGCATTATAAATGCCACCTGTCTCTTATGGTGAGCTCTATGGTACCTTTATAAAGATGTGCATTTTGTGTATTTTTTGTGATGAATGGTGAGGATCGTATCATAGATTGTGAGATGTATCAATGCACCAATCACTTATGATGCACTATAAAAATATATAATTTTAAGAAAATTTAAAAATATAATTAAATATATTTTAAAAATTAATTATCATACACTGACAGTATAAAATTATATTAACAGTATAAAATAATTTTACACTGTCAGTATAATAAAAAAATTTTATCAATGTAATTTTAATTATCATACATTGACAGTGTAAAATTATACTGACAGTATAAAATAATTTTATACTGTCAGTGTAATCAAAAAATTTTATCAGTATAATTTTATAGTACTGCCAGTATAATTTTACACTGTCAGTGTATTTAAAATTATACTGATAAAATTTTTTGATTACACTGACAGTGTAAAATTATTTTATACTGCCAGTATAATTTTACACTGTTAGTGTATAATAATTAAAATTACACTGATAAAATTTTTTTATTACATTAATAGTGTAAAATTATTTTATATTACCAGTGTAATTTTATACTGTCAGTGTATGATAATTAAAATTATACTGATAAAATTTTTTTATTATACTGACAGTGTCAAATTATTTTATATTGTCAATATAATTTTATACTGTCATGATAATTAATTTTTAAAATATATTTAATTATATTTTTAAATTTTCTTAAAATTAGATATTATTATAATGTATCATAGGTGATTGGTGCATTGATATACCTCACAATCTCACCACAAGATATATCACAATCTGATAATTCATCACAAAATATACAAAATGTACATTTTGTGCAATGTACCAGAGCATGCACCGTCTCTTATATGACAAATGGTGATTTATGGAATTCACTTTGTTCCCTGAAGATGCCAAGTAAGCTAAAGAGTTTTCGTGTGGAAGAATATGGTCCCTGAGAGAGCTTGAGGCTGCGCTAGTGAGATCTAGCTTGCACACCGACATGCCGCTCATATTGTGTATATTCGCCCGATTGTTGTGCATCGTGGTGAATCCACGGAAAATTCTTGTGTGTTCTATGAAGGAAATTAATTCTTCTTACGTAACATTATCTTAACTTTTTTTTTATATTTTTTTAAAAAATAAGAATTCACATATTATATAGAATAAATTCATTCTTTTTTATGGAGAAAAAAAATATGATTGATCTACAACTCATTTTTTTTCTCTTTCTATTTTTTGATATATTGATAACAATAAAATTTAAATTTAAAATCTTATACTAATTATCTAAATCCTTTATTATTAAACCAATCTTAATAAGTTTATGAGAACTGAAAACTCGTGAATTATAGTAGCTCTTTCCTATCCCTTTCTCTTGTATTTCCTGTCTCTTTCCCAACTCATCTTTTCGACGGAATTTCTTTCTTCAACTATAGTTGCTCTTACCGACATGCCACTCATATTGTTAGTTGTTGCGTTCTTGAATTTTTTTTTTAAATGGGAATATCGTAAGATGTAAATTATAATCTAAATTGAAATAATAATTGGACCAGACCTGATCCAGGAAATATTGGATTGCCATTGATCTAAAATCTAAATAAATCGTTTGCCTTTTTCTTAAAGCTTATGGCTTAGAGACCAAGATCACTACACCAAAGTATATGGCTTAAAGCATGAAGCGAGTTATACAATTTTATTAGTCACTCTATTTATAAGTCGTTGGACATAGTTATACCGCATCTCCGTAATAGACTCAAGGATTATAAACAGAATTACTGTAACTGCCTTTACTTTCACTTCCTCCATTTGGATATAATTGTCTAATTTTAAATATGTATATGAATTAATTAAGAAAAATATTAGAAAAATCTCAATATTAGATAAATTCAAATATATTTTATAAAATCACTCTCATTATTTAATTATCTTTTTTCACTTATCCTCTTTCCTCTATTATTCTCTCTCTCCCTCTCTCTTTCTCATCCACTAGTCTCCCTCCTTCATTTATTAACAGAGGTATAACTAAAAAAAATAATTAATATTATTTACATTTTTTGAAAAAACAGTTATTTATAAAAAAATTTTAAAAATGGACAATTATATTTAGATGGAGACAGTAGTTATCTAGATATGTAATATGTTCGGCTTCCACTTGACTAAACTTTACGCCAACACTTGAGGACATTGAAATAGTTACTGTTGACTATCTAGGGCATATTTGTTTTCCAGTTGCATAATGTCCAAACATAATTATAGCAGAAATAACAATTTTTAACTTTCCATAGAAATGTATTGGAAACGTGCCTTTTTTATAGTGAAAAAAAATAATAATAATTATATTTGCCTTTTTTATTTTACATATATCTATAGAAGATAATGTATAATTATACTTTTTTGTGTTTTTTTTTCGCAATAAGTTGATGAAGACTAATCTTCAATATATTGAAACTGCTGTCCCGTAAACTCAAATACGTTGTGATAATACAAATAGTTTGTTTGGCTTAGTTTTTAAAACTCTAAAATTATAATTTGGACAAAAATAAATAATAAATTTTTACTTAAAACTATACTTTGATACTTTCTGAAAATTAAACCAAACATGTTAAAAGTCATTTTTTCATTAAATTTAAATTTATTTATCACTCAAATTATTCGTTGCTAATATATAATTGTATTTTGTGAATAATAAAATGAGTCTTTTGAAAAACCATAATGCACGATGGCATGATCGAATTCTAAGTCTTAACCAACCGCCAACTTAGAGGCATAAACAAGATGATTACAGCAGAGTTTAATTATCTTATATGTTTCAATAATTTGAAAAACAAGTCAATAAGGTAAACGTTATATTGAATCGGATTAAACTAAAAGTTCAAGCTCGAGTCATTGACATGAAACAATGTGAGACGTAGAACTCAGTTTTTAATTTATTACTTTTATTTTTCATTGATTCGTTTGTGAACTAAATATGCTTGCATTTAAATTTTTTGTCTTAGCTCAGCCTCACATAACTAAGTGAATACAATGCAGTGTTGAACTTATTCAGTTCAAAATATTTCTAGTGGAGGTTCGAGTGTCCTCTCTAAAGCACAATGTTGAAATGAAACAGAGCAAAACTCTCCGAAGGAAGGGTCCAACAGAAAATGACACAGTCCTCAAATGTACTCTAGAAAATACAGGATCAACCAGTCTGCATAAATCCAGGCTAGAAACAAAAGAAAAGCTGAAAATGCTATAAGAACACATAGGTAATATCAGTAGACACAGACCAGCACGATTCAGATACTACCCCGCAGCATATACCAAGTCAACGCAATTAAGAGATATGTGAAAATATGGATATAGTAAGAAGCAATAATGTTATATATTCCACTTCCAGTAACATATATCATTCTCCACCAAGTCACCGAGAACTGTTAAAAAAGTGTTTAAAAGTTTAAACTTGAAAATCGTAGTTCAACAACCTGTTTAGACCATGGTTATAACATGATTAATATATCACGTATTTGTAAATCTTAATTGGTTGCAATATTTCAGTCACCCTCGTTAGTTGAAGATATGATATCCAAACTTAAATTTTATATTTTTTAATTGATAGACTAATTAATAATTTTCACACCAGAGAAATTAATGAATATTCCATCAATAAAAAAAGTGTATGTTATTGACCTAAAATTTATACCTATTTTTTTACTGTAAGATTTATACATTATTAATAAATTAATAAATATAAAAAATATTTAAAAAATTCACCATTTAATTTGAAGGACGGAAAAGTGGATCAGCTATTTAGTATAGACAACACGTGGCTAGACAAAAATAGAAATTTTGATAATGTAGATAGAAGAGATACTTTTTGTACATTTAACTCTGACATAGTCTCGACGCCCTTGTGTTCTGTATCGGATTGAAACACTAATAAAAATTTAAAACGATAATTATAAATAAAATTTACTTTATATTTTCAGAATGTCAAGTGAATATATATATATATATATATTAACACAAATTCGGTTGAGGGAGAGAAGGATGAGTTTGTGTTTTCAAGCTTTGTTTGGGCCAGAATTTGGGAGAGATGGGTGGGTTTCATGTGCTCTTTGAAATTTACTAATTCTACGATGAGAGCAAAATTTGAAATATAATAAAAGCAAAAGTAACAAATCAATAATATGGAAATAGGAAGGAAAAAAAAAAATGAGCGGGACATATGCCTCCACAAATCACAACGAACAAGGTGGATCCGTCCCTGGTCATCCTGTTAAACTAAATGAAACTAATCTAAAATAATGGATAATGCGAGCCTAAGAAATTATAATAATGTATTGATGGATAACAAAAATATTATTTATACTTAATTTTTGAATTTATTTTAAGGAATACATTAAAGTGTCGTTTAATCATTGGTAGCGAAAAGTGGTATCTACTCCCAATTAATAGTTAGAGAATATCTTAATGTATTCCTTAAAATGAGTCATATAATTGAGTACAAATAATACTACTTGATATATAAAATATCAACATCATGATAAAAAGGGAAATTTAAGCATATAGAGACGTTGATTAAGATGTTAAGTTCAATCAATTAAGTGACTCTATGCGTAAACTATAATATTTGGTTGTTTTGTCTTAATACTTTCCTTTTTCACATAGAAAGAATAATCTGAATTTTAATATAACCAACGACAAATTCACAATTATTTCAATATAATTATTTCTTATACTTTCCTTTTTTTTACATAAAATTTAGGGTATAAGGAGGATATCTTAATTTAAAGCAGGAAAAATCTTGGGATTATTTTAGAAGAATTTACATTTACCTCACCTCAAGATGATGAGTGAGGGCTCAAACTAATTTATTAAATGTAAGCCCCTATCTTCCTCCACTCGATTAGTCCCTTGGAATTTATCTCCTATACTTTCTAAAACTTCTCATCGTGGGTTAGTCCATGTTTTGTTGTGTTCATATGAATGTAAAAGAAAAAAGACACAGACATTTCAGATTGCTCGCCAATGTTGATTAACCCGCAAATTCCCGCCACACATGAATTATGCACCTATAAAGGAACGAATCAAATATGTTTGGAGTCATAAAATAATTTACTTAAACTAAATATTTAAAATTAATAATACAAGAATAAATGTATCTTTTGGTAACTATATTAATGAAAAGAACATATAGGTTACTCTAAATCTGTTAATAACCGTGCTGGTCCGGCCATAATATTATCAAGATTTGTTCTCATTGCGACATAAATCAAAGATGGAACCCACATGTGAATATCATGTTGTTAAGGTTTTGCTAGTGGCCCCATTCATCGGGATCTTTGCTTGTTGCTTTAATTACCAAACCCTGCGCAATTAATAAAAGCAAAGGACATAATCATTACGACATTTGACCCATAACTATGCATTATTACTCCTTATTATTAGCATTGGTTTCCTGCTTTTTCACCATTCTAGTCTCTGGCCAGGTCAAAAGAACCTAACATATCCTCATCTTGTTCGTTCCTTTACTGACATGCAAAGCTTCATAAGTTGATCTTCGTTTAATTTGCTTGGTGATAAGTACTAACATAAAGGTTCCCTTCCCATACTACATTCACTACTTTTGTAGAGCGCATGCTCATGAACATGTCAACCACGGGACACGCCGCAAAGATGCAGAAGTGGAATAATCGGTTGCTCATTGCTTCTTCATTTTCCCCCGCACTTTCATATTTTAAGGACTGAGCGGCTAAAGCATGGTTGGTGGTACTGGTAATTCTTGATTTGCATAGTGACACATGATCGCATAAATGATTTATAATAGTAAGATGAAAGTCAAAGAAGTTACCGGATCCCTACTATATCCTCCTTTATCGTAAGTGTTGAATGTTGACTCTCTTTCAATTTTTTTGGGGGCACAAGTTCAAATCCCGAAATTAGAAATGGGGATTGGGGAAAGATCTAGAGCATGAGGCATCTTATTCTAATCTTTGAATAAAAAAGTGAAAATCTCTAAATTCTCTCGACACATTTTCTTAATAATAATCGTTATTATTTAATGATAATATTAATTTTTTTTTATGTTTTTACCAAAGCATATACTCTTTATTTTTAATATTTTTATTAAATAATTATTAGAGTATTAAGAGAACAAGGATACATCAAAATTCATAAAAAATAATGAACTTGGCTTATGTGTAAATTTAATATAAAAGTTATCATTTTCGTCAAGCATATATTAAATGCATGTTTGTTTATTTATTCATTTGTAGAAATATTGTTTCAAAAAGATTTTCTCATATAACTTTTAATTATAAACTATTTCAAATATAAAATAAATTAATTTAAATATATATTAATTATGTTAAATGATCATGCAATAATTTCTCTAAGACAAACTAGCTCTCACCCAAATCAATCTTATACCCCCCCCCTCCCAAAAAAAATTTATACATGCAGAAATAAAAAGCAGTTTGATTTAAACAATATATAAACATTAAAATCTTGAATTAGTCTTTGAAAAAGTTGTGGGACATCAATTTAATTTTCAAAAGAGTTGTGATAACAACTTAATTTTTGAAAACTTAAAATTTATTTCAAGTTAATTTAAAAGATTAAAAAAATTTTGGATTAATTTAAAATAAATTTTAATATTTTAGACGCTAAAATAATACTATAAATCCTTCAAAAATCAAACTAATATCCCACAATTATTTTGAAGATTAAATTAATATTCTAAACTTTTTAAGGATCAATTTAAAGTTTTATTCAATGATAAATATAGTTCCCACCCCCAACTAAACGTAAACAGCTTGGCTGAAGTGAGATTCATTGCACACAGGCTTCTAGAGTGTAGATCAATCTTGTACGTACAAAAAAAAAAAAAAAAAAAGTCTCTACATGTGAAAATGAAAAACGCTATTAATTAGAAAAAGAGTTTCTGACAATTTTAGGGTACACTAGGAATGTGCAACTTTCATATTTTTGTACCGGTAAATTATTTTTCTTGGAAGATGAAATTATCGTTTGGTAACAAAAAAACACAAAGGAAGGGATATGGCATTTATTGCAGCAAATTCTATCTGTCCAAGCATCCACAGAAGTCCCGTGAGTGATTAAAGAAGCATCAGCTATAATCCAGGAACACACACATTTCATTGATTGCACGGGCATACCACTTATTAAATGCTGTTCGACAATGCATCGGACGGGCAACTCCGACCCCATTACAGCGACACCATTTCCAGCTTTCAGCCACAACCCATGGATCCCGTAACAAAGCTCTGGCGTGAATTATTCACATTAAGACTCGAGCAAATTTGTAAACAAACTTCTCCTGAACCCGTTTTGCATAAATTGGAATGTAACGGCTTCTTTAATGGATCTGGTTTTTCAAATTCAATAGTTATGTGGCCCACATTCCGGATGGAACGGATAAGGTCCAGTTCAGGGGATCCTGAGTTTAGTGTATAAGGGAGTATAGTTTTCTTATGAACATATCTTGATAATTGAAAGGTGAGAGGTTTATGTAGCATAGCAATGGGGATGTGTCACTGTCACCAATCAGTGACCAATCATAATTCATAGAAGAGATTAATGCGACCATTAATAATGTGCTGTTATAAAATGTTTGATATTAAAAAAGTCTATTAGTCTTTGATAAAGGCCGATGGAAGAATTTCAATGTTAATTCTGCATATTTATTCTCATTGCAGCTCTGATAATTTTAAAATTAATTATTGTTCTATTCTTTGATTTCTCTAATTAATAATTAATAAATAATTTATAAATATCTTTATAAATATTCGAGGAATCTTGAGATATGCTGACTCTAGATTAAGATAAATTTTTTTCTCAACCTAAACTTTTTTGAAAAAAAAAAAAGTATTGTTCTAATGCAAATTAATGTGACAAATGAATTTTATAAAGAATTATATTCATATGTAAACGATTGAATTCCTTTATAACTTTAGTTGTTGTAGTTATTATTATTATTAGATTATTAGAAGTCAATAGTACACACATGATGCCAATCCAATTCCAAGAAGTTCAATTCCCGCCAAAAATGAGTTTGAGGAAAGGAAAAACAAAACGATGAGACATCATTTTCATGGCATGGCGATGGCGGGAACCGTAGTAAATGACTTGCGGAAAAGGACAATGCCGTTGGTCAAGGTGGCGATGGCGGGAAATAATCGCAGTTAACCGTTGCTATAATATATTTTCTAACGCGCAACTCTACAATCTTTCTTTGTCTTTTTCTTTTTTATTTAATCTTAATTAAACGGGGTGTTTGTTAGCTGTTTTTTTGTTATTTATTACTTATTAACTATCATTTCGAGACTTTCTTTTCCTACTTTTTTACAATTGATAAACAACATATTCAGAATTTAAATCATATTATATGCATAATTTTTAAAATATGGTAATACTTTTGTCAAGTTTTCTAATGCAAAAAATGACATAAAAAGAAATTAACGACATTTACCTTGACTGCGAAAAAGGTTATTAAACCATAGGAAGGAATTATAATTTTTACAATGTATTCTATTAAATTCATTTAACATCGTACATAAATTTATATAAAAATATATATGCACTACATTTGTTTGGCACATAATTTTTTCATCTCTATTAAAGTCATTTGTAAATATACTTTACTCACTCTCCATTATTTTATTTCTTTTTTCTCTGTGCCTTTGCCTAAAGAAATCAACGGTTCAAATTCTTTCTGTGATGGTTCGTACTATTAAACATATGTGAAATTAACAATTTTTTATTCTTTGATTTGGTAGTATAAAAAAAAAAAAAAAAAAGAAGATAAAGTGGAGAATATTGCCGCCAAACATGTTTTGAGTTTGGCGCCTAAAAAGAAGAGAGTGGGGAGTGACGTGTGAGGCATCACTTCGCTACCAAGATACCTGCTTTGCAGTCACAGCCAAAAAAGCCTTTGATGACAGTTGATGAGACAAGACAACCATATCTTGCGTTGCATTTTTATTTTTGTTGCTTTATTATTATTTATTTATCTCCATTTACTTATAAATTTAATTGATATATATTAATAATATAAAATTATTTTATATTTTTAATTAATAAAAAAATAAAAAAATATTAATAAAATTTTTATTATAATATATAATTATTTATATAAATTAATATTTTTTATTATTTTTATTAATTAATAATATAAAATTATTTTACATTTTTAATGTATTAAATTAAACTCTTTACTTATTATATACTTTTGTTTTTCATTTATCTGTTCTTATCTGTTTGATATTTTTGTTACTATTTTGCAACCACTCCAAGCGAACGTATTAGGCTTTCGAGTGGCTAAAGAGAAATAAGAAGGAAAGATAAGAGTACAAAAGAAAATGGGAGGATTCGTGCGTTTGGCTGGGCGTTTGTCCATTTTAAAATCACTTTCACACTCTTAAAATTGATTTTGTATATTTATGAAAATGTTGGATTTCTAGTTGAGCTATGTTTTTAAAATTAATTTTTGTTTGGGCTCTGTCTTTGGTGTAATTTACTTACAAGTTGCGTGATATACAAAAAGTGAGATTTGATAGTGTATTGTAACCCTAATTATTTGTAATATATTGTAATAATTTTTAAAACTTATTTGTATAAGCTAAAATTAAATAAAATTTTATTTACATGATTATAAAATTAAATTGAATTTTTAGACTTTTTCAAGATTATATAAGTAAATTTTAATTACTTTTAAAATATATATGATAATTGTAGTGATTCTAAATTTTATTTGTGTGATTTCAAAATCAAACAAAATTTTATCTACATAATCTTTAAATTAAATAGATATTATTGGAGATATTCTAGGACCACATAAATAAGTTTTGATTACTTTTAAAATATATTAATCATAATTCTTAAATTACACTTGCACCACACATTATGTTGTACCTTCACAAAATATATGATAACCCTTGCAAGTAAGGAGCATGGTAGCATTCGTCGATAGTTTGAAGCAAGAAAAAAATAGATACTATAAAATTTATTTACATATCATTATATATTTTTTTTTCTTTCACTTTTACTCTCAACCAAATAGTTAAAGTTTTTCATCTCATGGTTCCTATTTCTAATGCCATTGATTTATAATATCTTTGTTTTTGTTTTTGGGTGTTTATTTTGGTCCTTAAATTTTTTTTCGTATTTTACTTTAATCTGTAAAATTGCAAAAGATAATTTAAGTTAATCATTAAGATAATATTTATAGAGACTAATATGAATTCCCATATGAATTAACTTAAATTATATTTTGCAACTTCAAGAGTTAAATCAATAATTTTTTTAATTTCAATGACTAAAGTAAAACAAACATGAAATTTCAAGTACCAAAATAATCATTCACTTTAAATTATAGTTTGGACAAAACTTTGTTTCTATTTTTTGGCTCAAATTATGATTTTGGGATCAAAAATAAATTCGAACATATTACTCCAAAATAAGTAATAAAATGAATTTAGCGGTTATTAATAAATATGCACTGTTTACAACACACTAACCCCCTGTTTGGTTCAACCGAAATTGAAATGATAGAAAACTTGGGGGAGAGAAAATGCATTCGTAACAAAGTTCTCTTGTTCAGATGAACATGAAACTAGGGGAAATATTTAAAAAAAAAAAAAAAAAACACAAGGCCCCATATATAAAATTTTCTCTCCATGTATGCAAAGAAAACTCCTAATAAAGAAGAAAATGAGTTGAATTACAAGTATATACGCACTTGAACATTGAAAATTGACAATGTCTAAGAATTTGTATTATATTTATTTTTATTTAAAAATTTAATTCAAAATAATTTTTATAATTTAAATGCTAATAAATAATTTTTTTAGTAATAATATCATAAAATTATTTATTTATTTAATTTATAAAAGGTATATAAAAGTAAAAGTTATGGCTATATACTTACTCTTATATGCATATCT
The DNA here is from genome assembly GCA_031439585.1 of Pterocarpus macrocarpus. Classification (NCBI taxonomy): domain Eukaryota; kingdom Viridiplantae; phylum Streptophyta; class Magnoliopsida; order Fabales; family Fabaceae; genus Pterocarpus; species Pterocarpus macrocarpus. Next base: position 35,445,432 of record CM062518.1, on the reverse strand, counting down.
GTTATATACGTTTATATTGACCATAAATATATTTGTACAATTTATAATTTTGTTGATTGTTTCATATAGTGGGTTTCTATATGACAATTAATTTTTTTATTATATATTATATATGTTTAGTATCAGTCCGTCCTATTAAATTTTTGGCTCCACTCCTAAAGCCTAAGTTAATTATGAATTTAGTGAGCTGATCTACGCTAACAATTTTTTGCTAGTCAAGTTTAGCATTTCTTAAGCTAGATGTCGATCAGCTTAACTTGTTAGCTTCAATTGTGTATTTCTTTTCTTAATTTTTTAACGGTTAAAAGTTTTGTTTTTATACTTTATCAGCTTATTTTTCTTTTGTATACTATCTTGCAACAAAAATCAAATTAAATAATTTTTGTTATACAAATATTAATTTATATTGAGAGAGAAAGGATAAATTTTCCACATATTATACAAATTAAGGAGGATAAAGTGACATAAAAAAATATTAGGATTAATTTTTGTTAACCATATATTAGATATAGTAAATTAATTCATGCATTTTGTTGTGATATTTAGATTTGCCCGTCGAATTTTAACCCTACTAAGTGAGAGCAGGTGAGTGACATGTCCGTGATCGCTTGCCAGTAATATGAGATATCATGACAAGTACCTACCAAAGTGTAAGAAATTATAAGCTTTGAGTAAACTTCAATTTTCCTCTCTCTCCATAATCTCCAACTCCATTTTTTCCAAGCACCTTTCTAGTGTAAGCTGGCAAATTCAAAATTTTCAAAAGAGTGGGACACAACCAGCACATGCCACAAAGTCACAAGCTCACAAAGCAGTAACATCATAGGCCATAGCCACATCATAATTTAAAAGATAGATATATAAAATAATTTTTAGTATACGCCACCAACTAACTCAATATATGTATTTCAAAGATATGTAACGTACCAAAAATAAATAGCTTTTAATAGGTTATACTATTGATTCCCTATGGGATTCTGCCTCATGACCAAAGGAGGGGAACCCTCAATGGGTTTTCTTATTTCTTTATTTTTTAAAAAAAGGGTTTCATCCATACGGATATGGGAATGGTATAAGTCCAACAAAACAGTAGGAGTCAGCGCAACAGTTGTTTCGTATTGGATCTAATTCGCAGTACGGCATAAAATCAAAGCAGCAGAATCTGATGAGATGAGAGCTTTATTGCCCAAAACAAAAATTTTCAAAATTGAAACAAGAACCGTTGGTGCCTTTCAGTTTCAGGGACCTAATTCGAGGGGGGGACTAGGGAGCAATCAAGCACCGAATGGTAAATCATGGCTCAAATTGTGCCAAAACTGGACTGCACGCGTCTGCTTGTTACCTTTGCCATTCTTGGTTATTATTTATGGATCACGATCCAGTCAATTTCTTGTCATAAATATAAGATTATCATATAAGAAAGAAATATATAATGGTGCTTCCACTCATAAAAAATAAAATAAAATTCGTCCTCCTAATTAAGGAAGCCGCGTGAGTGAAGGAATGCTCGGAGCAAACTGTAAAATTCAAACCATAAGTCAATTCGATCAAATATTTGGTTCATTGTGTGTTTGATTATGGGATTGTCAAAGAATATTGGCTAGATGAATTTTTAGGATTTAGAGTTTAGAAAACAAAACGTATTTAGCCCATAATATATAATTAGTAGATATGTTAAAAATAAATAAAAGGATTGGAGAGAATAAAAGGTACATAAAGACATTAAAAACAACAATATGTCAAAAAAAAAAAAAATTAAACACAGAAAAATTATATTGGTCTTTTCTAAGGTTAGTGCTGACTAAATTTAAATCTCCTCTTAGTTATAATATTATATTGGCTTAGCATGAAATGGTGTTAGGTGTCGTTTATATAATGAGTAAAATTTCATTTCTACTTTCATGGTATATTTGGTTGGGAAATAAAGATGGAGGACGAAAATTTTATGGATAAGTTTTGTGCATATTTCTATTTTTATGCCTCTAATCAAACGCATCCTTATGTGAACAAAGAGAGAAATTTCAAGAGATAATAATAAAATAGAATTTCAATAGAAGAATTAATGAAGTAAAATAAATTTGCTGAAGTTCGATTGAACATTATCAACCCATGTGAACAAAGAGAGAAATTTCAAGAGATAATAACAAAATAGAATATCAATAGAAGAATTAATGAAGTAAAATAAAAACAGTGATAGAATTACCCTTTTTATTACAAAAATGGGTATTTTTGACCATTTATATTATTTATTGTTAAATAAAATATTGTTTTATTTTGCTGATAAAAAAATAAAATAAAATAAAATATCATTTTGAAAAAAGGGAAGCATTGCCATAAATCTTGTTAATTTCAGGTGCGATGTGCTTAATTTTGTAAATTAAGGTGAAAAATTACAACTAACATAGCAAATTGGGGAAACAATAACTATTTAACCCTAAAAAAAAAAAAAAATAGAACAAGCAATTTTTACTTGGTATATAGGATTTCATCAAAAAAGATGATCAAATACTATAACTAGATTGATCAACTATATATTTGGTTCACCTAGATCTCAACGCCAGTATCTTATGATGAAGGAACAGAACTCTTCCTTCTATAAGAAGTGCATTGGAAATCAAGTGTTGAGTTTAGCATAGTTTAGAATTTAAGGTTTAAAATTTATGATTCAATTTTTAAAGTTTAAGGTTATGTCTAATTAAAAACATATCTCTCATATGAACATCACTAACTAATGAATTTGTATTATCTTCAAAAGTTATTTAAAATACTGTTTAGGTAAATTACAATAACTCTCTTTAGGATTGAACTAAAGGAGATTAGTGTCAAGTTTCAAAGCGTTTAATATACATTGGATGTGATCACCGGATCACACAAACATATTTGAATGATGTTGATCGCCCAATACTTCGTCCTTATTTGACATGAACTTGTAGCAAAACAATTTTTGGTTTTTGTCCGAGGCTCCGAGCATAACATGGTTCAATTCTACTTGTGTTGCTCAAGCACATGACACATTTTTATCCGATTGTAACATAAAATAAAAAAAGAGAAAAACCAGAGGGGGAGATATTCTTTTCACCGTCGTTTTCATTCCAATTTGGTTGTGGCACGAATACGACGCCAGCAGAGCATGCAGGGCAGTAGCAGAGATCCGCCGAATAATAGATGCGTTGAATTTGGCTTTATTGGAGGACTTCTGCTCACCCAGCCAAACATTTTTGAGTGCTTATTGAATTACAATTATTTATCATAAAAATTATTTTTGTTAAATTTTATTAAAATTAAATATTAATAAAAATATAATCAAATAATTTTATATTAATATAAAATTTTATAACAATAATTTATAGAATATAAATTTATAATTCAATAATAAATTTTATAAAAAATTATATTAATAAAAAATTATTTAATAATATAATAATTTTTTAAAATTATAGCAATGTAACTTGAATCTTGACAACCACTATCTAAAAAGCAAAGCTTATTCTATCTGATTTATTAAAAAGGAAAACTCAAATCAAGTTATTTAAATGGGGTGATGTGTAAATAATTTTCGTAAAATTAGTGTCTACTTTTAACTTTTATATTATTCATTTTGAAAAAATTATCAATATATTATTAAAGTTTAATTTATATATAGTGATAATGTAAAATATCAATTAACAAAAATTTAAAAATTTATCAAATTATGATTGATAACTATTTATTATAATAACCATCAAATATAATTTAATAAATTCTTAAATTTATATTATTATTTGATTTGAAAATTAAATAATATAAATATATAAAATTTAACCCAAGTATTGTCCATGATTAAACAAATGGGTAACCGGTTTCCGGCAAGAGGACAATGATTCGTGTTAGGATGATGGAGAGGTGTCCTAGTCTCAAGCCTTCTGTAACATGGGCTACTGTGGTCTCACTTTTACTTTTTCAATGAAAATGTCGTCCTCTGTGTGCTACAGTAATGGGCAGCACCTACACCCATTGATGCTGCTGCCGCCGCTGCTGCACATGCCTCCGCTTTCGCTATCCACACCAGTTCCTTATTATTTATTGCTTATTAGGTATTGCCAGCATTTCTAATTACATGCACGTAAAATGTCTTCACAGCCATTCAATTCTATTTTTATATTTGTTTTCTTATATTGATGACCTACAATAATACAACATGCTTGCAGGCTATTGACATAGATAATACAATAATGTGCAAATAATATTTTTAGAAAATATTTACTAAAAAAAATATTTATTTTATTATATTTCCACTCAAGTATGTTTATTTTTAAAGAAAAAAATTCAATTTCAAAAAATATTTTAAAATAGTTCTCAAACTTAAACATACACTACAACTGCATTATTTAACTTTAATTCAATGTCAAAAAATTAATAATAACAAGTTTAGTTCTGCTTAAGTTTTTGAAAGGCTATATTTTTTCCTTAGGCTCTAAAAATATTTTAATATAAGTTATTTTAAATTAAATTAATTTTAATACACATTAAACTCATTTATTTATTTTTGGTAGTCAATGGCTGCAAAGCACCCAAAACACCGAAGACAGGAATTCAACTTTTATCTATTACTCACTATTGATAGGTTAACTTATTGTAGATATGATGTGACAACCATATTCAACTTAGGTCATGCAAAAAGTTTGAAATAGGTCGATCCTTGTAGTTATGATAGATACTCACACCTTATTTATTATTCAATTAGATATAAATTTAATTTAAATAAAATATTTATCTTATTTAATAATAAATAAAATATAATTCAACATAATATTTTATATATAAATTGAGACTAAAATAGGTTAATAGAATCATGAGTCAATTTAGACTTCACCAACCCATTTTATAGAGGTCGTATCAAAACCACTTGCATTATGTGCCATGTTCAAAGAGGTGGCATGATGAATATTTGACGGGATTTGACTAAAGACAGTGTACATTTTTGTTCCTGTGAATAAACGTTGGGTCTCGAGGCACCTTCGATAGAAATTGTTTCTTAATTCTTCTTTCTCTGTTGAGGATAATTTAAACCAAAGAAGCACTTTGTCATTTGAGATAACAAAAAAAGATACAAAGTCCTCACCCTATAGAACGCATAGGTTTGAAAGTGAATGGTTAGGAAAAAATAAACAACTACCGTCAGATAAGGGATGTGCATACCCTTTTTTTTTTTTTTTTTTTTTTTTAAAGTTGAAAGCGCATTGTTCCCGAACAAAAGAGAAGAAATAGACATATAGAAATAGAAATAAATGGCGATGGGTGAGAATTTACGGCGTACTATGTAAGAGCAAAAGAAAGTAGCGGTGTTTACGACCTGACTGCTAACCCTTCATAGCCCGAAGGTTTTTGGGTTGAGTTTGGATTATGAAATTTAATTTGTACATTTTTTGGATCGAGTTTGGATTATATTTCGAGTTGATTCGAAGTTAAACACTGTATTGAGTATTATATTTTTTAAAAAATTAGTGATAAATTATAAAATTTTTATCTTTAATTAATATATTTTAGAAAATATAATATTATATTTGTATTGGTATAATTTATTTTAAAATGAGTTTAATTTATATGTATAAATAATATAAAATAATTTTATACTATTAACTAATAGAAACACAAAAAAATGCCAAATCATGTTAAATAACTATCCAATATAATAAGGAATCCACTTTAATTTAGTATTTTTTTGTATTTCTACTAGTTGATAATATAAAGTTATTTTATACTGTCAGTGCATATAAATTAATATCTTTTAAAATATGTATTGTAAAACCTATCTTAATTTTCTTTTTATTTTTTTTCACTTCCAAAATTTTACAACTTTACTATAAATAATATCAAAATCTTTATATATTCTCTTGATGTTGGATGGCCTGATTTAACCTGATCATTAGTCAGGTCATCATCGAATTAGATTTGGATTCAATGAAATAACTCAATCAAAAAAATTAGGTCAGATTTATGTCTGGCTTAACCCGACCCAATTCACTTCTTGTACACCTCAATAATAAATAATAGAAGAAAATATTTAACTGTAAAATTTTTTTAGTACATCAATGATATTGAAATTTAAATGTATCAAACTACTCAAACATTTCCTCATTAACCCACTCCTGCTGACTTTCAAATTTCAACCGTCTAATTTAATGTTAATGGGAGACAAGGTTTTTTGTCAGAGAATATCTACATAACTAGCACTGCCCCTCAATATTATCATAGTCCGTGTGAGACTAATCTTTATCTAAGATATTTAAATTTTCTTTTCCACAGATGTATTTTCACAAACTAAACGGAGGATTACCTCCATTGCAAAAAAAAAAAAAGAGTTTGAGGTGAGTAACTTAGCATTTGTTTTTGTATTTATATAATTGACGTATTTTATATTTCTCACTTATCGTATGAAATTATATTGTTCTAACTTTGCAAGGCGGTTACATGCCTGCGAAGACCTGAAGATTGATTTGACAACCTTTTAGGCTTTTGACATTCTGCTTGGAAGATATTTTCACAAAGAGCTAACAGAGAGATACAGAATTGACAAATTGGGCGAATTTATATGAGAATATATAGGGAAGTCACCCACTCCCGGCCACGAGCTACGCAATTAAGTGCATTTTTTCGTTTTGGTTATCAGAATATATGCGTTTGAAGTTTGAACCAAGAGGAAAAAATAATTATCTTATGTTCATTATCGAGCTTTTTTAAAACTAAAAAAATGGTGTTTAAATGAAATCAAATAGATAATAATCGTAGAAACTTATTTAGATTAGATATATATATATATATACATTTATGAGATCACTTTTATTACACTATTAATATAAAAAAATTTAAATAAATTACACTGATCTTCCCTAAAATCAGGTGATATTACATATGATATCCCTTAATTTTTCATACCTACATTGACATACCTTTAAGGAGTATTACATTTATAAGAATATTTAATATCATATTTTACAAAATATGAGGTACCATATATAATATCACCTATACTTTAGGGGAGATTAGTATATATTTTTGAAAATTGAAGGGTGCCATATATAATATTATCTAATCTCAAAGGAAGGTCAGTGTACTTTACCATAAAATTTTTTATACTATTATCGAATTATATACTATTATATATAAGAATTTTGAGATAAAAAATGTAAAAATCAAATATTTTTATTGATAAGAATATATAATCAGGTATTAATGTAAAATATTTTTGCACTATCAATATATTAAAATTAAATTCTACATTTATTTGGACATAATTTTTTATGAGCCAAAAATTTTTATCGTAAGTCTACATTTAATTTATGTAAGGGGAAAATAGTGACATACGGTATGATTAGAAAAACGGGGAAATACATACTTACACGTTCATTTTATATCAAGAGTTCACAAACTTTCAAAGATAGTTGATAAATTGAGAGGGGAAAAAAAAAGAGGAAAAATGCCATATCCCTGTTACCCTGTAAGATATTTGAGCAATAAATGTAAATATAAGTACCCAGAGAAGCGAGCGGAAACCATGACAGCGAGTGATGATCTCGTAATAGCGGGAAAGCAACTTCCAAAGAACATGAAAGAGTGGCAAACACAAGTGGTGTCCTGTTCAACCAGTAAATGACACAATTATCGTGCAGAAAATATTGTTTTTTCAATTCTGGATACTCACATGTATAAAATGACATTATAATATGATGATGATGATGATATATTATAGAGTTTAATTACATATGGATATAATACTACTTAATACAAACTAGTTATGGAGAACATGTCTCGTTGTTCTGCGGGAAAGAGACGATGTGTCGGGGAACTCTGTTTTAGAAGATTCTTGGGAAAGTGAGTTCCACTTCCCCCTACAGAATCTATCACCGTTTTGACCAACTCACTTCTTTCTTCCATCACCGTGTCGCCACCACCGTCATTCACAAAAAACAATCACAGTAATGACAACAATTGTTTGAGGGAAACACGGCAATGGCATAGCCACCAAGAATATAATTATTGAATCTTAACCATGCTTGCTCATAAAATTAGTAGTTTCTTTTGTTCCTTTTCAAATCAGCATCACAACTACGGCCAAATTTTAGGAAATAATAATATTAAAAGCAGTGCCAAATGGTGAAAAGCCCCGAAACCCGGGTCGCATCACACTTCTCTCTTACATGAGGGAGTGCACACAAGATTATGTATTATAAATATAATACTACATGCATTCATGCATTTAGAGCAAACAAGCTTCTTACAAAATTAGGTGTAACTATCAGAGGCTATGTGAGATAGGGGATGCATTTAATGGTTCGCCAAGCAGGTCATGAATGAATATGAGGTTTACTGAACAAATAGTCCCATCACTTGCATTTATTGAATAGAGAATACCTGAAGCAATCTTGTCTTCTCTCTATGGGGAATGTTATTACTATAATCATGTATACCTGCCCAGATAGTATTCATCTGTAGTCACTAACCATATTGAATTTATTTGGAATGAAAACATGAGCTGAATAGCAATTGGCCATACAGAAGAAAAGAATTAAAAATAATTAATAAACAATCACAATGTCACGTGATACAAGAGTAATAGAAGAAGCAGAAAACAGATTACATAATGGAGAATTATCAGAATTGTAATAACTTCTTTTTTTTTTTTTTCAAATAATTTCAGGCAAAATGATGTAAGTGTAACTCTTGCTGTCTAGGTAGAGCAATGCGATTGAGCACTGAATCCATTTACGATAATACAGATGTCTGTCTCACATGTTTCTGAGAAAGAATACATGGCTTACATAAGATTACAATGAATTGATTGCTACTATACAGTTTTCAGTAATGAATTTTATGTATCTACACAATGCATACAGCCGAGAACATAACATTTTAACAGGTTTTTACTGGGAATATAAATACAACAGGAGCTATGATTCCCTTATAGCAACTAAAACACACAAGGAATATGTATTATTTGCCCAAAAAAAAAAAGAAATGTAGCAACATAATTGGCAAATCATTGCAAAAGAGGGGAAGAAATTCAAGAATCCGTATTGACATCAACGGAAAGTTGCATTGAAAGCTGATGATGGTTCTTGCTCTTCTCCAAAGATATCTGCTTAGATATCCAAGAAAAAAATAATCATTTCACATATAATATCAAGTTATCAACCTGAGTTGAGTAATCAGTAGGAATATTCCGAATATATGAGTAAATTATGATATAAACAAGCTTATATCAATATAAATGGAATGAACGATGGTCAAAACAAGTCCTAAATGAAAAACTAACCGGCTAAAGGAGCTTGTTAACTAAAGAATTTAACACCAGAAAAGAAATCAGTTTAATTTGACCGTAACTTTCACTTGAGATAACAAATCACACAACAACTTGGAGGTACAGGGAACCCATAGCTTAGCTGTTAATGCATAGACTAGAAACCAACAATGTAGGTATACACAGGATGAATATGATTATCAGCATCCATCCAATTTCTAATAGAAAGCTAAAAGTAAAATTATCAGCATTAACCTTTAAAAGTTCAAAACTTTAATAATGATCCTGGAACCTAGAGGGAAAAAAAAGTGCATCTATCTTTGCCTTTCCGTTGCTCAAGATTTGACCACAAGACAAAATCACTGTTGTTTATTAGAAATTTAAATGACTATGCAGATTTAATTCAATGCGAGTTTAGCACTTAGATTGATCCCAGACAAACTAATGCCTGAGCATCCAGTAGAGAAGTCTGAACACATCTCAGGCTCTTAAACACCTAAAACCATTTGTAGCTCTCCCAATTCCTTCATTAAGTTAGCCAAAAGTAAATAAAAGGTATAATTATACTTATTTTAAAATATCAGTTAATTGAAAAATAAAAGTAACAGATCCCCTGGCCTAAAACTTTAATTTGAGGCAAAGTTTCTAATACCAAACAGGTTATGGTTACAATAAAAGGAACTTGCTTGATTAAATATGACTTGAGGTAATGTTATGGTGCATTAACTTACCAAGAGAAGATCCTCATCAGTACCAAAGGCTTTGCGAGCTTCTTCTAAGGACTTTGAAGATATCCTCTTATGTTTCCTGCATAATTTTCAGGGAATTTTGAATTTTTGAATTTATAAAGATGATCAATCAACTCTTATTTTAAGAACGAAATCACAAAAAAAAGAGAGGCAAAAGTTAATTCACTCAAATAACATGTAAAAGTTTGTAATATTCCAGTAAATTGTTTATGGAATTTTATTTTTTAAGAACACTGTCATTTGTTTTGTTGTCCCTTGCTATATGAGCAAATTCAGCCACGGTGAAAAAGAAACCAAAGCTATCATCAATGTAACCAGTGAGAGAGTTGTAGCTTAGACCCATGAACACACAAAATGCACTAAGAATATTCACATGGACGGTTTTTCTCATCTAATGCATGTAGACATTTAAATCTATGCAATTGAAGGACAGCTTGTATGCAATGTCTTTGCTACTAGACTGATCTGGCAGGTCATTTCATCCGATGTATGGTTGTAGAAGCAGTACATGTAAATTTTGATGTTTTAAACTTCACAAGCCGAAATTGTAATCAACTGGCACCAGGACTATAATCCGTCTGAAAAGCATGCTCACAACAACGATAAGGAAACAAATGGTTAATCCAGGATTAACAAACAATATGAATGATTTAATTTGCATGGAATCATCATCACTATCATCAAACAATAAACATCCACTGCCTGGAAAAATTTCATAAACAATGGAATGAGAAAGAACTTTTTTCAGAAACCACATAGATATGAATGATCAACGGAGCAGATGCAGCTTATATGTGATAAAATGAATAAGTGATCAAGCAGAATATAAAATCTATTCAAAGACTCAGGTGGCATAACATTACATCTTGAAATTTAAGGTCGCCTTGAAAACTGAGTTGTCATGACTTATGACTTGTATTACCTTCACTTAGACACATGTAATCTTGTCACTTTCATTGGAAAACTCTACTATATAGCGTTTTTCCTCCCAGAGGTTCACTAAATCTATAGATTTCATATTATGAAAATTGTTTGATTCATATCACAGCTAAAAGACTGCAATTTTTTTTTTTTAACAATATTGTCATAAAATTATAAAGTTCCTATGGAGACACAACTGACTAAATAGTAATACACTATGTTACAGGAACTAGAAGCCGCTATGTTACATGACACTCCAAACATGTATTACAATAATCCCTAAACGCCAACACAATGTTACCAAAAATTTCTGTGTGTATTGGTTACACTAAAATAAAAATAATGATGAAAATGAAAAAAAAAAAAAAAATGAATTGCGACATTCAGAGGAATAAATTGTTTTACAATTTTGCCTAATTTTATATAATATAAGCATTATATTCTCTTAGAATAAACTTTTTACCTAAAAAAGGGAGATTCGTTAATGAAAATTTTGAAGGAGTTAGGGATCCAAATATTAATGTTTATGATCCAAACACAATGATAAAGTTCTTAAGAAGGATAAAATATTATTGTGCAGAAAAATTAATATAATACAAGATAATCTCCACATAGTGGAAAGAGAGACAAGAGGATACTTAGAGCTGGCAGGATCTCTAATCTCAAACATATCTGCTCCAGCATCGTAGCCACATATCAACACATAGTGGCCTGTCAGTGGAATTTTTCAACTTAGTAATTGACTTAATAAATTGATTAATTTCGGAATGTCAGAATGAATACTAATGGAAGTATGAATCCATCATGGGGATATAGACTGCTTTCTCACATCTTAAAAAAATGCCAGATCTTATTGATTGCAAGCAAGTAACATCTTGAAGTTTAATAATTAGAACTTTAGAAGATCAACAGGCATTAGTTCTTGTATGATGGTAACCTCCATATAGAAAGAATACATCGAAAACGCACAAAAACAAGTCAAAGCTAAAATATCACTCCTCACCAGTATAGCCAGGGTTATTGCTGAAGACTCCAGGAACATGAACATCTTCCTGCCATACATGACTAAAACAGAAACTTCTCAGAAGCAGATAGAATTGCACATCTCCAAAGAAAATGACATAATCATGAAAGAAGATAAAAAAATAGGGAAGAACTTATATTGCACTTGGGGTGGCAAATTTTCTTAAAAAAGAGGATATCACTGAATGAACTTGGTTTACCACAGGTGCTATCTAAAGTTGGTAATAGCATCTGGAGAATGTAAATGTTGTACAGTTATTATCAATTATTATTGAAGCCAAATAAGAAAAGAAGGAATTAAAAGAAACCTGTACCTCAATTTGTTTTGGTCAACTAATGCTATAGCAATATATTTTCCAGACAATATGAGAATAGAAATCTCTTCTCCACTAATTGATCTACACTGCAAAATGATGGAAAGGTTTGTTGACTACATATTATAAAATAAACAGAGTTGTAAGTAAATAAAATGTCTCTAGACAGAATAGAAGCCAAATATAAGCATGAAGTTCTAGATGTCAGTTTCTTCCAAGTCCAAAAATCTGCCAGAAAACACCATTTTAGCAAGCTTTACTGAAAAAATATTTTACTACTCCTAGAATACTCAATATAAGTAGTAAAAGTGCAACTGATTTCACACCTTTTAATTATTTCCTATCAAAATAAATGTAACAATAAACCATTAATCGAAATAAATGACCCTATAACATTTTCCTTTTCTTCTTCAATAGGTGGCAATCTCAGAAATTCTCTCAAATTGAAACTGAAGGGATCCAGTTAAAAAAGGTGCAGCGCACCTGTATATCAATTCCAGCCTCCATTGCCTTTTGAAATAGCATATCAACTCTGACTAGGTCATTAGGCAATTCCTCCTATACAGCATTTAAAACAAAATCTTAATAACTTAACGCAATAGATAGGCAAAGTATTGAACATATGCTGAAAAAGATCCCTACACCAAAGGCTATTCAAAATGTGCAATAAACCAACATCGAAAGTGACAAGCATACAACTGACACGCCATAACCTATAAACTAGTATCCTTTCCACCCAATCACGATTATCAGTAAGGCATAAAGCGAAGCATGGACACATTTTAGGCAAAACAAATCCACTTTTCTGTCAACACTGGTGAATCACTTAAACATGCCATTTAATTGGGCACATCAAGACAATGTCAACTTTGATAATATTGTAGTACCAATATATTTCAACCCATATTCCAATCATTATCAAATGACAGCTTATATCTTCAATTTGTTTTACTACACAGGCATAAGTGTGCAAAGTAAAATTAGAGCTCATTATTGTCCTCAAAAGATTTTTGGAACACCAATTTGGTCTTTGAAAGATTATTACGTCAATTTGGTCCTTGAATAGTAGTTTTTGGCATCAAAATAGTTCAAGAGTTACGGTTTGAGATGACAAAAATTATCATTTTGGGACCAAATGGAAAACCAGATTGATGTTTGAAAAACTTTTTAGGACCAAATTGAGATTTATTCAAAGTAAAGAGCTTGTAACTGATTAAGTAAGCCAGTGAATCACCTTGTAAAATGATTCAACACAATAGTTTGGGTTTGCACCAAATGTCACAGTGAAATAGGAAAATGTAACAGAAAACCTCTGCAACAAATATGCCAAGTCAACAGTCCAGATGCTGCGAAAACAGTAGTCAACAGTGAGACAAGTCAGAAGTCCATCATATATTTTCTTATTGAATTGTGAAATTCATCTGTTATTTTCAGTACATGAAATTCAACAGTTTTAGTGTGTGATTCAGTGAAATAGGTAATTTAAATGATATTGTTGGCAAAATAAAGTTGCAATAATTGAGAACACAGTCCTAAAAAGGTTGCAAACTTAGAACTTATATCAAGTTTATATCAACCAGTAAAATTATAAAAAAAAAAATGCTGATAGTAACTTGGATCTACATATGTTGAAAATGTCCTGACAAGTTCCTGTACTAAAATTGTAACTTGGATCTTCAACAGTGCAAGCAAATACATAATATATATGTAGAACCAGACCATCCTAATTTCAATATTTTCAAATTTAATATTTGCGTATCCATCGATACTTGATTTCCAAATTCAAATTGGTTTCTGAATTTTTACCACAAATAATATATTCTTTGTCATTTCATAATTGGTTTTATATATAAGAAAAAGGACAACAAATCATGAGTTCTGAGGTAAACTCTAGTTCTGACTGTTGAACTCCAAGATGAAAACGATCAATTCATTGATATAAGATTATTATCAAGTCTTTGATAATTTTATTCTAACAAATCTAGCTTAGTATGATCATCAGCAAATGGAAGATTTAAATTTTAATGACAAAACCTCACCACAGGATTGTAATATTATTTTATATGTATCTAGTCTAGAAAAAATGTGTATCTAGTCTGAACTTTACTTCCTTTAGTAGACATAGTCATGTTTATATCATCTAGGACCTTCAAGCATTTCATGTAACATAGCAACTAGGAATTCCAAGCTTGTATAGAGGAAATGACCTAGTTGTGCAGCATAGTTCAGCCAATGCTTGAATATCGCAGTCGTTGACACCAATAGTTTCCAAAACCATCGAGATACAAGCAAGGCCACAATCCCATGTATACATTTGGTTTATGTGCGGTACCTATAAGCATGATTGGGATAAACCTTATTACAGATATAATCAACGGTAAAATAATTGCAGCACCAAATATAAAGAAAAAAATATCTGCAAGAAATTAGAAATCACATGCACTTACTTCAACAAAGAGGGAGCGGCGTAAGGAGGGAAGATGCGAATCTATGTTACTTGATGATTGCTGAAACAAGTAGGGATCTATTGCACTCAAATTATCTCCTTTTAATTCTCTCTCATCTTCTGTCTTAAGAATCTTGTTTAATAGCAAGCATATAGGCCACATCAATGACCAAATTGAGTGTGTAAAATGACTACTTTCAAACAGCACTTAAGGACATCAACAGAGTCCAAAGAGGGAAATTGGGGATCGTTGTCGTGTATGTTGGATCTCAACCAAACTGACAGAATTGCAGTATATATACTACCTGCAGCAGCTTTGAGATAAAACTTAGTAGAAGTCAAGCACAGAATTGTTCAATTCTTTCTAGTCAGGAGCCCCAATTTCTAAACACAATTCAAGCCACAACACCTACGAAGGCTGGAATTTGAATTAGTTAGGAAGGTATCTTTCGATTTTGAAGAACAGAAGGGTAACTTTTCATTTTAAGTAAACATTCTCCTTCTTTGCAAATTTTCAATAAATGATAAAAATTAGGAGATTATCATGTACCCTTCCAACCATTCTTTATTTTTTTATTTTTTTAACACATTCAACAACCCTTCAAATTTAAAAATTAAAAATCTAACCCTCTCCTACCTTCCTCTCCAAACTCCTCCATCCAAATACAACCTAAAGGGCAATTAAGCTGCGCGGATTATCCAAGTTCAATGCAAATTGCACAAAATCAAACTAGGATGCCCTTTGGTAGTTGTTAGAAAGTGCAGGGTAGCTCCAACAACCTTACAAACGAACTTCTCATTGTAAGGGAACAAATAAATCCAAAAAAAAAAAAAAAAAAAAAAATTCTCATTCAGATATTTCTCGTTTAAAAACAAAAAGAAGGAAATTCTTCTTACGAAATGATCTGTTTGAACCAGCGAACACCAGCAAATGATCAAAACAAGTCCAAAACCCGATCAACATCTAAACTAATTGTTATAATCAGTGAATTAAACTTTTTTTTAAAAAAAAAAGTTAAATCAATCAATCAATGAACGAATTTGTTTCGAACAAATCTCGATGGAGCATCGCACAGAGAAATGATCGGAGAAACTATAACCTAAAAAAATAAAAAATTTGTTGCACGTGGAATTTTATGGAGAAAGTGTTGTACGTACAAGGGAAATGGAAGGTGGAGCGTTGAAGAAGGCGCGTGTCGAAACCGTGGGAAGGTGCACCAGCTCCAGCTACTTGGTTTCTGTCTTAATCCTTTTTGTTCATATCCCCTTTGTTCTTTCTTTGAATTGTCTTTCGTACCCTCTCTTCTCCCTTTCATATCTGTTATATTTTCGTTTCACTAAAGTTTATTAAACTCCGACTAATAACTGTTTAACTACATGAGTGATAAAAATTCATCTTTCTAAATTTGAAATTCAGAAACACAGAGCTTTAAATTCGAGCATTCGCCCTGCAGTTAAATTTGACGCTTTCTTTTTGGTGTTAAATGGTTGACCAAATTGTGTATTATCGTGTTGGAATTTGCCACCTGTTATCAAGATTCTATCATTGAATGTCCAAAATATTTAAAACACCCAAGTTTAAAAGGTTGGTTTAGCAGCTAATGTATGGATAGAGATTCCTTTTGATCTGATATAAAGTATAATTGATCAATATGTACATAAATTGATTTAAACACTATCTTGTTGCAATTTAAAAAAAAAAAAAATAGACAGCTTGTGAAAGCATTCTATTATTATTTTCTTTTGTCGGTTTACTGCAGGGGAACCGAGGATGGAACCTTCCCCATTTTTTTTAGGTATATCAGTGATAATGAGTTTCAAATTCCTGATTTCATATACATTACTCAAGTCTCCCACTGTTAAACCACTCCTACTTCCTTCACCCAATAGTAATTTGAATCACCAAGGCCACGCCCCATCTGCAACTTTGGTCGGTTGGAAGGGCAATATAGGTAGGTATGTATATTTGGTCAATGTGATAATTGATTGGGTTTGAAGCCCAAAAACACTGGCAACGAATGGGCCAATATTGTGTTCATTACCGCTCAGTACTTCAACAGAAATTCTGCACGCAAAGGCTTGGTTCAGTTGGCAAAAGGCAGTGTGCCTTTGCAGTTGTGCACCCGGAGGAAATTAAGGGACCGTGTTCGATCCCTGGAGCAGAGCTCCATGTCCCTCCCCCACCCCACATAGATGGGGCTCCCCACCCCCAAAAAGACAAAAAAAAAAAAAAAAAAACAGAAATTCTTACATTTTTGAGGGAAGAAAAAGAAAAAGAATTCCCTAAAAATAAAAGAAAAACTAAATAAAAATACTGAACCCAGCTAGCAAACGATTTGACAGTAGAAAATGATGCCGAAATGAAAGCAATTTTCTTATTTTAGTTTCATAAGTGAAATTATAATTAGAAATTTTTAAGTTAAACGCATGTTATGCATTTTGAAATGTTTAAAATTGTCTGCCTTATTAATAATCATTATTCAGCAACGCGTCCTTTTCTTTTTTGTCGTGAACGCATCTAGGGCTGGAAGAACCCAAAGTTTTCTGCACCGCTGGGCTGAGAGCCCCAAGTGTAAAACAACACTTGCATCACATGAAATCAATAAATTCACACATGAAGGAAACAATCCTGTTTTTCAAATTTCTTTTGGCTCGGTGAAGCACATGTATTATATGAAGGATAGTGCCTAATAAAGAAGGGATAGGGAAGTAGATATCATATAATACAATGACTTGAGGTGGTCCATGCAAACATTTTGTATCTAACTGGTTAATCAATGGAATTGAAATACGCTTGAGTGTTGCCGTGGAAATACTGAATATATATCATATATAGGTCTGCAATTCTCAGAGCATCACATGCTGGGGTTCCATTTGAAACCCACAATTTTGTTTTCAGGAAGCAGATGGTGCTGTTTTTTGAAATTGGGTTAGGGTGGGTGGATCATGAGAAAGAAAGGGATAAAAACCAAATTAATAAACTCAACATAAGTAGTGTCGAGCCTTATATATTATAATAAAATTCATGTTTTTTCTCTTATAATATGATCCTTTCTTGTCAATAATTAATATCATCATCTTACTTTAAAATTTAACATTGACAAAGACGTAGCATATAGATGTCGATTCCAACTTAGTGTTCAGTATTTGTTCCGGGTTCAAATTCAATGGACAAGTTTAAGTTCAATAGAACAAGCGAAGCTTTCCAAACCCGCAAACCATTTGGGATTAGGAGTAATGCAAGTCAATGCAATGGAGTGCACATGAACGCAGTATTCAAATCTCACCACATAATAATTGCTTGGAACCTTTGATAGATCGCACGTAAATTTAAAATTTAAAATGAGTTGGACCTCTTCTTTCTTTTCTACTATAAAAGTTTATCGTAATTGACTATTTAGCAAATTTTTGGATTGTAGTGATTGGAAACAAGATTAATCACTAGTTCTATGTTAGGATTAATTAAGAGGAAAAAAACAGGAGGAAGGGAATTTCTAAAATTTGTCATTGTCTGTTGTTTAGTTGAAGACAAGAATAAAAAAACTCTAACGACAAATTATTTCCAATTTTATTGTAAGTTCTCTCCTCATTTTAAACTTCAAAATTTCTCACTTCTCCCGTTTGCTTTCGTCACATCCAAACAAGAGGCAAAACTAAAAAAATATAGCATATTTGATTTAATTTTTGAAATCTCAAAATCATAGTTAAACAAAAATTATCAGAGACAAGCTTTATTAGCTTTATTATTATGATTATAGAGACAAGCTTCTATTCAAATTTGTAACTTTTTCAAAAATTAAACCAAATATATTTGGTACACACTTACATTTCACATGCTTACCAAATTTGACACGTTCGTGATAATATTATAAGCTGCAGAATGCGGATTAGAATAGGCACAAACTTGTCCTTATAGCTATTCCTTGAATCACATGAACTAATATCAATACCATGATTGTACCAAACACTTTCAGTGGTGCAGAAAGCAAAGAGTTGAAAAAGGAGATGGCATTGGCGGAGTCAAGGTGCACAAAAAATGAGCTTTGGAAAAAGTAGCGCCATGCACAAACCAAAAGTCAAGAGCTAACGGTACATCTGCTTTAACAAACGGATATAAAAAACACTTGCTTTTTCCCTTTGCTTTGATTTTTAACTAATCCATTGTCAAAAACAATGTACGAGCCGTTGTAGGCACCTTGGCCTTTAGCTCTTGCTCCCTTTGTTGGTTTGGAGGTTGGATTTCAACGGAAAGCTGTAGAGAAATTTGAATTGAAGTATCTTATCTACATGCTACGATGAAAAATTTTTTTGCAAAAGATGATGATGGATTTATGTTAGTGCTGATTACAGAATGAGACAAATCTTTCAGTTTTCTTTAAAAAAAAGTTATTTTTAATAAAAGAAATTAATTTTCATATATTGTTATTATAAAATATTTTATACTATCAATTAATCATATCTTATTTATATATAACTTTTGAAATAATTATTATAAAATTTAAAATATTTTTAATAATATAATAATATATAATTAAATAACTGTATAAAAACTTATATAATAATTGTATATCAAAAGTAAATGTCATAAAAAAATCATTTATGTTTATCATTTTCATAAAAATATTTGTATAGCAGTTTTCTATAAAAAAATTTGGATAATTTATTTTTCTCATAAATGGTAATGTTTTGTACCAATTCATAGTTAATTTAAATAATTTGACACTTATTTTTCTTAAACAAAAATTTTGGATTCGAGTTTTATAGAGAGAAAAAACTTGCATTAGCCGCTTAGAGAGTTTAATCTTTATAATGGGTCAATTTGGTTAGAGTTGGATTAGTTCAAGTCCATCAAATTCTAGACATTTGTGGTTTAAATAAAAAAAAAAAATTAGCAATGTGCTATTGTGTAAAAACAAAAGCACAACTCAGATAATTTTTTACGTGAGATTTATCAACTCACATGAAAAGGTTTTTAGAAATTTAAATAAAATTTTTTAGATAAAGTGAAAAAAAATCCCAATTCCCGTACAATTACAATTTTAAATGCAAAAGTTGTAAGGGTGTATCAACTGAAGATAATATGAAGTTTACATTATTGTACATCATATAATTAATTTTCCTCCCTAATAAGTGATCACGTACACTCCAGGTCACCCTTTTTGCCGACCTATGCAGAAGTAGACCTTCTTTATACAATTAGAAAGACAAAATTTTTACCGAAGATTGCAACATTCCACATTGTTAGGCAAATTTTATGTCGATGCAATCAAAAGCCACTAATTATGTAACGAAAAAAGAAAGCCGCTAATTTTTTTTGTCACGTAACAAGGCAGACTGAAAGAACAAATACTCGATGCAATATATTAAAGAATTGTTTGGGAACAATTTTTTTTTCACAAAACTGATATAATCATTTTTTTAACGTTGTATCAAAAAGTTTTTACTTATAGTTATCTTTAACTCAAAATAAGTTTATCTAGTTGATTCAAATAATCATTACCGACACAATGAATTGGCTGTTGTTCATGCATGAAACTTTCCAGAATATGTCTCGGGATCAAATCGAGAGTATAGCGGCGGTATGCGAGGAAATCTAGAGACAGAGAAACAAGATATGGAATAGAAAACAAAGAAGGGACACATATTAGATAGCTGAGCAAACCAAAAAATCACTAGGTAGCTATTTTTTATTTGTCGTCTAAGTGGCTATAAATGAGTTAATTTAGTTGAGGGATGAAATTCAATTACCCATGCCTCGTTGTAGTGATGATGGATTCTACCTCCGCCATTGATGCACAAAGTGAACGCTGTCCCTGCGATCTTTGAGGACAAAGGCGTAGCTGGGTTGGGAGTGATAAAGAGGAAGTGGAAGCAGTAAAGAGAAGAAGAAGCAACAGGAAAGAGAGAAAGAATCCTCCTATTCCCAATAAATTCACAAAAATGAACGTTTTGTTTCAATAGGGCCATAGACGCCTGTATATAAGGTTAGGAGGAGGGACCTTTTCCTGTGTTAACAAAATATAAACCCAAACCATCCATTATAGCAAGATCAATACACAGGGCTATATTATATCCTTTTATATTAGTAAATCCAATAACAATATGGATCACATCATTGAGCTAAATAAAATACTATAATGATTGACATTCAATTAATCTGAATTTTAGAATTAAAAGTTATAATCTAATTTATGGCAATTCATACATGATAATTTATCAAAACCTAACTTTGGAGTTAGACTCAAGGTCCATCATACTAGAAGGGGATGCTAGATTAGCTCTTGAAAATCTTCAAAATAGTTCAATGGATCTCTCATATAATATCTAATTCATGAAATTTGCGCAATGAGCTCAAAATTTGACAGGTTTAAAGGTCAAAATGTCCTGAGAAAGTGTAATAAGATTGTCGATTCCTTAGTCCACTATGCAAAATATCATGTGTTACAAGTGTGGCTAGGGGCAGTTGGAGGCCAGCGCAGACGGTAGAAGGCTCCACCTCTAATATATCTGCACCAGGGCAATGTAGGAAGTTGTGTTCGACTCCCAAGACTTGAGACACCCCGCACCAAAAAAATGGCTAGGGATAGTTTTTAATTGTATTTTAGAGCTTTTTGGTTTCGGATGCTTAATTTGAATAAACTTGAAACTTCTATAGAAAAATAAGCGACCTTTAAAAGATAATCATTATCTTTTATGTTAACCAACCGACGTAACAAACGAATATAAAATTGTCTAAAGTAGGCATAAATGATATAATTATTCTTTTTTTTTTTTATTACGTGATCTCAATACTTAATGCCAATGGGGCACTTTAACCTACTAACAGTAGATTAACAGTGAGTAATTTAGGTACTTTGTAATGCTTTAAGCTAGCTCAAAATTTCATATAGTTATTATAAACATAAATAAAGAATGATTAACATATCATTTGGCACATCAAAATACTGTGAAAACGAAGTAATAAGCTCGTTCCGTCAACGCACATAACCCGAAAACTTAAGAAGGTTGAAATCCACTTACAGAATTGTTTAGCTGATCAAATTACTTATGCCCTACGGAGTTTTCATATGATCATTTGGATCTTCTTTTTATTTAATTATTATTTTTCTTTTGTATGGAAAAGGCTGATAAATTGGAATCTAGCAAGGTTAAAGGAAGAAGATTTAAGATTCTGTTAAGGGTGGGAGGCAGCGTCTGCCAATGTCTAACTGCTCTTTAACGGCCATATTTTGATTGTAAGTTTGAATTATAAAATGACCAACACTGACTACAGCAATTACTGGATAGCCCTTGCTCTTTTAACAGTACTACGGTTTTACCCATGAATCATATTTTAAGTAGTAGAAGACTTCGTATTAGTACAAGATTACGAGTGTGTTTTTTATTGAAGTAAACATAAATAAAAAATAAATCAAAAAAATAATTGTGAGAATTAATTAGGGCGGAAAGGCATATTATTTCTTTAAAATCATAACATGTGTTTGATCTTCATTCTTTATATAATAAATAAAAAATATTGTCTTTTTAGCTAATATTATAAATGATATACAAATATATCATTTTTCTAATGAAAAACAAAAATATGTCCCTCATTTTTAGACAAAAAATATTTCACCTTTTATAAATGTAATAAGCTATATATATTATTGCAATTGCAATATCGCATCGATTAAGATATGTTTGATTTAATTTTTAAAAGAATTATTTTTAAAAAATATTTTTTAAAAAAATAATTTTTGTTTAGATAGGATAAAATAAAATTACTTTTGATTATTGATGTGAAAGTAATGTAAGATTCTTTTTCAAGAAGTCTTTTTTCTAAAATAAAAAAAATTTTAAGGATATTTATTTCAAAAGATCTTTTAGAGTTTCAAAAATAAGTTTAAAAAATTATCTTTACACACCCAAACATATTAGTTACTATATATTTTTGGATTTGGATCCATTAAAAATGAGTATATTTGTAAAATGAGAAATGAGGGGTTAATTATTCTTAGATCAATAGATGGGACTCACATATGATGAAAATTATTGATCCAAGGATGATGAACTTTTCACTTTCTTAGTTTACAAACATATTCACTTTAGAATATCAAAATCCTATACCTTTATTCCTATACCAATAAAAAGCTTTTTAACCCCAAACTTTAAATCAAAGGGACCCTCAAAAGGGACAATAAAGTGGGTTTGATGTGTTATTTATTTGTTTGTGGGATTCATATAGATCGTTGTGCATAATATGTCTACAATATTTTGGTGAGGAAATTGTCTAAATTTCACCTCGAAATTTTTTTTTTTTCGTTACCCTCGGAAATATTCTTTAGCTGTGAATCGGTTAAATAAATGATAACATGCTTCGCGTAAAAAAAAAAAAAAAACGATAACATGCTTAATTTCAATAATTTATCCAAAAAAAAATGCTAAATTTCAATAAATGATCTAACTAAATTGTACAAAAAAAATCTTTTTGCAAATGGCAATACAAAAATACCAAAATACTAGCTGGATATTATCAATGCTGTATTACGTATTAGTGCTTAAATTTGTGGGCTGAGTTAAATAAGGATGCTACTCTTTTAAAGACAGCTGAGTCTAACTACCATTCAATAGTTATAAATTGCATCAAGCACTTTGATTTTCACAAAATTTGGCAGATATAGACCAGACGGGACCAACTTATGGCCTAATTATGGTGCCACTATCAATTAAAGCTTGTAAATATTTGAGAAATGCCAGACCAGTGAATAGTCAAATTTGGGAGTTCAGTTAGGTACATTCAAATTTAGGGTCGATTATGTTAACGTAGGGCTTTCAAATTTTAATCTACAGTATGTCAAGCTGTTAGCATTACATGACAGCTGTTTGTATTACAACTTTTATCATAACGATATAACATTATCTTTAATATTTAGATGGATGGGTGACATTCTTTCTTTAATTAGTACTAGGGACTTAGTTATGTCAGTCTTACACCATCGACCACTGCATGCAAAATCTTCTGAAATCATGACATTCCATTAGCATAATTAAAAGTACTATTTTCGATCAGCAAGTAACTAACAATACGTTCATGCAAAAATCTTCTGAAATCATGATCTTCCATTTGCGTTTAAAGTACTAATTTCGTTGCTTGAAGTACACTTGCAACAAGTCACAACAAATCAATTAAAAACTGTATCGAAGGTCAAAAAAGTAATTGCACAAGCTCTTCGTCCTTTAGCACCCCCTCTACATAGAGCCACAGCTACCAGTTTTCAAAATTTTTTAATGATATTTTGAACGTACGCAGTGCTCTGAGAGCGAAAGCCAGAGAGAGACGTTGGCAATAGCAGGCGGTAAATTGGAAGTTATCTTTTGAAGCTTCAAACTTGAAATCAAATTTGTAAGAGAGAGAGAGAGAGAGAGAGAGAGAGAGTCTGTGTGTGTGTTTGTATGTTCCTTTTGCAGCATCACAAACACAAACACGACCCTTTTAGGAAAAAGCCACACGGTCTTCATCATTTCAATATTTCATCGTCTTTTTCATGAGATTGTGTCCAAAACAACCTTAGCAGCGGTCCCTCCACATTATATCCTTAAACCAAAGCTATGTTATTGGGACCTGGCGAATCTTATCTGGGTCAGTAGTAAAGTGAGTGGTGACTACCCCGTTTGCCTTTTGGGACTCAAAAAAACGCTTTTTATATAAGCTTCTTCCTGTTGTGGGAGAAAAAGGTGGTTGTTCAAGATGGATGCTTTGTCTGAGAAGAGTGAAGATTTTTTTAAGAAAAGAGATGGGTCTCGGTTGTCTGGTGGTGGTGATGGAGCTACTAAGAAAGAGTCCTTAACTGATTCCACCGCAGAGTCCAGAGAAAGCAGCTTCAGTGGATCCAGCTCTTCAGGTTCAAATGAAGATGCAAAACCAAAAGGGTCTTCTTCTCCGCCTCCCCCTCCCCCTCTTGGCTGGCCTATTCTCAAGGCTGCAGTCTCTAAGTGTGCAAAATCTGATGAAAAAGCCAATGAACAAAAACCCCACTTGGAAGACACAAAATTTACCAGTATTGGTTCAAAAATGTCAGGTTAGTATCTGTTTTTTGAATTTTTTTTTTTCCTTCTCTTTTCACCATATATTATGATAATGCTATGTTTGGGAACTAGAAAAGTATAACAATTTTTTTTTTCCAGTTAAATGGGTTGGATTTTTAACCATCCCTTTTGGTGGATTAAGTCTTTAATATCTAGTTGGTTGTTGTTTGATTACTGTCACTAATTACTTGATTTCTTTCTGAATTGAAACAGATGTTGATATGATGAAGGAAAGGTTTGCAAAATTGTTGCTTGGTGAAGATATGTCAGGTTCTGGAAAAGGCGTGTGCACTGCTTTGGCCATCTCAAATGCTATTACTAATCTGTGTGGTATGCTTTGTCTCTTGCACACACTGAGATAGGCTCTCGTTGCAGTTATTTTATTGGCAAATGCTTCAAATTTGGGTTTTGTTTTGAATTTAAATTGTATAATTTATTCAATTTGGACTTTTATGCAACGTGTAGCCAGTGTGTTTGGACAATTATGGAGACTAGAACCTTTACCTTCTGAAAAGAAAGCCATGTGGAGGAGAGAGATGGAATGGCTTGTTAGTGTTAGTGATCACATTGTTGAATTAATACCTTCTTGGCAAACATTTCCTGATGGAAGTAGACTCGAGGTAAAATTGGACTGAGTCCTAAATGTTCAACTGTGATTTTATCCGACAAAAGTGATTATGAATGTTTCTATTTCGAATATGGTGCACTCTGCAGGTAATGACTTGTAGGCCGAGGACAGATATTTTTATCAATGTTCCAGCTCTTCGGAAACTTGACAACATGCTTCTCGTGAGCGTTGAATCTTGTTCTTTCATTGCAGGCTAGTAATTGGCACATATTTTTCTTATTAATGTACATTTCACTTTATCATAGGAAATTTTGGATGGTTTCACCGCCAGAGAGTTTTGGTATGTTGACCAAGGAATTGTAGCCCCAGATGCAGATGGATCATCCTCTTTTCGCAAGACAATTCAGCGGCAAGAAGAGAAGTGGTGGCTCCCTGTGCCCCGTGTTCCCCCTGCTGGTCTCAGTGACAACTCAAGAAAGCAATTGAATCACTCACGAGAATGTGCAAACCAAATACTAAAAGCAGCCATGTCTATCAACAGCATTGCTTTGGCCGAAATGGAAGTTCCAGAGTCATATTTGGAATTGCTTCCTAAGGTCTAATCCTCAATTCCAACACTTTTTTTTAAGTGTCACTGTATGAATAAGATAAATGGCTGTTTAGTATGTAGGATTGATTACACTATTAATGACATGCCTTGGTTATCTACAAAGTGCAAACTTTGCAAGTTTAATAATGGACCTCCGCTTAAGGAACTAACATGACACATCTTTCTTCTAAGTATATGTAGACTACCTGCAGCATGAGATATTCTAGTTAATCTTCTCCTATCTTATGACATTGTCTTGAATTTTGATTTGAGTTTTGACAAAGAGTACTTTCAACTTGCCATGTCTTTCAGAACGGAAGAACTTGCCTAGGGGATTTCATTTACCGTTACATCACATCAGATCAGTTCTCCCCGGAGTGCCTGCTTGATTGCTTAGACCTCTCCTCTGAGCATGTTGCACTAGAGATCGCTAACCGCGTGGAAGCCGCGATTTATGTGTGGCGCCGGAGAGCTCACCCCAGACCCTCCCCTAATCCCAACCGTTCAACTACAAAGTCCTCCTGGGAGATAGTCAAGGACTTCATGGTTGATGCGGATAAGAGAGAACTGCTAGCAGACAGAGCTGAAAGCATTCTAAATTCCTTGAAGCAGCGCTTCCCAGGCTTAACTCAAACTACCCTGGATACCAGCAAGATCCAATGCAACAAGGTTCCATGCATCTCTTTTTATTCCATCTACATAATCATTCGCTTAAACATGGTTTTAAGATAAAATACTATGACATCATTTGATTTATGTAACTGACTCTGCCTAGTTATACAAGACTTTTTTTGTTGTTGTACATAATCATTGTTCTTCCCTAATTGCAATTTTTCTCTCGTTGACACATTTCGCTCTAATATTTCAGGATGTTGGAAAGTCCATATTGGAGAGCTACTCAAGAGTTTTGGAGAGCATGGCTTTCAACATTGTAGCTCGCATTGATGATTTACTATACGTTGATGACCTGACCAAACACTCGGATAGATTTCCATTGGCCCCTACTACAGTTAACGTGGTGTCTCAGCAGAGGGTTTCTTCACGTTCCTTCTCGGTGTCTGTCTCAGGCACTCCACACAAAGCAGGAGTTGGCACACCTAGCTTTTCACCTGCTCCACTGATTAGTCCTGCAAGGGGGGAGAGAACTCCTTTCCTCAACAACAGTAACAACAACAGCATCAAGCCACATCGCCGTGGCTTTGGGGTGAGAAGGGTGTTGTCAAATTATCTTGGAGTAGAGACAAAGACAAAGATATGTAGCAATTCAACTGAGGTGAATTGTTCAAACCCAAGTGACAAGAAAACTGAACATGCAGAAGGTCACAAGGAATCATGCGCCCTGAAAAACAAGACAAAATGATGGGCCAAGTTTGTCCAATTATAGCAGTAGTTTTTCATGGTACATGAGGCACGGGCTTACTTAGCGGAGCATAAACTCTTGTACACATTTATGGCATTTTTTTTTTTTTAATTTGTATCATTTACGAACATTGATTGGTAGTTGAGAATTCAAATTCATAGTTATTAGAAGCAGAAGCAGTTGGTATACATGTTTTTGTATTTAAATTTGCTGGAAATTCACGTTGGCATTTTAATGATGTCTCGTCAATTAATTGAAACAGTTAGAAAATACAAACTCTCTCTCCTCTATCACCTCCCATATGTATCACAAGTGACTGAGTGAGGAATGGGACCATCGGACACTGGCGCCCTAAACCCTATTACAACACTATCGAATGGGTGTAATAAAATGACAAAAGAGGGTACAAATGGGACATTCCGAGAATTGATCTGGGGACCTATCGCACCCCAAGCGAGACTCATGCCACTAGACCAAATGCCCTGGGTTGCTATGAGCAAGAAGTACTATTTTAAATCTGTTCAATTCTACCGAGAGCATAATGTAAAAGTCAACATTTTAAAGATGAAAATAATAATAATAATAGTAATAAGAATTTAATTTAAATGCACTCAGCCAATAAAAATAATGAAAAGTATTAACTCATATAATAACTATCAATTGTAATAAAGGATCCACTATAATTTCTCACTTTTTCCTATTTCTATTAATTGATAATATAAAACTATTTTATACTGTCAGTGTATACCAATTAAACTCTAAGAATAATAATAATAACGTAAACATCGAAGTGTGCTGGAAGAAAAACCAAATGCCTTTGCTTGTCATTTGCAAGAAACATTTATTTAAATCGCGATCATTCATTATACTACAAGGATAATGTATGAGTCAACATTTTAAAGATAAGAAAAAAAAATGTAAACATCAAAGTGTGCC
The DNA here is from genome assembly GCA_031439585.1 of Pterocarpus macrocarpus. Taxonomy (NCBI): domain Eukaryota; kingdom Viridiplantae; phylum Streptophyta; class Magnoliopsida; order Fabales; family Fabaceae; genus Pterocarpus; species Pterocarpus macrocarpus. Next base: position 35,417,184 of record CM062518.1, on the reverse strand, counting down.
CGAAGGAAAATTACGATGTTACCCCTTAATTAAGGCTCTTTCTAGCCATGAGGTTACGTATGCAATTTATTTAATATTATATTTTTTTTGTAGTTAAAAGTGTAGGGTTCACTCTAGTCTTGTCCCAATTTAGAGTTAATGAAATACCTTAAAATTTGTTGGATATTTGTAAAAGTATTTGTGGATTATCAATTAATAAAAAAAATCTTAGAATTAAATTTAAGTTATAATGATATAACAGTAAAAAGTCAATCATGGAGCCAACTCCTCTTGGTAATTTACTCATCACATTGACCTAATACCACATCATTAATATTAGTTCGATAAATTTTCATTACACAAAAACGATATAATGTTACTCTTTTTTTAAGATTACGAAATACACTCATAAGTTTTACTAATTTAAATAACTTATAAAATTAATTTTTATTCAGCTATAAGGTGATAAAAATTATATAATCTCTTTACAAAAATTGCTTTTTAAATTTAAATAATTTTTATAGTTCAAAATTATTTCTATCTAAACAAACTAGGTATGTGTATTTCAGCCTGAATTTAATTTGGCTCTATTTGAGTTTTGCATTACAAATGTTTTTTTTCCTATTGTTCTTTTTTTATCAATATTTGAAATTTATAAGATTTAAAATAATTTAATTTGAGCTGAATTAGTTTATTATGTGATAAAATTTTTTTAGTTAATTTTTATTTATTTATATGAGTTAAATTTGAGACCTTAAATAAAAGAAATAATCATTAAATTACTACCAAATTGTGTTTAATAGAAAGGGTTAGTCTTCACTTATGGTAAATCGCAACTAATGATTTGAATTCTAGCCCAAAGAGTTATTTGGTTAATTTAGGGCTCAACTTTATCGCAAATAATATTGTCTTAAGTAGAAAATACATATAAAAAATAAAAATAATTGCTAAAGGACTTGGCGTTTTTTAACTCTTGTTTAGTTGATTTAATAGTACTTGTTGTTAAATACCTTTTTATTTTTCTTCCTTCTTTTACTTCTTGATTTGGGCATCTTCGGCAGACTTTACCAAAATGAATAGAAACATAACATTTTGGCGAAGACGAGAAGCTCCGATGACCCGTTTCCAACTGCACCGTTGTGACTACACCAGTCCACCACGCCATCACTGACCAATCATCCACCAAAACTCAAATCGCATTGCGACACCACCACCACCACCACCACCATCATCAGCGCAATGTCGTCTTCCTCCTTTACGAGCCTCCACATCACGGCCCTGGACGCCATCGTGAACGTGAACTCCCTCTTCACCCTGGCCGTCTTCGTGGGCCTCTCCTGGAACCCCAACGACCCATCCAACAACCTCAACTCCGACCCTTCCTGCGCCCCCACCGCCGCCATCGCCGAGAACCTCGTGGCCTTCCACGTCTACTCCTTCAGCTCCTTCCTCTTCTCCAGCCTCGTCGCCCTCGCCCTCAAGCAGGCCATCCGCCTCTCCCGCACCGTCACCACCACCAACACCAACACCTTCCACTACCCCCACGCCGTCGAGTTCATCGTCGTCCGCGTCAACCGCTCCGCCCTTCGCGGAGGGATGCTCGTCTCCGGCGCCGGCTCCGTCGCCGGCTGCGCCTTCCTCATGCTCGCCCTCGTCAACGTCGTCCAGATCAAGCTCGGCACCCTCGCCTGTGGCAGCTCCCACACCTACGCCGCCGTCGTTCCCCTCCTCATCTTCGTCCCGATTGCGCTTCTCATATACGTGTCCGTTGTTTTGTACGCTTTTACTCGCTAGGGTTAGGGTTCGTGTACGTATTAATTATTGTGTACTCCTGTGAAATCGGCGAAACGGGAGAGCGGTCTCTTTTTGAAAGTCGTGTTTTTTATTTTGTTTTTGTGATGTGACTAATTAACGTTTTCTTTGTTGCAAGGTGAATGTGTTTTGAATGAGGCACAATTGATGGGACCGATGGATGGGTGGTTAGTTTAGGTGGATTATTGTAGAATAGAAGTGATGGGTGCTTGAAAATTGGACCATGTGACGTTGAAACCTTACCAATAGGCAATATGTTATGAGGGGTTTTTTAGTATCTCTTGAATCGGTGGGAATCATAAAGTTACTTAATTTAGATTTGGGGTATTTTAGTGTTCGAATGTGATTGTTGATTGTGAATTACAGGTAGTCAAGTATCGATGCTCTGAATGGAAGTGATATTTTGAATTTTTGATATTATTACGTCTGAACTAGATGATGAGAATGTTTGTATGAAATTTGACAGTGGTGGCATCACTTTTGAACCAGATGATGATGATGTTGTAATCTGTAGTATTTGCCAATATAAGCATTGTATTTCTAGTGTGTGAAGGAAATTTATTGTAAGTAAAGTAATGCATTGCAATAGCGATGATAGAGGTGGAGAAACTATTAGCTGATTTATTCTTCGTCGTCCTTGAAGTGCTCATTTCTCTCTGTAGATGATAGTAAATTGAAGAGCACGTGTGTAAGATGTAGCATCCAGCTTTTCATTTCTCTACATCTACCCTCCAGGTTCTGTTTTTCTTTTCATTTGCTTTAGGATCATGTGGTGGTTCTAACAGCTTTGTTTAGTTTTTTCTTGTATGTGTTAGTTGTATGCCCTAGAGCTGGTATATGTATAAATAATTCCTATTAATAGCAGTTTTTTATTCTTTTATTCATAATTTGTATATGTTTGTTAGAATAAATCTATTAGATATTTGTTAGACACTTTATTCTCAAGAGTTGAGAATAAGAGTGATGGAGTAGTCTAATACAAGATCTTTAAAATAGTTCACTATCATAGGAATATTAATTGGGCATTATTATTTCGGAAGATTGTCACCTCTATCTATTTCCATGATTAGTAGAATGTACTAATGAAAATGGAATAGTGAGTCTCATGCTATATAATATTAGATGTCAAAACATATATGTAGACACTTATGTGATAAGTGGGTCGAACGTGACGTATAGATAATGTTTACATGGTATTTTACTAATATTAATGAAACATTATCTAGATCATATTAGTGCATATAATCCTTTGACCCGAGATGACACAGTTATTGTACATAGGTAACTATAGTGTGCTACTACTTATATACTTATGTTATGTATTATTGTTAGGCAGTTTGTGGCTATAGTTAGTTACGTATGGAGATAGGTGAACAGTCAAGAAGGAATTCATTACCTTGAATAAACAAGGATAGGTCCTATGGATATAAGGTTATTCTTGATCATGAAATCCTTGGCCAAGGTACTTGGACTTAAATGAAAAGAGGTTCTATTTCATGTCCTATTGATCAAAGAATAGAAACCTAGAAAGTCCATATGGTCTAAGCTATAAGGTTTGACATTATCCATGACCTTGGCTGGATCGGGATGCTGTAATGAAAGGATTCAAGTGCATGGCAAATGTGATTGATGGTTCATCAGAATATTTTAATTAATATATTCATCCCAATTTGGGTGGTCATGGCATGCTGTGCTAGGTGTTACCCATGACTTATGAGAGTCGAGGGTATTTTGGGAGTTTTACTTCAGGTACAGAAATAAGTTTCCGATAAAATCAAAAGGTTGATTTTATAATCTTATTACCAATTAGAGATGAACCTAGTTAGTCACACACAATAGGATATGTACTCGCCGAGAATGAATTAATTCTAATTAAAATAGTTAATTAGAATTTTAATTATCGGATTAGACTTGCAATTTGATTGCAGGGTTGCTAACACATCCCGAAGTCAAGTATAGGGTAAAGGTGGATCCTCATAAGGAAAGTTTCAATAAAATAGAAAGTCCACATTTTAGAAACTCATGTCAAGGGGTTTTTGGTCTTTTCTAATTTTGGGTTAATATAAGATATGAGATGACTTATATATTAATTGGCCTATTTAAAATAAGAATTATTTAAGAAATAATTCTAGTTTAAAATGGTTTATTTGTTTATTATGGGAATCAATTAGGAATTGATTATGGCATAAATGTCAACCCATATTTTGCAAAATTGTAACCCTAGAGAAAAGAAAAGGAAATGCCACTATTGATTACAATAAATAGAGAGAGAAGGCTGAGGGCCAGAGGTGGTAGATAGAAACCTTTGAGCGTACAAAACTCTTTCTTTTGTTGAAAAACTCTCTGACACCACCACTCACTCCAAAAGTCATCTGAGATTCTTGTTCCTCAAGAGGGCAACAAGGAACAGATCTTTGATTGAGAAGAGAAGTTCCTTGGCGGATCGTGTTCATGTGGACGAGCTAGAGGTCGTGTGATTGTGCGATTGTGTGTTCGTGAGACGAACATCAAATTTCTACGGGACATCGCTTCAAGAAGTAAATGTTTCATACGATCCTTTTATATTTCCAAATTTTTACGTTGTTTAAATAATACGAAGTGATACCAAACTTATGAGATATGATTTCATGAGTGTTATTTGATTCTATATGAATGTGTTCATGTGATTAAAATTTTGTTTGATCATTCCGCTGCGTTTATCTCCTATGTTTTCTAATAGTATGCACATGGGATTAGAGTTTCCTTGTATCCTTGTCTAGCTTAACAGCATTCCGGTGATCTTTAGACAGAGTAACATCATGCCTTTCGTTTTTGTGCCTTTTCTGCCTTATTTGAAATAATAACCGACCTTGTTGTACAAACTAAAAGAAGAATCTCTGTTTTGGTGTGCCAACTGCCGAAGTGTGCATAGGTTGCTTCATGTGGTATGTGGGGTTGCTTACAACAGGGTAGAATCTCAAAAGGACGATTACAGAAAATAAGTTGAATGGGGGAACCTTCTTTTAAAGCTTTAGAGAGCAAGAAAGCTTCAAGTGAACAGGGTGAGGTTGTTAATTGTCGTTTTTAATCGCTCAGTGATGGTGTTGGCTTCTCATAAAAATTTCCAGATGATGCTAATTCATTTACAAAAGCGCAGAAGGGTTTATAGGCAGCAAATGCTAATCCATTTCCCTAGTGATAGCTCCACCGTGTCTTGTGGGCTTCACAAACAAGCACTTCTTCATTGCCTTGTGAAGTATTACAAATGTTGCCGTGTTAAAAATCTGAGCATTAAGAGACGCAAGCTCCAATAACGTATGTTTTCCCCGTGTTTCTTCTAGTTATAGGCCTCAAATCATATATCATAACGATGGGTATGCTGCTGGCGAAAGTGGGAAAGCTTTTCCTGAGATACAGGCTTGGAAGCTGGCTCCCTGTGTAACAGCAGCACAGGATCGTAATGCTCCATTTTCTGATAGGTGCTGCAGTCAAATAGAGAAAGTAGGCCAGAACCCTCGTTGCCTTTGTGCTGTCATAAAATCTAGTATTGTTAGGTGTGCTGGAGCCAAGCCAGAAGTTGCAGTAACCATTCCTGAATCTTTCGACATAGCTAATTCTCTTGTGGGTTGCAAGTTACAAGTGTGGAGGTTTGTGATACACCATTGCAATTTCATCCATTTACATTCTGTTAGTTAAAATCTTATAGAACACGAGGGAAAGGGAAGCTATTATGTCTTATTTCTTTTTGACCCTTTCGAGGAGCTCAAATAGGGCATCCAATATATTCGCGAATTCTCTCTGTAAAACCTGTTCTTTTGTTTTGCAGCTTACTTGTTGCCGTAAATGTAGAAGACTACGAACAGGAGTCTTAGAACATGTCAATATTATTGTTGCAATGCATCTTTGTTGTATATGATTAATAAAATTTAGCTTTAAGCCATATTGCATAAGTTTAGTAACATCCTCTAATAAAGAGAAAAAAGGGACGAAGCTTAAAACTCAGATCTGACCTCAATAGCAAAATATAGAATAATAATTGCAGGATAGTTTCTTTGTGATGGTATCCTAATCGATAATCACCATATGTAGTTAAACTCATATTGTTAGACCTTTTCTTTTTCTTTTTTCTTTTTCAGATGAAGCTATTTGTGGTCTTAGGTGTGATAGTCCAGATTGGTCGTAATTTATACCAAATTGAAAATAATTAATTATTTATCAAGATTTTCCTCTTTGATAGTAATGATTTTCAAACAATGCTAATTTCTTTTTAGTCTATAATTTATAAATACTAGAGGTGAAAAGACTAGTTTGTGAATCTCCTATCTACTTTTATTGTCTGCCCTCCACACAGGAAGTTATTAATTAATTTGTCTTGTCTCAAGTTTTGAGAATAGATTATCTCACATAAAAATTTCAGGTTATATGTAGATATTTATCATTGGTCAAAAAGGTGAGCTCTAGTATAGATTTCACAAAAAAATTTAATTAATAATAAAAATTTATATATAATCAGGTTATATAGAATTTTCACAAGTTTTACTTGTGTGATAGTAAGCAACTGGATTTTGTTGCTATAATTGATTAGACTATAAAGCACTAAAATAGCTCAAGTGAGATGCTGGTCAAGTATAATAATAGTTGTACTCATCAGTGTTGCATAAGCAGCAGCTATTGGTTGTGTTTTTTGGGGGGGGGGGTGGTTATGCCAGCGAAAAAGATTGATCCGTGGCCCGCGGGTTTTATCGGAAGCTGGACCATATTTAAAATATCATGGGTTCGTAAGGCCAGTCCTTTTTTTATTTTTTTGGGGGTTGTAGTAAAAGTTCTTTGTTTGGGTCAACTCACGCACCAAAGCTCGCTTTCTCTAAGCCACTGTTATTTATCTCATAGTAAAGAGAGCCTTATAAAATTCTATCAGCCCAAAGACAATAATTTTGGTCTGGAAATTCAGTTCATTGAAAAGAGAAACAACCAAGTTGCAATCTGAAAGGACCCAATACATAGACACAGAAAACCCAAGGCCCTATGCACCAAAAATAGAACAAAAGAGAACAGCAACAAAGCCCAATATGAGACCAGACAACTTGAGATATCATCACTCTAAGCAGACCCGTTAGAAGGCTTCAAATAGCTACGAAAAGGAGGTACCAAAAAAAAAAAAATAAAAAGAAAAAGAAAAGGAGGACCAAGAATAAAGCTAAGAAAAACAAATCTCTTATATAACGTTTGATACATTATCTATTAAGATTATCAGTAATATAGATTATTAGTTAGAAAGATTACTATATTTTAAATCACCGTTAATATTAAATATAGTATTTGGTATTTATGAATAATTTAAGTGGCAATTCATATTACCCTATTTAGTATATCAAAAAAATTATTAGATAATATATATTTTAAATTAATATAATAATAATAAATAGCTTATTATTATTATTATTATTATTAGTAGTAGTAGTAGTAGTATAATATTAATTTTTAATAAAAATTAATAAAAATTATTAATTAATAAGAATAAGAAATTTTTATTATTAATTATGATTATAATAGTTAATATTATTAATAATTAATCAAAATATTAATTAATTAATAATAATGAATACAATAATTAATAATTAATAATTAATATTATTTTAAATAATAATAATAATAGGAAGATTGGTATATTAGTGATAATCTATTTTGTTTGAGTTTAATTGATATATAATGCACTATCAACCAATAAAAATAAGAAAAAATAAAAAATTATAGGTAATATCTTATTATAATGGATAATTATTTATATAAGTTAATATTTTTTATAATTTATATTGATTGATAATATAAAATTATTTTATACTATCAATATATTTAAATTAAATTTATATTACTTTAGAAAACTAAATTATCAATAATATTATCTAATTAAATAAAATAATATTATGAATTCAAATTATTTAATCAAATATTACATCTAATTCATATGGATTACCCGTATCAAACGCTACCGTAGATCTTAGAAGCGTCTCCAGACAGCACATTGACCAAGGAGATAGGGGTGCCGACACACCAATCTGGGGGTAGGTGTCCCGTTAGGGCCATATTTGCGATTACATGGGCTGCTCCATTGGTTGGAATTCTTCGTAGTAGCAACTAGCATGAGTTGGTTGTTTGTAACCTTGTTTTGTTTGCTAAAGGGCTTAGCCCACTTTATTTGTGTAGGCTTGTTAATAAATGAAAAAAATGATTTCGGTCTTGCGATACCTCACGTAATTATGTTAACAACTTCGTTTTGAAGAATATGAAACTATTGCTGTGTTTGGATTCAGGCTGGATGGCCTTGGAATTTTAATTGTGACATGTCAAAATTGATTTTGACAAATCAATGTGATGTTTGATTTCCATTTATAAAATTAATTTTTATCTCTAAAATTGATTAAGGGAAAAGTAAAAATTTTTTATTTTCTATCAGAATTACTTTTAAATAAATTACTAAACATAAATTATTTTACAACAAAATCAATTATATCTGGAATCAATTATATAAAAACAACATTAAATCACGGTTGACATTTTTATTAATTCTTTATCACTAATTCGACTTCTATTAATTATAATAAACCTGAACGAGATGGAAACTATATATTCATCTCATCGGTAGTCCATACTGCCTGTAATGGATATATTATAAATTACGTACCAAAATTGAAGAGTATTTGTTTAGTCTATTATATGTAATAATATAAGAATAGAAAGCCTCCATTGATCAAATCTTTACCGTTATCGTTTCTTTTCCCGTAAATCAGGCTGTTCTCATGTTCCTCTTCACATATATAATAGCCGATATCAACTAAGCCAGGCAACTACGAAGGAAGAGTGGGTGCTTCCTGAATCTGATTCAAGATATTCCATGGTGCTTCTTCAGCCACCTAAAGAATAATTAGTTTATATAAAACTCGGAGGAAAAAGTAAGAATCTGCGAGCGGTTACAGCCCCCTCTCCCTGAACTAAAGAGAAATATGTGGATTCTAAACCAGATCCTTTCGAACAAGGTTTTGCCAACCCGGGATATTTGAATATTTGTTTCTCTAATGGCTATATATAGTCCCTAACGCCAGCAGCATTCGACACACAATTGCCTCCATACATATATAGCTTGAATCCAATTAAGAAAAAGGAAATACAGAGCGGTTACCAAGATGAACAAGTCCATTTTGTTGGTGCTAGTTTTGAGTTTGATCGCTGTGGCTGCTGCTGAACAATACGAGCCCGAAAGGGAGAAAGATTATGGTCCATGCGGGAAGTTCAGCACAGAGAGAATGCTGACGCATAAGCTGAGGCACTGCGAGAAGGCAGCAAGAGACTTGTACGCTCCAGTGTCACGACAGTGCTGCGAAGACCTCCAAAATGTGTCCATCCCTTGCCTCCTTGCTGTCTTCAATTCCGATGCCTTCAAGAATGTTGGCGTCAACCCCCACATTGCTATCACCATTCCTGCACGTTGCCACCACATCTACGACAACACTCCCACCACTATTGATCCTCATGACTAGTCCACAGGTAGCTATATATCTTCATCGTTAAATAACAACACTATTAAACCAAAAAGTGTGGGGAAAAAAAAACACTATATTCATACACCATTTTTAATGTTATTCATACACCATTTTTAATGTACAAATAGCTTTTATTATTGTGTCATACACACCTTGGTAATTAAATTAAATAAATAAATATTCTTGATGATTTCATTATACAATAACCACCAAATTTATATATGAAAAATGTTGTTTGATACAAATGACAAATTCTGAAGCGACGAATTGAAAATTTAATGCTGTTTTAGATTTTACTTTCCTGTGAATTTAATGCTTTTCTTTTTAATTTATTATTAGTCTCTACATCATTTGTACCATTATTTTGTTGCATTCTCTCGTTATGAATGATATTGGTGTGTTTATATATTGATTACTAATGTAAATAAAGCGTATAAAATTTAACGTGTATTTATTTTCGAAACAATACCAATATATCAAAGTAAATAATTGATTTAGAGTATGTATAATTTGGCTTCTCTCAAGTGCCGCTTGCTCATTCCTTTGTTGTAATCTTTCTGCAGCTTATATAAATATCTCAAAGGCTAAGAACGCGGGTCATGGTACTTGAGGTTATGACATATCGTCAAAGTTCAGGCTACAGTGAGATTTGTGTTGTATCGTTAATAATTTGAGCTCGTTATAGTGGCTCATATGTAAGTTTAATTGTAATAAGCTTTCTAATATAATGAATAACAATCGGCTTGGCCTTTTGAGTAAGAGCAAGTGCAAATACGTTGGTTACTAGTCTTCGTTCTTATTTTAACACTTGGAACAGTAAATGACCTCAATCTCCGTCTACTTTAATTATTTATACATAATTAGAACTTTTTTTTATCTTAATTGTTTCAATAAAGCCCCTTCAATTGTTTTTCGTTTAATGCTAAATATCATGAAAATTTTTTCAATAATGAAATCTCAACAAAACCAACTTAGTATGTTGTTGGACTCACGACCATAACCCTAAATCTCAAGCTCATTGGTAATTAGACACTTAGGGTGTGTTCGGCATTGAAGTAAAAAGTTTTTATAAATGAGTTTTGTGCATAATTTTACATATATAACTCACCATAAAAATTTATCTCATATTTTTATTCCCATTAATTATATATGAAATTCATCTATAAAAATTTATCCAATATTTTTACCACCATACCAAATATGCCTTCGGTAAAAAAGAGTCCTTGAGAAATAGCACGGTTGATATTTTGTTTCGTTAAAAATCATTTGTAGTAATAAATCATTCGGTGAATGTGTTGAGGTTGAGAGTTTATGATACTCAGTTAGTTTAACTTTAAAAAGTGGTATCTAGTATATAGATATCTTTTAAACTTTTTCTCAGAATATATATAAATATTTTATATTCCCAAGTTAGGCTATCAAATGGGCCTACCCCAACTCGTTTAGGCAAATAAGCTAAACGGATAGGATGAACTTTATAGTATATACTAACAAGTTGTCATAATATTAGCCTGATCAGATTAAGATCAATATATGGTCCAAACAAGTTGGCTCTCTCTGTCTCTCTCTCTCTCTTAAATCTTAAGTGTTGTATAAATCAATAACTCAAAGGCCCAAAAAATAAAAAATAAATATCAACCCCATACTCAACCTTATAACACATGACAGGATAACCAAAACAAGATCAAAACCTATCGCTTGGAATGAAGCAACCAGGAAAGTAATAGTCACATAGAAACTCCAATCCATCTGAGGATCATCGGGCCAAAAAGAGTTGCATCCATCCTAAACTTGATTTTTAAGCAGCCTAATGAATTGATAATTTGAAAATGAAATTATCATAAGGATGAAAAATTTAGTGATAATTGAACAAATAAGATAGAGGAAGTACCCATTTGTGAGGAAGAGGGCTTCAATACAAGCTGAGAGGGAGAGAGAGAGAGAGGATGTTCTATCGTGGTGATGCTTTGGGTGTGGCAGCGTGTATTGTGATGCAAAAAAAGACCATAGAGGGTAAGGTTGAGGGGTCATGGACTACGTGGTCACGTGGGGTGTGGCAACACAGTGGGAATGGAGAGGACATGTGAAGTCAGGTGAAGACGACAACATTGTTGGTGTTGAAGTGTTGGTGAAAGAGGGGTAACAAGTATAAAGAGATGATTAGGGTTTGTTTTTATAAGCAAAAATTCTACTTTGCCCCCTTCAATCATAGTTGCACTTTAATTCCTAAATTAAAAAAATATGCAATGTGATCTCAAGCTTTTTTGACTGCACACTTTAGTCCTTTAGTTGAGTTTCCATCCATTATTTACAAAAATAATATACGTTTAAGAAATTTTAAGAGATTGAATTGTATTTGTTTTCTATTTTAAAGACTAAAGTTCACATGACAATGAGTTTCTATGTGTTTTGTTCTCTAATGAAAAGAATGGTTGAAGCTATGTGAATTGCTGCTTTGTTGTCATAAAACACTGTAGCAGGATCAAGTGTGATGCCAAAGTCCTTCAATAGAGAAAACAACCATGTGATCAATTCACTTGCCAAAGCTGCTAATGAGCGGTACAATACTTCTGTAGATGACTGGGCAATGGTATTTGCTTCTTTGACTTCCAATGAGATCAACAAGTTTTCAAAGACCACACAATATTCGGAGATGGATTATCTACTATCCAAGTAACTACCCCAGTATGCATCTGCATAAGCGCAAAGAGAAGGAGTTGAATGAGAAGAGAAAAGTAAGCCCCAATTAGGTACCATTGCCAAAGAAGATGGTGAAACTACTTGAAGATGAGCAGTGCAAGGCCTAGACATAAATTGGCTCAATCGATTAATAGTGTAAGATGATGAACATTATTGACCAAGATTGACCTCTTTAATAGTAATGTTGTTAGGAAAATATGGTATAGAAGATGAATAAGATCCTAGATATTGTAATGGTTTCAAGGTATGAATCACTTCGCTTTCTTTAAAGAGATATTAGCCCCCATAAATAGTTGCAATTAGATTGACGTAGTTGCAATTGGATTGATGATAATACTTTCCCATAATATAATAAAACTTTTATAAATTTCTTGATTAACAATATCAAAAAATTATCTTACTTCCTTTGAACTTGAGAAATAAAACTTGAAAATTTCATAACTCTCAAATATACACAGTACACCAAGTTCAAGTTTCGTTTGTGTTGAACAACGGGAGTATTTGTAATTGCACATAGGATACTTCACGGAGCTTGCGTCCATACGTACGCGACCAATTGCATCTAAGAGTCACAATATTTTACATGCTTTTACTGCACCTTTTGAGTTGCAAGTTAAATATCAAAGGACACATGCTTTCGCTGCACCTTTTGACTTTTCCTTTCAAGGACACATCTATTAAAGACCATCATATGTACTGATCATGATAGACTTGCAAGAGGCCATATATTGCAACGTATTGTAGTGGATGTGTCATATTGTATTTCAATGTGACTAGTCAAGAAACATTGTGTTTCTTGAAAACTAACTGCAATATAATAATTGTCGATAACATAACGGTTTTCAATTTTAAATTGTAAAACTCATTTCAAATGTTTTTCTATTAAGAAAAAGGAAATTTCTTTATAGTCTAACTCATAACTAGAGGTGAAAAGACTAGTTTGTTAATCTCTTATCTACTTTTATTGTCAGTCATCCATGCCATAAGTTACTAATTAATTTGCGTTGCACCAGAGTTTAATTGGGTGAAAGTAAGCATACAGTTCTTGTTTTTATAATTCATTTTTGAGAAAATAGCCTTTTTATCCTAAAATTTTATATTTGACATCAATTTAATCTTAATAAAATTTTTTATATTAATTTAGTCATAGCATTTTAGAATTTGCCATCAATTTAATCTGACACTCAAATTCCACCAACTTCACTAACGGATGTTAAGTTAGAAAAAATTGCAAAAGTTGGAAAAAGAAATTAAGAAAAACACATAAACCCACTTCAAAAAGATCACACTTCACATCCTCTTTCACTATTCTTCATCATCATCATCATCGAACCCTAAGCGCAACAGCCATCTTCTCCCTCATGTAGGTTCCTTCGCCAATCCACCTAGCCACCACACATTGACCAGCGTCGAGCCAAGATTAGCACTACTCTACCCACCTAGTTGCCCCAACTTTGACGAGCCGCGGCCACCCAATGCACACACCACCATTAGAGCAATCGCGCACACCACCATCATAGTAACAGGTTAAAAAAAAATGTTAAAATGGATGCTCAGCTTCAAAGTCTAAAGGCAACGAAGAGCAGGAATAAGTCATCATGGCTCAAGTTCTTGCAAGATTACATCCATTTGAGTCAAAAAACCTTTCAGAAAGTGACAATCAACATAGATGGCTAAAGTCCACTATAACATCCTTGGTGTTAATTCAGCCAACTCAAGGCATGTATCCTGTGCAAGGGCAGCATTGTGGAATCTCCAATTTCTCTCCTGAGGTGGCTCTGTATCATTTTCTGCAGCAAGAACAAATTATACAATAGCAAATTAAAATTACCTATTGGTTCTGTACCTTTCAACCAACTTATGTTGCATAAGTACGGGTATGATATATGTACCGGGTACGAATATGGATACGAAGTATGAAAATTTTGCAAAAAAATGGGATACAAATATGTCATGTATCGGGTACGAATATGAATACAAAGTATGAAAATTTTGCAGAATATATATATATATATATATATATATATATATATATATATATATATATCCCAAATTCATACAATAAAATCAATAAAAGATAAATCTAATTACTCAAATCCAAAAACAAATGCAGCAAAAAATAAATAGATGAAAAATGCCATAAACCTCACTCAAATGTAGAAATGCAATAGGTATTAGGCAAAACAAAAAAAAAAAAAAAAAGAGAACAAAACTCAAAGCACTAATTAGTAACTGTAAAAGTAATTTATGATAGAGTAAGAGAGAAACTTCGTACCCTTTTAGCCAATGCTTTAGTAAGTGCCTTTTGGCCAATTTCATTCGGCACATTGACACCGACCTAACCAATCCACGTTGCCTCAAACTGATAACAATGGAGGCCAAAGAGAAGGATCTGTCACCGACTATTGCCAGAGGAGAGCATTGACGTCGTCACTCGTGACGTCGCCTTTCACTGCCGTTGCTTGGGTCAACCCCGCTGTTGTTGGTTGGTCACTGCCACTATTGTTGGGCTGCGCCATTGCTATTGGATCAGGCTATCATTGTTGTACGATGAGGAAAAGTGGGAGGAGAAGAGTCTATGGTGGGTGGTCCAGACTGTGAGGAGGAGAAGAGAAGGGTGGGTGTGGCTGAAATCAAAAAAGAAAGTTGCTTTTGCCGTACCCCGAGCCGTATCTTGTGTAGCTGTCCATACCCGACTTTTTTTTTTGGGGGAAAACTTAGCAAGTACGTACCCTGGTGTACTCACGATGTACCGGTACCGCTGCCGCACCTGATATGGGTGCTTCGGCACAATTCCTGTACCCATGCTTCAGAGCAACCAACTATTAGATCTACTCCACATATTTATCCGATAGTGCAGTCCATGCTCCAGCCATATCATTGTGTTTACTTTCCATCCAAAGAGTTAAAACCTGTTATTTTCCACTATGCTTAGGGTTTGATGATGATGATGAATAGTGAAAGAGGATGTGATGTGTGATTTTTCAGGAGTGTATTTTTTGTATTTTTTGGTAAATTTCTTTCTAACCTTTTTTTTTTTCAATTTTTCTAACTTAACTTCTTAGTGGAGTTAATGATATTTGACTACTAAACTAAATTGATGTCAAAAATTTTGCCAGGATTAAATTGATGTCAAGTATAAAATCTTAGAATCAAAAAGATTATTTACTCTTAATATTTTTTTTACGGGTTGTTTCTATAATTAATTAGACTATAAATTAAGCATTAAAATAGCTCAAGTGAGATGCTGGTCAAGGCTAGAAATAGGAGCTTAAGTTGAACTCATCACTCATCAGGGTCGATTAAGAAGCAGCTACTGAAATTGGTCTTCGGGGAGGTATACCAGCGAAAAAGACTGATCCGCGGCCCGGGGATTTTCCCAGCAGCTGGACCATATAATGCCACCTTCACAAAAATTTGTTGCTAAAGCTCGCTTTCTCTAGGCCGCTGTTACTAGTGTCAGAGTAAATTAGAGCATTGTTATGAAACTGTCAGACAAGGAAAAAAGGTTGAACCGCTGGAATTCTTGGTAGCAATTAGCACGGGTTGGTTGTTTGCAACTTGTTTTATTTGCTAAAGCGCTTGGCTCACTTTATTTGATTTGTTTTTGGGTCATTAGAATTTTGTAAGGCATGATGAGGAAGTAGCAAGAGTGAAAGTGGATAGATAGGGGATCTAAATAAAATGAATATATGCTCACTTGGATAAAATAATAAAAAATACGAATTGAAAACAGCTAGCTAGTGTTTGAATTTTTACTGCCGACAAATATTTTCTTACAAAGCTAGCGATAAAGCTAAGGTTAAAGACAGTGCAAAGTGAATTTTTCTTTTGCTAGAAGGGGCACATAAGTAACTTATGACCTCTTATACACTGTCCAAAATTCCGACTATAAGTCAAGCAAGGCTTGTATTGCCATTGGTGCAGTTACGGTGGTAGAGAGTTTCTGCATTTTCTTGTTAAAACTTCAAAAAAAGTAAACTATACAAGTGTCGTTTATGTAGGTTTGTAAATAAATCAGATTTCAGTTTTGTGATAACCTCAGGTAATTAAGTTAGCAATTTCCTTGTACCAAAAAAGCCAGCTACTTCCTTTAATTTGAAGAATACGAAATTATGTTAACTACATTAAATCACGGTTGAGATTTTTATTAATTCTTTATTACAAATTTGACTTCTATTATAAATTATAATTAACCTCTACAAGATGAAAAACTACTAATCGTCTCCTTCGCAAACCGTGGAGCCTGTCATTGATGTTACAAAGTACTAAAATTGAAAACAGTATTTGCTATCCTATTATTCGCAATAGAAAGCCTCCACTGATCTTTTTCAATATTTATTTTTCTTTCCCATTAACTCAGGCTGTGATTCCAATATTCCTCTTCATATAATAGCTAATATCTGCTAGAATTTTACGGATCAAATACCAGGAATTTAAAATACCAAATATCAATCAATTGGCACTGCAATAAACAATAATAATATGCGTACCTCTCAAAATCATATTACTAAATGAGATTAATTGTGGAAGTTTACAGATGTGGTATACATAAGGTATAGGTAATCCCACTCCTTTTCTATCTCCTACTCCAGAGGTCCCGTCGATGGAGCAGTGAGCTGTCAAGAGATAATAGAGTGGAGAGGAAATTCTACCCATAATGTGAATATATATATAATAATCCAGTTCCATCTATCAAAGATCTAGGTCACCCAAAATCTTTTACACCCTACAATACACTTATTATTGAGTCCAAGCCCAATAACATATGGTGAATCCCAAACCCATAAATAGATCACATAATAATAATATAGATCTCCAAAAAAATATCATACTATCCATTTAACCTGTTTTAATAAAATAAAAATCAGTCAATTAATAGAAGCCCAAAACCTAGAAAATTCTAACAATATCAACTAGGAAACTATTACACGGAAGAGTAGGTGCTTCCTGATTGAAGAAATTCCATGGTGCCTCTTTAGCCGCCTAATTAATTTTAATATTATGTCCGAGAAAAGTAAGAATCTAATGGCAGCCCTTTTTCCAAGAAATTAAAGAATATATATGGATTGGATTCTAAACCACAAGCTTTCGAACATTGTTTTGCCAACTCTGCTGGGTTGCTTCTTGTTACTCAAGCAAATTAATGGCTATATATAGTCCTTAAACACTGAGCGGTATTCATCATCACAGTTGCCTTCATACATAGCTTGAATCCAATTAAGAAAAAAGAAATACATACCACGATGAGCAAGTCCATTTTGTTGGTGCTAGTTTTGAGTTTGATCGCTGTGGCTGTTGCTGAACAATACGAGCCTGAAAGCGAGAAACATTATTATGGTCCATGCGGGAAGTTCAGCACAGAGAGAATGCTGACGCATAAACTGAGGCACTGCGAGAAGGCAGCAAGAGACTTGTACGCTCCAGTGTCACGACAGTGCTGCAAAGACCTCCAAAATGTCTCCATTCCTTGCCTCGTTGCTATCTTCAATTCCGACGCTTTCAAGAATGTTGGCGTCAACCCCCACATCGCTATCACCATTCCTGCACGTTGCCACCACATCTACCACGACACTCCCTAGTGCACAGGTACCTATATATCTTCACCGTCTAAATAACAACACTATTAAACCCAAAAAAAAGAAAAAAAAAGGACTCTATTCGTACACCATTTTTAATGTACAAATAACTGTTGTTAATGTGCCATAAACTTTGGTAATTAAATTAAACAAATTAATATTCTTGATGATTTCGTTATACAATAATGACTCTGGTGTAGCACACCCAATTTGCTTCACTATAAAGTGATGATTTGGGCAAATAAAAAGACAATAAGTGGATAATGGGACCAAAAGAAGTCAAACATCATTAACAAGGTTCGAAAGATTAATGAAATAATTCATGTTTTGATTAACCTAACACACCAAAAATATTAAGAAAAAAAAAAGGAAAATGACTTAACGTTTTGAAACACAAAAACCAGAGACCGACCCTCACCATCCTCGTTGAAATGAGCACACCCAATCAACCACCATTTCCAAATAACAACCAAACAAACTGGCCCCAAACGCTCCTCAATATCTTCTCCACCATGTCAAATCCACCGAGAAGAAGCCATAGCTCGGGTGACGTCGCCACCCGCCATAGCAGCCGAGTTGCATAGGCGCGCGCCGTCGTCGCTCCAGATAAACTGCACCGTCGACTAGAACGTTGCCATCCCCCTCCTCTCGCTGCTCACCTCGTCGCTGCCGTGCTGCCTGATCATCCGAAGCAGTAGGATCCGCCGTAGCGCCACCATGCGACCCACCGCCGATTCTATCGCCGCCGTTCGTGATGTAGCGGCTCTGCCTTCTGTCCCCGGCATCGAGCGCCATTCAGACCTGTAAGCCTCGCAATGCCACCCTATCGGAACCGAGCAACCACCGCGAATCGCCATCGTGAGCAATGCCCATGGTTGCCACTCCTGCAAGATGCGATGGCTAACATGATTGCCCGGTGCCTTTCTTATATATATATATATATATATATATATATATATTACCCAATGCGTTTCTGTTTTCCTTTTTTGGACTTTTCCCCTTTTTTAATTTTTTTTTTTGGTGTTATAGTTAATCTAAACGGTGAGTTTCACTAATCTTTTAAATTATATTAATGAAAATTGACTTATTGCTAATCACAAAATCCGCTTGTTGTCTTGCTATTTGTTCAAGTCACCACTTCATGGTAAAGTAAATTGTGTGAACTTCACCAGAGCAAACACCTCTACCCCAAATTTATATAAGAAAATTGTTGTTTGATACAAATGACAAATCCTGAAGTGACGAATTGAAAATGTAGTGCTGTTTTAGATTCGTACTTGCTTACCTGTGAATCTTTATGCAGTGCGCTTGCTTAAATTGCTTTTCTTTTTAATATATTATTAGCCATTCCTACCATTATTTTGTTACATTATATTCTCTCATTATGAGTGATATTGGTGTGTTTATATATTGATTACTAATGTAAATAAAGTGTATAAAATTTAACGTGCAAGTATTTATTTTCCAAATGGCAATATATCAAAGTAAACAGATGATCTACATGAAAAGAAAACAACTGATTTAATCAGAGTATGTATAATTATCAATTTGGCTCCTATAAAGTGCCACATGCTCATTCCTTTTGTTGTAATCTTTCTGCAGCTTATATATATCTCAAAGGCTGAGAACGTGTGGGTCATGATGCTTGAGGTTATGACATATCGTCAAAGTTCAGGCTATAGTGAAATTTGTGTTGTATCGTTAATAATTTGAGCTCTTTATAGCGGCTCATATGTAAGTTTAATTGTAATAAACTTTCTAATATGATAAATAACACTCTGCTTCTTTGCCTTTTGAATAAGAGTTGCAAATACGCGCGTTGGTATTATTATTAGCTTTCCTTCTTATTTTAAAACTTGGAACAGTAAATGATCTAAGTATCCTTTTACTTTAGTGATTTATACATGATTAAAACTTTTTTGACCTTAATTATTTCAGTTAAATCCCTTCAATTGATTTTTTTATTATTGCTAAATATCATTTTTTTTTTTATTGAAATCTCAACAAAACCAACTAAGCATGTTGTAGTACTCGAGACTATAACCCTAAACCTCAAGGTCATTGGTTATTTAGACATCGACACTTAGTGAAGAAGAATCCTTGAGAAATAGCATTGTTCTTTCGTTTCCTTAAAATCATTTATCATAATAAATCATGCAGTGATAAATGATGCAGTGCACCACAAATGAGTTTTGTGTTAATGTAGTTAAGTTCGTTTAGAAAGCATTGTTTTTTCTTAAAAAGCCCTGCTATACTGCTCGAAAGGTTTCCACACGAAATTGCACGAACAGTGGTGGTGTGTGTCAACGACGGACGTGAGGTGGAAATTAAGGGTGAGTCAAAAAACCAAAAAAAAAAAAAAAAACAACCAATAATAACATGACACCTATTTTTGTATTGGAGTTGTACTCATGTGATTCGTGCTATTTCACATTTCTCTTTCTTAACAGATACAACAATAACAACACTATCATATCACTAATCCATGTCATAAAGATTTAACAAAATTTAAAGTACTGATTAAGGTTGAGACAATTTCAATTAAGTAGACCTTGTAAAAATTTTCTTTCGGCTGAAACCTTCGTCTACATATGGGCTTGGGCAGTAAACTAAAAGTGGATGCTAGGCTCATATCACAAGCACTTTTTATTTGAATCCTAGCATTTGTTTAGGTAAATCAATAAATTTAGTTTATTAAGGAAATGTTCAGTTAGCTTGATTATTTTTTTTTTTTTTTTGGTTATTTTTGTTGTTGGGGGGGGGTGTCTGGACTCTGGGGTCTCTGACCCTGGAGCTCAAAACACGGCTCCTCAAGCCTGGGTGCACTACGCAGAGGCAATTAGAATCGCCAACTCGTATGCCTCCAAATGCAATTAGGTTGACATAAAAGCTTCATTAATTAATAAATAAAGGTAATATCTGAGTACAATATATGGTAAGTTTGACTTTAAAAAATGGTATTTAGTTTATAAATATTATATATCATCAAGTTAAAGCTCTTGAACGGCTCAATCCGATTTATTTAAGCCCATAAGCTAAATGGGCCAACTTGGTCCTTTTAGGCCAATGAGCTATGGGCTGGACTAACTCTTAGCAGGCACTAACAAATTGGCATAATACCGATCCCACCTGATTAAGGCAAACCTGTAGTGCTAAATAGGCTGGCGCATTTTTTTTTTTCTTCTCTCTCTCTCTCTCTCTCTCTCTCATTTTTTTAAAAAAAATTCTTAAGTGCTGTACAAATTAACAACTCAGACAAAAAAAAAAAAAAAATCAACCCCCTAATTCAACACTAACACATTTCAAGATAACCACAAGAAGATCATAACCTATGGATTGAGCAGGAGTTGGTGGGGGAGGAGTCGCAAGAATAAAGAGGTGATTGGGGTTTGTTTTTATAAATGAGTCAGTCGCGCCACATTATATTTTAATAGTCCTATCTTAAGTGTTTTATACATCAAGTCCATAAAATGAAATCAATCCATTCATAAGAAAAACATAAAATAAAATAAATGCTCGCCAGGACACACTCACAATCACAAGAGAGTAAGGACGTGATGCTATTAATCACGGGAAGCTACATACCACGAAGGATAAAGGATTACATGATTGAGAAACAACATTAAAGTCTAAAGTCTAAAGGACGTTAGTAAAGTAGAGATAATCAGAAATGATAGTGGAATTTTGGTAGTATCACTTGATGAGATTGTTATCTATAATATTTGTCGATACAAGTTTTCATCCTTCATCGTCCTCGAAGTGCCAATTTTTATCTATTGATGATAGTAAATGGAAGAATATACAACTGAGTATGATAGATGTAAGATCCAGCATTTTATGTGTTGATACTTGACAATATCCACCCTCCATGTGTTGCTCTAGTTTTTCGCCTGCTTTAGGATATTCTGGCGGTATCAACAGATGGGTTCGGCTTGTACTTGTATGCACATAGTGAAAGAGTATCCTTGTATCCTTGTCAAGCTTAACAGCTTTCTGGTGGGTGGTGATCCTTGGATAGAGTAACGTCATGCCTTTCGTTTTCTGCGTCTTAGTGCCCTTAATTAAAAGTGAAATACTAAAGAGTACGAAAATAATTCGTACAAAACGACGTGCAAATTTCAAAAGTAAGAGGGAGAAAGTAGCGTTTTGTTAGCCTTCCATGGCTAAGTTATTAATTAAGAGCGATGCTATTAAGTACGAATTGGTTTTCGTACAATTGTTACGAAGGCATTTTAAAATCGATCATCATGGGATGAAAAATATAAACTGAGAAGGGAAAAAACTCATTTCATCCAAAAATGCAAAACACACAGTTGCAACTTTGGTTTTTGTGTGCTGTTCTGCGAATTTGACTTTGTACTATTTAGAGCTTGTTTGGTTTTAAAGTTTAAGGCGTTAAAAGTGTTTTTAATAAGGGTCGTTCTCATATGAAGATAGTATCAAAATTTTCATATGAAGATAGCCAACAACAATGTGACAAGTGGTCATTGTGGGATCCACACAAAATAGTTAATTAATAGTATATTTTATAGTGTATTTCATTGATCAACGAGTATGATGCACCTTATAATCTGATGGTGAGATTGTGAGGTGTATCGATATACCAATCATCTATGATGCATTGTAATAATATCTAATTTTAAGAAAATTTAAAAATATAATTATATATATTTTAAAAATTAATTATCATAACAGTATAAAATTATATTGGTAATATAAAATAATTTTATACTGTCAATATAATCAAAAAAATTATCAATGTTTTTACACTGTTAGTGTAAGAAAATTTAAAAATATAATTAAATATATTTTAAAAATTAATTATCATACACTGATAATATAAAATTATATTGGTAATATAAAATAATTTTACACTGTCAGTGTAATCAAAAAATTTTATCAATATAATTTTAATTATCATACACTGACATTGTAAAATTACACTGACAATATAAAATAATTTTACACTGTCAATGTAATCAAAAAATTTTATCAATGTAATTTCACGTAAAATTATACTAGTAATATAAAATAATTTTACACTGTCAATATAATCAAAAAATTTTATCAAATACTGATAAAATTTTTTGATTACACTGACAATGTAAAATTACACTGGCAGTATAAAATAATTTTACACTGTCAGTGTAATAAAAAAATTTTATCAGTATTTGATAAAATTTTTTGATTATACTGACAGTGTAAAAATACTGATAAATTTTTTTGATTATACTGATAGTGTAAAATTATTTTATATTGCCAGTATAATTTTACACTGTCAGTGTATGATAATTAATTTTTAAAATATATTTAATTATATTTTTAAATTTTCTTAAAATTAGATATTATTACAATGTATCATAGGTGATTGGTGCATCGATACATCTCACAATCTCACCATCAGATTGTAAGGTGCACCACGCTCTTTGATCAGCAAAATACACCATAAAATATGCCATTAAGTAACTCTTTTATATGAACCCCACAATGACCACTTGTCACATTATTATTGGTTATCTTCATATGAAGATTTTGATACCATCTTCACATTATAATGAGAATAAAGTTGTATAGTAATTCAACGTATTTAGTTTGTTTTTTTTTTTGTAATTAAAAATACTCTTCAAGCAATTAAAATTATTTTTTAGAGAAATATACTTGAAATTATTTTTTTATTCTAAAAAAAATACTCTTAAGATGAATTCTTGCAATTACCTTCATATTAATAACTAAAAATAATTTTACGTTATCCTATTCGAATAAAAATATTTTTTTAAACTTACTTTTGATATTATAAAATCAAACATAAATCAATTTTTTTAAAATTAATTTCTTTAAAAATACTTTTTCAGCTTAATTCTTTAAAAAGTAATTCTCTCAAAACATAAACCAAATATACCCTTTTTATTTCTCATTAACTAATTGTGTTGCACCGAGTTTTACTTGTGTGAAAGTAAGCATATGGTTTGTCTCCATAGTTAATTAGACTACAAAGCTTACAATAGCTTAAGTGAGATGCGGGTCAAGGATATTAATAGGAGCTTAAGTTGTACTCATCAGGGCAGTATAAGCAGCAGCTACTGAATTTGGTTGTGGTGGAGGCATACCAGTAAAAAAGATTGATCTGTGGCCTGGAGATTTTCCCAGCAGCTGGACAATATAATGCTACCTTCACAAAAAAATTGTTGCTAAAGCTCCCTTACTAATCCGATTCTCAGAGTAATGAGAGCATTATGAAACTCAGCCCAAGGAAATGGTTGAACTGCTAGAATTCTTGGTAGCAATTAGCATGGGTTGGTTGTCTGTAAACTTGTTTTATTTGCTAAAGCGCTTAGCCAACTTTATTTGATTTGTTTTTGGGTCAGTGGAATCTATAACTAATTTTGTACAACATGGTGAGGAAGTACCAATAGTGAAAGCGAATAGAATTCAACGTCGGGGATCTATAAAATGAATATATGCTCACTTTGACAAAATAATAGAAAAACGAATGGGAAACAGCTAGCGTTTGAATTTTCACTTGCGACAAATATTTTCTTCTCAAGCTATTGATAAAGCTAAGGTGAAAAGATAGTGTAAACTGATTTTTTTTTTTTTTGGGCTAAAAGAGGCACATAGGTAACTTAGGGAAAATATATTTGTACTCATTTGACGTGTCAATATATTTCTAAGATTTGTTGATAATAATAATAAAAAAATTTAAATAAACAAATCCACCCATTAAACGGTGGATGTAAGAAATGAGTTAAGAAGTGTGTTGGATTTTTAAGTCCGCATAACACTGCTAGTTAACTTATGCCCTCTTATACACTATTCAAACTATAAGTCGAGCAACATTTTTATCGTCATTGGTGCAGTTATGGTTGTAGAGGGTTTCTGCATTTTCTTACTAGAACTACAAAAAAAAAAAGCCATTCTAGTGTAGTTTACATAGGTTTGTAAATAAGGGTGTGTTTGTTTAATTTTTTTTTTTTTTGGTAGAAAATTAAATTTTTACTAAAAAAATCAATTCTAATATATTTGGATAAATTTTTAAAAGTAATTTGAATTTAAGAAAAATATTTGTTTTTAACTTTTAGTTAGAAATTGAAAAAGAATAACTTTTTTAAAAATTATATTTTCAAGTTTTCAATTATATAAAAATTTTAATTTTCTAATCACTTTTTTAAAAGTTAAAATGTTCAAATTTCATATTTGTAATATACATCAGATAATTAAGTTAGCAATTTCCTTGTACTAAAAAAAAAAGGAGCTACGTACTTCGTATGAAGAATATGGAAGTATGTTGACTACATTAAATCACGATTGAGACATTTATTAATTCCTTAGCACTAATTTGACTTTTATTATAATCAATCTGAACGAGATGGAAACTACATTCTTCTCCTTCGTAAACCGTACAGCCTGTCATTGAAATGTTACAAAATACCAAAATTTAAAAGAGTATTTGCTATTCTATTGATACCAACAGAAAGCGTCCATTGATTTTTTCCAGTAATTTTTTTTTTTCCCTTTTCCAGTAAAACTCAGGCTGTTCTCACATTCCTCTTCATATAATAGCCAATATGAACTTGGAAACTACCAAGGAAGAGGAGGTACGTACTTCCTGATTGAAGAAATTCCATGGTTCTTCTTCAGCCGCCTAATTAGTATTTATAATAATCGAAGAAAGTAAGAATCTAATGGCTGTTACGGCCCCTTTCCCAAGAAATTAAACAAATATATACATATGGATTGGATTCTAAACTACATGCTTTTTGAACATTGTTTTGCCATCTCTGCAGGGTTGCTTCTTGTTACTCTAGCTAATTAATGGCTATATATAGCCCCTAACACTGAGCAGTATTCGTCACGCAATTGCCATCATAAACATAGCTTGAATCCCAATTAAGAGAAAAAGAAATATACATAGCGGTTACCAAGATGAACAAGTCCATTTTGTTGGTGCTACTTTTGAGTTTGATCGCTGTGGCTGTTGCCGAACAATACGAGCTCGAAAGCGAGAAACATTATTATGGTCCATGCGGGAAGTTCAGCACAGAGAGAATGCTGACGCATAAGCTGCGCCACTGCGAGAAGGCAGCAAGAGACTTGTACGCTCCAGTGTCACGACAGTGCTGCAAAGACCTCCAAAATGTCTCCATTCCTTGCCTCGTTGCTATCTTCAATTCCGACGCCTTCAAGAATGTTGGCGTCAACCCCCACATCGCAATCACCATTCCCGCACGTTGCCACCACATCTACCACGACACCCCCTAGTGCACAGGTACCTATATATCTTCACAATCCAAGCGTGTGTTTGGTTCCACCGTGGAAATCGATTCTCAAAAGGCAGAATTGATTGTCGAGTATTTTTATTTTATTTGGTTAATAATTACTAAAATCAATTCTTTTTTTTGGAGTTGATTATGAAATAAGTGAAAATTTTTTAGAAATACTATCAATAATAAATTACTTTATCTGAAAATTAATTTTAACCAAATTAATTTCAAGAAAATCAATGTTATCTAAAAGCAATTTAACAAAAGCGGATTTTATCTAAATAACAACACTGTTAAAGCCCACAACAAAACAATATATATATAATGTGGAGATAACTGTTATGATTGTGTCATACACTTTGGTAATTAAATTAAACAAATTAAAATTATTGATGATTTCATTATACAATAACCAAATTTATATATGAAAATGTTGTTTAATACAAATGACAAATCCTGAAGCGACGAATTGAAAATTTAATGCTGTTTTAGACTTTTAATATCATGTGAATCTTTATGTGGTGCTTGCTTAAATTGCTTTTCGTTTTAATTTATTTTTTGTCACTACATCATTTCTATCATTATTTTGTTGCATTCTCTCGTTATGTATGATATTGGTGTGTCTATATAATGACTGCTAAGGTAAATAAAGTGTATAAAATTTAACGTGTAAGTATTTCTTTTCCAAACAATACCAATATATCAAAGTAAACAATTGATTTAGAGTATGTATAATTTGGCTTCTCTAAAGTGCCACATGCTCATTCCTTTGTTGTAATCTTTCTGCAGCTTATATAAATATCTCAAAGGCCAAGAGCGTGGGTCGTGCTTGAGGTTATGACATATCGTCGAAGTTCAAGCTACAGTGAGATTTATGTTGTATCGTTAATAATTTGAGCTCGTTATAGCGGCTCATATGTAAGTTTAATTGTAATAAGCTTTCTAATATAATGAATAACATTCGGCTTGGCCTTTTGGGTAAGAGCAAATGCAAATACGTTGGTCTTATTACTAGTCTTTGTTCTTATTTTAACACTTGGAACAGTAAATGACCTAAATCTCTGTCTACTTTAATTATTTAATTATTTCAATTAAGTCCCTTCAATTATTTTTTTTATTAATGCAAAATATCATGAAATTTTTTCAATAATGAAATCTCAACAAAACCAACTTAGCATGTTGTCATACTTAAGACCATAACCCTAAACCTTGAGTTCATTGGTTATTAGACATTTAGGCTTTATTTGATATGGGAGTAAAAAATGAGAGATAAAAATGATTTATAGATAAGCTTCATATATAATTTTATATATAGAGCTCATTTATGAAAATTTACCCCACATTCCTATATCAAACATATCCTTAATGAAAAAGAATCCTTGAGAAAGTATTGTTGATATTTTTTTTTTCTTAAAAACCATTTGTCGTAATAAATCATTCGGTGTGTTAAGATTGAGAGTTTATGGTATTCAACTAGTTTGACTTTTTTTTTTTTTAATTATAGAGAGTTCCTATTGGAGTTAGGGGAAATGGGAAAATGGATGGCTAGGATAAATGGAGATAGAACCCCTGACCTAATATAAACAAACCCATAATCAATTGTATCAAGAAATGTGCCATTTGAGTCAAGGTTCATGAATTTTTTTTTTTTGTCTCAAAATATATATAGATATCTTATATGCTCAAGTTTGGCTATCAGATAGGTCTACCTAACCGTTAAGGCAAGCAAACCAAACGGGCTAGACTAATTTGACAATATATACTAATGGGTAGGCATAATATCAGCCCAACTGATTAAGATAAGTTTGCAGCCCAAACAGGCTAGCTTTTTTACTTTTTTATGCTTTCCCTTGAATCTTAGGCACCGTACAAATCAATAACTGAAAGATGACCTCAAAAAATAAAAATCAACCCCAAATTCAACACTGTAACACATTGCATGATAACCACAACAAGATCAAAGCCTATGGATTGGAGAGTAGCAACCAGGGAAAAAACAATCACAGAAATTCCATTCCATTTGAGGAACATTGGGCCAAAAATGAGTTGCATACATCCTGAAATTTTTGAAACAACCGAATAAATTGATAATTTGAAAATGAAACTGACATTAAGATGCATAATTTAGTGATAATTGAAGAAATGAGATAGAGGAAGTACCCATGTGTGAGGAAGAGGACCTCAATCCATGTCGAGAGGGAGAGAGAGGATGTTCCATCGTGGTGAGAGTTCGGGTGTGGCGGCGCGTTCTCGTGATGCAGCAAAAACCACAAAGGGCGAGGTTGAGGGGCCATGGACTGTGTGGCTGTGTGGGGTGTGGCGGCACAGTGGAGATGGAAAGGACATGTGAGGTGAGATCAACGATGACACTGTTGGTGTTGGAGTGCTGGTGAGAGAGGGAGAACAAGTATAAAGAGATGATTAGGATTTGTTTTTTTATAAGAAATTTTTTTTACTTTATCCTCTTCATTTATAGATCATAACTTTAATTTTTGAATTTAAAAAAATGTGTAATTTGATCCCAAATTTTTTTAAATATACACTTTAATCTTTTAATTAAATTTTCATCTATTATTTACGAAAATAATATACATTTCAGAAAATTGATCGTATTTATTTTATATTTTAAGGACTAATAAATTACAGTGAATCCAATCAAAAGAAGAGTTGAAGCTGTGTGAATTGCTGCTTGGTTATAATAATACACCATAGCAGAATCAAGTGTGATGCCAAAGTCCTTCAATAGAGAAAACCAAGCATGTGATCAGTTCACTTGCCAAAGCTGCAATGAGCGGTACAGTACTTTTGTAGATGACTGGGAAATGGTATTTGCTTCTTTGATTTCCAATGTGATCAACGAGTTTTCAAAGAACACACAATATTCATAGATGGATTGTCTACTATCCAAGCAACTACCCCAGTGTGCATCTGCATAAGCACAGAGAGGAGTTGAATGAGAAGAGAAAAGTAAGCCCCAATTAGGTACCAAAGAAGATGATGAACTACTTGAAGGTGAGCAGTGCGCCGCCTAGACATAAATTGGCTCAATCGATTAACAGTGTAAGATGATGAACTGGTTGAAGATTATTTATTATTGATCAAGATTGTCCTCTTTAATAGTAATGTTCTTCGGAAAAAAAAAAAAGGAAATTCCTTTATAGTCTAACTCATAACTTGAGGTGAAAAGACCCCCAGCACTCCATGCCGTAAGTTATTGATTAATTTGCGTTGCACCAAAGTTTACTTGTGTGAAAGTAAGCATATGGTTCTTGTTTCTATAATTAGACTATAAATTAAGCATAAAAATAGCTCAAGTGAGATGCTGGTCGAGGATAGAAATAGGAGCTTAAGTTGTACTCATCAGGGTAGTATAAGCAGCAGCTACTGAATTTGGTCGTGTTGGAGGTATACCAGCGAAAAAGATTGATCCGTAGCCCAGGGATTTCCAGCAGCTGGACTATATAATGCTACCTTCACCAAAATTTGTTGCTAAAGCTCGCTTTCTATAAGCCACTGCTGTTACTAATCTCAAGTGATGAGAGCATTTTGAAACCGCCAGCCCAAGGAAACAAGGTTGAACCGCTGGAATTCTTGGTAGCAATTAGCATGGTTTGGTTGTTTGTTGTTTGTAAACCTGTTTTATTTGCTGAAGCACTTAGCCCACTTTATTTGATTTGTTTTTGGGTCATTAGACTCTGTAACGAATTTTGTACAACATGATGAGGATGTAGCAAGAGTGAAAGTGGATAGAATTCAAAATATATAGGGGATCTAAAAGAGGAATATATGCTCACTTTGAATAAAAAATATATGAATCCGAAACAGCTAGCTAGTGTTTGAATTATTACTTCCGACAAATATTTTCTTCTCAAGCTAGTGATAAAGCTACGGTCAAAAGATGTTGTAAAGTGATTTCTTTTGCTAGAAGAGGCAAACAGACATAGGAAACTTATGGCTTCTTATATACTAAACTATTAGTCAAGCAAGACTATTGTCATTCGTGCAGTTATGGTTGGAGAGGGTTTCTGCATTTTCTTATTAAATCTTCAAAAAAGCAAGCTATACTAGTATAGTTTACGTAGGTTAGTAAATAAAATAAGATCTCAGTTTTTTTATATACCTAAGTTAATTAAGTTAGCAATATCCTTGTACTAAAAAAGGCTACCTACTTCCTTTGAAGAATATGAAAGTATGTTGACTACGCTAAATCACGGTTGAGACTTTTATTAGTTCCTTATCATTAATTTGCCCTTTATTATAATGGATCTGAACAAGTTGACTACTACATTCATCTCCTTGGTTAACCGTACAACCTATAATTGAAATGTTACAAAATTCCAAAATTGAAAATAGTATATGTTATTCTATTATTCGCAATAGAAAGCCTCCATTTATCTTTTCCAAGTATTTATTTTTCTTTTCCAGTGACTGAGGCTGTTCTCATATTCCTCTTCATATAATATAGCCCATGTCAGCTAGGAAACTACGAAGGAAGAGTAGGTACGTACTTCCTTATTGAAGAAATTCCATGGTGCTTCTTCAGCTGCCTAATTAGTTTTTATAATGTTCGAAGAAAGTAAGAATCCAATGGCTGTTGCAGCCCCTTTCCCAAGAAATTAAAGAAATATATACATATGGATTGGATTCTAAACTACATGCTTTCGAACATTGTTTTGCCAACTCTGCTGGGTTGCTTCTTGTTACTTAAGCTAATTAACGGCTATATATAGTCCCTAACACTGAGCAGTATTCGTCACACAATTGCCTCCATATACATAGCTTGAATTCAATTAAGAGAAAATATATATATATAGCGGTTACCAAGATGAACAAGTCCATTTGTTTGGTGCTAGTTTTGAGTTTGATCGCTGTGGCTGCTGCTGAACAATACGAGCCCGAAAGGGAGAAAGATTATGGTCCATGCGGGAAGTTCAGCACAGAGAGAATGCTGACGCATAAGCTGAGGCACTGCGAGAAGGCAGCAAGAGACTTGTACGCTCCAGTGTCACGACAGTGCTGCCAAGACCTCCAAAATGTGTCCATCCCTTGCCTCCTTGCTGTCTTCAATTCCGACGCTTTCAAGAATGTTGGCGTCAACCCCCACATCGCTATCACCATTCCCGCTCGTTGCCACCACATCTACGACCATCCTCCTTCCACTGCAGATCCTCACTAGCTTGCCCGCAGGTACCTATATATCAAACACCATTTTTAATTATGGTAATGTTGGACAGTTAAAATTATTTGTCCGAATTGTTGTTAAAATTTGTCAATTTTTTGTAAAAATTGTTAAATAAGTTAAAGGAAGGAAGACCACTCATCCATATAAAAGATAGGAATAGTGATGCATGCAATAATTCCGAGAATAAAATTTTGGTTGTGTAATATTTTCCTCATTTTTGTTATGTAACACACCTTGTTCACTAAATAAACTAATATATTTTTGATGATTACGCACACAATATCAAGTATTTCCTTTTTTTTAAGTGCCAATATATTAAAGTAAGCAATTATTTGTACAAAAAGAGTAAACAATTGATTTCTAGCACGTATTATTGTCAATTTTGCTACTATGTAAAGTGCCATTTGCTCATTCCTTTTGTTATAATTTGTCTGCAGCTTATATATATATATAGATATCTATATCTCGAAGGCTGAGAACGTGGGTTATGGCGCCTGAAGCTTATGACATATCATCAAAGTTCGGGCTATAGTATGATATGTTGTATCGTTAATAATTTGAGCTCGCTATAGCAGCTCATATGTTAGTTCTATAATAAACTTTCTAATATAATAAATAATGTTCGGCTTTCTTGGCCTTCTGAGTAAAATCAAGCAGC
Organism: Pterocarpus macrocarpus; assembly: GCA_031439585.1. Classification (NCBI taxonomy): domain Eukaryota; kingdom Viridiplantae; phylum Streptophyta; class Magnoliopsida; order Fabales; family Fabaceae; genus Pterocarpus; species Pterocarpus macrocarpus. The sequence continues at coordinate 35,385,496 of CM062518.1, read as the reverse complement.
AAATGTGTTAGTGCTATTAGTCTCTATTCTTATTTTAATAGTTGGAACAGTAAATTGCCTAAATTAATATCCTTCTATTTATTTATTTTTGGTAGAAAATCTCCTTTTACACTTTTTTTTTTTGGTCTATAAACTAGTTTCTTGACTCGAGTTAGGTTAGTTTACTATGAAGTAAAACTCTTTTAGTACTAAATTTTTTTTCTATTCACAAGACTTAAACACTACTAGAAATTCATTAAAAACTGATCAGAAATACTGACGGATAATCTGTCAATAAAATTAAATAAATTATTAATACGAAATTTTATCGATGGTTTAATATTCCGTTGGTAAAATTGTCAATAAATGTTCACATCCGATAGCACCAAACCATTTATGACAAAAAATTCGTTGGTAGCTAATTATATATATTTTTAATTTAATTTTAAAACTTAATACATTATTGATGGAATGCCTATCGATAATTTTGATAAAATAAATATTATTTAACTTTTTTATTATTTTTAATTATTATCGACAAATTTTTTGTCAACATCTAAAATTACCGCAAGTGATGGCTCAATTTCTACATTACTGACAAATTTTTTTATCAATAATGAATAATTAATAAAATAATTCATTTTATTATCATTTTACCAACGGATTTATGTGATTAATGAAACCAAGTGTATAATATAAGGCAAATGATATTTCATACTGTTTTTTCGAATATATATCTGCTTGTTTTGAAAAAAAGAGAGTGCGTTGATTTTTTTTTTTTTCATTTTTAACTTTAAAAAAAAAATGGTCATGTGCAATGCCTTCCCGGTAAGAGAAAGCGCCAGTTGTGGGCACAAATATATGTAGGGACACAGAATAGCGATTGTCTTTTATATTGATCTTAGTTGATTGAATTCATTCAAATAACGAATCATATGCAAGATGGTGAGGATAGTAAAATGGGTATATATACACTCACTTGATAAAGAATAATAAAAACTATGAATCCAAAACAGCTTGCTATAGTTTGATTTTTACGTCCAAAAATTATTTTCTTCTCGAACTCCTTTGAAGAATATGAAACTATTTTACTGCATCAAATCAAGTTCTATTTTCATTTCTTGTTTTTGTTTTCCGAAAATAATTTCTATTTCAGATTTTCAAATTTTAAGAAATGCGTTTGATTGATAGTAATAGATTCTATTTTCAAATAGAGACAACAATAAAAATATGTTTGGTTTGCCTATTTTTAAAATATAATTTAAAAAATCAAATTTAAAATAATAAAATTATATTTGTTATTAAAGAATAAAAATTATATATAGTGAGTTTGCGCACTTGATTTATCTACTAAAAATTATTATTAAAATAATAAATAATTCTAAAAAATATTAAGAATAAAATAAAAACTTTAATTTTGATATAATGATAGTATAAAAAAAAATTTATATTATTACTCAATCATATATTATCACATCAGCAAATATAATTGATTTTCACATGCACTACTTAAAAGATTATTCAAATAGAAAAACTCAATTGGATTAATACATCAAATTTAAACTCTAAAATAAATTGCTCACTTTTAAGTTATTTTATTACAATTATCAATTATTAAGTTTTGATTAAATATTTAAATACTATAGCGAGTATTATTTTATAGCTATATCTAAAAAGTTGCTAGAAATTTTTGTTTTAAGGTGATAAATCATTGATATTACATGTGCAATATATAATGATAATGATAATAATAATAATAATAATAACATGAAAATATTTTTACAGTATGTTTCCTATTTCACTTTCCATGAAAGTAAATAATAAAAACATGTTTTAGTTTAACCTTTATAGCAAATTGAAAAAAATCTAAAACAAAAACATGTTTCAGAATTTGTGCTTGAAAATACGGGCTAATTAATGGCAAATTTGGTTGAACATTAATCAAGTTAAGAGAAAAAACTATATCAAAATCAGGGAAAAAAATTTTAAAAAAAAAGTCACTAAACTAAAAATTGTCGTTTTATAAATTTATTATAATATTTTAAAAGGTTTTGGAGACTCTTCATGATGTAAGTGTGACAAGAAAATATCTTAGCAGGCCCTCCAGTAGAGCACGAGAGAAAGAATTGGTAATAGGACAAAAAAAATTGTCTTCGCTCCTTATATGCGAGTCTTGAGTCTTGAACCGGGGACCATTGAATGTGCAACTTAGAAAACCAGCAAAAGAAAAGGAGATTTCATATAATTATCTCAAATATCACCGCATTTTTATTTGACAATCTTTCTAGCCACTAACATAATATTTTCATGAAAATAATGAAAACGACATATTGGTTTTTTCATATTTTCTTCCATTTTAGAAAATATTTTATGAAAATATTTCTTGAAAGGCTTAATCAAACGCATTTTTATCTCTATTTTTTATTTTTAGTGGAAATGAAAGTAGAAACTGCTCAAACCAAATGCACTCTTAATAATTCTTTACTGCTAATTTGACTTCTATATAAATTATAATCAAACTGTACAAGATGGAAAACTACTGCCTTCATCTCCGAACTCCTTCGTAAACCGTACAGTACAGCCTGTCATTGATCTTACAATGTGCCGACATTGAAAACAGTATTTCTTATTCTATTATTCGTAGTAGAACTAGAAAGCCTCCATTGATATCTTTTCCAATATGTTCTTTTTCTTTTCCAGTAACTCAGGCTGCTCTCGTATTTCTCTACGTAAAATAGCCAATATCAACTAAGAAACTATACCACGGAAGAGTAGGTACTTCCTGATTGAAGAAATTCCGTGGTGCTTCTTCAGCCGCCTAGTTAGTTTTCATAATATTGGAGAAAAGTAAGAAGCTAATGGCAGTTACGGCCCCTTTCCCAAGAAATTAAAGAAATATACACATATGGATTGGATTCTAAACTACATGCTTTCGAACATTGTTTTGCCAACTCTGTTGGGTTGCTTCTTGTTACTCAATTTCGGTAATTAATGGCTATATATATATATATATGGTGTGTTTTAAACTTAGTTTACCTTTGTTTATTTTAATTACGAAAGAAGTCCCACATTACTTACGAAGAGTTTCTAATAAATATTTATATATAAAACCACTTAATAAGTAAATATTTTATGGTATTAAGATAGTATTGCAGATTTGGACTTTAATTAAATACCCATACGTATTCCGTCCACAAGTGTGTGGGCTGCTAAGCTTTTACTATTAGTATTAATTTTATTTTATTCTCTTGCATAATTCATAATAACCTTGTTTCAATTCGCTTTTTATTTACCACTACTTTTAATCTTGTTACTCTATTTTATTTGTCGCTGTACCTAATTTATTACTATCCTGTATTTTATATTCCAAGATTTATTGGTGCTAGTTTTGAGTTTGATCACTTTGGCTGCTGCTGAGCAGTACGAGCTCGAAAGCGAGAAACATTATTATGGTCCATGCGGGAAGTTCAGCACAGAGAGAATGCTGACGCATAAGCTGCGCCACTGCGAGAAGGCAGCAAGAGACTTGTACGCTCCAGTGTCGCGACAGTGCTGCAAAGACCTCCAAAATGTCTCCATTCCTTGCCTCGTTGCTATCTTCAATTCCGACGCCTTCAAGAATGTTGGCGTCAACCCCCACATCGCTATCACCATTCCCGCTCGTTTCCACCACATCTACCACGACACTCCGTAGTGCACAGGTATATATATATATATCCCAAAAAATAAATATTCATACCATTCTTAATACCAACGCTTGGTTCATTCCCAATTTATTCGGATACAACCTGGCTCAAATTAAATTAGTTAAAGTTTGATTAACTCTACATATTATAGTGGTTAAGATGACAAATTAATATTCTTGATTATTATATTATGAATAATATTTTTTATATTACTCTTTTATATATTTTTAAAAAAATATTTTAAAATATCTCTTGAAATATGTCTATAAAAATAATACAAATAATATTTCTCTTATAAAAAGTGTTAACAAGTATGAAGAAAAAGGTATTTTTACAAGTAGGAAATCAAAATAACTAATGGAATTTCTACCATAGTGGAAATCATGGGGTTGGATAGAAGTAAGGAGGGAAAAAGGTGAAAAAAACAGCTAATCACTTTCATTTCATGTAGATGGTATGAAAATTCTTTCGTACTAAAGGGTATTACTGTTCTCTTATATCATACTATATTATGATCACCAAATTTATATCTTAATTATCAATGTAAATAAAGTGCATAAAATTTAATGTGCTGTTCTTTTTTTTTTACCCAAAATACCAATATATTAATTAACAAAAGAGTTGGCATAATGATAAAGTATATTATGATTTTAGAGAGCATCTCGGTTCAATTCCTAAAAAGAACTCTAGTTATGACAGCAAACTTAACTATATCTAAAAGAGATTAATCTTTTTTTCTAATAATAGCGATAGAAGATACTCTTGAAAAACTAAAAAATACCAATATATTAATGTAAACAATTGATTTATATAGAAAAGAAAACAATTGATTTAGAGTATGTGTAATTATCAATTTGGCTGCTACTAAGTGCCACATGCTCATTTCTTTTTTTATAATGTTTCTGCGGCTTACACGTACACCGAACACTAACGACGGGTTTTGCCGCCTGAGGTCATGACATGAAGTCTAAAGTTCGGGCTACAGTGTGAAATGTGTTTTTGTATCTTTAATAACTTGTGCTCACTAGGGCGGCTCGTATGTAAGTTTAGTTGTAATAAAGTTTCTAATATAATAAATAAACAAGTTCCCGCTTTCTTAGCCTTTTGAGTGAGATCGAGTACAATTGCGTCGGTCCTATACGTCTTCATTCTTATTTTAATACCTAGAAGAGTAAACGAGATCTTCTTCTGTTTTAATTATTTATATATAATTAAACTTTTTTATCTTAATTATTTCAATTAAAGCCTTTCGATTGACTTTTTTATTAATGCTAACTATCATGAAATTTTTTTTAATGAAATCTAATAAAACCAAAACATGCTATTGTATTCAAGAATATTTGTTTTCTATATCCGGTATCTCTGCCTCATGCTCATTGGTTATTAGACACTTTCGTGAGAGGGGAAAACATATCCTTGAGAAATAGCATTTTTCTGTTTTTCTTCTCTGAAAAATCAATTTGGCATGATAAATTATTCGGTGAACTATATATGAATGAGTTTTGTGTTAACGTGATTAAGTACGTTTAGTAAGTATTATTTTTACTCAAAAGATACTTATTTACTTCCCCAAAATTATAAGATTGGAGGAAACATTGACATAAGGATATCTATTCTTCTTTTTATTCCCCCTTATATTAATTATTTATTTCCCTTAAATTGGGATGGAATGGGTCTAATTAAGTTCTCTTACACAATTATGAAAATGGAGGAAATAATTTCTTTTTTTTTTAAGATGGCCACGTAACTTTAAAAGTTCGGCCAATTTGAACCATTTATAAAATTAATTCTTATTCAATCGCATCCAGTTTTTTCTAAAATAATTATTTCTTTAGGATTTAAATTTGCATTTTTTCTCTTAAAGGGTCAAGATTTCTTAACCAACTAACCCTTTATGAGAAAGAAAACATTACTTTTACAAATAGGAAACAGTTACTACTTTTGAGTAAAATCAAGCAGGAAATGTGTTGGTGCTATTAGTCTTCATTCTTATTTTGATACTTGGAACAGTGGATGACCTAAAACTCCTTTTAATTATTTTTGGTAGAAAATCTAATTTATTTTATTTTATTTTTTGGTCTAAATTATCAATTTTTTAGCTTAAGCCAGATCAATCTATTATGGGATAAAGCTCTACAGTGCTATTTTTTTTTTCATTCATAAGACTTAAATTCGAGACCTTAGTTTTGAAAAAAAAATTTATCTTAATTATTTTAATTAAATCTCTTTAATTAATTTTTTACCATGTATTTTTTAATCAAATTCCAACAAAACCAACTTAAATTAGCATGCTATTGTATTAATTATATATAATCCTAAATTCTAAAACCTAAAAACTATGGAAAAGAATCCTCTAAAATGAGGAGGCTTGTAAAATGAAAAAGTGAGGGATTAACCACCCTTAGATCAATAACTTTTATTATGAGTAAAATTCATTAATTAATTCAAAAGTAGTTAACCTCTTACTTTTTCATTTTACAAGTCTCCTCATTTTAGAGGATCCAAATTCAAAAACTATAACCCGAAACCTCAAAATCATTGGTTATTAGACACGTTGTGGTAGAAAAAAAAAATCCTTTAGAAAGCATTGCTCTTTTGTTTCCTTGAAAATCGTTTGTCATTGTAACTCGTGTGGTGAACTAAGAATAAATTTTGCGTTAACGTGGTTAAGTCGGTTAAGAAAGTATTGTTTTCTCTCAAAAGATATAACAACAATACTATCATATTTTTCATCCATGTCATAAAAGTTATGTTATGGTTATTTTAAGGTTCAGCTAACAGTCTAATACTTATTAGTTAAAGATTTAGTTTTGTACAAATATACAATAACAGCAAAATAGCTATTAAACGGTTTATTGGAAAAGTTAAAAATTATAGTTGTTTCATTCCATTCTTTTACAATATTATAACTTCCAAATAAGCTTAATGAAGTCCATTATGTTACTTATTAATCTTAAATAAAAAAAAAAACTTTGTTTCATTTATTCTCTTCTCTTTACCACCCATTCTCACTAGTTTCATTTCATCCTGATAATGAAAAAATATCTAAACATAGTGCTAGGTACGTCACTAAATTTTAGTTTATTAAGAGGTATGTTGTATTGTTTAGACATAAATTTAACATTTCATATTAAGATACATATATAATAAAGTTGTTGGGGCCTAAAAGTAAGTGAGTATATATCTTGAGCAGAGTTGGTGAAACCAATTTTATTGAAAGTGTGCCTGAATATAAAGTGTTAAATTTGTGTCTGCATAATAATCTCTTTGTAGTATATGGGTAAATGATACTCTTTTAAGTGTTTTATACATCATGTCCACAAAATGACATCAATCCATTCATAGAAAGAGAGGGCACACTCACAAGAGACTACTACAAGGGCAATATAGACCCACGAAACCATAGAGTACATGCAACAAGATCAGTATCGCATGATTAAAAAACAACATTGAAGTCTAAAGTCTAATGGACTTTAATAAAGTAGAGATGCTCTAAATGGAAGTGGTATTTGGTAGTATTACTTACGAACTAGATGACGAGAGTATTTTTCAGAAATTTGAAAGTGGTCCTATCACTTTTGAACCAGATGATAAGATTGTGATATGCACTAACTACTCCTTCCGTTTCAATATATTTGTCAGTTTAACCAAAGTCATACATTTGAAAATTAATGTATTTGGATATAATTGCATCCAGTTACATTGATTTTTAAATGTACTATTTTGATCAAATTGACAGATATATTGAATCAGAGAAAATATTTATCAATTCAAGTAATTGTATTTCTAAATGAAGGGAAATGTATTGGAACTTGGAAGTGAGAACTTCTTAGGTACCAAGTAAGAGATTTCCCTTACTTTGATCCATATATTGTTTGCCACATTATTGAATGTGGGTCACATTTGTTTTCTTAACTATCAACATTTGTTGATGTGGGAAATAGAAAATGAGATATTTCTCTTACTCTAAGATAAGAGCACTTAAGAATTTTTCATTGTAACTCATGCATGAGGCTAACAATGATATAGAAAAATACTTGCATGATTATGGAACGTCACATAGGATTGTGCTTTTACTAATTTATATATTTATTAATTTTTTATATTTTTAGTGGTAGAACCCACCACTAACTAAGATGAAATGGCATGCACTGATTGACAGGAGCATAATCCTATATAGCATTCTATCACTATATTGATAGGGGTGGAGGCATTATTGGCAAATTCGTTCTTCAACGTAATAATAGTAAATGGAAGTAAGGTGAGTACTACCTCACATCAGTTTGCCTTATCATGGATAAGAGGCGAGACCCTTTTTAATACCTTAATGACCATAAGTTCTATGAACGTGCTTTATATTAACGATGCCTTTAGAGGCAACCGGAAAAGACCATGAAGCCATATTGTAGCACTAAAATCCTGTATGAGACCTCCAAATCCAGCTAAGCCGGGAATCTCAAAGAACTACCCATTTGTGTCCAATTTCTACTGGCTAAAGGATATGAATAGGGGCATAAGGCCAAGAAACCAGTGATTCATGGGTTTGATATGCTTGTTCCATGGACTACATAACAACATATCTTCCACCAAAGTAAAAGTCTGCGTGCGCAAGGTTGCCACACTAAAGAAGGGCCTTTGGAGCACTCACCTACTCTAGTGTATAATATATGGGAAATGATATTTCATATATATATATATATATATATATATATATATGGTTTATAATCAAGTTATACCAGTATAACTTTAAGTATTGTTACTTCACTTAATAATTTTCTATAATATATACTTTTTAGCGATTCAATTGTTGAATCACGATTACCTATCATAAAGATTATTTCTATCAAATTTCATCAAAATTGAATATCAATAAGAGTGTAATAAAATAATTTCTATTCATATCTATTTTAAATATATACATTACGTTGATTTGACATATATAAAAATTATATTAAAAGATTTTAGATTAACACGAAATTTTATAAAAATGATCTATAAAATATAGATTTCTAATCCAACGGTAGAATTTGTGAAAACTTATACTAATAAAAAATTATTCAATAATATAATAATTATTTAAAGTTATACTAATATAACTTGATCTTAACTTTTATATATATATATATATATATATAGTTGTTTTCAAAAAGAGAGTGCATTGAATTTTTTTTCCCCCATTTTTACTTAATAAAAAAGTCAAGTGCAATGCCTTCTCGATAGAAAGCACAACTTGTAGGCACAAATATACAAAAGGACACAGAATAGCGATTGTCATTTATTATATATATTGATATCAGTTGAATTCATTCAAATAACGAATCATATACAAGATGACGAGAATACTAAAATGGATGTATATACTCACTTGGTAAAGAATAATAAAAACTATGATGAATTCTGTGATGCATCTTACTTTTGTGAGGTGCATCACACACCTTCTTAAATTAACGGTTGGATATAAGGGTGTATTTTATGCAATTACCCAATTTCTCACATCCAACCGTTGAATTCAGAAGATGTGTGATGCACCTCACAAAAGTGAGGTGCATCACAAAATATGCCAAAACTATGAATCAAAAACAGCTTGCTATTGTTTGAATTTCATATCCAAAAAATATTTCTTCTCAAGCTCCTTTGAAGGATATGTGTTGAAATCCATGGTAGAGCTGAGAAAAGAGAAAACAAAAATAGATAGGAATTGAAAAATTTTAATTAGATTGAAGAAATGAAAAAAGTTAATTATAATAGATCTATAATATGACTTATATAGTAGGAGGAAAGTAACTAATTATTATAACCTCTTAATTAATTCTAATTAGCAATTTGTAACAAAATAATAAACTCTATATACTTTAACACCCCTTAAGCTGGAGGATGTGTACATTAACATCTCTAACTTGGGATGAAAGTTCATTACAATAGAAAAATGAGAAAAATACAAAAAAAATATAGAAGTCTGAAAAATTGATAATGGCCAAGGTCTATAGCTCTACTTTTAGCGTCTCCATGGCACGCATCCCAATCAATGAAGAATTTGAATCTGAAGAGTCAACTCGCCAGTATGCACATCAATCAAAAGTCGCTCCTCAATAGGCTCCTCGGCCTCCAAATACCAAGAAATCCCAATCATGGGAACAACAATCATCAAATATGAAAGGCAACAACTTAACCACTCAAGCAAAAGTTAACCAATCAATTAATGACAAGGCTTAACCACCTTAAAGAAAAGGCAGAAGTTTAACCAAAGCTTAACTATCAAGGCAGAAGCCATATCTGGAATTTAATCATCAAGACAAAAGCAAATTAAAGGCTACACCAACAAGTCTAGAATGTCAAATCTGAAATCAAGCCATGTTATGGTTGAACCACATGTGTAGCCAAAAATATCAACTAGGCTGAAATAATCCAAATCTGAACATTTGAAGCTCAATAATCTGAACTTGTAGCTAACTCCAAGTAACCAGATGAAATCACCAAGAACCAGTGAAGCCATAGCATCCCATTGGCCAACATTTTCAATTAAACAAAACGAAATCTGATCCAATAGCTAATCAAAGACACGACCAGTAATCTGAAACCACACAGCAATGAAGCTTCAAGTAAGAAGATCAAGAAAGGACTCGATCAAGCATGTAATCGAATAGAAGACGTGAAACCAGGAACGAGAACCAGATCAATCATGAACCAGAGCAATTACAAACTAGATTGAACATGAACCACATCAGGACGAACACGAACTCGATCGAACACATACCATATCAGAAAAAAAAATGCGAACTAGATCGAATGAAGATGAAGATGAACCAAATTTGACAGCAAAGAACCAAAGACACAAACCTTGTCCGAAAATGCAAGCCACGTCTTCGAATGCGAACTACTCTCACCGATCTGAAATCGAGATCCCGATCTAAAGTTTGGAAAAGAAGAACCGATTCCAAAAAAACGCGAACTACCAAGCCAGGTGCTAAGACGAACTAGAACTAGCGGCGGAGAACCAACTGCAAATCACATAGGAAAAGCGAACCACAATAGATTGGAGAACCACCAGAAAATGCAACTATGCAAAAAATGTGAACTCACTGAAAGATGAAGATGAAGCAGATGATGATGAAAATACAAATGCAAATGGAAAATATATATGAAACTAACACACGAAGGAACCAAAATTTTTCTCATGTTTTTTCCTTTTTTTTAGAGAAATAAAACTGAGTTTGATGTCTTGGTTGATTTTCCAAGAAACACAGAGAGTGTTTGATGTCTTGGTTGGATCAGAAGTGGTTTTAGGTAAAAATTGAAAAACTAGATGAGTGGAAAGAGAAAAATGCAAGAGGACAAAATTGCTAATGAGAGAGAAGATAAATGGCTTTCTTGGGAAATGAGATTGAAATGTGAAGAATGAGATGGAAATGGCGAAGGCAGAAGCTATTTCTCGAGAACGAACAAGAGTTTGGAGATATGGCGGTAAACAGTGTTTGGAGGGAGAGAAAATGGCGAGAAAATCAAACAAAAGAAAAGAAAAGTATGAGTTCAACAAGAACTTAGAGCGGAGCAGCGAAAAAGAAGCTTCAAGACGAAGTGTCATGGCATACCATATTGAAATACATGGTAGAGCAAAATAAAGAGAGAACAGAATAGATAAAAATTGAAAATTTTTAATTAAATTAAAAAAAAATGAATAGAGTTAATTATAATATATCTATAATATAACTTATATAATAAAAAAAAAAACTAATTACTATAACCTCCTAATTAATTTTAATTAACAACTTAGAACAAATCAAGAAACTTTGCATGCTCTAACAATATGAAGCTATCTAGACTGCGTTATTAAATCACGGTTGAGACTTTTATTAATTCTTTATTATAATTTGACTTCTATATAAATTATAATCAACCTGTAAGATGGAAAATACATTCATCTCCTTCGTAAACCGTACAGTACTGCCTGTCATCCAACATTGAAAACAGCATTTGTTATTCTATTATTCTCGCAGTAAAAAGCCTCCATTGATCTTTTCCAGTAACTCCGGCTGTTCTCATATTTCTCTACATATAATAGCCAATATCAACAAGGAAACTATAACACGGAAGAGTAGGTACGTACTTCCTGATTGAAGAAGTTCCATGGTGCTTCTCCAGCCGCCTAATTAGTTCTTATAATGCTCGAGAAAAGTAAGAATCTAATGGCAGTTACAGCCCCTTTCCCAAGAAATTAAATAAATATATGCATATGGATTGGATTCTAAACTACATGCTTTTTGAACATTGTTTTGCCATCTCTGCAGGGTTGCTTCTTGTTACTCAAGCTAATTAATGGCTATATATAGCCCCTAACACTGAGCAGTATTCGTCACGCAATTGCCATCATAAACATAGCTTGAATCCCAATTAAGAGAAAAAGAAATATACATAGCGGTTACCAAGATGAACAAGTCCATTTTGTTGGTGCTACTTTTGAGTTTGATCGCTGTGGCTGTTGCCGAACAATACGAGCTCGAAAGCGAGAAACATTATTATGGTCCATGCGGGAAGTTCAGCACAGAGAGAATGCTGACGCATAAGCTGCGCCACTGCGAGAAGGCAGCAAGAGACTTGTACGCTCCAGTGTCACGACAGTGCTGCAATGACCTCCAAAATGTTTCCATCCCTTGCCTCCTTGCTGTCTTCAATTCCGACGCCTTCAAGAATGTTGGCATCAACCCCCACATCGCTATCACCATTCCCGCTCGTTGCCACCACATCTACCACGACACTCCCTAGTGCCCAGGTACCTGTATATCCCAAAAAAATAAAAAATAAAAAATAAAAACCTCTATTCATACCATTCTTAATAGTAACGCTTGGTTCATTCACGATGTATTATGAGATAATCCCGCTGAAATTAAATTAATTAAAATTTAGTGAACTCTAGATATTATAATGGTTAAGACAACAAAATTAATATTCTTATCATTACATTATAAGTAAGATTATTCATTTATTTGTATCACTCTTTTAGATATATTTAAAAGGATATCTTGAGGTGTTCTCTTAATTAATATTTAAAGAATATCTTAGAATATTCTTTGAAATATGTCTATAAAAATAGTATAAATAATATTTCTCTCACATTATACTATGATCACCAAATTTATATCTTGATTCCCAATGTAAATAAAGTATATAAAATTAAATCACTGTTTTTTTTGTTTTTAAATACCAATATATTAATGTAAACAATTGATTTATATAAACAAAGGAAATAGTTGATTTAGAGTATGTATAATAAAATATATTATTTATACTTAATTTTGAGACTTATTTTTAAGGACACATTAAAATATTTTTTAACTATTGGTTGAGAGCATATTCCATTTTTTAATTCCAACCAATGATTAAGAAACATCTCAGTATATTCATTGAAATGAGTCTCAAAATCGAGTACAAATAATACTACTCATATATAATTATCAATTTGGCTGCTATTAAGTGCCGTATGCTCATTCGTTTTGCTATAATCTTTTTGCAGCTTACATATATGCCTCGAAGGCTAAGAACGGGTCATGGCGCCCGAGGTTACGACATAAAGTCAAAGTTCGGGCTACGGTGTGAAATGTGTTGTTGTATCTGTAATAATTTGAGCTCATTATAGCAGCTCATATGTAAGTTTAATTGAAATAAAGTTTCTAATATAATAAATAAACAAGGTCCGGCTTTCATAGCCTTTTGAGTAAGATCATGTACGCGTCGGTCCTATACGTCTTCATTCTTATTTTAATACTTGGAAGAGTAAACGAGGTCTTCTTCTATTTAATTATTTATATATAATTAAACATTTTTGTCTTAATTATTTCAATTAAAGCCCTTCGATTGAAATTTTTATTAATGCTAAATATCAAGAAATTCTTTTAATGAAATCTGATAAAACCAAAGCATGCCATTATATTAAAGAGTACTATTTGTTTTCTACATCCAGTATCTCTATCTCATGCTCATTGATTATTAGACACTTTCGTGAGAGGGGGAGAACAAATCCTTGAGAAATAGGATGCGTTTGGATGTGCTTTCTCCGTTGGAGAGAAGGTAATTCTAGTATTATTTGTTTGTATTTTTTTAAAAAAGTAGAAGTAGAAAATAATAAATTTTTTTATTTTTTTAAGTAGAAATAGTAGAAGAGAGTGGAAATTATCTCGAATTTTGAATCTACTAGTTTTTCATATTATTTTACTATTCTATTTTTAACTTTTTCTTAAAAATACCACTCTCTATCTACTAAATTGTAATTTTATACTCAAAAATACTTTTTATATTTATCATATCTAAACAATTTAATAGATTCTACTTCTAATAAAAAATACTTCTACAATTATATCCAAACGCAAAATAATTTTCTACTTATACTTTTGCTTTTGCTTTTGATTCTGCTCTTAAAAAAGTACTTCTTCTAAAATTTTAACCAAATGGGGCCATAGTATTTTATCTATCTTTCTTCTCTAAAAAATCAATTGGCATGATAAATTATTTGATTAACTATATATGAATGAGTTTTGTGTTAACATTGTTAAGTCCATTTAGAAAGCATTATTTTCACTCAAAAGATATTTATTTACTTCCCCCAAATTATGAGATTGGAGGAAACATTTAATTTTAACTAGACATGAGGATATCTATTCTTCCTCCCCCCCCCCCAATATTAATTTTTTATTCTCTTAAATTGGGATGGAATGGGTGGAATGGATCGAATTAAGTTCTCCCACATAATAATGAGAATGGAGGAAACAATTTCTTTCTTTCTTTCTTTCTTTCTTTTTTCAAGATGGGGAGGTAACTTTAAAAGTTCAACCTATTTGAATCATTTATAAAATCAATTCTCATTCAATCGCAAAAGTAGAAAGATTATACAAGTTTTCCTAAAATAATTATTTTTTTAGGATTTGAACTTACATCCTTTTTTTAAGGGGATTAAGATTTCTTAACCAATTAACCCTTTGTAACCTAGGAAACATTAGTTTTACAAATAGGAAACAGTTACTACTTTTGAGTAAAATCAAGTAGCAAATGTGTTGGTGCTATTCGTCATTATTCTTATTGTAATACTTGGAATAGTAGATGACCTAAAACTCCTTTTAATTTTTTTCCGTAGAGAATCTGCTTTTATTTTATTTTATTTTATTTTATTTTTTGGTCTAAATTACTAGTTTTTTAGCTTAAGTCAAATAGTCTATTATGGGATAAAACTTTTCAGTGCTATTTTTTTAAAAAAAATTTACAAGACTTAAATTCGAGATCTTAGTTTGGAAAACTTTTTTTTATCTTAGTTATTTCAATTAAATCTCTTCAATTAATTTTCTTACCATGAATTTTTTAATCAAATCCCAACAAAACCAACTTAAATTAGTATGTTATTGTATTAATTATATATAATCTTAAATTCTAAAACCTAAAAACTATGGAAAATGATCCTCTAAAGTGAAGAGACCTGTAAAGTGAGAAAGTGAAGGGTTAACTATCTTTAGATCAATAACTTCCATGATGAACTAAGATGAATGAGTTTTGTGTTAACGTAATTAAGTCCGTTTAAAAGTATTATTTTCTCTCAAAAGATACTTTCTTTCTTACACAAAATTGTGAGATTGGAGGAAGCAGTTAATTTTAACTGGACATGAGGATATATATCTATTCTTCGGAAATCTTAGGAAACTTAGGAATATCGATTTGGAATCTTAGGAATGTAATCTTCGAAAAAGGAATCGCCAATCGGGATAGCATAAAGGAGAAAATAAAATTCTGTGGTAGGTCATGGTCAGTTGGTAAAACCCGTCATAATTCTGCAGGTTCGTTAGCTTTGGAGGCCTCAAATCAAGGAATCCATTGATTCCATTCTCTGTCTAGGGGAGTGGTAAACGCATCTGTTCAGCAACCAGAAGCAAACTCAAGTTCAGTATGGTGGCTTTGTGTGGAATTTCTGCAAGATAGAGATGTAGATGAGGTTGGTAGATACATCATTAATCAAGATCTCAAAGCAATTTCTGTTCTGATAGACTATTCAAATGTAGGCTCTGTTGGTGCTGCTATTGTGTTAGCATTGAAGGAATCTGTCCAATGCGCAGTTGAGGACTTTGGCTGCACTGAATTAGAGTTACAAGTTCGTTCCTATTCTAAGGAGCTGGTGTCTTGGCTATCAGAGGAGAATACTATGAATTGGGAAAACAGATTCTCAATAAACCAATTGAGGAATTGTAGATCCTGGCTTCAAAATATGTCCATATCTTTTGTCAAGAAATCTGAGTTTGAATGGTTATAACTATGGAAGAATAAATGTTGCCAGCATTCAGCTAGACAAGTGATGCAGGTGTCGCTACTGTAAGGTGTTATCTTCATGAGGCATTTCATAGTCATGCTGTGGCTGCTGCTTTCCGATTGCTGCTAAAGTCTTCAGGTGCTGCAGTTTTCGTTGTTGACTCTTTTTGGCTGCATAGCAAGGTGTTCGGTTTTAACATGGTCAAGCTGCAGAAGTGTTCAACTATAAGCTATACTTAGGATAGTCTGTATCAATATGCTTTTGTATCTTCGTTTCGGTTCCTTTTGTTTTCCTCCACACCCATGTTAGTGAGTTGAGTCGAGCGGTAAACCAACCATCGAAAAAGAAAAAAAAAAAAAAAAGAGGATATCTATTGTTGTCCCCTCCGCCAGTATGTTAATTTTTTATTCCGTTAAATAGGGATAGAATGGGTGGAATTAAGTTTTCCCATATGAGAACCGAGGAAACAATATACCTTTTTTTTAAGATAGCGAGATAACTTTATAAATTTGTCCTATTTGAATCATTTATAAAATTAATTTTTATTTAATTGTGAGAGCAAAAAAATTATATAATTTTCTAAAAGATAATTATTTTTTTAGAATTTGAACTTGTATTCTTCTCTTAAGGAATTAAGGTTTCTTAAGGAACCAGCCTTTGTAAACGAAGAAATATTATTTTTACAAATAAGGAAATAATTACCTTTTTTTTGGGGGCGGGGGATTTTCCAAATATCAAACCCAGCATATCGTTTTATCGAGGCAATTGCTTAACCACTTAGCCTCGGCCTTAACCATCGAACCAATTACTTTTCTTTGTCATGAAACTGATTTTATTGCATGAAAACAATTACTCTTTTTTTTTTTTTTTTAGTCATACATACCCACATGCGCCGAAGAGAGAGAGAGAGAGAGAGAGAGAGAGAGAGAGAGGGGGGGGGGGGCTCTGCCTCCACGACTTGAAGTCACGACCCCTCAGTATGTGGCCTTCCTTCAGCTGCGCAGGTCAACCACTTGTGCTGGCCTAAATCCAAATGGAAGCAAAAATCCACATGGAAGCAAGTACTCTAAACCAGACCATTTTGCAACAATTTATTCTTTGGCTGCAATCTTCACCTATGTACAAGTTGATTATAAGACTATTCATCTCATCTCTGTTGGAATGGATGGGCTTGGGCAATAATGAAAGGTTGATGCTGGGCTCATGTCACAAGCACCTTTTTATTGGAATCCTAGCATGCGTTTTGGGTAAATCCCTAAATTTTAGTTTATTAAGGATGCGTATCACTTAGTTTGACTTAAGAAAGAGGTATTCGGTTTATGGATATCTTATATTATGAAGTTTCTTATGCATCATGTCCACGAAATGACATCAATCGATTAAAAAGAAAAAAAAAAATGTTCGCGATGGCACACTCACAAGAGGGAAAGGACGAGATATTATTAAATCACAGGAAGCTATATACTAACAATGGATAGACCCAGAAACCATAAAGTGGGTACATGCAACAAGGTCACATGATTGTAAAACAACACTAAAGTCTAAAGTTCAGTTACCCACACGGAATGTTCAAAACAAGATACAACGAACCCAGCAGGGGGCAATTATGGCTTGAAGCTACTATTGAGGGCTGACTTATGTGCAGTAATAACTTCTGTGTGCGACCTGCCGATTGAGGGTACTAGCTTACTAGCTGCTTGGTTAAAAAAAAGACCCAACACATGTTGCCAAAATAGTACTAGACGACTACTATGCGCTACCATGTCTTATTTCATAAAGTTAATTAGAGTGGACTACTGCTCCTTCATAGTACAGCGGACGCAG
Organism: Pterocarpus macrocarpus; assembly: GCA_031439585.1. NCBI lineage: Eukaryota > Viridiplantae > Streptophyta > Magnoliopsida > Fabales > Fabaceae > Pterocarpus > Pterocarpus macrocarpus. Next base: position 35,367,727 of record CM062518.1, on the reverse strand, counting down.
TTGATCATCATCCTGAAACATTGTCAACAAAGTCCATGCTTAAAAGCTGATTTAATAAGTGAATCAATTAATTAAATACACACCAATATTTACTTTTTCTATATTAGGTTCCAGCAGAATGTACCAAAGAGTTTAGTTCACAATTTCTATGGAAATGAGATTTGGATATTAAGTCTTCTACACGCTAAAATGAAAAATTAAAAAAGTAAAGCAGTAACAGGACGTTAAGCATTGAATTTCCTGTTTCTTTTTCATGAAATGGGTACCGACTTACTAATTCATGTTCAACCTCTTGAGTTCTATGTATGTTGGCAACTCAAAGTAGAGGGATAAAGATAAAGTTGTTAAACTTAAATACCTGGTTTACAGGATAGTGAGTTTACACACTATGGGGTGGTGTTAATAATAAAGGGAACCTGCAAAAATAATAGAGGATCATTAAAGTAAGTAAATTGTGCTTCACTTAGAATATCTGAGATTGTATTTTTCAAAGAGAAAAAAGAAAAGAAAAGAAAAGAAAGACGTTGCTTTGGCTACTGATCTAAGACTGTCATGCGGACTCATACCTTGCCACCAGTTCCCTCTTGAAGCGCTATTTGAATCGTTACCATTGGGATCATCATCATCCTTATCTTTCTTAAACTGCAAAAATGAAGCCCAATGTTATATTTTGTTTGCTTAACTATTTAAACTAAGGACTATCAAGTATTTTAGCTTCAGCTTCATTTGTAGCTGTAAGGTTGCTATTTTATCCATATATACTTATCCAGCAAAAATAAAAAAAGAGTTTTGTTACATCTACATTCATTTTTTTTATATTATGCCGATATTCAACTATTTACTACCGGATAGAGTGTGAATCCCACTTAAATTAGGATTCATAATCTATTCAATAATAAATAAATGGGTGGTTTCCAAAAAAATGGGGCTACACATAACATTTTTCAATTAAAAATAAATTATAGATCTACTAGTAGTTACATTTTGTCATAATCTATAGTTATTTATTTGAATATTTTTTATGATTTGTTAAGATAGTTAATTTTTTATATGTATTAAAATTGGATTTTATTTTCATACATTGTATATATTTGTACCATCGTCAAATCATATATATATATAATCACGTCAATAAACGAGAATGATTTTTAGTAGTCATGCATGAGATATAATATATATAATTAGTTCATTAAAACACTTTAAACCGACAATTTGCCAAATTTAATTTTATTAAAGTTATATATTATTGATTTTGTATGAATTAATAATATAAAAAAAACATGTTCATTATATGGTCATCAACTTAGGTAGAATTTCTTGACAGATGGCACCATAGTAAAGGATGGGAATCAAGGCACTCACAACATGGTGGGATTCAGTGGTCCTGGTTGTTCTTGGGGAATAATTTTCTTGACCACCATAGTAGATTGATGAACTGTAGTAGCTGGGCTCCACTGTCTCATTCTGATAATTGGTACTAGTATTCTTGTTGCCACCGCTGCTTTCACCTTTACCGTAATTGCCTGAAACGGATCCAACTGAGGCATTACTAAATAAGCCTAGACATTCAAAGTATATTAGAAAGCCATATGTTCCCTGTATGTAGACAAGATATTTGAGATGAATGCATTGAAGAGGGCATATATATGTAGTTTTGTAGTACCCAAGTCAAAGTAGTATATGTATAACGAACCTGGTGCTCCATAATTTTTGCATCCCACGTCTTGCCTTCTTGAATCTCTCCCTCCAACCTAAAGTTGTGCATGTGTCATGTCAATTAGAATTATTTCACAAACAAGTATATAACTCAGAGTTAGAAGATGTTAACTGTAACCAGAGAGAGCCAGACTGATACAAAATTATGTATGCATTCACACTTTCTGATTGATGGCATATATACCTAAGATAATTCGGACGACTAAAGAGTAGAGAACAAGAGGATTTTAAAATTTCATGACTCAAAAAGGTGCTTGCTTTCTCAAATACAATCTACCTATGTATATTCCTTTTTACGCTCGGATGGTTATGTACCAAAAAAATAAAAATAAAAATTATCAATGATGGTTAAAGGACAGCTATTAAATGAAAAGATTGTAGACTCGGTGGCTATAATCAGTTATGAATAGAGTATTTTTCATATTTTAACCGTAATAATGAGCTCAATATCTATCATGTAAAGATGCTATATATTGACTCAAACGGAAACACTCGGAAGACCTTAAAGCAGTGAAGCTTCCTTTGGTATTGCAAACACACTAAAACCATCATATTCCCGAAAAGGACCCGTAGGTCATTACATATCTCACGCCATATTGACATTACTAACTCACTATCTGAAAAAAACAAAAATTAAAGGAAAAAAAAAATGTAGACCAGGCTATATGAGAGAGCAAACAAAACCCATTCACATATATATGCATTAAAAAAAAAAAAATAGTCGAGGCAGTAACAATATATAGAAGTCGGAAAAAGGTCATGCATACAGTGGATGGAGGAGGGAAAATGGAGCCAAAGATGCTTGTGGAGGAAGATGAAGTGGTGGATGGGTCCTTGGGCCCAAAAAGGTGATCAAAATTGGTGGGTGAAGATGAGGAAGAACCTCCTCCCACTTTCTTTTTGTTGTTCTCCATGTCCTTAATTGTGTGGTGCGTACTACCTACAACTAATACCAAGAGCTTTAAATTTTTATGGAGAGGTAGCTTTCTTCTTCAACCAACGACCAAATCTACTTAGTTTGATGATGAGAATCCCCGTAACGACCAAAGGATTAATGGATAAGATTTGCAGAGAAGAAGCCAACAAAAGAGATAACAAAGAGAAGGCAGAAAGGTGCAGGGTAGAGCAGAGAGGGGTGAAGGGAGAGAGGAGGGGGAGGGGGGGGGGGAGCACGTGGTAACTACAGGGATGTGTAGGAACATGGAACGTAGGAGGGGCTATTTATAAGCCCCCCCAAAGAAAAATATGCTGCACCCATGTGCCCTCACTCAATTTCCATCCCTTTCCCTCTTTACTCATAGCTCTCTTCTCTTTCTCGACACATGGGTGCGCTCTTGGGCCCCGGGTGGACACGATGCCCAAATCCAAACTCATCATGCCACGTCTGTGTGTGTCAATCTTTGACTATTTCAAAGATATAGAATTGAGACTTGAGGTGCTCACTTTTATATTTATAGGTATCTATAGTATGATATGATATTGTTTATGTCCTGAAATTTCTATTAAAATTGTGTAATTTTCATTAATTAATTTCCTAAGCTTAAATTGTTTGTGTCAATAAAATTTTTCTGACAAAAAAAATTTCGTTGTCTTATAAATTGCTTACACAACTTTAAATTGAAAATAGTAATAAAATACTATGATTTAAATCCCTAATATTAGAGATAAATTTTATTTGAGATCACAATTCACTTTCACTTTAACCAATCACCCTTAAACAAAGATTTTTCATTTGGATAAAATGAAAATGATTCCATTATCTCCTAAATTTAATTTTAATATTTATTAGTGAAAACTTTTTTATATAAAAATCTAGTTATATATTATTATCCCTTTAAAAGCAATATTTGACTCTCATTATAATCACTTTAAAAATCATATAAAAATAAAATATAATTAATTGGCAATATAAAATAGTTTACCCTAATAACTTACTAAAACTAATTCTTTTTTTTTTTAGATACTTGTTGCTATATCAATATTTATTGAGTAAATATCCTTTTTAATCCTAACATTTTTAAGTTGACATCAATTTAGTCTTAAAATAATTTTTGGCATCAATTTAATACAAATATTTTGAATTTTGACATCAATTTAGCTCTATATTGATAATTTGATGTAAAATTTGATTTTACAAAAAACTTGATAAAAGTAAATTGATGTCAAAGTTCAAAATATTAGGATTAAATTGATATTAAAATTTAAAATATTAGAATTAAATTAATATAAATTTTTTTTTTAAAACCAAATCAATGTCAACTTTAAAGTGGTAGGATCAAATTGATATAAAAAATTTTTTTAAAATCAAATTGACGTCAACTTTAAAATATTAGGACTAAAAAGATTATTTGTCCATATTTGTTTGATTAAACAATGTGAGATTGTATTGTAAAATATATTTCTCTTATTTTATTATTTAAAAGGAAAGTGTGATGTAAAAGTAGTGTGCTAGAAATGGTGTGTAAATATTATTATCCTTAAATAAATTGATAGAATCTTCCTATGATGTTATGAGCTTAATTTTTTTTTTTTTGATAAAGTTATGAGCTTAATTTTAGTTAATGTAGAATCTAAACTGTATTTTACTCTATAATATATTATCTTATGAGTATGACTATATTAACAATTATATAAGATTCTATATAAATTTATTAAGTACTGTCATAATATATCATTAGACGCAAAGGTAAAATTTTAATTTTGCATTGATAATAATATATCAAAATTAAATTTTAAGCTTATATCTTTTCAATAAATTATCTTAATATTTTGTAACATACAATATCATATTAATATAAATAGAAATATTTAATACCTTAAAATTTAAAAATATTTAAAACTTTCGTTTTGAGTAATTAGAAAGGCTTACAAGGTTAATTGTTATTATGGGGGAGTTTTCTTGTGATACTCTTATTTTTTAAAGCTTACTTGTTCATTGTTATTCATTGATTATTTTTTACAATAAAGTTCGTAACGTATAATCAATAACAAAAAATAATTAGGGCTAATTCAGATATTTAATAAATAATTCCTCGGTCTTTTAATTAACGTGATAGCAAATTTCCTAGCTTTCATGCTCATGACTAGCAGTGGCGACCCTTGTACCTGGATTGAGGAACCTCTTGTCTAACAGATTTATTGGTTTTTTTGGTGTATGAGAGTTTAGATTGAGGGAAAAATATGTCCTAATTTAGGGTCAGACTATGCCTTTGAACTCATTAAATATTTGTAAAGATATTTACATGTTACTAATAAACGGAAGAACCTAAAAATCAAATTCAAGTTATGATAATACATGATCAAGAGGCCAATCAAATAAGTCAATTCAATACACATGAGAAGTATATCTAGCAGATTTACTGGTCTAGTCGATTCTAATATTCTTGCCCTAATAATGCTTCTTGTAAATACAAGTAAAATTTGTGACACCGGTTTTGATTGAACCAGTTGATTGTGATTACTAGCCAAATCTTATGAATAGGTCAAACTAAAAGAATTGACAAGCTTTCTATAAATTTTTAAAAATCAACGGACTGTTTTTTGTTAGTTCCTCCATTTATTTATTTTATCTGATTGGATTTTCCTCATCTGAACTTCTAAATAAACAAATCGACATTCTGGCCAATTTGATTCCGGTAGGAATTTGACATGCTTGAGCGAAGGGGTGCCGAACATTGAAAGCAAAGGATGGAGGAGATGTCGTAACAGTGACACGCACAACAAGAAATGATCGATCATGGATAAGGTGGCAATTGCCCGAGTTTGGCTTTTAATTTATTCCGATAGGATCCCTCATAACAGTTGGCCCTGAATGTTTCTCAATGCTCATTCATCTCTTTTATTATTTGTTTATTATACTATGTACTTTTATTCGCACTGTCTAACATTTTTTATTACAGAAAGTATGAATGAAATTGATAATTATACACAAATTAACAACATAATTTTTTTTAATATAACGGCCTTAATACTCATTTATAAATGTAAAAAGAGTAATGTTATATTGTTAAAAAAATATTAGAATTTTTCATAAAAAAAAATTCAAGGATAAATATTGGATGCAATATAATTGTATGATCCACTTATCCACATTATAAAATTGGACAAAAAGTTTGACTTTCTAATATTCTTCATATAAAAATATTATTCATTTTTATTACTCTTTTCGTTTCAAAATATCTATTCAATTTTGATATTTTAAGATTTCAGAATATCTATTTATTTCTAATATGAAATAATATTAATTTTTTTTTAATTATATTCTTAATTTAATTGTCATCCATCGTCATCGTAATCAGAGTTAAAAAATGTACTAAATCAATCCACTATTATTTATGTAAAGAAAATAATTATATTAATAGAAGTATATTTTTTTAGATAAAGGTAATTTCGTCCATTTATATAGTTTTGTGCCACTATTAAGATTAATTTTTTTCCTTTATTTTTATAGTTTTTAGTTTTGGACAGATATTCTCAATAAAAGGGAATATTAATTTTCTTTTTCTAAAGTGTTTCCTCCTACTTTTTTTAAATGAAAAAATCCAAACCCATAGTTAAGTTATGTTCTATCAAATCTTTCAAAGAATCTATTTGTGATTTAGGGCCAGAGATACCTGTCCCTCTGGTTGTATGCAGTTGTAGATTTTTCTATATGTATATTAAATATTGGCTTAAGTGGCAGGGGAATCGTAATAAGCATCGTATTGTTACCCTTATTTTATTGTACACAATCACAAATTGGCGTTCTTCAACATGGTATGAAGATTCTTGAGAAAAGGTAAGGCCAGATATCGTAAGAAATACCGGAAAAGAAACATTTTCATTCTCAAAATGGAAATAGTTAAAGAGATGGCCTCCCTTTTATATGTTCGAAAAAAAAAAAAGAAAATTGTCCGGTCAGGCCCACAAGTTCAGTCGTCCATTAATATTGGAATGAAATGTGAAAAAATAAGGCTGCAAGCTACATTTACCGCGGAGGGCATGATTTACAAAATTACTCTGTGGTGGATTTGAGGCCCAAGTGTTCATCAAGAATTTGTGGCATTGAAAAGACCCACATGGCCGACTTCCTGCGGAAGAAGCACTAATTTTTATATTAATCCGCTAAATGGATATCTCACGGTCTCGTGATTATTACAACTTAGTCCCAATATTGATGTTCAACCAATAACGTGGGATCTAGACACCACTAGTCAGTGAATAATCTTGAAAATAGATATTGTGGCCTAGAATCTTCAACGTATAGGAACTATTTAAATGCAATGAATTTGATAGTGCTTGATAAGGTTGTTAGTTTGCAAAGGAAGGTATCAAAAAAGCAAAATATGCATGATTATATCCCCTTTATATCTATCCTTAATTGACGATTAGACTATAATCTATTGTCAATTATAAGCCATTGTAAATAATAGCCTTAAATAAAGGTTGCAAAAGGTCACGTGGGGGAATGGTCTTAAAGAAGGTCTAAAGTGGACAGAAGAACATATACATGGAAGGGGATGCAGAAGAATTTTATTGAGTATATATAATTGGTGAACTTAAAGAATTCCTTTCATTCTTCTCAGGTTCGTTTTGGATAACTAAGGATAAGGACCTGCACGGGAGAATTTCATTGAAGGTAATATATTCTATCGCAAAATTAAAGTGCTTTTTTCGCATCAAATATCGTTGGGAGTTTGTAGCATACGGAATATGCCACAAAGCCCTGGAAGCTTCTCCATTGCAAATAAGCTAGAGAAAGCTTCCCATTTGGCCACCTTTCCTAATGGATAAATTAAAGCTTTTTACAACGCCTTGGTTCTATTAGTGTATTGACAGAATCGAATGCTTGATTTGTAAACTTTGTCTTTAACATTATCTCGTTATTAGAAATTTAGAGGTTAATTTTCAAATGCAAACCTAGAATAATATTGTTTGACATTCTTAATTTTTCTTAAAGCTTTTTTTTCGATACATAGATATGTAAAGGCTCAAACACTCATAAACGAATCGAGCGGGAGAAAACAAAGCTAACAAAATAAAGATGTAGAAGCCTTCTAAAAAAACATAACCACCATAAAATGAGAAGTACTTACATAGTCTGGAGCCACTATATGGCTATGCTCCCAATCAATTATGTAAGTAAATTTTGTATAAAATTATGTGTTAATAATAGATCTCATATAAAATATACTTATATAATTAGTTCAGGAACACAACCATGTGATGCTCCTGAATTATGCAAGTATTTCTCCCATAAAATTGGTTCCCCATTATATGCAAATCGCCCATCAATGAATGGCATTCATCATAACGAAAATGTATTGGAAATTGTAACCAATATTTTTTTTATGAATTATAACTAATATCATAAAATACTTTATCATCGTTTTGCACACTAAATTTAATTATTAGCACTAAAACCCTAAACAATAATAAGTTAATTATTATCACTTTTAAATTTTAAATAAATTCAAATAGAATTATTTAACTTTCAAATTTTAGTTAAATATGCCGAATTGTATTGAAGACTATGTATACAACATTTATATAGTAGGAATTAGCCTTTTATACTATTTTGTGCATCACATGAATATTGAGCTAATGTTTTTTTTAAACAAGGGGATTATTCAAAAAATACTATATTGAGTCACTTATAATGGATGAATTAAGTAATAAATAAGTTTGAACTTAATAACTGAGAGCATATCTAATACTAAGGTTTTTATTAGAGATGTAATAAAGCATTTAAAAGCCATCAGCAATGATAGCCATCAAATAATGTACTCCCTCTGTTTCATATATATGTTCAAAATCAAAAAATATACAGATTAAGAAAAAAAATTAACCATGATAATGGTATAAAATTATATAAATGGATGAAATTATCTTTATCTAAAGAAATATACTTCCATTAATATAATTAATACTACAATTATTCTATTTATATAAATGATAATAGGTTGGTCTAGCACATTCTTAACTTTGATTACAATGACAATGAGTGACAATTAAATTAAGAAGATAATTGAAAAAAATTAATATTCTCTTAATATTAGAAATGGATAAATATTTTAAAATCCTAAAATATTAAAATTAAACGGATATTTTGAAATAAAGATAATAACAAAATAAATTTAAGGAAGGTTTTAAATTCAGCATCTCTAAAGTGCACCCCAATGCTATAAAAAGTAAAATGCACAATGATATCTTTTAATGAAAAAAAATCAATAATTAAAAATTTTGTAAAAATACACGCACTTGGATGACAGATCATGAATGAGTAATAATCATTTGCTTTGGTTAATTACATATATCAACAATTATAATTATATTCTTCACTCTCTAAGGCGCATGATACACTACTTTAGAGGAGTGAAATTCAAGCTCTTAAGGTTCAAGCCTCCAGAAATTTTACTAATATCGCACCGAAAAGTGTAAGAAAAGCTTATAATTTTACAAGAACACAAAATACATTATGGGGGGTTGCGTTTAGAAAATGAAAATTTAAAATATTTATAACTAAATATAATATGCACGGATTTGATTATATTTTTTATAATTATTTTTTATTATAATACTTTTAAAAATAATTTTGATAGCAATCAAATATGGTATAATATATCAAAATTCATTTTAATTATTCTATATAATAAAATAGATTAAAGATACATTGACTTCAGTAAAAATTTCATTGCAGGTAATATTTTTAGTATAATTTGTGTATTTCTTATCCTTATTAACTATAATAACATATAACCATTTTGGTGAGGTCACTTTTATCAATACAATATATAATCATGTATAACAAACTACAGGTCAAATATAATCCATTATAATTTAATAATTAGTCTTGACTTCAGTTTATTATTATTACATAATATATCTTTATTAGGAATTATTTTCATCTGAAAACAATATGCCACTTTGAGTCTTTTGTTGACAAGTCTCTGACAAAATAAAATGACAAAATTTCTGTTCGAATGTGAGTTACCTGAGGAGCTCCCAAACTGAGAATGAAATCTCAAACTGCTCCAAACGAGTACTTCCACGGTGGAGGGAGGTGTACCTGCAAGGATTCCGACGCTCAAGTCAGTGAGTGCAGGTAAGTGTCAGAAGGAGGTTGAGAAAAGATACCTTACGTTCGAAGCTGGACCCATATATATACAAGTGAGCAGTTGAGAGATAAGGGGGATTTGATCCCGCCTTTATAGGGGATAACCCTGGACGTCCATTATCTAGAGGGATAACAGATGGGTCCGAGTTTACCGGCCACACGCAAGGGAAGGACGTTCCGCGCTGTTAGGGAACAGATGGACCTCAACTTGAGTTATGCTCGAGATAGGCTCGTACTTTTAACAAATCCACGCTTTATTTAGGCTTAGCCATTGGGCCGAGTTGGACTTCTATACTACTGTCCGGAACAATTTCTAATATAATGATATAGATTAAAAAAAGGTTAACTAATAGTTAATATATAATAATACAATATTTTGTATTCTCAAAAATAATTTAAATTTGTTATCATATTGTATTAGTTTTTTTGTGGCATAAAAAACATATATAATTTTCCAACTTTGATTAATAATTTTATGACTTAATTTTATATTTTGACAAAAATTATCTTAACATTTACACAAATCTTACTTAAAATTATATATACACTATAAGTTATATATAAATTATTTTATATTAAATAATTAAAAAACTTGATAATCAACTATATAATATATTTTAATGAACAATTTTATGCATTTTATTTACATAAGAAATGACACATTTAATAGTTAATATAAAACAACACAATATTTTTTGTTCTCAAAAGTAATTTAAATTTTTTTGTTTGTTGCATTATTTTTTTAACGTAGAAGAACTCTGCATAATTTTTAAGTTCAATTTCATTACTAAGTTTATGAAATAATATATTTTAATTTTATTATTATAATTCAATAATTAGCCTTGACTTCTATTTGTTATCATTGTATAATATACATTTATCAAGAATTATTTTCTGCTCAAATAAAATGCATTGCTTTGAGTTTTTTTTTTTTTTTTTGACAAATTTCTAACAAAATAAAATGACAAAGTTTTTTATGTAATGGTATAGATTAAAAAAGGTTATACATCTAACAGTTAATATATAATAGAGTAAATACCCATGTTGGTGCCTAATAAAAATTTCAAGAGAAAAATTAGTCTCTCAAAATTTAAAAATCTTCGGATGGTATCTCATCATTCGAAAAGGAGAACAGGCTAGTCCCTCCATATAAAATTTTTTAGTGATATGGATCTGTATAAAGGGACTAATGTGTTCCCCCTTTTTGAATGGTGAGAGACTATTCAAGAACTTCTAAATCTTAAGAGACTACTTTATTTCCTGAAATTTTTATCAAGGACCAAAATGAATATTTTTTCTATATAATAATACAATATTTTCTATGCTAAAATGTAATTTAATTTTGTTACATGTTGTATTAGTTTTTTATTACATAAAAGAATATATAGTTTTTTTTTAACATTTGATTAATAACTTTTTACTCAATTTTAAACTTTGACGATAATTTTTTTAACATTTAAACCAAAATCACTTAAAATTATATGAGTTTAATTTAGGTGTACTGATAGTATAAAATTTTTTTACACTGTCATCAAATCAAAACCTTCCATTTCCATAACCATCAAGTAGTAGGTGGTTATGTCAAAGAGTTTTGCTGATGTGACAATTTATGATTGGATGTCTGTGTAAAAATTTTTTACACTAATAGTGCATTCAAATTAAATTCAAATTATATATACATATACATCATATATAAAGCATTTTTTTCAATATATTCAAACTTTGATAATTAACTAAATAATGTATCTTAGTAAAAAATTTTATGCATTTTATTTACATAAAAAATTACATATTTTATAGTTAATATAAAAATAATATAATATTTTAGGTTCTCAAAAGTAATTTTTTTTGCATTAATTTTTTTAAATAAAAGAACTTATATAATTTTTTCACTTGTCATTATTAAGTTTTTTAAATAATATATCTTAATTTTTTTTACTATTTGATTAGTACCTTTTTTAGTCAATTAATATATTTATATATTTTTTTACATTTAACTTCATAAAAATTTTACTCGCTAGCTTTTTCTTATATGTTTAGTAATTACAATTTATTTGCAATGAATATTATGATGCAAGTGAATTTTACTCTCTCTCTCTCTCTCTCTCTCTCTCTCTCTCTCTCTCTATATATACATATATATAAGAAATAAAAATAAAAATGAAAAAATTATGATCGGTTAAGATGGGCTGCTGAAATTTGGATGGAAAAATAAAAGTATAGTATTCTACCACATGTATTTCTTTAGTTCCCATAAATCCTCTTTTATATAATACAATAATAAATGAATAACAATTTCATGATAAGTTTAATATTTTAATGAGTTTAGGTTAGAAGACAAATGTCAAAATGGGAAAAGATATATGGCATAGAATGGTGAGAGAAGCAGAAGATTAATTTTTTTTTCAAAAAAAAAAGAGAAATAAATTGGAAAAATAAATAAGAACCACACCTAAATTATCCATGATTAATATGAAATTGGTGAAGACAAAGAGAGGTAATGATGTAAGTGAGTCGAATTTGTCTCTATATCTAAATTTGAGCAAAAGATCATGACTTTTGAGGAACTTATTTTTACTTTGATAATATATCATTATCTTTAAGATTTAAGAGACCACCTCGCCTCTAGTTAATTTGTTGGCACTAGTTACCATTTCTAGTGTAGGTTGGATAATGAAAGTGAAGTAATAGTAAAAGAAGAAAAAGCAATGAAAAAAGAGAAGAGTGTAAAATAGTAAGAAGCAAACTAAGAGATAAATAGAATAAAAGAGATATAAAAATGAATAATTATGAAAAGAGACATGAAAAGCATACTATACACAGTTTGCAAACCCAAAAGAAATAATAATTATAAGATGAATCACATAACAAATTTAAAAGATATAAATTGAAAGTCCCATAAAAAGTAAAAGGAGATAAATTGAAAGTTTGAAAAAAAAAAAAACACCAACAATGGTACTGTTTATGAACAGTAAAATAAACAATAAATAAGACACTTTTATAATTATTAAAAAAATAAAAATATCCACTTAAGATAATCACATTTTACGCAATGATTAGAATCGGGATATAATTAATTAATTTGGTGTACAGTAGGGAATCTTCCAACACTTATTTGAAATTAAAATGAAGAAAAAAAAATTGAAAAAGAGTAAAAGAAGGTGTGTGGTATTTATTATTTACTGTTTATTTTACAGTTCATAAACGGTAAAATAAACAATAAATAGGACATTGGTTTATTATAGAGTTTAATTGATATGTACTGATAATGTAAAATTATTTTATATTATCAATCAATAAAAATAGAAAAAATTCAAAAATTATGATGAATCCCTCATTATAATGGATAGTTATTTGTGTGAATTGGTACTTTTTATTATATCTATTGATTGATAGTATAAAATTATTTTACATTATCAATATATTTAAATTAAATTCTTTATTATATAATATAGATTTTTCATTTTTCTAATTACACATATATTTTTTACCTCCTATCTAGAGAAGTTTTTATAATTTTAATAGTAATACATTCAACGATTTAAATTTTATTATAAAATTAATCTGAAGACATAAGTTCAATTTGGATGTCATGTTATATGTTAATAAAGTTACTATTCTGCTAAATATTTAAAATCTTCGTCACTGCAGTCAGTCGGGTCATAAATAATACTTTGGAGGCACAACGTATTTTCAAGAGATGCTAATTATTGAACAAGCCGCATATGATCATATGCTCTTTGCTTCTTTGGCGAGCACCTGCAATAATTCAGCAAGTTGTTACTTGTAATTGTCAACTTGGAAATTAATTGCAAGAAGAATTTAGAATATTTATAATTTTCCCCATTGTTATTTTCTAGAATCTAGCTAATGGCAATTTGCAGGGCTAGTTTCCAGATTTCAAGCAATACTGCGTTCTATATCTGACAATAGTTTCTTTCGGCCAACAATTTAGTTTGGCATGTGCTTCTAACTTTTTCTGTCGACAATAATTAATGGAATGGAAGATGTGAGAAAGTGGGAATTTAAGGAGCCGACAACTCGAACAGGGATAGACTTTCAAAAGAGAAGCAGAATAATGTGGTTCATTTCTCTACGTGATTCGCACATAAAGCCCAGAAGTTTGGACTCGTTTGACGTTCGGAGCTGCCTTTGACATTTGGAAATTGACCCTGGACCAACTAGTACTTGCCCCCCCTTAGATGATGGGACTCGTAAGGTTTAAAGGACCATTCTTTCTGATTTCAAAAACATCTCATAACTAAATATTATTAGTCTTTTCATAATTAGGTTTGTTTGTTTTAAGTAAAAAGAAAAAGTTAATTTTTTTCTGTGATATTTTTATGAAAGGTAATATTTTTCTTACTTCTATCAAAAATATTTTTATACACATCAAATGGTAAACTAAACAAGCACTTCACATATTACAGACTTGCCAAACGATAACCCCTGCTTGCTGCTCGTTCTTTTGGTGCTTTTTGTCTTTTTGTTAGTATTGTTCCCTTTTTCTTCAGGGGCTCTTTTAGATTGATTGTGGGGGGTGGTGCTTGGATTGATTTTTTTGTTTGATTGATTTTTGTCTTTTGGTATTGTCTAATTTTTGTTGTTTATTTGGTCACTTTTGTTAGCCCTCACCTCTAGTGAGTAGGAGCATTTTTCCATGTATCGAAAAAAAGACTTGCCAAATGATCTTTTAAATTTTTTTTTCTCTTTCCGTTATCAAAATATACGTTTCTTCTTTCCTATTCATATACCTTTGAACATGTTCGAGAAACAAAAAATTGCAAATTGTGGGCGCGAGAAGAAGATTATCAAAAGAGAATTAGACTGTCGTTGATGTTATTCTTCGCATTGCCACACTTTTTTGACACATTGCACGCACATAAATATTTCTTCATCTTACATGAAGCTTCCGTGGAAGTTTGACTTTTGTGTGTCTTGTGTGTACTAGTTTTGTTTTCTAATTTACAGGATATCTTCTATGGCTTATAATCATTTTATATGAAAAAATATTAAATAACTAAATACTTTGCAACAATTTCTTTAACAATGACTTAATATTTATTTTTGAATTGTCAGGAGAAAGATTCTAAATTCCTCATTTCACATACAACTACCAGTTTTAATCATGTAACAAAAAAAAAAAAACTACCAGTTATAATTTACAACTAATGGTATTCTATCGCATTTATACACAACTACTAATTGATATTATATTACTATTTTAACTTATTCAACGAATATCTTTATATCCTAACAAATCCTGACTGTGGACTATAAATACTATCACTCCATGAGATAGCCTTTATATATTTTCATTGGAAAACAAATTTGAAATGTAAGAATCAAACTCAGGGTTTTGTACGCAAGCAAACATTATACACCTACTTGTGGTAGAGCTGTAATTTAATCGTAAAAAATGTGTTTATAAATTTATTTTGAATTTAAAACAACTTTTAATTAAAAGCTGTTTGATATATCTTTTGAAAAAAAAAAGAGAGATAATTTTCTAAAATTAAATTGTTACCAAAGGTATACAAAATATATTTCCGCTGGCTGTCCATGACAGATTTTCAATCATTCATCCACCAATTAATCTCTATCAAAGGCTAATTTAAAATAAGTTGTTAAAATGAAGTCGCTCTAACAACCACCTTATACATAAGACAAATTATTGATAGCAATTATAAAAGTTTGATATACTAGTGGAGGCACTGCTGAGCCTTGCTAGTTCTACTTTATGAATATTATACATCAGGCACTTTCCTGATGATTTATTTGTGGAAGTCTTTATATATATATATATATATAGATATAAGTCTTTTCCTAGTATTTCCATGGATTGCACAGAAGGTTGGAGCACGCACCATCCCAAGTGTTTCTGCATTCGCCATCTTTACCATCACAGCACTTGCACACAAGCCCCAGAGTGGAATATGCTACACCCTTTGAGTACCCTATATATTAATCAACATGCATTTCACATTTTTATATGATATGCTTTCTACAGATTTTGAAGCAAAAGAGAAAAAAAAAAAAAAAAAACCAAAAAAGGCCCCTTGAGTAAGAGCACATATATATAGAGAGAGTTTCATAGCCTTAAAATGGTTACCTTTTCTGTGGATGGTTAGAACCTGCCTGGCTTCCACGGCATAGGGACCGGTAGATAGCTTGGGAGCAATTATTAGGAGACAAGCAAAAAAGAGCACAAACCACTTTTGTGTGAGCATTTTACTGAACACTGACCACACTAAAAAGAGCGAAACAGAGAAATTAAGACTGGGGACAAAATATTGAACACTTTGAAGGTGGGTTCTTTATAAAATGGGGAATGCATGTTCTGATTCCTTTGTCCCATTGAGTGAATGAAACTGCGAAGAACTTCTAGAACTGATGATGGCCAACGCTCCACGCGTTTACCGTCTGGGGTCCGCTCTGAATTGAAGAAGTGACTTAGAAATTGAAGATGCTTTTGCTTCCTTTGAATTTTTCACGTACTTCCTTATTCCTTCTTCTCAATTATTGACATTGACATTTACATGCAAGGTTACATTTTGAAGAGTTTTTTTATTATTATTATTATTATTATTATTCTTGTTTCGTAGGACAAGGTGCATCCTTACTCCGCTTATTTGAGATACTTATAAAACTAATATTTGTTTAACTGTGAGAATATAAGGGTTATATAGTCTTTTTATAATAGTTATTTTCTTAGAATTTGAACTTACATTCACTTTTTAGAATATTAAAATTGCTTACTACCTTAATTAACCATTTGTAGATTTAGAAGAGCAATTTTATCTAAATTACCAATATCTAAAATCTGCTACACTCAAGAAAGATTGGCCCACTATAAAATAAAACTCTATGGTCTCTTCCCGTATTAATTTTTTATTTGTAAGACTCGAGTTGAATGTCTTATTTAAAATGAATAAGTACTAAACATTTTAACTAACCAACTGTTGATAAATAATTTCTTATTTAAGTGTGTTTAATTGATTTTTAATAAGTTACTAAGTCAGAGTCTTATTATGTATGTGTGACATGAAACTAGTTTTTTTTTTTTTTTTTTGGTCTTCTGTTTGTGCTTAAAATAATTAAAATGATTATACTAATGTGTTATAGGTTTAAATGGTTTGACATGAGTGGTGAGAAACTTAGATAATTTATATGAGATTTAGATTCAAATCTTATTATTACTTATGCACAAAAAAAAAAAAATGGTTTGAGATATATATGTTTCTCTTAAATAAAGTTTTAAAACTCAAGTTTTATAAATGAAAAATAATTATCATTAGATAGAATTTTAAAGATTACGGAGCTAATGTTTTAAATTAATTCAAGATTCTTATATGATCAAATTAGAGAAATTTCTTGCTTCGGAGATAGGATCAACATCCTTTTCTATGTAGTCTGTTTTTTCCAAGGCGTTCAAACGTCTTAAACACGATAGAAGACTTTCATTGTCGTGTTGTGCCCAACTTGTTTAGGTCCATATTTAATATTTTTTTATTTTTCTTTATATAGGTAAAAGGAATAATTTAGTCTTTTATCTTCCCTTTTTTTTTTTTCATTTTAGTACTTAATCTTTTATTTTTTTTAATTTGATACTTTTATATATTTTAAATTATCTACCAATCTGATCTTGGATAATGATTTCATTATAAACCATAACATAAGCATGAAGTGTCACTAACACTGATAATGTGATCAAAATATTGTAGCAATGGCATGCTATTATGAGTTAGTGATACTTCATTACCATAGGATTGACGAAAATGTAATATAGATTAGATTGATAGATAATTTGAAACAGAAGAGAGTAAATTAAAAAAGTAAAAAGATAAAAAGATCAAATCAAATCAAAAGAGAAATTAAGTAACTCACCTGTTAGAAATATAATTAAGGGAAGATGTACATGAAAATTCAATAATCTTTATTAGTTTGAGTAATTCGACACTTATTTTCCTTAAATAAGATATTTATGATTAGAGTATTGTGGATTAAAAAAAAATATTGGGGAAGTTTTATTGTCTTAGTTGGTGACTTACCTGACTCGAGTTAAATTAATTAGAGCCTAGTCAATTTTAAATATTGGTGATTAAAAACAAAAAAGATGAAAGTGTTTGCCATATATTCAATATTGTTAGGGCTGTATACAAATCTAGTTAAGCCAAGTGCTTAAAGCTCATGCTTTACTTATTCCCCCCAAACAAAAAAAAGACTCATTTATTTGAAAGAGTTTAGTTTAAAACTTGGACTAAACTTGAAGGCAGTCACTCATTTAGGTATAATATGGATATTTGAAAACAACAATGTAGTATTGGAAATTCGAATTAGTTAAGCGATACAAAACAGTGAATAAAATTACCATGCTCTAAATAAAATTCTGATTTATATAACTTTTTGATATAGATTAACTTTGATACATTGTTAGTATCATCCAATTATATGTTGCTATATATGAGATTTTTGAAGTGAGTATAAAAGTTAAATATTTGTGTTGATGTGTTAATATATATATATATATATATATATATATATATATATATATATATAGTTAAACTTTGTTCATTTATATAATAGAGTCTAAATTGAGGTTTGAACTTTCCGGGACATCCGATAAAATTAGCAAATTGAGTTCAAAAAGTTTATAACTTGTTTACATCTTAAATATGATCTAAATGAAAATGCAAATGAAATTGCCTTTACTGAAAAACTTGCAGGTTTATAGGGTAATTGGCTAACTCGTCAATATTTTCAGATCCTTGGGAATGCACTGCTGCAAAAGAGGAATTGGGTAAAGCTTAAGATTTAATTTAGGATTTGATCGAACCGAGTCTTATTTTTCTTAACCGCGCCTGTCTCACTAAATTTTAACTCCTATTTTTCAGAATTCACATAGGCTCTTGAAGTTTTCTATTTAGCAAAAGAAATTGCTAAACACAAAATATATAAAAGAAACAAAAAAGCCTTGGGAGAACCACACATTAAATGTTAGTTATTGAAGTGAGAGAGCTTAAGCTTTTATAAAGCCTCTCTTTCAAGATAATTTCTCCAATATAAGACTTGTTATATTATCACCTCCTTCGAAAGTCGGTAGACTCTCGATAAAAGTAACATTTGTAAAGAATATAAGTCCTTCAAAAAATCATACCCTAAAAACTATTTATTAAAATAGGAGAGCCTAAATTCTTATAAAATCTCTCTTCTAAAGTGATCTTCCCAATATAGGATTTGTTACATTAGCCCATGTGAAATTCACTAGATTTACCAAACGAAATACTGAGAAGTCCTATTTCATTTTCGTCCATGTTTAAAATGTCTGTTATATTTGTTGAAAAATCGGAAGTGAAAAATTCCACTGTTATACAATATGACTCGAGAATTTTGCAGGAAATTACCCCACTACAAGTGCTTTGCACATGCGTGCATGGAATTTCTTCATCAATTTCGGTGAGAAATATTGAAAATAGAGTCACTTTAGTGTTAGTCAAGGAAAAGGTTTTCATGTCTTTGTCTTTCTATGTCAAGGAGGAAATGGAAGACTATTTCCTCTAGGACCCTGGAATTTTGTCGCTTTGTAATTATATAAGTTTGAAATAGCTTTTCATTCACTTTTTTTTTTTCAAAGGCGTTCACTTCATTAATATATTTCTTTATCATTAATATATTTTTTTAGCTAGCACGTCATAATATATTTTTTAAAATTTACAATATTAGATAAAAAAATTATATTTTAAGATAAAAAAATTAATAATGTTAAAAATATTTATTATGGCATAATCTGAAAAGTGCGTGGTCATTGTATACTTTTTAAAAATGATTATTTTACCGTGCATTTTTTAATTTGTGGAATAATAAATATTTTTAATATTATAATATTTTTTATCTTGAAATATAACTTTCTTTATTTTAATTTATAATTTTTACAAAACATTGCAACATATTAAAAATATAATAATGCATGCCGAAATAGGTGTTTGTAAATATTCAACACCGATTTCAAAATGAAAATTTCATTGAACCTACCCAGTTCAATAACACTAAAAGTCTAAAACACAATGTATAATTAATTAGATACTCCGTTCAATTCCATGAATACTTTCGAAAACCAATTTATTAAGTCCGGCTCTTGATATGTTTTTCCCCTATATATATATATATATATATATATATATAGCTGGTGGAATGGATCATAATCTCATGAATAAATTTTATATAATTTGATTATGTATAGACTTTTATTATTGATTAAAAATGTGGAGCCTAACTTAGGTCTTAGAAAAGAATCTAATTAATAATAAAAATTTATATATAATCAAGTTATGTAAAATTTTCACATTAAAAAAAAGATCAATTCTCATATATTCCCCGTATACCACGCTAGCTCTTTTTGTTTTTGAATTAACACTACTTTTTGTGGAGCTAGTTCATTCTGCTTTTGAAAATTGAGTAAAGAGGACTATATGCTGGATTACAAAATAGCTGTTCTCAATAGTTTGAAGCACCTTTAAATTAATTAGATTTATATTCAACTCGTGTCGTGTACCATTCCTTTTAGTCTTATTATTCATGAATTAAGAAAAGCAGCTATGAGTCAGCGAGAATTTGTTCATTTATCAACCTTTTGATGGAGCCGATCAAGGTTTTTTTTTTTTTTTAAACGTATTATTTTTCCTCATAAAATAGGAAAATATCTCATTTAGACCCCCCAAAAAAAGTACTTTAACTTTTATTATGTAGTTTAGGGTCTTCAAATACTTGAAAACCTCAATTCATTTGTTCTAATTGCTCTTTTCTATCATGTTAAGATTTCATTGCCAATTGATCGTATAATGCCTCAATAAATTATCAAAAATATTAAATTCATTAGTTTAAGTCGATAAAATTAAGGAAAATATTGATTGTTACGAAATTTTTTTTTTGGGTGAAACGATGCACGAAGATGAAACTATTGTGTTAGGGAAGTGTTTTCTGTACGTATAGAAACTCATAGATGCATTCTCCTATGAACCCTTGAATGTGTTAAAAATCATGAAATGAAAAATTTGAAACAAAAAGTTGAATGTTTTCAACCATGAATATCGTGATGAGTCGAGAAATGCATCGAAAATTTGCATACAAATAATTCATCCCATTGTATTATTGTTTTGTGTTTTGATGAAAGTTATTTTTCTCTTTCCTCACATTGCGCTTCAAACCTGCCTCTGATTGGTTGTTAGTGGTTTGTTCCACTTTTACGAAACTTTGTTTTGTACCGGTAAGCAGCAATCTAAAATTAATCCAATGGAAAGAGAAATTAAGTTTTCCGCTTTTCATGAAAAAAGGAATCACAGAGAAAGTGATTGAAAAAAGTATGAATAATGACTCGTTTGCATGGTTGAAAATTGTTTGTGAATATGCAGAGAAAATTGAACACATATAAAAGTTTTCCAAGATGATAAAGATTGGAATAGGATGATGCGACCGATACAATTAATATTCATAACCCTAATCAATAATGAAAGTTTACAGTGCTAATAAAGAGAGCAAGGTTAATATGAATCTGTTATATTACTTGTTAAACAAAATTTGATTACCAAATCGTTCAAGACCACCCAACTCCCACTAAACTGCTCTCCGACGATTCCTCATTTTGCCGCCTAGTGGGATCCGGAGAAAGGGTTCTCGCACATAGAAAGGAACGCGAGACCGGTGAAACATGTATCAAAGAAAGCGCGCGTGCGTGTGATGTTCAAGAAAGCATGACAGAAACAAATGGCGCATGTGTCCCTCGATTTTTCAGCTGAATCGGCCAATTTCACGATGATATATATTTTATTTCACAAGGAACACTACCTTATCGTATTGTTTGCCATAGTACAATAATTAAGGCGTACAAATTTCGTTATGATCACATATAACTTATAAAAGATTAGGGATGCGTCTCGAGTTGCCATTGGACTTCATTATCTAAGTGATAATAGCTAGGCTGCAGCTGCCACTGATTGAGTAGTTTCTATAAGATGAATACGGATGGTGCTGAATATTATTAGAATAATGGAAGTTGGGTCTTGGGGAGGTCCTTTACAAAAGAGGAAGGAGTGATTCCTAGTCTCAGCAACTTTGAATTGGTCAGTCACCACAGGCAGCATGAAGAAGCTTTAATTAGCTTCCCCGTTTGGTCTGCGCGTAGCTACTAGCTAGGTTATGATCAAAGCTGTCTACAGATATATGGCCCTGGCAATGTGTTGAAAGATGAGAAAGCCAATGACTATTCTGGTTTTGTTTGCTTCATGAATACTGCAATGTCTTGCTGAGTCTTTATCGAAGACTTTCCGCTTTCATACTCGCCCCAAGCGGCAGCCGGGTATCGCACAGCAATTGGCTAAGCTTGCCATTCCACCCTTGGAAAGCATAGAGTGAGCTACACGCATTGGTCGTAGTAAGAGAAATGTTATTGGTACATGTTAAATAGATATTTTATTAATATAGTTGAAAGAACAAGACAAACTTTTGGTTTTTTTTTGCTTTTTTCTCAATAGCTATCACCATCTAAGGAGCTTAAGCCTGTTTGTTGTAACTTTTAAAAAAAATAATTTCAAAGTTTAAATTTTATATATAATTAAAAAAGTTAAAAATTAATTTTTTTTAGAAGTTATTTTTTTTAATTTCTATAAAAAAATTTAAAATAAGATTTTTTTGAGATTCTAATTATTTTTAAAAAATTATCTAAATATATAAAAATTAATTTTTTTGAGTGAAAAAAGTGATTATTTATCAGAAAAATTCGAAACAAATACATCAATGTCTTTCTATTTATACTATATCTATGATATGTCTATTTTTGGACATATAAATAATATTTCTTTTAATAAAAAGTTTGCTATCATTTACTAATGTTAAAATTAATTTCATGTACTTATAGTTTTAATATATCTTTAAACAGGTTCTAATATTTTAAAAATTTGTAACTGAATCCCTATTTGTACTTGACCATCAGATCTCCATTATGATCTACATATGTAACTATTAACTATGTTGAGGTGTTAACAAGGTTAAGAAAACCAAATCGGATATTGAACCGATAAAGACCCTAGTTCAAAGGTTTAAAAAAAGTTCTAGTGTACTTTATTTGACAAGATGCACCACAGACCTTGAAAATTCAAAGATTGAGATCACATGGATTATTCATGCTACTTATAATATGGCACACTACATTTGTTCTCTCTATCTCTTTTTCTCTCCTCTATCGATGCCTCTTCCTCATCAGAACCACTACACCACTGCCACTGCGCCAATAACATCGGTTCGGCCGCCATTTCGCTCCCCTTTGGCGGTGGCCTGAGCAAGGTTTGTCACCATGGTTTGTCATCATCCCTTTTCCTTTCGCACATCCTTTCTTGTTCAAGGCATGGAGGTTGTGGTTGCAGTGAGGCCGGTAGACACGATGTGATGGCTTGCCACTTCGATGACGAACTAGCAGTGTTGATTATCGTTGGCAGACACGCACGGCACCACACTTTGTGGTGTCGATTTGGCTCATTGCAATTGGAATTCACCATAAATCTCTTCGAGCAACAAGTGTCTAGGGTCTTGGTCCCATAGCTAGTTCAACCCTTCAATTGATTCATTCCTTAGTTATGGTTTCTGATCCTCGTTAACATTGAAGTTAACTACTTTCTTTTGCTTTATTGAGAATAAAAAATATTGATTTTTCATTTGGAGTTTTCTTCTTTCAATAGGATTTTTTTTCTTTTTTCTGAATTTTAGTTTATGGGTTTGCTAGAAAAATTTATGTTGGTCATGTGCCTGAAAATTTTTTATAATTGAATGGGAGAAGGTCCACCGTGGTTTGCTATCATATGTCTCCTCAAACTAATTGATTGATACTTGTTTGTCCTTTACACTAGAAAGTTCGAGATATATTTCGTATTGCTTGTCCAAATATTTCAAGGCAACAAATGTGATGAAAACTTAATGATTGAATTTTGCTTGGCTTAAAGCAATAGTCATATTTCTTAAGCATGGACCTTGAAACAGGATGATAACTAATCAGCAAGTGTACCGAATCGTTTAAGAAATAACTACGGGAAGTGGGTATCATCCCATAAGGATTAACGTTACCAATCAACACTTCACTAATTAAATTTCTATTTAGACTATATCAAACTATTTTAGATTGAAGAAAACTCTTAATAAAGAAATAGCAAAAATAACTTATAAATAGCAAAAAACAAAAATTAACAAAATACATAACAACTCAAACAAGGATAGTCTCAAGGTTTTAAAACACTAGAGGATTGGGGTGGTCTAATTTTTTCTTAAATTTCTATGAGTTCTCAAATCACTTGCGTTGGAGATTATTAGGCTAATAAAAGGATTTTAAATAGTTGATACTAATTCCTTAGTTAATCAACTCTCCTCTTACTATAAAACATATTAATTCCTTAACTATGCTTCTATAAGAAAAGGAATGAGGCATGAAAATCAATCCACAATTCACACAAAATTCAAGATAAATTCCTAAATCTTGAAGATTATGAGCTTTATCTCCAGAGCTAGCTCATACACAATTTTTCCAAATTATGCAAGAACCTTAAATCAATCCATGAACAATAATTCATAAAATTGCACAAGAAAATAGGAGATAAACCATTAATCTAATAATTCCAACATCAAGAATTCAAACCAATTACAACCATCTCAGAACTCATATCAAAATAGAAGACTAATGAAAAGAAAAGAGAGAATCCATGTCAAAAACCAAAAAATTAGAGTGAAAGAGTCTTCAATATCCCTTTTTCTTATTGTCCTACACCTTCTCTCCAAAGCTTTGCGTTTTTTGGTGTTTTCGACCTTGAAAAGTGCCCCAAAAGTCATGTCTTATTTTGCTTTAAATGAAAATTCACGTGCAATTTTTCTGCCACCGCCTAATGCTTATCTATTTTTATAATGAATGCCTAGACGGTGGATTTTGAGCGCCTAAACGCTCTGTATAGGATGCAAAACTCACTTTTTTAATCAATCCAAGCTATTTAAAAACCTAAAAACTCAAATTAAGATTACAATAAACTCAAAATATATTATTAAGCACGCAAAACTCAAATATTAAAAATCCCAACAAAAGTAATCATCAAAGGTTCCAAATATCATGATTTTTGACCAACTTTTCACATTTAAAATTGCACAAATAGATAGAACATCACATGACTATGTCCTATTGGGTTTTCTAGGGTTGAGAAGGAAATGGAAGAATTTGAGGATTAAAGGGGGTTGTTCACTGCTGGGACAGACGGGGAGTAGATATTTTCCTAGGTGGAAGACAAAGAACTTAGAGAAGAACTTAGAATGATCTAGCAATAAGCAGTATATTGATATTCTAACACAATATCAACCATAGATTTTCAAGTTGTGTAGAATATTATCAAGTAAAGTGTATTGGAGCCTTTACCCTAAAAGATAGGGTGTTCTGACACACTCATTTGATTTTATTGTAGATTCTTATCCATCTCTACCATATACGCAAGTATACATTTTAAATTTCCGCAAACCCATCTCGATGACTCCATCTCCATCTTCTAGTTTTGCACAATTACAAAACTTTCAATCTTAGCATAAGGCGCTGCAACCACATTCCGTCTATTCTCGTCGTCGCAGTTGAAGGGCGACGACAATGAGGTAGCGCAATGGAAATCTCAAATTGATGCGGCATCATAATGACATCGTGGATGAATGGTAGTAGCTCAACATTTTCTTTTGAAAAATGAAATTTCTAAACCGCTAACAATCTAAACCACCTCCGGTTCAGGCGATTCAGCAATTTTAAGCCGATTCCATTGTTTTGAAAATCGAACTGGACCGGCCGATCCGATCGGTTGAATTGAGAACTGTCCAGGCATCCAATTTGGCTACATCTAAAGAACCGTTCCATCCAAAAACTGGTATTGAACCGGCTAAACTAGTCAAACCGGACCGATTTTACCAGTTGGCCGATTTTTTTTTTTTTTTGAAAAAAGAAGTAAAATATTTTTTATCATCAACAACAAATTAACTACTTCATTATGATGAAAAAGGGCCAAAAATACGTTTTAGTTGGCCAAACCAAACATGACTATATCTCTTACTCTTTAGAAAAGAGCTTAGAGGTCATAACTATATTAAAATATAAGAAAAAATGATACATGAATATTATTTATAGAAGTCTTAGAGTAAAAAAAATTTATTCTAAGTAATGTGAGAGTTCTTGAATGCTTTATAGTAGCTTTAAGAATAAAAAATTCAAAATCTAAGTAATATGAAACTTAATACTTTACTTGTATTAGTTATATTAATATGACTTAATATAGTAATTTTGATTTCTAAAACTATTTTTATCATATTAAAATTTTTTAATTATTTTTATTTATCTCATAATATATTATTAATCATATATATATATATATATATATATATATATATATATATATTATTACATCCCGGTTGAACTTCTGGTTGAATCGGTTGAACTATTGAACCTCTGAACCAGTAGCTTGTTCGATTCAATGCCCGATCTGATTTTCAAAACCTTGGCTGGTTCATCAATTTTTTCCTAATTTTTCAATTTCTGACTTTTAGGCATCAACTGGACTAGATATTCTGGTTCTTGGTTTAATCGGTCGAACTAACCACCTCAATTCAATTTTCTTAACTATGGTTGTTAATGATTAGTGAGCTGGAAGCTAGAGAAAAGAAAAGGAAAAACATAGTATGTATAAAAACTAAATCTCATGATTTTTAATTACATTTAAAAGAAGTATGAGAGAGAAAACAGGAGAAAAAAATAATTTTGAGCAAAAATTAAAAAAAAAACACTAACGTTAACAAATTTAATTGAAAAGTCTATCTAAAAATGCATAGAATAGAGTAGCATAGTCAACATTCACGTACGTATGATATGACAAAAAATGTATGGCTAATTAATTAATGGTAAAAACCTGATTACAAAGGTTTGTTTGAGTTTTAGATTTGTTCTATAGTCTTCTACACATTAAATTTTACTACCTTCATCCACTTTTAAGTGTCCATTTAGTAAAATTTTATTGTCCAATATTATCTATGATTTGAGAATTTTAATGAAGTATTATTTTTTTTTTCATGTAAAAAACGTATTAATTATTTTTTTCTTCTAATTTTACCGTTAATATATTGAGTAAAAAGATAATATTGAAGAGAGAGAAAAAAAAGTGAAGAATGAAGAGAGAGAATGATAATTTAGTTCAACTAAGATAAATGTAAGCTAGCTAACCTTAAAGGGAACATGTGTGGTTGAGTTGTGTCATCAACTTGTAGTGTTATGAATTATGATAACTTGACTGTCAACTTTGAAGTTTCTAGCAACCATTAAAGTGTGTAAGCGCCAATTTCTTGTATAATTCTTGTATGATGTTTTCACAAAGCATCTATGATACTCAGTCAACTCTCAGTTCATAAATCATAAGGCTTTCGATTGCTCAGGTCTTTCTGATATTTCTTAAAATATTGATTACATATTACCAAGAAAATGAGTGCAGCCACTTTGGCTGTTTAATGCTATCATAAATTATGCTTCTGCTTCAACTTATTCAATGCATCAACCCGGCCATTATGATGCATTAAACACAATAATGGGGCTCCTCACTTGGAATTCACCATCATCCCAAACCAAAGAAGCTGAGACTGCGGATTCTTCTAATGTTCCATCAATGGTGAGCACGAACGTTTGCTTTTGGCCAAGCGAAGTGAATGACAGAACACTGGGGTTCACTTGAATTTTCAGTCCTTGAGGAGCAGTCACAATAGCTTTATATGTGGACGTTGATGACCCAACATTTGTCACAGTCCTGTTAAAACTGCCACTTACATTGGGTTTGGAGGGTGTGGCTTGAAGAGCAAATGAAGGATAGTTTAGATCCCTTGCTGTTCCATAAGTTGATTCAGAACAGCTACTGTTATCCCCAGTGAGGAGTTGTAAAGTCCTTGAACTATAGCCCTGTCCACATAAGAACCTTACATAGTCTGTTTCGCCAGCCTCATATACTAAACCGGGATTCACAGCCTTAGAAGGATCAATTTGGCCTGCGCCATATGCGAATTCTGCATCACGGTTAATCTTGGGACTCAGCTGTTTAGCTGCAAGGTGCAAAAAGAAAAAGAAAGTTAACTAGAAGTTTAAGTCTTAATCCTAGCTGAAATGTGTCATTACTCATTTGTTATTTCATTTCTATTACCTGTTGTCATCAGAGCTGAGCGAATAGCAGCAGGAGACCATGTTGGATGAAATGATTTAACGTATGCCGCTGCCCCAGAAACATGTGGGCAAGCCATTGATGTTCCTGAGATGATATTGAACACTAATGTTCTGTTGTCACCATCAATATCAGAAGGAGGGGAAATTGGAGACCATCCAGCAAGAATGGCAACTCCGGGGGCCACTAAATCCGGCTGCAGTATGATTAAAAAATAAGGGGACAGAAAGAAGTTATAAGAGACATAGTCACCTGGGATAGACAAATTTAAGGCATAATGTTATTTATATACTTTTATTACACCATTTTCCAGACTGCATAAAGCTTGTAAATGGTGTAAGTAACTGTGGTGTAGAAATAACAAAGTTCAAATTAAGTTATTTCAGAGAGAAGCTTAAGGTACCTTGAGAATTTCAGGTGTAACATGGTTAGGACCCCTTGAGGAGAAGGAGGCCACCTCAGGGGCCGAAGTATCTTTGAACTCATCACTCTTAAATATGGTTCCAGTTGGAGTCCTACAAATTGTTTCAAGCAAATCTACTTTAGAAAAGTGCTGTTTCTAGAACTTGTAGTTATTGTAAATGTCATCTTCAGTTGATACCTTGTAGAGTTAACGTAGTCAAATACAAATGCACCATCCTGCAAGTCAAGGTAAGATCCAGGCAACGGTAGAGAGGGAGTAAGATCTCTAGAAGTTTGACCTTGTATCAGGGCCCCAACAGCTTCAGCAGAGAGGGGGCCTGTCGCTTTGCTTCTCCCGTCACAGAGGACAATTTTACCTTTAGTTAATTTTTTATCCAACGTATCTCTAGAGCAAAACCTGCATTTTGCAAACATTTTCATTAACAGATTGTAGAGTAATCACATTTTGTAACACACGGGATGACGGGAATAGTCATCCTCGTATAATTGTTTGTTTGGCCATATTGTTATGTTATGCATGTTTAGTTAACTAAGAGGACATCAGGGCTAGTTACCTGGATGTTGATCCATCTACGCCTTCACTTGGTGCATCTCCACCATAGATCATAGGATACAATTTTCCATTGAGGTCAAATGTATTTATTGAGGTTCCCTAAACACAGAACAAAGAGATTGACATTATTACTAAGGTTATAATTTTACTTTTATATATGTTGAGAACTTTTTTAAGTGAATATCCATATGGTCTATCCAATTACAAACCGATTTAGCTTAGCTTAGCTTAGCTTAACTTCCACAAATGAGGCCATGATGCAACGCAACCATAAATTTAGAAGTCAGAATTAATATGAAATGAAACATGTCCTCGCACGTAGGATAGACAAGGTACTTTACCTCATTAGTTCTGTTATTACCTAATGCAACCTTGGTAACAAACTTCCTGTCTATGGTGCTAGCAGCCACAGAAATTAACCAAGGTGCAACATTTAATAGGGATGAAAGTTCTGGACCTGAGTTCCCTGCTGAAGTTGCTGTCAATACTCCTTGTCTCATAGCGTGAAATGCTCCAATGGCTGTTACATCTTTAAAATAGTTCTCATCACTGAACCCTCCCAGCGAAACTGATATTATGTCAACCCCATCTGCAATTGCATCATCAAATGCAGCAAGTATGTCTGCATCATAACATCCATCAAGCCAACACACTTTATAGACAGCAATGCGTGCCGATACAGCGCCACCTCTTGCCGTTCCCTGTCCAAGGCCTAACATGCTTGCCTTGCTAACTGGGTTTCCAGCTGCCGTTGATGCTGTATGAGTCCCATGACCGTCTGCATCTCTTGGGGATTTTGGATCATCATCGCTTAATTGTCCATCACTATCAGCTCTATAATACTTAGCCCCAATAATTTTACTGCAATAACATAGCAACATTTGATAGTGTTATTTATCATCATCATCATTATTATTACTTGTTTGTGCCTTTGTGAGCAGCTTGAATGTTTTTCATGTGTACTAGACTACTAGTACATACTTATTGCAAGTGAAATTGGACGTTTGGCATGTGCCTTTCCATTTACTGGGTGGTGGACCAAATCCTTTATCGTTGAAGCTGTCAGATTCTGGCCAGATTCCAGAATCAATTACTCCAATGATAACATCACTCTCAGCTGCTGCTCTTTCCACTTGTAGTGGAAAGCCAATAAAATCCCAAGACCTTGTTGTGTGGAGTTGTTTCTTTTCATTGGGAAAGACAGACACCACTCCATCAAGTCCTGCATTAAGAATTTTCTTGTTAGCAGATTTGTATGCATCCTATAAGAAAGGGCAGGTAAGTGTTAAAGAGGATAGGATATTTTTTGTACACACCAGCCATTCTATCCGCTTCTTCCTCTGTTAGCTTCACAACAAAGCCACCGAAACTACGTTTGTAGTAGTGCAGCATAGACTTGGGCTCAGCATTGCTGAAACTGTGGAAACAAATCAAGCAAACTTCACTGGTCAAAGACCAAAATCAAGAAAGCTTTATGGAATGAAAAAAAATATATATATATTTTCATCTCGAGGTGGTTTGGGCTTGAAGATGGCATGTTTGGATGGAACAAACGTGATCTAAAAGGCTAGCCAATTAGTCTTTGTTCCATTTAAGCCTAATAAGGCATTGATCCTCCTCCAGTCTCTGCAAGTGGTAGGAGTCCCACTTCACATTACAAGTCATTCTCAACTTACTCACAGGTGTTACTCCAATGCTCTGCCCCCTCAATGTGTGTCTCAAATTTTTCTTTGTCTTTTTCTCACATTGTAGACCCCCTAAGACTACACTTGAACTTCAGTTGGGTCACAATCAGATTCTTCACATGACTTCAGCTTTTTCTTAGAAGCTAGGCCGCAAGTGCACTCTCCATATGTTCTTAGTTAGTTAGTTAGACTTACTTACATGACTGGCTCTACATGACAATTACCTAATCATTTGTTGAATCCAAGTAAATGGCGAAAAATAATTCGTTCCACGAAGGCACAGCCCAAATACTCATCCGAAGCCCATATGCCATTCAAACCCAAATACGAAAACAGTAATTTGTTGACAAAAAGCAAAAAACAATATTTTGTTATACATTCATATGAGAGATAGATGCAGCAGTAGAATAAATTCTTAGATAGGCAGTGTTTGCCAAATATCTATGAGGTACTCCATTTAATAGCTAACATGTAAAAATATAATTTTGATGATTAGTATATTTTAATCGTAGGTTATATTACCTTATATATGTTTAATCTCTCTTGAGTGAAGTGGGTGGCTAACCAAGTATTACTCATGCACTACAAACGAAAACAGCAATCGTGGACCAAAGAAAAAGACGAAAACAGGAATATGATGAGCGGATAGGATTCTGTTTCACTGGATACAGCAGCCAAGCATCGATAACCAAATAATAAAATGTGGTTTTCTTATGTACCAAAAGACCACAAACAACCTTGAGCTTTAGTTCTTAGAATCTTGTTAAATAAATTCACCTGATTATTTAGGTAATAATTACAGAATCAAAATTTGACCATGACGCATTTTCTTTTAAGTTTCAGTAGGTACTAAACTTCCAACTCAAATTTAGAGGCTCCTTAGTTAACACTAGAATCTTTTTTTCTTCACAATATTTTTAGGCGTTAGTTGCTGTGACATCGATCTTGCTTCTGAGTTCAATCCTATGAAGCACAGATATAGATATGAAATATGGATGTGATATGACAAGAATACGGGGATACGATAATATTTAAAATTTATAAGATATGATATGGTTATAGTATGACATATAAAATTAATAAAAAAAATATAATAACATAAATTTTAAATTAAAATAGAGGGATAATAATTTAAATATTAGCATAAATTCTTATAAATATACTAAAATATATTTGTTTTATTGATTGCTTTAGAATTTCCATTCATATAAGTATAAAAATGCCAAAAAATAAAGCAAAATTTTTTAAAATATAATTAAAAATATCTAAAAATATATGTAAAGTATCTAACATGATATGTATCAGATATGGATATGACAATTATTTTGAAATATCCATGCAACATAGGTTCTATCACAGCAAAGTTCAATTTAAAAATAATTTGTTAACTTTTGTTTACTTGCTAGTTTGAAAATTCAAACTATCATGTCACATTAAGGACTCGTTTAGATGAGCTTTTCTAAAATGATATTTTTTAAAATTATTTTATATTTAAATGTAAAATTAATTTATATTTAGATGTGATATTAAAATAGTTTCTTTTATTTTTAAGCATCTTTTTATATTATAAAAAAATTAGAAGATGGAAATTGTAACTTCTAAAAAAAATTTATATTTTTTCTAGTGATTATACTTTTATTAAAATAATTTATCCAAATATTTAAAAAAACATCAAAATATTTTTTGATTAAATTTTTTTTATCAAAATAATGGCACCCAAATAAATACTAATTAATGGAAGGAACACACTCTCAAATGATTAATTTGAATTTCTATCTTTTGGAACCGGCCAACCAACTGATTAAAAATTTGTAGCGCTTAAAATTTCTGATTTTGATGGAATTGTATAGTGTTACCTGCCTGCAGCTTCTTGTAGCATGCTTGTGTAAAGGGACAATACAGAGGCTTCATCTTTCATGCAATTGCCAGTGTAGACAACATAAGTCTGCATTCAGGACACAATTATCAACAACAAGAAAAATGCTCTTCTCCTTAGCTAAAGCCATAAAAGACATGAACCTTTGGAATCAGAAAACCAGGGGAAAAACAGTAGGGAGGGAAGGCCATAATAGCAAGAAAATTGATATTTTAATATAACTTACTTCGTACACTGGATTGATATATTATCCATCTATCGTTAAATGAGCATGTAACCTCCACTTAGATTTAGTCTCACAATCATATAATAATAGATAAATGATATATTAATTCAGAATACGAGATATATTACGTACAAATAACAAATATCTAATAATAATGTAACGTGGCTGATAAAAAACATATGTACATGCCTTCAGGTCAGCTGAGTGACATATCAGAAGAAGCGAAGCAAAGCCAAGGAAGAGAAGCAAAAGAGCAGAGGATCTACCATCCATTGTCAGGTCTAGTAAGGACTTTGCAGCCAAGTCGTTGGTGCCGTGTGTGTTAATATACACGTCCATTGACTGAGAAATATCTGATCCACGCATGATTGATTTGCTTCATGTGAATCTTGCCACATGGAACGCCACACCAATCAAGCTATAGACGCGTGTTTTGATAAGTTTTGAAAGGTTCAGACCGTAGACCTTTGGTTGAATGATGCAAACAGAGCAGTCTACAGGAAATGGAAAAACTGGCCACTGCACTCTGGCTCCTGGAAGCTAGCCAGGAGGCTCGCCACTGATTGAGAGGTGACATGAATCCCACGACCACACCATGGTAAGTGTGCAATGTTGATGTTACGTCCAGGCAATTTATATAACGGTACAACTATAAAATATATTTATAAAAAAATAATATTATTTATACTATTTTTATAGATATATTTAAAGAGACATACTTAAAATATTTTTTAAATATTAGTTAAAAAGAAAGATGAAACTCATTTTCGATTAATATTTGACAGACACCTTAGGGCATCCCTTGCAAGTTGGGATTGCAGTCACATGGAAAGCCCAGCTTGTTGCCCAAGTGGGGTTGAAGCCAATATCATACACATGAATCCATCATCCAAGTCTAGGCACATGGTTTGAAACAAATGAAAATACACAATTCATTTCAAGGTTATTAACCACTCAATTTTTCTTTTCCACTAGGTAACTACCGTGACTGAGAGCTTGGATGTTGGAACAAGTTTAGCGCGTGATACATTGAAGAAGCTGTTCAAGACGAGAGGGCTAAAATGTTGTTTTGATATAAGAAGTTTGCCAAGCGACCTTAATTATTAATGTCCTTGCTAATAATACAATGATTGTAGGGTCAATGTGTAGGTGAAGTCTCGATTATTGTAATCAGAAATAGAGCCCATTTAATTAAAATTTTAGGAGAAGTACTTCTTGAAAAATATAAGTAGAAGCAGAAGTAGAAGTAAGAGCACGCATCCATAATCAATGAAGCTTCATCGGTTAGCCCTTTCTAGCATTTGGTAGCCTAGGACTGTCTGCCGTTTTTCAAGCATGTTAGCAAAAAATCAAACGAGTTGCTTTCATCTTTTGCTTGGCACATACTACTACTTTTTTTCTCTCTGAACATGATATATATATAAATATCATATAGATATCGAATTCTAATGTGACTGCAGATAAATATCAAGATGCATGTATCAAGAAGAGATAGATATAAAATATATAACAGATGTTATACTCTGTGTCTTCATTTAATATCCTACTAACGGAAGTCTTTTTCATATTTACTATCTCTTCCTTTGCGTTGTGACACAGACTTTATTCTAATACTAAATATTTCGTGGAAAAGTAGCAAAAGAGGTGAAAAGAGGGGAGGTTAATTGGGTTGTTGCTTTCAATTTCAACCTCCAAACCAAGGGTTCGGTGCAAATTAGGATCACTAAATGTAAAATATGCTTAAAAGGTAAAAGGAGTTGAGTGCAAACACAAAGAGCAATCCAAAGTGCTAGCAATCAAATGGCACAATTCTTTATCATGTCAATAAAAATAGAAACCGATACAAAGCACGTCGAGTCGTTAAAAGCTGCTAATCACGACAGAGATACTTAGACATGAAAAAGACAAGGGCAACTGAGAGCGCAGACAGAATTCATCTTGGTTTTGTCACAACTCCTTGTCAACTTCCAATTCACCTTGTTTGAGACTTTATCTCCAGGTGTTTGTTTAGAAAAGCTAGATTAAATTTATTTTAATAATTATTAATTTGTATAATTATTTTTTTATATAATCGATTATATAAAAATTAATTTATATTAAAATATTTTAAAATATTATTTAGATGAGAAGAGAAAATAAGAGAAAAAAATAAGATAAAAGAAAGTAAAAAAATATTTTTTTATTATATATTTGGATGAAAAAAATAAGATAAAAAAATAAAAATTATATTAAAATAATATATATATTTTTATTGTAATAATATGTAAATATATTACTTTAATTTAATTTTTAAATATTTTCATAAGTTAAATAAATAAATAATTTTACAATAATAATATTAATAAAATATTTATTTATTAATATTTAAAATATAAAAATTATTTTCAAATTATTTGTTAAATAAAAAACACAATATAAATTCAAAAAACTTTATTATTATTTAATATTTTAATAAGAATAATATTGAAATTCAATTCATTCTCTTCTCTCTTTTCAGTTTTCTGCCCAAATTAAAAGATAAAAGTTTGAACATGAGCCCCCACATGTTACTTTCGTTTCCTACCTATTTTTCATCTTCGTCA
The DNA here is from genome assembly GCA_031439585.1 of Pterocarpus macrocarpus. NCBI lineage: Eukaryota > Viridiplantae > Streptophyta > Magnoliopsida > Fabales > Fabaceae > Pterocarpus > Pterocarpus macrocarpus. The sequence goes on along the minus strand of CM062518.1, from coordinate 35,332,323 downwards.
AATGGTGGAAGCTCAACTTCCGATGCATTTTCTCTTCTCCAAGTTTTTTGTCTTCCTATTTTCAGTCGAACCAATCGAACGCCTTCCTTTTGCGCTTCCCCAGGTCTCTCTGAATACAGCTCAGTTCAGTGTGATAGGTACCCTTCTTGTACGGTTCAACTTGAATGATTAGTTTTTATTTAAATAGGCAAAACAATGAGAACCATTGTGTGGAGCAGCGCAAAAAGGATGTGTTTGCGTGTAATTTTTTTTATAAAAATTTATTTTTCATTAAAAAATTAATTTTTATAAATTCAAATAGTTTTTTAAAAATAATTAAATTCTAAAAAAATTATTTTTAAGTTTTTTATCATATATAAAATTTAAATTTTATAATTGTGCACCCAAAATCAAAATTCATAGGTACAAATCTCGGATGCGTTTTGTGAGGCAATTATTTGTTACATTATAATATTATGATTGTCAGAGTAATGGTGTCCATGCATTTTGATAATTCGTGAAGTTTCGTGCACAAGCTATCGTGATGTATATAGGATCGCTGGATAAGAAAAGATAAAATATATATTATCTGCATAGTTGAGATTGGATGGTTATATTGATAGACAAGTGGCTTGTGCAGCGATTAAAACGGGCTAAAGCTGGAACCACATCGTAAAAATAAATAAAAAAGACAGAGCTCAAGCTGGATAACAAGTGACTGGAGATGATTTTATCACAAAAATATCAGAAATTCAAAGTAATAGAAATCAGAACAAGGAGCTACTATCTGAACAACAAATGAAATAATAGCACTTATTGTGAAATGAACAAGAATCCTGAAAGCTTGGGAAAACAAAAATTAAGGAGTTGAAGTCACCCAACGATCGGCAAATTAAAGCGATTCGAGTGTACAAGTATGATTTCTCAAGTGAAGAAAGATAGTAGAAGCAAGAGCTAAAGTTTCTTGTTGCAAAATTCTTCTCAGTCTGTGAGCTGTCTCTTGAGTAATGAGTTTCCGTTGTATCTCATCTGTTGATTTTAGCAAAAAGAGAGAATGTCTCTTGATTAACGGAACGTAAGGGTGAAACAATTTAATCCAATAACATTGTTAAACCCCTTGAAACTAGCGTTGCACTCATTTTTGGTACAGAATTTGGAGAAAGGGTAATATAGTGTTTTTCAAAGCAAAAGATTATTATTGTTATTAACTTTGGAGATATAAGTAAAGTTGTTATGATGGCCTTGTCATAAAAAAGCATTACTATATTTGGGAATGATTACAAAGTAAAAACAGCTTTTTTTTTTTGGTTGTTTTTAGAAAATCATCATATTTGGTAAATTGATGAAAATATATTATAATTAAAAATTAATAATTTTAAATTAAAAATTAATTTATAATTATAAATAATTTTTTAAATTTTTAGTTATAAACCGAAGTTAATTATTTTAAAGCCACTTTCAAGAAAAGTGCTAACTGCTATGGCGGCGTTAAAGCGACAAAACAATAAGGGAAAGCAAAGCAAGGCCCTATGGAAAGCAAATGTTGTCACGTTCCTCGGAGAAGTTTTGATTCGTCCATAGTCTTTTGGCGTAGTCTAATGTTTGGTTAAGACTTTAATTGCTCGTAAATCGAGGAGGAATCTTCCATGAACGCATATTCTTTGCGCAATCCAGACTTGACCTAAGTTGATGACTATTGTGTATTTAGTATTGTATAATTGTATGTTTGATGAGAGTACTTGATTTTGTAAAATTAATTTTTATCAAAATTAACTTAAAACTAATATGATTTATGCTTTGAAATATTTATTTAAAATGTGATTTTGATAGGATAGATATTTGTTTAGATAATTTTAAAAAAATCCTTTTATATGTACAATTATAAAAAAGATATTAATAGGGAGGAAAAACACTCTTAATAAACCAAAAAAAGTAAATTTTCAGTCAATATATTTAGTTTATTTATGTAGATATTCTTTTAATTAAGACGGATAGTATTTTTGCTATATGATATACTTAGGAAACATTTTAATTGAAAATTACTTAAAGAAAAAAATAAGTGGGGAGCTGTTAATTATAAACAATACTAAGGGACGTTTCATTTCTTTTCTTCTAGTCTCTCCCATCCTCCTTTAATTTTCTTCCATTTCCATCAAGGTTAACAAAACCAAATCGGACATTAAATCGGTCAAAGTAAAAATTCAAAGGTTCATAAGTTCAACTAGTTCAATCGAAAGTTCAATCAGGATATAATAAAATATATGTATCTAATTATATATATATATATATATAATTATAAAATTTTAATTATTTATATATATACAAATATCTATATAATTAAATAAATTACAAAAAATTATAACATATTTAATATAAAATATATATAATTAATTTATTTATTATTTAATAAAAAAGAGAAAACAACATTTTACAAAAAAAAATTCAAATCAACCAAATCGGTGAATCGGTAGAATCGAACCGATTCACATCGATTCTTCGATTTTCATCGGTTCAGTCCAGTTTGATAACGATTTCTAGAGACAGTGGTTTAACTAACAAGATCGGATCAGACACTAGGCCAGTTCCTAGTTTGATCGGTCTGAGCTGCAGGTCCGATCTGATATTCTCTTCCATGATTCCCATGCCGTCCCACTTCCCCCATTTTTCCCCTTTTGTCTTCTATTTCTTCCATAGCAGAAAAATCACACATTCATTTACACCAAACTCTTCTTATTTAACTCATTTGTCCTTTTATCTTATTGCATCTTATATTTCGTAGAATTTGGGTATGCCGCCTTGATAATTATAACTTGTTTATTTAACTAGATCCGGATAAGTTGATCAAAATTAAGTAATTTTTTAAAATGAAAGTAGATCAAATATTGACAAATATTAAAATGAATTTTTGAATAGATTTTATTATTATTTTTTAGATTCGCTTTTGATACATGATTATTATAAATATTTTTACATAAATATTCAATCATATATTATTATGTCATTAAAAATATTCAACTCTTGCAGTGACAATAACTTCCTCAAAAATCATACATATAATATTATATAATTGATTGATAGTATAAAATATTTTACAGAAAGAAAGAAAAATTATATTTATAATGTATGCATTTTGTGTTATCATTAAATATATAATAATAATATGATTTAATTTTAATGTACTATTAGTGTAAAAATTTTTTACACTATCATCCAATTATATATTGTTATATCATAATAGGTGTTTGACTTTTATAATAAGTACCTTAACAGTCACACATATGAGACTTAATTAGATCATAGTATAAAATACTTTTACACTAACGATGTATCAAAATTCATCTCAAAGTAATATAGTGAAAAAAAAGCTAATAATATAAGAGATTAATTTCTATACGTTAATAGTGTAAAATAATTTTATATTGTCAATTAATGAAATTACAAGTGCCAAATTATTGTAGATAACTATCCACCATAATTTGGTATTTTTTTACAATTCTATTGGTTGATTATATAAAATTATTTTGCACTATCAATACATATAAATTAATCTCATAATATAATTGTTATTATTATAGTCAAAATTTGACACAACATTTTTTTTAGAGATTAATCATCAGAATATACGTTATTTATAAGATTTTGAAAGTAGCAAATAGTTGAACTCTTTTTTTTACATGAAAAGACATGATTGAATGTAGGCATTAATCATCTGTAATGTGCTGTAATAATTTTTTAATTTTAGTTAGACTTGAAAAATGTGATTATATGTATTTTAAAAATAAGTTTAATTTTGATATACTGGCAATGTAAAGAAATTTTATACAATCAATCATTCATATCATTCCATATGTCTGATCATTTAAGTAATAGGTGTGAGGCTTAACCATATTTGCCAATATGATAATATATGATTATATGATAATCTAAAAATTTTTTTACACTGACAATATATACACATTAAATCTTTTGGAAATAATCAAAATTTATCTATATGATCTTGAAGTTATGGAGAATATCCTAGCAAAAATTATGTTTAACTTTAGGATAATTCTATTTAATTTCAAGATCATGTAAATAAATCAAAAAAATACTTTATAATCCTCTAGAATTGTTTAGATTAATAAAAAAATTTATTTAATTTTAGAATCACAAAAATAATTTTTGTCATTTTTAAAAGTAATCTAATCACATTTTTAAAACCCAACTAAAATTAAGAAATTATTACAATATATTATGGTGACGGGTGTATTAATGCACCTCCGATCCTTGACTATTAGATTGCAAAATCTACCATGCAAGTTAGCACTGGGCTTGAATGTGACATAACTTCTTTGCACTGAATCTAATTTGGAAATGGAAAACACTGCCGAGGTTCGCGTATGTATTCCCACATGAATGGCCGTTCAAAGTGCCTTGTCGTTCGTTTATTCTGTTTGTGCCCACTCATTGTTAGCCTTTCAAAACGCCCTTTAATTTTCTTCTCTCTCTTCACTCTCTCTCTCTCTCTCTCTCTCTCAACTTTGAATTTTCAATCCCTCAATTCATCCTTCAACATCACCCCACTTTGCTTTCACCATCTTTTAATGGTTAGTATCTTCCCTCCTTCTTCACATCCTTTTTAAATTTTTTTTGTTATCATGAAAGTGTTATAGTAATGTTGGAATTGCAAGCACTTTTGCTAGTGTAAAAAACGGTCATGTTCAATGAACAACTTGTTTTCTTTACCCTTGTTTCCTAATTTGCAGATTCGTTTATGGGTTTATAGTTTTGATTACCATGATTATTACTGATCTGTGTGTATTTGATCCTCGGGAATTTGCAACGGGATCTCTGGGGCATGCAGGTTTAGGGTGGTGTCGGGTGTTGTAAGCATGGCATACAAAGTGGACCATGAATACGACTATCTCTTCAAGATCGTACTCATTGGGGATTCTGGTGTTGGAAAATCCAACATCCTCTCTAGATTTACCCGAAATGAGTTCTGCTTGGAGTCTAAGTCCACCATTGGGGTTGAATTCGCGACCAGAACATTGCAGGTAATTGTTTTTTTTTTTTTTTTTTGCCTTCCCCAAAATTCCTATAATATTTGTTTTATTAGGATTTTTGTTGATCATAACCTTTCTTTTAGCTTTATATAGATGTGGCAAATAAAAATACATGATTTGTTTGCAATGAATATATGCAAGATATTTTTCCCTTGGATTTCTCTTATATGTTCCATGATTTGTTAGTGCGAAGAAAATGAAGTAATTATGTCTAAATTTCCATTGCTCATATTTATATGAAATATCGGGGGGTGTAGTATTTATGTGATCACCTGCATGAAAAGTTAACAATTCCTTGGGAATAATACATGTTTGTTGGACACACAAAGGTGGAAGGGAAGACAGTGAAGGCACAAATATGGGATACTGCTGGTCAAGAGAGGTACCGAGCTATCACTAGTGCATACTATAGAGGGGCTGTTGGTGCTTTGTTGGTCTACGACATAACCAAGAGGCAAACATTTGACAATGTGCAGAGGTGGCTTAGGGAACTAAGGGACCATGCAGACTCGAACATTGTTATCATGATGGCTGGGAACAAGAATGACCTGAACCATCTGAGAGCTGTCTCCCTTGAAGATGCTCAGAGTTTGGCTGAGAAGGAAGGCCTCTCATTTCTAGAGACTTCAGCATTGGAAGCCTATAATGTTGAGAAGGCATTCCAAACCATTTTGTTTGATATATACCACATCATAAGTAAAAAGGCACTGGCTGCACAGGAGGCAGCTTCCACTAGCCTTCCTCATGGAACTACCATAAATGTCTCGAATATGTCAGGTAATGTGGAAAGGAGAACATGTTGCTCAAATTAGCAGGGTCACTGTGTAGGAAAAAGGTGAGGGGAAACAAGTTTTTTCTCAGATAATTTCTCTTTTGTACCTGAAAACAGTACTGATGTGATGACACATAAGGAATAGTTGCTACCTTCTGCCGGATTTCCTTTTAACTTTTTCTAGAAGACAGGAGAGGCAGATCTCTAGTCTTTAACAAACACAGCTGAAAAATGAATATATGACAGTGTTAACAATTTATATATTCCTCAGCTCTGGCATACTGTTTCTGAAATGCATGTTCCAGATTCCGGAGTTGAAAATCTCTTAGATGTTATCCAGTGCGTGCCAGGTAAAGTTTGCTTGAAATACAGTCCATTTTCATTAGGATCAACTACACTTGGATGTATTACTCTATAGTCTAGATCATTTAATGCTCAATATTTTAAGTTAGTAAAAATAATTTATTTATTGTTTAGGTTCACTATATTGGATTTTTTTTTTTTAAGAAAAAAGTTTTGGCGGATTTGACGCCGACTATCTCTCCAGAATCAAGACAAAGTCGCAAGATTGAAAGAACACTTACAAAAAACTTTAGTATAAGATTGTCTACTAAAGTGGTTCTAATATCGGCAAAGAGAATTGAATTTATATACCTATGTGAGATATGAAATCGCTTCTTATCAACGATATCAACTCTCGTTAATTGGCACCTAATATATCTTAAGAAGTTACAAAATATTCAATTATAGTATGCAGAGAAGATAAACTTTAAAACACATCAATTTACTACTCTATCACATGTAGTCAGTGATGTAATGGACTTATGTTCACAAGAAAAAGGAAAAGCCATAACATCAACAGGAACCAACGGGAAAATCTTTGTCACAAATAATATGAATTACATGCAAATAGATTTATTTGATAAAACCCAATTTACAAGATTTGATGATGCTAATGCATACTTAGTCTTCATATATAGATGACCCTTCATCGAACACACTTATTTTAGCACCAAGAGTATTGGTGATAAGTACTAATTTGCTGCTATGAAAATTACACATTCCATTTTATTTTATATATATCCTCATGCAAATTTAAATTCAAATTTAATTTCTATATATGGATAATGAAAAATAATTTTACACAATCAATAAAATTGTAAAAAAATGTCAAATTATAATAAATAATTATCCATTTTACTAACTATTAACTATGATTTGGTATTTTTTTTGCAATTCTATATATTGTTAATAGTGTAATATTATTTTACTCCATAAGTTAGTATATAGAAATTAATCTCTTTAAATTTATTAAGCTATAACAATCACACCGTAAGCTTGTTGATCAGTGGACGTGCTTTACACATGGCCTTTAATGGGATTAACCTTGACAAGGAGAATCCATTTTCCTCCCTCATATCTCTTTGTCACCAACTTGTTTCCACCCAAAGCATTGAATAAATAGCCCCAAAGTCAAGCTGATAGGACGCACAGCCATGCCTTCTCCGGGACAAGCCCTTCTTCCCATCCCCAATACAGTTACCTTGTCTAGCTCTCCTCCTTTCTCAAACCTCTCGGGTTTAAAACTTGTGGCATCACTCCAAATCTTAGGATCTCTATGAATGGACCAAACGTTAATCAATACTATAGTGTCCCATGGAACTTTGTACCCTCCAATAATGCTTTCATCTGAAGACGAGTGTGGTAACAACAAAGGGGCTGGAGGATACAACCGAATGGTCTCATAGACAATATTTTTAAGACAAGGGAGTTTTGGAAGGTCTGACTCTTCAAGCAAACAGTCTTGGCCTACGTGGATTTCCAATTCATCCCTCACCTTCTTCAACACTTCTGGATGGTTCAGTAGATAAGACATTGCCTATTCTAAACTTTTAGCTGTTGTGTCAGTTCCAGCAGTGAGCAATCCCTACAGTGCAACTCAACTCGATCAAATGAAGCCAAAAAAATTTAATCTCATGATATTGTTAGAGAAATAATAATAATAATAATAATAATAATAATAGGAATTTTCTTAGTTACCCTTGTTTTTATAAGGGTATCGGTCCATTTTTATTTTTAATGATTACGATTTAATCACAAATTTTATGGATTTTAAATATAATTAAAAAATAATTTTAAAAATTTAATAGTTTAAGTTAGTAGGACATGTAACAAATTTTTAATCATAAATAATTAAAATGTATTGATACTCTTAAATTTTATAGCGATACCAATGAAATACCCATAATAATAATATATTATGATAAAATTTAGTTTAATTTCTTATTTTCTTAATACCGTATTCTCAAATCAAATTATAACATGTAAATTTTTTTTTTTAACTTACTAACCTGTTTTAACAAGTTTTGATCTATGTGCGGTTTTTCAATTTTGAGAACTGAACAGTAAGAATATAGTTAACTAGATTCAAGAACAGCAGCACATAATAGCACTAGCACTACTAGTAATCATTAATGTTACCAAAGCAAGGCCTTTGATGAGCTGGTCAGTGTAGTACTCAGGGTGTGATTCTTGCAGACTCAGGAGATGCTCTATCATTGAATTTGCACGTTGCTTCTTGCTGCGAGGCTCTTGAATAAGTGCTTGCAAAGAACGTGTCGGTCTTGTTACTGATCTTCCTCAGCCTCTTCTCTAGGTTCTCAAAATCAACCAACCTGAGTATAGACATGAAGTCGTTCCTATTGTTCGCCCCAGACAGCTACAACATCTCGAAAGCGATGACCCTAAACTTTTTGGCTTCTTCCAAAACCGCCATGTCACAGTCATCCCCGCAGTACCTCTTCCCAGAAATCATCCTCATGATGTTGTTGAAGGTCATGTTCATAGAACTTGGAAGTGAGTTCCACTTCGACAAAGTCCTCGCACGAGTCTTCCGCCAGCCTGCGAATCAGCCTCTGAGTTTCATCCCTTCTGATTCCGGAGAAGTTGTGGGCGGAGGTTGCGCCAATGTTCGCCATAAGAGCTGGTACCTAAGGTGGTGTAATTGTAGGCGAGATATTTTCTTGAGAGAAAGCGCGGCCTATTGGCTAGACAACGTCATTTTTAGTGAAGCATTCTTTGACCACGGACGGTGATGAAACAACGACCACAAGGCGTAACGGGTGGTTGAGGTTCCCTATTATAAGGAGGGAAGGTGGACCTGGTGGGAGGTTTCTAAACCTTCTTGCTTGGAGCACAAGGTTGAATATGAGGAAAATGGCAACATAGAGGAGAGAGTGGGACAACATTGGAAGAATCTCCCTGGTCGATTTAATTTGGCCGGTGTTTGATGCCCTTAGTCAAAAGAGACCTTCACGCCGTGGCGCACCCATCAATTGCATCAACTGCGACCTCAACTCCCTAACCCCTCCACCACCATCCCCCAAAACGACACCTTCTCCTGCCACTCCCCTGCCTACTCTGCAAACTACAACATCACCACCTTCGACCTCTGCGCCATTGCTTGCTGCCCCTTAGACCTCATTGAAGCCTCCGATTTTGCCTCCGTCAAGTGCCCTCCCTTCTACTACGCCTACGACAACGGAAGCTTAATCGCCACCATTTACCGCGACACAATCTCATTTTCTTCTTTGATTTTCAGAAACTTCACCTTCGGCTGCGCCCACACCATGCTCTTTGAACCCCTTGGCGTCACCAATTTCGACCACGGCATGCTTTCTCTGCACGCTCAGACTGCTGCCATTGTTTTGCAACTCGAAAACTGATTCTCACATTGTTTGGTTTCTCACTTGTTCAACTCGGAGAGAATTCGACAACCAAGTCCGCTCATTTCTCATACTGTCTCCTTCTTTCTTTCTTTCTGATAGTGAGTAATGTGTTGTTACTTGTTACAAATGTCATGTTAGTGGAGTTTATTATTTCATAAACATAAGTGAAGTTTAAGTATAACACCTAGTCTCTAAGAGTTACATTAGTTATTCCTCACCTATAAATAGATCTATTTGTGGAGCAAGCAAAGCAAGGGAAGAAAGTAAAAAAGAAAAATAAAGAAGAAAATTAGCTCCAAATATCTATCTTCTAATTCTATTTTCTACATAATAGTATAGTAGCATTAGCCTACCAATTCCTATATTTTCTTTAGTGTATTAGATAACATACCGTCTCTAGAATACCACCAACAGAGTAGTATCAGAGCCATGAATCCTTGCAGCAAAGAAATTAAAGAATTATGGCTTCTACAAGCACCTCATCACCATCTAACACAATCTATAGTAATGTCCAAGTTCCTTTTTGTTTGAAGGAGAAAATTATGATTGTTGGATTGTGAAAATAGAGATATTGTTCACTTCATTGAATGTCTTAGATCTAATAAAGACAAAGAATGCACAATCGAAAATAGAACCTACAATAGCTGAAAATGAAGAATTGAAGATGAAGAAGATTGTAGATGCTAGAGTTCTTGGGATGATGCAAAGAGGAGTCTTTTTTTTCCATATTTCCAAGGATCATGAGGGCAAAGACAGTCAAGGAGGCATGGAATATTCTACAACAAGAATTTGAAGGAGATTTCAATATGAGAACCGTTAAACTTCAATCTCTCACAAGAGATTTTGAGAATGAAAGAATGAAAGAAAATGAAAGCTGGAATGATTACCATTATAGATTGTCAGAGTTGGTGAATCAAATGAAGTCTCATGGAGATACAATCGATGATCGTAGAGTTGATAAAATTTTGATTAGCTTGATTGAAAATTTTGACCCAATGGTGGCCGTTAATTGAAGAAACAAAGGACTTGTCAACCATGACAATTCAAGGTTTGATAGGTTCATTGAGATCCTATGAGCAAAGATTATTATGGCGCATTGAAAAATCAGCTAAAAGAGCATTTAAATCTAAGCTCACCATTGACCACCAAAAATGTTGAGAATAAAGCTTCAAACCAAAATAAAGGTAAGTCTTCTAGAGGTGGTAGATTTGGTAGAGGTCGAAGAAGAGGAAGGAACTCTTGCGGAAAAGGAGGAAGAGGCAATTTTGTTGGGAGAGGAAATAACAACGGAGTAAATAAATGGTGTGGCATTTGTCAAAAGAATAGTCATGATGAGAAAGACTATTGCAACAAAGGCAAGCCTCAATGTTACACTTGCAAGAGGTTTGGCCATTTGCAAAAAGACTGTCGTTTCAACAACCAATAGTAGGCAGCATTTACAGAAGTTGAAAATAAAGATGAAAACCTCTTATTTGCTTATCAAAAGGCATCTGAAGAAAGGAAAAATATGTGGTACTTGGACAATGGTTGCAGTAATCATATGACAGGAGACAAAGATGCCTTTCTTGACATGGATTCTTCTTTAGCTCAAAACTTAAATTGGGCAATGGAGAGTATGTTGAACTTATAGGCAAAGGCAACATTGGAGCAGCAACAAAGCAAGGTAACCAAACTATTCATGATACTCTTTATGTTTGACATTAGATGAAAACTTGCTAAGCATTGGACAAATTTTGGAGCATGATTATTCTCTTAAATTTGAGAATAGGGAGTGCAAAATTTTTTATTCCAAAGGTAAACTTGTTGCTGCTATTAAAATGACTAATAATAGAAGCTTTCCACTCTTTTTTAAATATGAGAAAAATTTCAGCATGATGGTTAGAAAAGCATATGACTCTAGTTTGTGGTACAAAAGACTTGAGCACTTGATCTATAACAATCTCAAGTTGCTTTCTTAGAAGAATATGGTATGTGGGTTACCATTAATAGAAGAAAAATCTAGTGTATGTGAAGGGTGTATGCTTGGTAAGCACCATCGTCAACTATTCCAAAAGAAAGAGCATAGAGAGCCAAAGAAGTGTTAGAGTTGGTACACACTAATGTGTGTGGACCTATGAATACCTTGTCTTATGGTAAAAGTAGGTATTTTATTTTATTCATAGATGATTTTACCCATATGACATGGCTGTCTTTTATGAGACAAAAATTAGAAGCCTTTGTAATATTTATGAAGTTTAAAGCATTTATTGAGAAGCAAAGTGGCAGGTTCATAAAAACTTTGAGAAGTGGCAGGGGAAAGGAGTATACGTCCAATGAATTTGACAAATTTTGTCAAGATGAAGGAGTGGAGAGGCAGCTAACTGTCGGTTATACACCTCAACAAAATGGTGTATCAAAAAGGAAGAATTAAACTATGATGGAGATGGCCAAGTCCATGTTGTTCGAAAAAGGGATGCCAAAAGAATTTTAGCTGAGGTTGTTAACACGACATTGTACTTGTTGAATAGATGTCCAACAAGAGCCATATGGAACAAGACTCCATTGGAAGCTTGGAGTGGCAGGAAATCTTCAATGAACCATCTTAAAGTTTTTAGGTGTGTTTGTTATGCTCCAGTTCCAAAAGAGAAAAGGACAAAACTTAAAGAAACAAGTGAGAAATGCATCTTTATTGGCTATAGTTCTATGTCAAAGGGCTATAGACTTTACAACTTGAAAACCATGAACATGATCATTAGCCGTGATGTTGTATTTGATGAGAAGGCTTCTTGGAATTGGCAAGAAAAGAAGGTTGAGTACAAAATAGTCTCATTTCCAACAAAACCCAATAGCTAAAAATAAGCAATCAGCCCCCTCTATACCAAGTTCTCCATTCTTGCCAAGTTCTTCATCAGCACCAAGCTCTAGCTCATTATCTCCAAGCTCAACTCCAATAAAAATGAAGAGTTTGAGTGATGTCTATGCTAGATGCAATTATTGTGTGGTACAACTAGAAAGTTTTGAGGAAGCAATCAAAGAAGATGCTTGGAGGAATGCTATGCAATAAAAGTTTGATGCAATTGAAAAGAACAAGACATGGTAGCTAGTTAAGAAGCAAATGACAAAGAAATAATTGGTGTGGATATGCACAACACCTTGGTAAGGCTGATATCCTTATTGTTGCACTTTATGTTGATGATTTGGTCTACAGGTAACAACAAAAAGGTGATTAAGGATTTTAAAAAGAACATGATGAAAAAATATAAGATGAGTGATCTTGGGTTGCTACATTATTTGCTTGGTATTGAGATTTTATCAAGATGATTATGGAGTTTTTATTTGTCAAAAGATATATGCTAAAAATATTTTGAAGAAGCTTGGTTACTTGGGTGCAAGCCTGTTGATACTCCTTTGGTGGTGAATAAAAAATTCAAAAAGGAAGATGGTCGAAGATTGGTAGATACAAGTATGTATAGAAGCTTAATTGGAAGCTTGTGTTATCTCACAATTACAAGGCTTGATTTGATGTCTGCTGCTAGTTTGCTCTCAAGATTTGTGAGTAAACCAAGCCATTTACCTTTTGGAGCAGCAAAAAGAGTGCAAAGATATGTTATGGGCGCCATCGAGTATGGGATCAGATTTGAGAAAAATTTAGAATTGAAATTAAAAAGGCTATTGTGATAGTGATTGGACAGGAAGTATTGATGATATGAAAAATACTTCAGGCTATGTGTTTTCTCTTAGCTCTAGTGCAGTTTCTTGGTGTTCAAAAAAGCAAGAAACAATGGTGTAATCTTCAGTTGAAGCAGAATATTTAGCAACTAGATTGGCAGCACGACAAACACTTTGGTTGAGAAGAATTATGGAAAATATTGGAGAGAAGCAAAAGGATAGTACACAGCTTCATTATGATAGCAAATCAACCATTGCTATGGCAAAGAATCCAGTCTTAATCATAGTCAGACTGGACATATCAATATAAAGCATCATTTCATCAGAGAGGTGATTGAAGAATGAGAGGTACAACTAGTGTTTTGTTGTTCAAAAGAGCAACTAGCTGACATTTTCACGAAAGTACTACCAAGAGCAAGATTTCAACAGCTTAGAGAAGCATTGGGAGTCAAGGAACAACACATTAAGGGGGAGTATGTTAGTGAGTAATGTGTTGTTACTTGCTACAAATGCTTAGTGGAGTTTGTTATTTCATAAACGTAGGTGAAGTTTAATAGTAATGACTCATACCGTAAATAGATGAGTGTAACATCTAGTCTCTAAGAGTTACATTAGTCATTCCTCACCTATAAATAAATATATTTGTGAAGCAAGCAAAACAAAGAAAGAAAGTAAAAAGAAGAAAATTAGCTCTAAATACCTCTCTTCCAATTCTATTTTCTACATAATAGTGTAGTAGTATTAGCCTACCAATTCCTATATTTTCTTGAGTGTATTAGTTAACATACTGCCTCTAGAATTCCACGAACACCTTCTTTCTTCTTCTTCTTCTTCTTTTTGGGTTTGTGCCTAGACAGTATCATTGGAGCAACGGGCTTTCTTGATTTTCTGTCTTTATTTTGGATGCTAGGATAGTGGCGCATGGCCACGATAATATCATTTGAGTATCTGAGTTTTCTTAATTCTCTGTGTCTTTAAGTTGGAGGTCAGGGTTTTGCCATTGTTGATGTCTCTACAAGCAAACCCCTACACTATTCTTACAGCAACAAGTTTTGAAAGCAAACTCACATAAAAAATTTCTCTCAAACCCATTTTTTAAGCTTTTCTCCATTACAATTGATGTTAATCTAAAATTGGTATTAGAAGTATGAGAAACAAATGTAACGAGAACAGTTTGAGGGGGACTGTGAAATTCAATATTTGAAGTTTACCACTGTCTGAAATGGATGATAAATCCCATTTTTTTTTTTTTACCACTGTAGACAACTTATCTTAAATTTGTTAATAAATTATTAATTAATATAATAATATTTTATTAACAGACGTGGCATTGCCAGTTATTTTGCCACCTGTGTCTGGCAATCTCAGTTCGAGCATCACTTCCGGACGTGTAGCACTACTCTTCGACTAATACAATAGGCAGGGAGCTACGTCTGCTGGGTAGAAGAATTAGGGGCGTTTTTTTCGGGTTAAGAAGCATTTTCCATCGAATTATTGTTCAATCAGTAGAGAAAGAACATCAACTAATAAAAAACAACGTTATGCAATACTTATGGATAACAAAATCTGTGGAGAACGACATAATGATTAAAAAACTTAAAGATTTAATAATTTTTTTTTTAAGGGAAGAGATCCATATATACTTTAAGAGTAAGTTTTGTATAATTATACAAATAACTATTTATAAACTTTGAATTTTATTAATCCAACTATTGAATTATTTGATATTATCTTGATGATTAAGTTTACCAAATTTTAAAAAATTTGGATACCAATAGATATGTAATATAATATTCAATATTTACTTGTATTTTTAAAATTATATAGTTCGTGAAAATAAGTGATATAGTGAAGTATTAAATCATTTTTAAATTTTAAGAAATTTTATATACTTGATCAATGTAGCAAGAAGTTTCAATTGAACTGTTGGATTGATAAAATTTATTGGCCATAAAAAAATTATTCAATAGAATAAGAGTGCCAAAACTTACTTTTAGAATAAAATTGACCCCATATCCTTTTTTTAAGAAATTAATTTTTATATATTAATATTATAAAATAATTTTATACTCTTATTCAATAAGAATGTAAGAAACTAATACATTAGGTTGAGAAATTACCTAAACTTTTTAAAGTATAACACGACAGCTTTTTATATTTTTATTTATTGTTAGTATATAAAAATTATTCTCCTTTTCAAAATATCATCTCCCTAAAAAATAGTACAATTAATATGATTTGATTTATTCAAACGAGAAAAAATATTATACAGTAAAAAACCAAATATCAAGTTTTATTATGGATGATTAATCTCTAATTTGATAGTACTTTCTAAAAAGATGTTTCTATTTATAAAAAATATAAATTAATTTTTTATTTGATAAATAAAATAATTGGAATATTTTTGCTCCTTACTTTTAAAAGTGAGAGGGTACTTTTAAGAGCCTCATAAAATACTTAAAAAAGTAAATATAATTTTAATTTTTAATAAAAAAATCAATTTTAACCTTTTAATAGTTTCTGTTTAGATTTTAAAATTTTATATTTATTATAATTATTTTAAACTTTAAGAGTAATTTTATTAAATATTAATATTTTATCAAATAATACTATTATAACTATTTAAAAGCAATTTTTAGAAAATTTAAAGAGTTTAATTACTCTAAAAAAGTTACATCGAACCAAGTCTAAATATATGGAGAAAGATAAAATGATTAAAAAAACAAAGGGTTAATAATTTAATAATTCAAAATCAATTTTGCATAAGTAATTATTAAGAGTGTTTGATTATGTGATACGAATTGATATAATTGACATATAATTAAGGAGGGTGAGATTTTCCCGTCAAAAAAGCTTTTTTTTTTCTTTTTTTTTTTTTAAAGATTTGATGAGATTTGATATAATTGATATATAATTAATGAGGATGATTAAACTCAATCTCTTAACCTCACTATTTGCACCACTACTTTTAAGATTTTATGTAAATTATAATTATTTTAAATTTTAAAAATAATTTTATCAAATATTATTTTTATAAATTTTGAATATAAAAAATAATTTTTGTATTATTTTATTAAATAATATTATTATAATTATTTAAAGATAATTTTTAAAAAAACTTAGAAAATTTGACCCCTTTAAAAAAGGTATAATATTACCGAATCAAGTCTAAATATATGGAGCAAGATATAATGATTAAAAAAAAACAAAGAGTTAATAATTTAATAATTCAAAATCATTGCTGCAAAAGCAATTATTAAGATTGTTTGATTATGTGATACGAATTGATATAATTGACATATAATTATGGAGGATGAGATTTCCACGTCAAAAAAGTTTTTTTTTTTTTTTTGCAAAAAAAAGGATGATGAGATTTGATATGATTGACGTATAATTAATGAGGATGATTAAAACTCAATCTCTTAGCCTCGCTATTTGCACCACAACCTTTTCCCTTGCTTTGAATATGTTCCATATGAAAAAGAAAAGTACCCTATTCAGAAACAGATATCGCCCGTCTATAGCTAAGATGTTTCCACAAATTTATATTTTTTCAAAAATGCTAGACATGTAGTTTAATTGCTAAAAGATATTAGAATTTTACATCCATTTATATGTGAAATTATAAAAGATTACGGGGCTGTTTGGTAGTTTAAAAAATTATTTAAACATGCAAAACACATATATCTATCTTTTATTTTTTACCACTCTTGCTGACGGAAGCATTTGACATAAAGCTTTCTCATAGTCATTAGTCATTAGGTTTATATAAACACATATATCAAAGCAAGATTATGTACTCATTAAAATAAATTAAGAGTTTGTTTAAATTCTCTAATCATCTTAGATAATGTTGAAATAACTATGTTGGACTAAGTTTTGGCTTATATTAGATGAAAATGAAATAAATATTTATGAAACATATATGAATAAGTACATACTATCACCATCAAAACAAAATAATTAATGAGTACATATTATCACCAACAATACGAGACCATTAGACATTAGTGAAATAAAGGTTCAGTGCCTAATTGGTAGCAGTAATTAAGCATTGTAAGTGTAGTTTCTTATCATTGTCCCATATATTGATCCTGTATCATCCCGCTTATCTAGAACTACAATTTGGATTTAATTGGATCTTCTAAAGGAATAGTAATATCTTTTGTAAAGTGAGAAAGAGAAAGGATATACATTCTTTGATTAATATATTACATTATGTGTAGGTTCTACACATTACTAAAAAATTGTCTAATTCTGACCGATTTTTCAATTGCAAAATGAGACAAAACAGTCATAAAGAGTGTTTACGACCAATTTTGCAATCGATTTTATTTGTTGCATTTAAGTAGGTTGCAAATATATTTGTGACCAAATTTTTCGGCATTTTTGCCATCGATTTTGTAACCAATTTTGTGGTATGCCTAATTTGGTCACTTGTTGACTTTTTTGCGACCGATTTTTCCGTCGCAAATTTGCGATTGAAAAAATCGGTCTCAAATTCCGAATTTTGCAATGGATTTTTCTGTTGCAAATTCCAATTTAAACTAATTTCTATTTATAATTTTGGAATTTACGATTGATTTTTCGATCGCAAATATGTAGTTCGCATTATCATATGTTTAAGGTCGCAAATATAATTGGTCGCAAATTTTAAAATGGAAAAAAAATGAAAATCAGAATCTTATCAAATCCAAATTTGATACACTTGAATTTTACAACCCAAAAAATAGCATTTAGTAGTCCATAAGCAAAATCAATTAACATTATATATAACTAAGAGTTAGTACTTAAAGTTTAGAACATACAAATAAAGATTTAAGTAACTAATATATAATCCAAACTACAGATAATAAGAAATATAAATTATCCAACATACACATCACTATCAACTATATATATCCTAAACATAATATACATAAACTATCATAATATAAAATTACAACAACATACATTATAGACCAAATTATAAGGTTCTTCTCAATAAAATTTTAGAAGATAAATTTTTAGCATACTTCTAACTAATTCTCGTTTCCATGGTTCTTCAATTCTTTACATAGAGTCTTCAACTTTCATTGATTTAACATCAACTTCTGTTATATCTTCAACCTTTTTCATTGAGTCTTCAACTGTCGAGTTTTTCACTAAATCAATTGAGTCTTTAACTTGCTCAATTGAATCTTCCACAATTACTATATTATTTTCAAGTTTATCTATTTAATCTTCAACAAATTAAGTAGATATTTAATAATAATTAATTTTATATTTATTTAGTATAGATTAAATTTACATAAATATAGTCAAACTACCAACAATATAACTAATATAATCAGCCAACAACACTCTTAATATAATCCTCTACATTGAAAAATCGGTCGCAAAATCAATCACAAAACTTGAAATTTGCGACTGATTTTGCCTTCACATATAAATTCTCTATATTGAAAAATCGGTCGCAAATTTCAAGTTTTGCGATCAATTTTGTGACTAATTTTGTCTTCACACATAAATCCTCTATAATGAAAAATTGGGCAAAATCAATCGCAAATTTCAAGTTTTGCGACCGATTTTGCCTTCACACATAAATCCTATACATTGAAAAATCGGTCACAAAACTAGAAATTTACGACTGATTTTAGGACCGATTTTGCCTTCACACATAATTTCTCTATATTGAAAACTTGAAATTTGGGACCGATTTTGCCTTCATACATAATTCCTGTATATTGAAAAATCGGTCATAAATTCAAAGTTTTGCAACCGATTTTGTGACTAATTTTGTGTTCAGACTCAATTAATATATGCTTATAAATCAGTCACAAAATCAGTCTCAAATTTTTAATTTTGCCATCGATTTTGTGACCGAAACTAACTAATTACTTTTCTATTGTTGACCTTACACATCGATCGCAAAATTTAATTTTGTAACCAATTTTGTGACCGAATTTTTTCGAAATTTTCTTTACTTTCATTTACAAAATCAGTTGCAAAACTAAGAATTTGTGACCGATTTTTTTAGCGTGAATTTGTTCTTATTTTTCTCAAATTGATCTCAAAGTCGGTCACAAAAATCTCTTTTTTTTGGTGACCGATAAATCGGTCGCATTTCCGTCAAATTCTAGTAGTGATACTGCATGATCCGAGGATAAATAATCCCTTATAGAGTAAATAATCTCTTATTTTCTCACTTTATAAGACATTTCACTTTAGAGAATTCAAAACCCTAAATTTTAATGTTAAAAATTATATTGTTGTAAAATACAAGATATGAATTAATTTACAAATCAATTTTTTGTGAGGTTATAAAAGCTTCACAAATCAGTAAGTTAATTAGTAAAAATAATTTGCTGCGCACGCACAGATTGCAATGTCAATGCGCCATTGTAGAAAACACATCAATTTACTTCTCTATCACATGTAGCTCAGTGATGTTGTGGACTTTTGTCACATATTCCATTTTATTCTACACATGTCCTCACACAAATTTAGTTTGGCATTATGAAAATTAAATATTCCATTTTATTCTACACATATCCTCACACAAATTTAAATTTACTATGCTATAACAAATTAGTCCATAAGTTTGTTGATGATTGGGCATGCTTTGCACATAGCCTTTAATGGGATTAACCTTGACAAGGAGAATCCATTTTCCTCCGTCATATCAATCTCTTTATCATCAACTCGTCTCCATTCGAAGCACTGAATCAATAACCCCAAAGTCAAGCTGATAGCACACATAGCCAAGCCTTCTCCGGGACAAGCCCTTCTTCCCATCCCGAATGCAATTAACTTATCTAGTTCTCCTTCTTTCTCAAACCTCTCGGGCTTAAAACTTGTGGCATCACTCCAAATCTTATGATCTCTATGAATGGACCAAGCGTTAATCAATACTATAGTGTCCGGTGGAACTTTGTACCCTCCAATAATGCATTCATCTGAAGACGAGTGTGGTAACAACAAAGGAGCAGGAGTATACAACCGAAGGGTCTCGTAGACGATATTTTTAAGGCAACGGAGTTTTGGAAGGTCTGACTCTTCTAACAACTGGTCTTGACCTACATGGATTTCCAATTCATCCCTCACCTTCTTCAACACTTCTGGATGGTTCAGTAAACAAGACATTGCCCATTCTAGAGTTATAGCTGATGAGTCAGTTCCAGCGATGAGCATTCCCTGCAGTGCAACTCAACTCTATCAAATGAAGCCAAAAGTATTTAATCTCATGATATCTTTAGAGAATTAATAATAATAATAATAATAATAATAATGCGGTTGAGCACACAATCTAATGATTACCTCCTACCTATTTCATTTCAGTTTGGGATGTCTTGTATTCTACTCTAATCCCCTCCTCAAAAAATATCCCTTGAGAATAATTTCTAATCTTACCGCCTTCGATAATAATAATAATGATAATAATATATGAGGACAAATTTAATTTAATTTCTTATATAATAATAATAATATATCAGGCCGTTTTTTAATCAAATTATGACATGTACATATTTTTTTAACTTAACAACTTGTTTTAACAAGTTTTGTTCTACGTGTGGTTTTTTAATTTTGAGAACTGAATAGTAAGAATACAAGTAACTAGATACAAGTTTTTGTCTTATATATTAATAACGAAATTAAAACAACAACACGTAATGGCATTAGTACTAGTCTATATTAGATTTAGTCATAGTATATCAAATGTATCCGTCTTTAATTATCTCTTCTGAACGACGGAAAACAAATGTGTGTATGTATATATTTCATATCAATTTTTATATTTCTACGATATTTCATTAAACATACCACTTATAATATATTATGATCTTATCAGTTAGTTGATGTAATTAATAAATTATATAAGTCTATCCATTCGATCTTCTTATTTATTAAAATAATGGACAATTTAATTAAGTATTAGGAGGAGCGAATACATTTGATTAGTTTCAATTAATGTAAAGATCTCTTTTTTATATTATAAAATAAAAATAAAAATAAAAATTATCTTGTAAAACTAAAAAAATTAAAATAATTATAATTAAAACATATTAAATATTTAAATAATAAATTTTATTTTAAAAATAATCAATAACAATTACATTTCATTGTAATTTTTATTGTATTTCATAACAAAAGGCATAAGCGAAAAGAAAGACATAATATTATATATTATTTGGATTTTATACTATATTAAATAAAAAACTATTAAGAATATAAGTAATAAAGTTTAATATTGATTATGATTTATCAATATTATTTATATAATAAAAGTAATATATTATTTAAAATTTAAAATTTAATAATTAATAAAAATTGCTATTTAATCATAAGCTTATTTTTCCTTGTTATTTTTTGTCTTTTGCTTGTGAATAAACTTATATGTGATAATAAAAAAGTAGCATTATCATTTTATATCATATAATATTTTATACACTATTGCACCAAACGTCGTTTGACACGTACGCCTGATAAGATAAAGTTTTGTAAAATTTTTATACTATACAATAATTAATATATCATTATATAAGATATTATATCACATAAAATATTATCATTTCACTATCACATGAACCATTCTAATAAAAAACAAAAATCTAATAAAAAATAAATTATAGTAATTATAATTTATTTTAAATAAATATTTATTATTTATTTATTTACTCTCAATAAGACTTTGTTATTTTAATAAAATATAAAATAGTCAACAAAAACCCAATACTCTCTCTTTTGTGTATTTTGATTCTTTTTTATTCTTATTAAAATATATCAAGAAAAAATAAAATCATAATAAAATGATATTTTCTCAATTTTATTTAAATATAAATACAAAATTAATAAAACTATTTAAATATTTATTAGTTTTAATTTTATTTATTTAATTATATTTTTATTAAAATTTAATTATTCATAATTTATTTATATCTTTTTAATAATTATTTTTATATTTTCATAAATATAAAAATATGAAGGATGCAGGGGAAAAAAAAAGAAAGAAAAATATGTGTATAGAGGACTTTCTGTTTCCTTTTGATGTATAAGAACTTTCTTTTCTCCTAAGGCTTGATTGAGCTATACTTTATTTTTGATGTATAAGAGGGCTTCATTAAATAAGCTAATACAATATTAGTTGCACCAAACAATTAATAAATTCATAATATATTAATTGTAGGATTCAATATCATTTTGGTCCTTGCAGTTACACTAAACTTTGATTTTCATCCCCATAGTATTTTTTTTTTGCTATAAGTCCCTATATAGTATTGATACCCTTTGGGTTTTGTTCTTTAAGGAACCAAAACCAAATTAATTAATTATAGGGACTCATCCTTTATAAAAAATAGGGACCGATTCTTCAAAAAAAGTAACTACAATAAGGACTAAAACCTAAAAAAAAGTAAAAATTATAAGGACCAATAATTAATTCCAGGGACCAAAAACCAAATTTTTGATACTATATATAAGGACTAAAACCTAAACAAAATAAAATCAAAATTAGTGAAAACTATAGAGAGCAAAAACTTATTCAAACATTAATTGTATTAGTTTATACAATCATGTCTTATGCTATAGTGTATTATACTAATAGTTTTTATCCTATTATGCATACTAAATAGGTCCTTAAACATGCTTGGCATATTAGATATGATAGGGTAAATTAATATAATATATTATGATTTTCTTTTATATGAATAACTTTTTCAGTTGTTTGGTGTCAATAATATATTATATAAACTTATTTGCTAAAGTCTCCTTGTAGATCAAAATGATGAAAAACTTCATCATATTCAGAGAGATATGTATAGGCACAATTATCTTTTAAGGTATAAGGCGTCTGCTACTCCTTGATTTTTATATTTTATTCAAATAAAAATAATTATTAAATAAAAATTAATAAATAAATTATCCACAAAATAAATTTTAATAAAGAATATTTAACAATAAATGATTGTTTTCAATGAATAACTGTTTTACAAATAATATTTAATATAAGAATAGCTATTCATAATAATATAAAATAAATAAATAAATAACGGTTTATCAAAAATATGTAGATAAATAATAAACAATATTTAACAATAATATTGGCGGAGCTGAAATAAACAAAGTATGTATATGCATCTGTTTCACTTATGATCAAATATGCAGAGCTGAAATATTTCAGAAGATTGGCAGAACACAGACTGATCTGCTTATGGTGCTGTTGGGGGGTATCAGATACAGGGGATTGATATAATCAAGTGGGAACAAATCTGATATGGAAGAATAAATGTCTTTTGCTGTTTCTTGTGTTTTCTTTTTAGCTTTGTCCTTTGAGTTGGCTATCTCTCTAATCTCTGTGCTATTGCTCCTCTCTGTTGAGAGTTTGAGCATCGATTATCTAGGGGGGAAAAAAATTTTAGTAATAAATAATATTTAATATAAAATATAATATCAAATATTTAAAATAATTATAATTGATAAATAAAATTTTTTTGTATAACATTAGTTTTTAAATTTAAAAATTAATAAAAATAGTACACATTAATAAAAAGTACAAGTAAAAAATATTAAATTTAATCGTTCAAAATACACATTTTTCTATTTTTATTATTATATTTTTTTTTGGGTTAAATTTATATAATAACTAATGTATATAAGAAGATAAAGATTTTAAAAATTACATTTAAAAATGTTTTTATTTTTTGTTTCATTTAAATGCAACTACTTATGGGTACTGATTAGATAAATCTAGTAGCTATTAATATTACCAAAGCAAGGCCTTTGATGATCTGATCAGTGTAGTACTCAGGCTGTGATTCTTGCAGGCTCAGGAGATGATCTATCATGGTATTGGCACGTTGCTTCTTGCTGCGATGCTCTTCAATGAGCGCTTTCAAGAACGTGTCGGTCTTTTCACCGATCTTCTTAAGCCTCTTCTCCAAGTTCTCAAAATCAACCAACCTAAGTATAGGCATGAAGTCGTTCTTGTTGCTCGGCCCAGATAATCGCAGCAGCTCCGAAACCATGGCCCTGAACTGCTTTGCTTCTTCCAAATCGGCCATGTCGCAGTCATCCCCGTAGTACCTCTTCCCGGAGATCATCCTCATGACGCTGTTGAAGGTCATGTCATAGAACTTGGAAGTGAGTTCCACTTCCGCAAAGTCCTTGCGCGAGTCCTCCGCCAGCTTGTGAATCAGCCTTTGAGTTTCGTCCCTTCGGATTCCGGAGAAGCCGTTGATGCGGTGGGTTGAGAGGACATCGAGGGCGGTGATGCGGCGGAGGTTGCGCCAGTGTTCGCCGTAATCACTGGTACCTAAGGTGGTGTAGTTGTAGGCGATGTATTTTCCCGAGAGAAAGCGTGGCCTATTGGCCAGGACGACGTCGTTTATGGTGAAACATTCTTTGACCACGGACGGTGATGAAACAATGACCACAAGGCGTGACCCAAACCAGAGGGAAATGACGGGGCCGTATTTCTCTGAGAGGGCTTTGAAGGTGCGGTGGAGTGGCCTCCTGAGATGGTTGAGGTTCCCTATTATGGGGAGGGAAGGTGGCCCCGGTGGGAGGTTTTTGAACCTTCTTGCTCGGAGCACAAAGTTGAATATAAGGAAAATGGCAACATAGAGGAGAGAGTAGGACAACACTGGAAGGATCTCCATGGCTGATTTAATTTGGCTGGTGTTTGATGCCCCTTAGTGAGAGTGTTTTGTCTTTGGATGGCGAGATGGTTGTGAGTGACTCCGTGAAAGAATGGCGCCTTGCAGTTGCAGATGCATTTGTGTCAACTTGATTGCATACCACATTCATTTGTACCAACTAGCTAGGTTGCACATCTATCTATTATATGTGATTTATGATAGCGTATACACCATACATAACGGTGATTCATATCCTATCTAATCACACATCATATTAATTTATATATCATATATTATTAAATAAAATATAAATCTAATCAAGCGAGGTTTATATCTTAGGAAGAGTTTATATTGGTCTATAGATCACTATAAATTATAATGTACCAAACATTTATAACCATTAGATATTAATTAAAATAATATAAACGATTTAGATTTATTCAAATAAATTTTACCCACTATGGACCACTTTTGCCGCCGATCCACCGTAGTTATCCCACCTCCTCCATCTATTACTCGCTTTAATTGCTGCATGTGCAGCCGGCATCCACCACAAATCTCTCCTCACTATTGATTCCTGGTTTCAACCCTACCTCTACAAGCATCAGTTTTGATGATGCGAATAGAGGGGCTTGGTAGAAGAATACTTGGCTATTGGATGGAAGTAATGGCTATTAAACAGATAATAATAATAGCTGCTGAACGGAAATAATGGTACTTGTAAAAAAAAGTGTTGAAAATTTTGGAAAAAGCACCTTCAATGACCCTAAAATCTAAATCCTAAATCACTTACCATAAAGAGGAGGGGGTGACAAGCAAAAAATTTTGGAGAAACAATTGGGGAGACTTTTAAAAAAAAATTCTATGGTACATCATTCAGAGAAAAAAAAATTGGAGCATTGGTATTTGATAGACCAATGTAAACACTTCCTATATCTTATCTGATAGTAAATATCATGTGTCCAAATCAAACATTTTTTTATTATATCTAACACTAATTTAATTGCTATACAGCACATCCTAATTACAATTAAATCAAAATCTTTTTGGCTAAAATTTTCACTCACATTTTACTCTTCGCAGCGTTTCTTCTCTCCGTTAGATCTGTGTCTCGCGCAGCGTTTCTTCTTTCTGGTACGTCTGTGTCTCTTGCTCATTTGTATGTTTAAAGAATGGGCCACGGGTTGATTTGGAAAAGATTTACAATTGTTCTGTTGGAAAGCCATTCACTTTGGAAAAGTTTTGGAGGCGCATGCGGGCAAGGGCTAAGGGACAGGGTAGATTTGGGAGGCGTCTACCATAGTTGAAGACATGAAGAAAATGGAAGTTGTCTCATTCACTGGGGGTTCGTTTGGGGGCATACAGAGCGATGCTCGTGACTAGCTACGGAGCAATTATTGAAGATTAATAACATATCAATTAAATTTATAAATTAATAATAAATTTTATTTTAAAATATTATTTTATTATCAATCATGGAGACCCAAAAATTTGTCTGATTGGTTGCACTAGATTACCTTATCCATTCGTTTGCTTTCCGGCATACGCCAACTTCTGAATGGTTGCACGAGATTACCTTATCTATTTGTTTTGATTTTGTCAAATTAAAGTCATTTTCTGGTCTGATTAAAGTCATGAAGGCTAAATCTTTATGTCGGGCTTTTAGTTGTAAATAATTGTGGGCCTGTATCTAATTATATTTCTACTGTGTGGCCCACCCTTTTATCTCATTATGCTGTAGCCCACATTGAGATTGGGTTGTCTTTCAAATTTATGTTCAATGAAATTCATATTCACGACAAAGCCAAAAATGCAAAGGAATGGACCATGGGTGATGATGGGCGACAATGCAATACGATGATTAATATAAGGCAATACATCAGGCACCAAAATGTGGAGAGCCCAAAGACTCTGTGCGAAGTCTATGTTTTTGATTTTGTATTTGGTCGTTTGACCCCAAAAAAAACACAAGATTATGCATTTGGTAGATAATAATAAAATGTGAGACATCATATCACAAAATTGTTAATTAAAGGAATAATAAATAATTTGAAAGCTAAACTATTGATCTTTCATGGTGTTAAATGATATTTTTTTTTTAATTTTATGAATATAAATGTATTAATAGAATGACGAGCATAAAACTAAAGTTTAGCATAAAACTTCGTTTATAATTCTTCTGTTTCATGAATGTTCTTTCATATATTTACATATAAAGTTTATAAGAGTTCCAATTTTTTTTCTAACCAATTTGTTAATTTATAGTCAAGCTATAAAGAATTATATACAGAAATTTGCAGTCTTGATTTTAAGGTGTATGCCATTACTAAAAATTATCATCTTTGTATTTATTATGCTATAGAAATATTCTGTATTGATCATTAATTTCTTTATTGTTACTTTCATTTTATTGATTAATATTTTGATTTTATTCTATGATTTATTATTTTTTAACTTTATAATTTTTGAAATGTATAGATAAAGTTATATTTTTGCACGATTCGCATGAAAAAAATAGAAGTTTTACAATAAATTGATTTTTCTTGCTTTATCCATATTAAGTACTTAAAATATTTATTAAAATTTTTTTAAAATGAAATAAAAATTAAAATAATTATTATTAAAACATAATAAGTATTTAAATACTAAATTTTATTGTTTTTCATAATAAAAAGGCACAAGTGAAAAGAAAAATAGAATATTGTTTATTAGTTGGCTTTTATGTTATATTGAACAAAAAACTGTTAAGAATATAAGTAATAATGTTTAATATCAATTATGATTGATCAATATTATTTAATTTAAAATTTAAAATTTAATAATTAATAAAAATGGTTTTCTATCATAATTTATTTATTTTTTGCTTGTTATATTTTTGTTTGTGGTCAAAAATGTATATGATAATAAAAGGATAATATTATTATTTTATATAATATCGCACCAAACATCATTTGGCATGCTTGATAAAAAATGGTTTGATAAAATTTTAATACCATATAATGATTGACATGTCATTATATAAGATGTTATATTACACAAGATAATATTTTCCTTTCATTATCACAAACCACTCTAATAAAAAACAAAAATTAATAGAAAATAAAATTATATCAATTATATTTTTATTAAATAATATTTATTATTTAATTATATATTCTCAATAAGTATTTGTTATTTTGATAAAATTTAAAAAAGTCTAAATATACACAATACTCTCTCTAGCTTTTCATGTATTTTGATTCTTATCTAAAATATAACCAAAAATAAATAAATTATAATAAAATAATATTTTTATTAATTTTATGTAATTATAATTTTAAAATTGATAAACATTAAAAATTTATAATTTATTTACATATTTTTAATAATTATTTTATTATTTTTATAAATATAAAAATATGAAAGAGAAAGAGAGGAAAAAAAGAAAAAGAAAGCTCTTATATATCAAAGTTCAATAAGACCTAATTTCATATCTCAAAACTTGATTAAGTTAACATTATTTTATTGCATAAAGGGGTTTTAATGGATAAGCTAATAAATACAATATTAAAAGTTGCACCAAACAACTATTAAATTCTTAAGGTATTATACGTTTAAATATCATTTTGATCTATGTAGTTATACCAAATTTTGGTTTTCCCTATAATATTGTTCTTTTGATGATATAAGTCCTTATAATTTTGTACCATTTGGGTTTTAATCCTTGAGGGGTCAAAATCAAAATAAATTAAACTATAGGAGCCCATCCTTAATTTATGAAAAATAGGGACCAATCTGTCATAAAAATTGCAACTATATGGACTAAAATCGAAAAAGGTAAAATTTATAAGGATCAATAATTAATTTTTGTTTGGGACAAAAATTAATTTTGTGTTGGACATAAAAAAAAAACCCTCAACTTTTTCTCTCTTTTATTTAATATTCTCTCTCTACTATTGTTTTTTATTCAAATAATATTATTTTCTTATTTGAATAATATATAGGTAATTAAAATTTAACTAGTATTATTATACTTTGGATATATATAAAATATTAAAACAATATTAAAATTCAACTATTCAAGTAATATTTAACAATTCACTTATCAATACTAATTTACGTGTTTATTATTACTTGAATTAGTACTATTTTTATATTACCTGAATTAGTATTACTTCAATACTAATTCACGAGTTTTTTTTTTTAATTTACTTCAACAATTCATGTAAACAATTAACATATTTTTTATTTGCCTTTCTAAATATATTTTATTATCTAAAATATAAATTGAGTTTTTCATGAATCAAATCGTGAACTAAACTTTTTCTTTTTAATAGAAAATCTTGTACTAAACTTCGTACTAATATTATCATAAGTTAACGTTGCTTTTTTGATGTATCAAGTACTAAAACATGAGTTATTCGAACATTAATTTAATTGTATGCAAGTATTTTTAAAAAATATTTTATTAAATTAGTAAACTAAATTTATCCAAAGTATAGTAATATACTAATTAAAATTTTAAGCACTTATATATTTTTCAAATAAGAGAAATATAAAAAAAAAAAAAGTTATTTGAATAAAGAAAAATAATGAAAAGAGAATATTAAATAAGAGAGAGAGTGAGATAAAATTATATGAGTAATTGATGTAAGTGAAAGTAAATTACAAAATTACTCAGAATTGTATATCCATCCATCCATCCATCCATCCATCCATCCATTATTATCTATAAAACACAGATTATGCAAAGTGGATATGCACACGTGGCATTCACAAAGTACATTACTTTCCCGCTTAAAGCACTAATCCGCTATGTTGCAGTTGATGCAGTATAAAATTCCTTTTTTGTCCCTCTTTCAATTCCTTTCGGTTATGTATATCTTAATAACATTTAATTAAATTTTTAAAACTTAAAAAAATCAACCTAACATCTTGATAGAAGATATATCTTCTACAGTCTTCTACAATCTTTTCACATCCATTATTATCGTTTCAACTGATATTAATATTATTATGCATCTTCTTATATTCCCCAAAATTACCCAAGAAAATTTCCAAAGCATTCCAAGCGGCCACCGTCCATGTATCTTCAACTTCTACATAAACACAACTTTTCTTGAATGTGACTCTGTTTGGATTGGTATTATCCACAGGAATTTTCCATCCTCTCTCCCAAATTTTTATTATACTCTTTCTCAACTTCTACTTATGTTGTTTGTATTATGCTTTTTCCTGCAATTGAATATTTCGAAGGAGAATAAGCAAGAAAGAGGCATATTTTCCCTTCATTTTCAATGTTATGTGCTTCTGATGTTGTTTTTGAAATTCTTTACTTCTGATACTATTCATATTCTAAATGCCCATATATCAAAATTTTATGTGGTCTTGTGTTGTTATGGAAATTCTTTACTTCTCATTTTATTGATATTTTAAATGCCAAGCTATGTCTAACTGTATGTTAATAGTGGAATGAGATATTTGTGTTCGCTATTACTTGTAAGTCTTTTTTTTGGTGACATTTGTCAGATTTCTCATTCTTGCTCCATAAGAATTTGTCATTTTTTTCTTTATTATTCAAAAGAAATTGCTACTTTTATTGAATTTTGACTGGTTTTGATTCTGTTTTTCCTTTATGCCAATTGTAAATCCTGTTTCTGCAAAAATTGCTTCTTAATGAGTCTTCTGTTAGTAGCAACAATGACACTAAATCTTCATGATTAGTCTTTAAAGACATTGAATCTTCATAATCAATCCTTCGAATTTTTTCCTATTCTTTGTCTGGTTCTGGTACTAATAATATTTGCACTTCATGTTTATCCTTTTTCGTTTTGCAGTTCAACAAGATGTATTTTGGGTTTTGGATTGAAGTAGATCCATTGCATGTAATCTTCATCATGTGTAATTTATATTATTTTATTTTTTTTATTCACTTTGAAGTGTCTTCAAGACTGTTTATCTTCTGTATATTGTAGTAATGATATATATATATTTTTTTTAGAAATGTTGCCTTATTCCACAATCTTTTACAATACCCTATATTGATGATGTTCCATCGAAGGTTTTGATCAAAGATCCCATGGGGAATGCTATTGATGTAATGGTGCAAAGAAGTGGCACATTACTTTATTTCACTGCTGGCTGGCATAATTTGTTGACACTTTATAACCAACCTTTGGGTGCATGGGTTAAGATGTTCTACATGGGCCAAACAATTTTTAAAATTGAAACAATTGAAGGATGTCACTTTGGTGATGTTAGATTTCCTATGCCTCCTACTATTGTTCATCTCAAGCTTGGTGTAAAAGTCAATCAAGTCATTTAGTTTCCAAAGCTAATACATTTCTGTCAAAAAACCTTTATTGGCAAGCCCACAGATTTCACTTATTTGGTAATGCGATTTAATTTCTTACAAAGTTAACTATCCAATTTGTATTAATTTTTATTAACTCAACCTGTTATTTTTATAATTATCTTTTTAACATTAAATGCAGAAAATACCAAGTAGTTGGTGTGCCACAGCTTTGCCATCAAAGCCAAACAAAATTACTTTGGTTTCTATTACTGCATATGCTATAACTTCACATATTCGATGGGATGATAGTGAAGCTTATGTCACTAGGGGATGGAGTGATTTTTGTCATGAAATGAATATTCGAAAAGGCAATAGAATTGAATTTGGAGTGCGCTGGTTCGACGACAACACATTATATGTGAAGACCATATAGTTCCCCGTGGTGTTGGTGGTTTAGAGTTGATTTAGATGTGAAGCTTTAGGAAGGGGCTAAAAAAAGCTTTTTGTCTATTTTTTCAAGTATTATTCAAAGTTATCATTTACATTTTTGTCTAAAGACATTTATTATTAATGTTGATGGTTTCCTTTTGATATATAATAGTATTGGATATTGTCTTCTATTTTTACTATACATATGGGCATTGGAATCTTTACAAGTGGTGATGTCTTGATCATATTTTGTTTCTGAGTTATGGAACATATTGGAAAGAATAATTAAGTTACTTGGATTATATTCTTAATTGACTGAAAACTTTGTCATATAATTGTTAAAGGTATACTGGTTTTTTTTTTTTTTTTCCAGACATGGTTGGCTCAGAAAGAATTAAAAACCAATTATATATAATAAGGTTGAAAAACCAATGATGAACATGAATAAAATAATCTATAATTGCACTAATTCTTTCACTGTTAACTCTCATTGATGCTTACAAGTGTTTTGTTGTTTGATATTTGAAAAAGGTAATTGATCCATATGATAATATGTATAATCTATTCACATATAATAATTTAGAAAATCCAATGTTTTTAATTTTGTAATGTACCTATTTTATTCATCTTTTGATTTTATCCTATTCACGTCAATGAACTTTGATGAGTTGTTTTAAATAAATGTACATACCTATTCATATATAGAGTGGTATATAATGTCAACAACATAATGCATGGTTCATTAATATGAATTCTTTTCAAATAATGCTTTATACACTTCTAGACACTCCATTAAAATCGTGTATGATAATAATGGATTCTTGGTACTTCACATTTTTATCATTGAAAATAAGCCAATAAAGAGCTCGGGAATCTAGATGATTTTTCAACGCATACTTATTTGGTAAGTAAAAGCTTTGCAGTACTTTATCTTCTAGAACATGTTTATTTTTAGTTATCTTTTAAATTTTAATTCATCTCATTGCTATTCTCTTGGTTAACATTCTCTTAATTATGGTTAGATATTACTTGCAGTGATATTAGGTTTTGGTATACGAGCTGACTGCATGCCATAATATGCCTCACCTGCATTTTAGAATATAGACTTCAATATAGACTTCAATGGATATATTATACAATTAATTCTTTGTAGTACTTTATCTTCTAGAATAGGTTTATTTTTAATTATCTTTTAAGTTCCAATTGATCTCATAGCTATTTTCTCGATTAATGTTCTTTGAATTCTGGTTAGAGATTACTTGCAGTGATATGCATGCTTTGGCATACGAGCTGACTGCATGCCATAATATGCCTCACCTACATTTTAGAATATAGATTTCAATTTCAATGGATATATTATATAGTTAATCCTTTGTAGTACTTTATCTTCTAGAATAGGTTTATTTTTAATTATCTTTTAAGTTCCAATGCATCTCATAGTTATTTTCTCGGTTAATGTTCTCTTAAGTGTGGTTAGAGATTACTTGCAGTGATATGCTTTGGTATACGAGCTAACTGCATGCCATATTTTATGACTGCATCCCATCGATAATCAAAACTGAAAAGTCTCTTTGCTTGCATATATTCTTTTTGTGAATTTTTTTTTTTCACCTTGCTTTTAGTTTGGAATTTGAATTCCTAACAAATAGGTACTATATATATATGGTCATTAGTGTTAACAGATTTTCACCTTTACTCTGCACCAACTATCCTCTTCACTCTTCTTGGATAACACTTTGTTTTTCAAGCTTCTGCTTTAAGGCTTTAACCATGGCAAATCGGTACCCATTCTTTTGCTATCTATATGTGTTATCATTTTAGAACATTTCTTTGAACCTACTTTCTATTATTACACCGATGACATTATTTTTTTTTTTTACAGGTATGATTTGATCAAAGATATTAATGTTGGTCCTAAGCATAAAGTATGGAAGATCAAGGTTAGAGTCATTAGACTTTGGAGAGTTACCTCTTTTACATCACCTAGCCAAAAACCTCCTATTGAAATGGTCTTGCTAGATGAACAGGTTCAATTATTTCAATTATTTCTTTCTAATGGTCTTTCATTATTATATTCCTTTTGCCATTTTTAACGTAATGATTCATTTCTTTATTTTTTATGATGTGTAGAGACATCGTATACAATGTTCGATTAAAAGCTATCATGTGCCTTTCTTTGAAAATTTCCTCTTAGAAGGGAATGTGTATGTGATGTCAAACTTAGCTGTTGCTCTGAACTCAACAAAGTATAAACCAACTAATCATGAGTTTAGGATATTCTTCAAAAGAGAAACAAGTGTTTCTCTTATTGACGATTCTGAAATCCCAATCAATGGATTCTTTTTTGTTCCTTATAGTCAAATTTTGACCGAGAAAAGGGAAGACAACTATTTAGTGGGTATGACTTATATACTCTATAAACTCTTTAATTCTCTTGTGTTGTCAAGTGATTGCTTCACTGGTTGTTTCAATATTTTTGTTCTTGAAGCTCCTGTTAAAATTAACAATTGACAATTATAATGGTTAAATTTATTCCACATGTACTGCCAACTCATATCAAGACTTACCATGCAGAAAATTTTACTAAGCATCATTCTTAGATGCATATAACCCTGTATATTAAGTTCAATCTACTTTATAGCTAAGATTGCACATACTAGACTATATATGTGAGCTTCTTGCTTTTCATTTTAATTTTTCATTCAATAATAAAAGTTGACATATATGTAATGTCACTAAACATGTTATTTTGATTGTGTAAGATTCCCGTGCATCGCATGGGCATCTACACTAGTTGATTAAGAAAAGAGAGAGTTGGATTTTATATCTAACACAAAATGTGAAACTTGTTAACTTTTATATGAAAGTATGGATATTAGCAATCTCCATAGCTATAGGGACAAAAACCTCATTTAAACCTTAATTAATTGTGTTAATTTATACAATCATCTCTTATAGAGTGTGTCAAACAGGCCTTTTCTAAGATCCTATACCATTATGGCTTATATTATAATATTTTGTACTGTTAGACCTATGTTCTAACATGCATACCAAACAGAATCCTTAAGCATGCTTGGCATATTAGATATGATAATAGATTATGAGTTTTTTTGTGTGAACAATAAATATTATGACTTTATCAACTGTTTATCAACAATGTATTACATAAGTTTATTTTTTTAAATTTTTTTATATATCAAAATGATGAATAACTTCATAAACTTTGATTTTTTATATTTTATTCAAAACAAAAATAATTATTAAATGAAAATTAATAAGTCAATTATATACAAAATAATTTTTTAACAATAAATGAATGGTTTCAATGAATAAATGATTAAAAAAGTTATATTTAATATAAGAATAACTATTCATAATAATATAATAATATATAAATAAACAAATAAATAATAACTATTTATAAAAAAATATAAATAAATAATAAATAATATTTAATATATGAATATTTAAATAATTACAATTGATAAATAAACATTTTATGTATAACATTAATTTTTAAATTTAAATATTAATAAAAATAGTATTTATATTTTCTTTGCTTAACAAAGTACGAGTAAAACAATATAAAAATTTATTCTTTGAAAATACTTATTTTTTCTATTTTTATTATTATATTTTTTTTGTTAAATTTATATAATAACTAATGCATGTAAGGAGATAAATTTCTTAAAAATTATATTCTAAGGGAGATTCTCTGGTGAAGCATATTAAAATACTTCATCATCAAACTATGATGTGTAGCAAATGAGTATAGGACATGTGTGTTGGCTAGGCTCCATATGAAATGAATCTAAATTTATGATTAAAACTTAAAAAAAAGTTAATGAATTAGGTTATTATTAAGAATAATAATAAAATAAAAATAAAAAAAATATATTTTTTAAATCATCCCTACTCTTCCCCCATAAGCCCATCTATCGTAAATCTCATTCAAACTTCCATGGATAAAGTTTAAATCTCACCTAACTATGGAGTGTACTGCCCTTCCTCTCCCAATACTTATCTTGTCGCCACTCTCACGCTGTGATTTTTAAGATAATGCACCTATTTTAAGATACACACATTTTTTTTTTTTAACATGATGCAACTAGTTATTAATATTACCAAAGCAAGGCCTTTGATGATCTGATCAGTGGAGTATTCAGGCTGTGATTCTTGCAGACTGGGGAGATGATCTATCGTGGTATTAGCACGCTGCTTCTTGCTGCGATGCTCTTCAATGAGCCCTTGCAAGAACGTGTGGGTCTTGTCACTGATCTTCTTAAGCCTCTTCTCCAAGTTCTCAAAATCTTCTTAAGCCTCTAATAGTATACGTATGACGTCGTTCCTGTTGTTTGCCGCAGAAAGCTTCTGCAGCTCCGAAGCCATGGCCCTGAACTGCTTGGCTTCTTCCAAATCCGCCGTGTCGAAGTCATCCCCGTAGTACCTCTTCCCGGAGATCATCCTCATGATGTTGTTGGAGATCATGTCATATATGATATATAGCACTTGGAAGTGAGTTCCACCTCGGCCAGCTTGTGAATCAGCCTTTGAGTTTCGTCCCTTCGGATTCCGGAGAAATTGTTGATGCGGTGGGTTGAGAGGACATCGAGGGCGGTGATGCGGCGGAGATTGCGCGAATGTTCGCCGTAAGAGCTGGTACCTAAGGCGGTGTAATTGTAGAAGATGTATTTTCCCGAGAGAAAGCGTGGCCTACTGCCTATTGGCGAGGACGACGTCGTTTATGGTGAAGCATTCTTGGACCACGGACGGTGATGAAACAACGACCACAAGGCGTGACCCAAACCAGAGGGAAATGACGGGGCCGTTTTTTACGGAGAGGGCTTTGAAGGTGCGGTGGAGTGGCCTCTTGAGGTGGTTGAGGTTCCCTATTATGGGGAGGGAAGGTGGACCTGGTGGGAGGTTTCTGAACCATGTTGCTTGGAGCACAGGGTTGAATATGAGGAAAATGGCAACATAGAGGAGGGAGGAGGACAACACTGGAAGGATCTGCGTTATGGATTTAATTTGGCTGGTGCTTGATGCCCCTTAGTGAGTGTTTTGCATGCATTGTGCCAATTTGGTCGCATATATACAGGTAGAAATATAAATCTTTAATTATTGTTCAATCTGAGAGAGAAAGAACATGAACTGATAAAAAACAAGAGTTGAGCAATACTCGTGGATGACAAAATCTATGGAGAGCGACATAATGTTTAAAAAATACTAAAGATTTAGTTTAGTTATTTTTTGAAAAAAGGGAAGGGATTCATATAATTATATTTACTTTAAGAGTAAATTTTGTATACTTATATCATTTGAATACCTTTTAATAAACTTTGAATTTCATCAATTTAATCGTTGAATTATTTTATATTATCTTGATAATTAAGTTTACCAAATTTTAGAAAATTTGGACACTAATAAATATATAATTTAATAATCAAACATTTACTTGCATTTTTCAAACTATATTATATGTCAAAATAAAATGATATGATGAAGTATTAAATTATTTTTAAATTTTATATATTTAATCTGTGTAATAAGAAGTTTCAATTTAACGATTGAATTTACGAAATTCATTATCCATAAAATATTATTCAATGGAGTAAGAATACCAAAATTTATTTTTGGAGTAAGCTGACTCCTACCATTTTTAAAATAAGATTAATTTTTATATATGCTGAAACTATAAAATAAATTTACATTGTCATTCAATAAGAATAAAAGAAACTATTATATACATTATCTTAAGTAATTATATTACATAAACTTAACTTTAAAAAGTATAACATGATAGTTTTTTTTTTATTGAATAATAGTGTGAATTTATTTAAATTTACATTATTAGTATATAAAATTATTCTCCTTATCAAAATGATCATTTCCCTAAAATTTTGTATGACTAAATGATATGACATTGTTAGGATTATATGTTTATTTTTTATTTTCTAAGCATTATTTAATGAGTTTGTTTTTAGTGTATGTTGACAGTCAATTAATAAAAATATAAAAAGTATCAAATTATATTAAATAATTATCTATTTAATAAAATATTTATTATAATTTAATATTTTTTTATATTTTTATTGATTGATAATATAAAATTATTTTATACTATCAATATATAAAAATTAATCTCTATTTAATTGTTTTTTTTTATTCTTCTCAAATATTCTCCCGTCAAAAGCAATTCTGTTGAAATATTTTAGATTTTATAAGAGGTATAACTCTATCAATATTAATTACTACATATTCAAAAATTAAATCAAGACCATTAATTATGGGGGAGGAGCATCTAAGCGTTATTTAATTTTAAATAACTTACACAATCTCAATTTTATTACGTGTTTATTTATTCTTTAATCAAACGAGAAAAACATTAAATAGTTAAAAAAACAAATATCAAGCTTTACTATGGATGATTAAATATATGGAGCAAGACTGATGATAAAGAAAAGAAAGAGTTAATAATTTAATAATTTAATTTTTTTTACCAGATTTAATAATTCAAAATTATTCCTGCAGAAAGCAATTATTAAGATTGTTCGATTATGTGATTTGATTTGATAGGATAATGTGATAAGATTTGATATGATTGACATATAATTCAGGAGGATGAGATTTGATATGATCGACCACGTCCAAAAAAAGATTTGATATGATCGACATATAATTAATGAGGATGATTAAACTCAATCTCTTAAGTAACCTCACTATTTGCACCAGTGCTGCTTTTCCCATTGCTTTGAATATGTTCTATATGAAAAAGGATAGTACTCTATTCAGAAGTAGATATTAACGGTGGCTAATATGTTTCCACAAAAAATTTTTTTAAAAAATGCTATATATATATATATATATATATATATGAAGAGAGATTAATATTTTACATTTATTTAGTATTAATATGTGAGAATTATAGTGTAAATAAAAAATAGAATATATAAGTTATTATGAGTGGTCTAATAATAATAGAATTAAATATTATACAGAAGATCATAGATTTAAATCTCATTGTTATTAATATACAAAAAAAAAAAAAATGCAGTAACCTGCTAGGAGGGTAGCTAGGAATATTCTACCTACTAGAAATAGACTGCTATCTAAAAACATCCAGGTAGGAAATGGGTGTTACCTTTGCAAAGGAAACACTGAATAGGTTTGGCACTTATTCAACTCTTGTCTATATTTTCTTTCTGTTATGGATTCTTCTGAGATGCAGGTTCAGGTGAATACAATTATCGATGATCTTCATGCTTGGCTTGAACATCTACAAAATAGCTTTCGTACAATGAATAACAGGATAGAGAATTAGTGGCTACAATTTGGGAAGGGGTGTGGAGCTAGAGAAACCAAGCATGGCTCCAAAAACCAACATTAAGCCCTTTTCAACTATTCCTCTAGAGTGCTACTAACTCGAGGAGCTTCAGACAGGTGCATGTGAGGAACAATCTCCAACCTAAGTCCAATCAGCTGCCACGAGAAAGTTGGGAAGCGCCATCACCAGAAGTCTTCAAGGTGAACATGGAAGGAGCCACCTTCGAAGAAGACAGAGCTTATGGCGTTGGTGTCGTGATTTGCGACTGGAGAGGAAGGTTTGTTGCCGGGAAAAGTAAGAAGTTCACAGGTGCTGTAGAAGCCCAAAGAGCAGAGACCACAACTATGAAAGAAGGGCTGCAATTGGCAATTGATTTGGGAATTAGGGCATTGGCCCTAGAGAGTGATGCGAGGGTATTTTGGGTCTGCTTCAATATTTTAACACCCAATATACTCCTAGGGGTTGCAATAATATAGCTGATAAACTGGCTAAATTAGCTAAGGATTGGGATTTTAGAGTATGGATTAAGGAGGCTCCATCTTGTATCAAAAACATGTTAGCGTCTGAGACTTTAGTTTAATGAATTCATACTTTACATTCAAAAAAAAATGCACTAACTATAACGAAACTATAAAAGAATAAGGGGCTGTTTGGCAGTTTAAAAACTATTTAAACATACAAAACAAAATCATCTATGTTGTTCCAGATAAAAATGAAGTAGTTCAAAATTAACTAATAATTAGTTTGAAACTAACTTAAAATTACGTTGAAAAAGAGGTGAGAAGAAAAAATAAAATGAAAAGCTGAGATAGAAAAAAAGAGATTAATTAAAATAATTAAATTAATTTTTGCAAAACTAGTTTAAAGTTAGAATTGTTTTAGATAAAATTTAATTTTAAAAAGTTCAAATAATTAAAAAAACAAATAATTATAAAAAAATCAAATCAATTTCTCTGTTTTAAAACTTTTCAAATAAAAACACTTTATTTATACTGTTAGTATCGATTAGGAATGCTCATAAACCGCTGATTCCAGTTGATTGATTGCGTATATCTATTAATAATTGTTGATTACATTTAAAGAATATGAATAAAGAGTATATATCTTTATTATCGGTGTGTATATATATTTAACACTTAAAAAGATATAACAAATTGAGATTGGGTTTAGCGGACAGCAATAAAGAGATTAGTCCATCATAACGTAGTGAACTATAGTTCGAACATTAATTCTTCTCAACTCTTCTCAATGTATTGTGTGAGTGTTTTTGGCTTGTTTTTCTGCTTCAAATGACTGACAATATGAAGGAAAATTAACATTAAGGACCGATAACAAGGGTTAATTTAGATAAAAAAAAAAGAACCAATTATATCAAAATTATTAAAAAAAACT
Organism: Pterocarpus macrocarpus; assembly: GCA_031439585.1. Classification (NCBI taxonomy): domain Eukaryota; kingdom Viridiplantae; phylum Streptophyta; class Magnoliopsida; order Fabales; family Fabaceae; genus Pterocarpus; species Pterocarpus macrocarpus. The sequence goes on along the minus strand of CM062518.1, from coordinate 35,292,117 downwards.
TAGTTGAATAATATTCCAGAAGGAGCAAAAAAATTTTTTTGGATAAACAATAATATCCTTAAACTACCTCTTAATCTATCTTTTGTCTTTTACCTCCTTTACTGAAAATGCTTTATCTCTTTCAACCCTCCCACTCGTTGCCACGCCTTCATTTGTTGCTCATCAAACACAAAGTCGTTTGTCATTCTATGCACACATCCTCCTGCAATTTTGGTTTTTCTCTTCCACCATTTTAAGTCCTCCAACAATTCCTTTCTCTGATGAAGGTGTAGCAATTTTATAGATGCTAGTGCTACAGTTTATGCTGGATAGCAGTTGGAGTTATAGATTATCCAGGAGTTTGCAGAGAACAGGATATATATGGTCTTTGTTTTTCTTCTTTTGTTGAGTTCTGTATGCCTTGGTTTTCTGGTGAACTTGAATTTGGTGCTTCTCTTCTTTACGAGAGTTTAGAGCCTCTCTTAACTATAAAAAAAGTCTGCCAACAATTCTTTTCTCTTTTCTCTTTGTGATTGTTATCCTACACCTTCACATCTTAATTGGTTGGTTCTTTTTTTATATAACTGCTTTTGAATAGATTTCCTCTTTTAGTTGAGCCAAAACTACCAAAATTAGGAGGTTTTTGAACCTTATTACTTGAAGCACAAGGTTGATGATGAAGCAAATGGCAAGATAGAGGGTTTAGCAGGTTTTTGAGCCTTCTTGCTTGGAGTACAAGGTTGAAGATAAAGAAAATGTCAAGATAGAGGAGAGACTAGGACAACATTGGAAGGATCTCCATGGTTGATTTGGCTGGTGTATGATGGCCCTTAGGAAGTGTTTGGTTTAGGGTTCAGGGTGGTAAGATGGTTGCGTGTGATTCCTTGATTCTTGAAAAGAATGGCGCCTTGCACACGCATTTGTGCCAGTTAGGTTGTATAGCAAGTACATAATTATTGTTCAATCAAAGAGAGGAAAAAAAATATGGTTTAATTAATCTGCAAGTCCCTATAATTTTACTCAATTTTCAAATATATTTTTATAATTTAAAAATTTGTAATTAAGTCCCTATATTTTAAAGAAATTTTCAATCAAGTCTTTATCGTTACAAAAATGCCAATTTAAATAGAATATTCTTACAAAATATTCTCTCATCTTCTTCACCCCCTCCCTTATCTCTCCCCCACCACCCCCACCCCATCTACACCTTGTTCATCAAAATTCCACCCTTAAACACCTTGTTCTACATTCATCACCATCTTCAAACACACATATATAAATAACCAAGAATTCTAAGCCACCAAAAATCCAACTTTTTTCACTAAATTATCCAATCTCCTTCATGGAATGGGAAGCCACATAACATATACATATTCAGAGCCACATTAAAGCAAAATAAAGACAACAAACAACTAAAACAATAAAGCACCAATTAATAAAACAAAATATTCTTCAACCACCCAAAACAATACCTAAAAACCAATCCTCTCATGGAGACCACTCCCAACACACCTCAAAAAGCACAAGAACTTCAAATACCACCATAAAACAGCACAAAAGCAATTCTTCATAATATAACCCCACCCTGAAGCTCCAAAGGGAATAGTGCAGAAAATTATTCCATCTCTGTGCATAAAACCCAAAACAACCTCCACTTCCTCAAGTAAAGCAAGAAAATATAGAGTTGTTGATAGTGAAGCAAGATGGTGGAGGCAGTGGGCAACAATTGTAGCAAAATGGTGGTGGGGGCAGTGGGCAAAGGGAGGGAACGTGATTGAAAAGAGTGATGGGCGTCTAAAGTGCACTATATTAAATGGGTGTATTGATACTCTATACTAGTTTTAGCCATGGATTTCTTTTTTATATAGATTGAATGGTTTCGATAAACAAAGTGTATGGTGCACCTGACTTCATCAAGTGTACCAAAATACTGACCAAACGTTTTTTGTAACGGTGAATATAGATAAGGACTTGATTGGAAATTTTTTTTATAATATAGAGATTTGATTTCAAATTTTTAAACTATAGGGACCTATTTAAAAATTAAGTAAAATTATACAAACCTGCAGAATAATTAATCCAAAAAACATCAACTAATAAAAAATAAAAGTCAACCGTTATTTATGGATGACTAAATTTATGGAGAACGACATAACAATAAAAGAAGTAAACATTTAATAATGTTATCTTTTTCAAAAAGATTAATTTCTATACACACTACACTACAAAATAAATTTGCATTTTCATTCAATAAAAATGCATATTATCATAGATAGTTATATAAATATATATAAATTGAAAAAGGATAACATGATGATTTCGTACAATTTCTATAATAGTTTATTTTTTACTATCAGTGTATAGAAATTATTCTCTTTAGGATGTGCTTGGTATGAGGTAAAAATGGAGCTTCACATGAAATTCATCCATAAAAATTTCATTCCCATTTTTACCCCCATAACAAATACATCCTTATTGGGATTAATTGATATTCTTCACCAAATTGCGATAAGGATGCTAGATTAAGGGCTGGTGCTCGAATTTCCCATACTCCCCTATTATGTTAGTATATAATTTAAATGGGGTAAGGTCATCGAAAAAGATGAAAGTGTGGTGTATCACTTATGGCTCTGGTTTGGAAATTCTTAGTTTTGATGCAGCGCCTACCCCTTAACAAGGGTCGAGGATTCTATATCTGAAAATAGAGAAATTTGTGCTGGGAGAAGCCGTCCCATAATGGGTCTTTTTAGCTCCTCAAGCCAGATGTAAGCGATGGATCAAAGATCAATTGGATACTAGTGTCAAAGACCAAAAATATCTAAATAATCAGTTTTTTAAAATTTCAAACTATCCTACAAAATTTAAGATGATTTGTTAAGTATAACATTCTTAATACTTTTTATGATGAAGTTGACCAATTACTGGCTCAATCAAAATTCATACCAGCTTCTATCTTGGACCACAAAATAATTAATGAAACATAAAAGCATACAACAATATGTAATTATCGCATGATCAATATTATTGACACATGGATTTTAGTTATATCCATTTAGATTACTTTTCTTTGTTTTTGGGTTAAATACTTTCTAAACTCCTTGAGTTTTGAGTTGATGTTTTATCTGTCAGTAAAATACATGGTTTCGCCTTATCCCCAAACGTTGGGTTGTATTGTTTTACCAGAGACATTCATCTATATTCTATGAATAAAAAAAAAAGGTTCACTTGTCCCTTTCTTCATGTGTGGCTTCCTTTTTCATTTATTCCTAACAAAACTCTATTAATTCCTACTTAATTAAAATAATTAAAAGGGAAAGATATATTTATTACCAAAAGAAAAATGGGAAATAGATTTTGTTTCACACAATGGAAAGGATCAAGATGCGTTGGATTTTGCTAAATAATTTACAATCCACGAATTTCATGCAGAATAAGGTTCTTGACAAACGTAAAGTTTAGCAGTGAAAGACGAATAGCTACAGTTTTAATTTTTTCTCTTTCATATTCTTCACTTCTTTACACCTTGCAAAGGAAAAAAGCTCGCATACGTCTTCCCTTCCAGGTTTCCACAATCGAAATAATACTCTTATTCACTTCTAAAGAGATGCGGTATTTTCGGTAAAGCTGGGAATAGTTTATTTGCACTATCATAAAGTGAATATACAATATTGAATTTGTACTAGTTAACTATTTTTCTTTTGACTGAGGAACTGAATGACTATAGTTACTGGTTCTCATCTTTTTGTTATCTGTACCTGCAAGATCATTATTGCATAGGTAACCTTGATACGACGTACTATTATCTTATAACCTTCAATTAGAATATCAAGCTGTAAACGACTGGTAAGCAAAGAGAACTTATGCTTTTGTATAACTTTTATGTACAATGTCTGCACACTCTTCTCCCCGCCCTTCCCTTCGAATCTTTCATAAACAAAGGGACTTAAAATTCCCACTTCGTCTTGAAACATAGGCAACTGATGAATTTTGATAGTTTAATTTAACTTTTTTAGGCAATTGATTAACATTCGCTGCACTCCTTTTCGGTTATCAGATAGCGATTGAAATCTTCTATATCTTATTTCTATGTTTCTCTATTCATAATTTGACATCTGTAAAATCATCTGGCACCACTCGTAAAGAGAACAAGGAAATGGAACAGAAAATTTCAATTCTTCATATAGAAGATTGAAACAAAATCGTGAAGAAGAATTTTCATTTAATGGACTGTAAATTTCATGAAAGATGACATGACAGTTGACAGATCTTGGTCATATTTGTTATATGCGGCAACATTTGTTGAGCATTCTTTACTATATATCTTGCTAATTAATCAATAACTAGATTTTGTGCCTGTCCAATGGACAGATGACTCAATATTTTTTTTTTAATATTAATGATTATTAAATTTATATTTATATTTAGGGAAAAATTATACTGACTTCCCCTAAGGTTTAATGTAATTATATTCGACACTCTTTTATTTGCAAATTATTTCCATAAGTCCTTGAACTTTACGAAAACCTATAGAGACCTCCCCTATTGTTAATAGCCCATTAACGAAGCTAATAGAAATTATAAGGGAACGAATCAAACTGAAACTCGCAACTCGCATCAAGTACAAACAGCTTCCTCATCGTCTCTCATGTGAGCTCAGAACTCACATCATGTCCAACCTCAATTTCCTCATCTACTATCACATTAACTCGAAACTCGTACCAAAAAGAAACTCGGAAATCGGAAACTGTGAAATTGAAACTTCTAATTTCGGTAGGAAGAGGCCACATGTTCCACTACATATGCTCTGCTGCAACATGGAGAGCAAGTGCAACAATGAAATCGAAAATTGGAAGAAATTTCAATTTTCGTATTCCACTGCATGTGCTTGCATCAAGTCGAGCCTCAACTTCCTCATCTTTTGCCACGTTAAGTCGGAATCATATCAAATCGGAACTTGGAACTTGCATCAAATCTATCCTCAACTTCCTCATCTTCTGTCATATGAACTTGAAACTCGAATCAAAGAGAAACTCAGGACTCGCACATGTCCAACCTTAACTTCCTCATCTTTTGTCGCGTTAGCTCAGAACTCGTACCAAAGTGGAACTAGGAAATCAAAAACTATGAAATCAGAAATTCTGATTTTTGCAAGAGAGGCCATGTGTTCGGCTACATGTGCTCTGCTATGGCATGGAGAGCAATAATGCAACATTGAAATCGAAAATTGGAAGAAATTTCGATTTTCATATTCTGCTGCATGTGCTCACATCATGTCCAGCCTCAGCTTCCTTATCTTTGTGAGTTAACTCGAAACTCAAATCAAAGTGGAACTCGAAACTTGTATCAAGTCTAGCCTCAGTTTCCTCATCTTCTGTCCCGTTAACTCGAAACTCGTACCAAAATGGAACTTGAAAATAAAAAACTATGAAATTGAAAATTCTAATTTCCGTAAGGAGAGACCATGTGTTCAGCTGCATGTGCTCTGGTGTGGCATGAGAAGCAACAGTGTAACATTGAAATTGAAAATTAGAAGAAATTCTGATCTCCAATTTCCGTATTCAGCTGCATGTGCTTGTATTAAGTTTAGCCTCAGCTTCCTTATCTTCTACCACATTAAGTCGGAACTCAAATCAAATTGGAACTCGGAACTCACATCAAGTCCAGCCTCAGCTTTTTCATCTTTTGTCACGTTAACTCGGAACTCGTACCAAAATGGAACTCAGAAATTTAAAATTATGAAACTAAAAATTCTAATTTTTGCAGGGAGAGGCCAAGTGGTCAGTTGCATGCGCTCTGCTGCGGCATGGGGAGCAACAGTGTAACACTGAAATCGGAAATTAGAAGAAATTTTGCTTTTCGTATTCCGTTGCATGTACTCACATTACGTCCAGCCTCAACTTCTTCATCTTCTGCCATGTTAACTCGGAACTCGAATCGAAACGGAACTTGGAACTTGGAACTTGCATTAAGTCCAATCTTAGTTTCGTCATCTTCTGTCACGTTAACTTGGAACTTGTACCAAAGTGGAACTTAGAAATTGAAAACTATGAAATCGAAAATTCCAATTTTCATAGGAGAGGCCACGCGTTCGACTGCATGTGCTTTGCTGTGGCATGGGGAGCAACAATGCAATATTGAAATCAGAAATCTAAAGAAATTTCAATTTTGTATTCCACTGCATGTGCTCGCATCAAGTCCAGCCCCAGTTTCCTCATTTTTTGCCATGTTAACTCGGAACTCGAATCAAATCGAAACTCAGAACTCGCATCAAGTTCAGCCTCAACTTCCTTCTCTTCTATCACATGAACCTGAAACTCATATCAAAGCAAATAGCAACAATGAGAATTGGATGCATGTACAGACGTGGATGTGCAGACACGGTATCCGATGGGCAATGCACAAATTAGTCATGTTTGCTACAGGACAATGCACTAATAAAAATAGAATAACAAAATGACTGTATTGCCTTGGAAATGGGCGGGAAAAGTGAGCTTTGCCAGCATTCTGCTTTTATAACAAAAGATTAAGCCACAGCTAAATCTGAAATTTTGATGTTCCAGTTCATCAATTCATTATCAAAAGAATTAATGCATTAAAATTAGGTAGCTGCATGCTGTTGCTGAATAAGAAACACGACCAATACTAACTTTATAAATTGTAGACATAAAATTACATTTAATTTAACGTATAAGTTTATTTATGTATATTTTTACCAAAAGAAAATTCCTTAACTGCAGGAGTTCGCTAGAGTGGAAGTTAGGGTATGCATTCAATATATGAAATTAAGAATTGGAAATAAAAAATATTCAAGAAAAAAATTTAACAGTTCAACTTGGTTTAATTTAGCTTTTGACGAGTTTCACTATTTTTTAATTCTACTTCTATAGTTTAGGGGTGATTTGGTCAGAAAAATGCTGGTGGACAATCAGCGAAACCAATCCAGCCCCCAATTCCCAAGACCATATTCTCTTAGTAATGATTTACATGCTAAGTTGTCTTTTTCTATCGGTTATTATTTATACGAGTTATTGATGTGGGAATATTTTCATGTTTCTTTCTATTATCATGTATGCAGACATAAATATAAATTTTTCCCTCTTATAGTTCCGTAAAATATTTTCTTTTCGTTTTACATGATTAATGATAGTAATTGCTTGATGATGATATATATAATATGACGTCTCTGTTTTGACTTGCGTGCTATGTGCCTTAAATGGTTTAGAGACGTTAATATGTTGTAGATCTACTTTAAATTTATCAAAAGAATCGGATTCAATTTGGTGGAAGAACATATGTGTTGCATTAATGATAGAGATAGAGGAGTATCTCTTGGATATAACCCACAAAACGCTCGGCGAGAAATTAACCACACTTTTAATGGTAACATTGTTCTGTTGAATTATGCATAGAGAGAGAGAGCCACTTGAACCAGACTGATCATAAGTAGTTAGAATTATTTGTCATAACTGCTATCAAAATTTTTCAAGCTTCCAGAAAGGTGTTTGAATAAATTAAATAAGTGAAAATTATTAGTTTATCTAAGAGTTAAAAATGTCATATCTTTTATTAAAAAAAGAAATAATTTCATATAATTCTAACATAAATTCCAGCAACAAGATAAATTTTGTCTTTGTAGAACTTTTCCTTTAAACATAGTTGAGATGTCATAACTACACACTGTGTTTATTCCATGAAAATTATTCCCGAACATAATGCCCCGGCTGCAAATAATGCTCGTCGATACCCATCTAAATGAATTTTTTTGTCATCCCCAAGCATTTTTGTTAATTTGGTTAAAAGAAAGGTACGCCTCATTATTTTGCCGAATCTCTTCAAACAAATTAATACTGTAGAACCTAACGTTGTAACAATTCCGATCCCTTCACTACATGCATTTCAATCGCAATGGGGCCACCAACCATAGAATAGATATCACCTACCCTTTTCCTTGTCTATATAACATACCATCCTAGTGAGGCTCCTTTTATCCTGCATCTTCCATTAGTAAAGATGGAGCAAGAAATGGAGAACAGAAAGCTAGATAGAAGAGAAGAAAATGAGGAAGAGAAATGGGTTTTTGATGCATCTAAGGACTATAAAGGCAGAGTTCCTCTCCGTGCTTCCACTGGTGTATGGAAAGCTTCTCTCTTTGTCCTCAGTAAGATAACTTGTTCACATGAGTTTTGTGTATCATCGCTCGATGTCAAGTTTCCTTTTTTGTATGTTGTTTCAAGTGTTGAACTATGGTAAAACTAAGATAAAATCAGTTTATTTCAACACGGGTTCGAAGGTCATTTTTTAGCCTTCATTTTCATTATGAATTATTAACATGCAAGTACTCAAGCATTTCCAATTACAAGTAGCACCTTTTATGAGAGTTAGATTATTATAGGCTACCCATATTCCTCGCAAACAATTCAAGGGGCAATTCTCAGCAACCAGTTTTTAGTAAGAGGGTGTTAACATATAGTGTATGAGTGGTGAAAACTGCCAAATGAGCTTTAAAGGTGCATTTAGAAACAATAGACGATTATTCTTTCCTCCTTTCAGCCTGATCCTCCGCATAATTTTGGGCAAATTGTCTTATTATTTATCGGTAGCAGTTATTCTTTACTGCATGTGTTTAATTCATATGAGCTTAATTGCCTTATCTGTTTCAATTTGGAGCAGCAATTGAATTTAGTGAAAGGATAAGCTACTTTGGGATAGCCAGTAATCTTATCACGTACCTGACTAAAGTGATTCATGAAGACCTCAACACAGCGACAAAGAATGTAAACTACTGGACAGGAACAACAACCCTTATGCCTCTGATAGGGGGATTTGTTGCTGATGCCTACACTGGCCGATTTCTTATGGTCCTTTTTTCTTCCCTCGCATACCTCATGGTATATCCTAAATTTCTTATCAATGTAAAATATATTTTGTTATAACTTAGTAACGTGTAGGCTCCTTTTACAGTTTTACACCTGAAATATCCTGTGATCAATTTAACAACGAGTTTTTATAATCACAAATTGCAGTTTTTGTTTTTATTTTTTTGTTTATACATCAAATGCAATGACTGATATACTGTTACAACAAAAAATAAGCCTCGTTTATTGTTGCCAAAGCAGGGTTTATGCCTGTTGACTATGTCTCAATATATACCAAGTTTAAAGCCATGCAACATTAACATATGCCACCAGCCTAGGAAGGTTCATGAAGTGGTTTTCTTCCTTGCCCTGTACTGTATCTCCTTTGGCACAGGAGGGTACAAGCCATGCTTGGAAAGCTTTGGAGCTGATCAATTTGATGATGATAACTTGGAAGAAAGGAAGAAGAAGATGTCTTTCTTCAACTGGTGGAACTTCGCACTGTGCTTTGCATTGCTGCTTGGTGCAACAGTGGTTGTTTATGTTCAAGACAATGTCAGCTGGGGAGCTGCAAGTCTTATCCTCACTATTGTTATGGCCCTCACGATCATAGCTTTCTATGTGGGGAAGCCTTTTTACAGGTACAGAAGGCCAGAAGGAAACCCTTTAACCCCAATTGTGCAGGTCCTAATTGCAGCCATAAGGAAAAGGAACCTGTCCTATCCTTCAAGCCCTGCTCTGTTGTATGAAGTACCAAAGTCAGAGAACTCCCAACGAAGGCTTCTAAGCCATACTAGCAGGCTCAGGTATCGCACATGAATCTTAGTGAACTTATACTTTTAATTGTTAGAACTCAATGGAATATAAATGAATGTCAATTTAACACGAAATAGAGGTGTTGCTCAGATCAGATTCACCAGATGAACTCAGAAAATTTTAATTGAATTAATGAAATTGATTTAAATTGAATCAAATAATTGGATCACTTTAAGCTAAAATCGAATGTTTGGTTTATATATATACGATTTTTCAACCTGAAACTCAAGAACATCCAACCTAATTATCCACCAATGTTTTTTTTTTTTTTTTTTTTTTTTAAATAATTTATTTCTGTGCTTTTGAAGTTTTACAAGTTTTAATAACTAAGTCACTTTTTATCTTACATATTCCTTTAAGATATTTGCCTATTCAAACCATTATTAAGTATATTATGAATACTAAAAGAATATAAATTTCTATTTATTACTTTAACTTGATGACTGAAAATCGGATTGATTTAGTTCGATTTTACGAAAAAAGAAAAAAAAACTAAATCAAAATAATCCAACTAAATTTAATCGAATTGAATTTTTTATCTTTTTGAAATCCAAACCAAACCAACCGATAAACAAGCAACTAAGCCGGATAGACATTAACCTACTGGTATTCATTGGAAATTTGGAATTAATACTCAACTCATTAATTCAATATGAATAGGTTTCTTGACAAGGCTGCAATAATTGAAGATAAATATGTTGAGCAGAAAGACAATCCATGGAGATTAGCAACGGTGACAAGAGTGGAGGAGACAAAGCTTCTGCTGAACGTAGTCCCCATTTGGCTAACTTCATTAACAGTTGGAGTATGTGTAGCACAGGGCTCAACACTCTTCATCAAGCAAGCAGCCGCTATGAACTTAAAGATGAGCGACAGTTTCAAAATCCCACCAGCTTCCATTGCCTCTTTTGCTGCTGTTGGGACCTTATTATCTGTCCCCATATATGATAAGGTCATTGTTCCAATACTGAGGAAAGTCAACGGCAATGAAAGAGGCATCAGCATCCTTCAGAGGATTGGCATTGGCTTGACATTCTCGGTCATACTTATGGTTGCTGCAGCCTTAGTAGAAGCAAAGAGACTAAGAACGAATGGACAGGAAGTGTTGATGGGAGGGGCAACAAAGAAAGATTCTATGAGTGTTTTCTGGTTGATACCCCAATGGCTGCTACTTGGATTTGGAGATTCATTTTATCTGGTTGGTTTGCAAGAGTATTTCTATGACCAAGTACCTGACTCAATGAGAAGCTTGGGAGTGGCCTTATATCTTAGTGTCATTGGGGTGGGAAGCTTCTTGAATAGCTTTCTAATCATCATTGTCGATCATGTCACGGGGAAGAATGGCAAGAGTTGGATTGGGAAGGATATAAATTCAAGTCGTTTGGACAGGTTATATTGGATGTTGACAATAATAAATGCTTTGAATTTGTGTGTGTATCTCTTCTTGGCAAAAAGGTACACTTACAAGACTGTACAGAGGAGAACAACGGAAAAGGATGGTTTTAAGAATGATAGGGTGGAGATGGCGGCATGAGTCATGAGATGAGAGTACTGTAAGTGTAACTGACTGCTATATTTTTAGCTGAACCAAATGTTGAACATATTGTTTCCTGTATTTAATGGAATTTGGATTGCTAAGTTTACAATGCTGCACATTATCGAAAGGATGGTTAACTAAACAATCGTTGGAAAGAACGATGACAAATTGTTGGAGATGAAGAAAATAAGAAAATATGCACAAAACCTTTAAGGGTGTGTATTTTGTATACATACTTTCTTTTAGGCTTAATCTGCCTCCATCAAATCCAAACTTCTGGGTACGAATGGGTTAATGGCGAATTCCTGAAAATTACAATGAATAACTTCTGATTTGTTTTGCACTCACACAATCGAGCAATAACACCAACATTAGTTTACAAGATAGTCTCTATAATTCTTTTTGGGCATCAAAGAAGAATGGAGATGGGTTTGAATTGATTCTGAAAATTTTATTTGTATGGGTTTTGCAATTTAATTGACATATTTATAGACATCTTGTATTGGATGCATCTCTTTGGATATGAAGAGTATTAATGAACAAACACATCTCATCACAAATTGACTGCTATTAACCGCTCTTTGATTGAATGGTCACAAATTGGTTTCGCACCCATTCAATCATATGACTTATTTTTAAAAAATTTTGGAAATCTTTCCCAACCTTTACCATTTTCAAAATTTAATCCAAATCCTTATCATTCTGAAAATTTTATGCTTTAGGTTAACGTATCTCGCAATTTGAATTTTTACTTAGTAAGGATCATGACTCATCCAAATTAGAATGGTATAGACAAGCTTTGAGCCATTTAACCCATGTGAACAAGTGTCCATGAAATACATATAAAATCGCTATATCATTAAATATCATATTCAGCATGACACATTTGACATGGCCTTGTGTCCTATATCCTTTTCATGAGCGCTCAGCCCTTAACTCCAAGAACCGGCCTCTACTCATACTCACGTAGGTAGAATCTATCAGAAATGTCCCATAATTTCGGTCTATTAAGAGCGAAGCTCAGCCTTCTCTTCTATTTCTTTATGGTACCGAGTACTTATCACCTTGGGATAGGTAAAGATTAGTAAGTACTTGCACTCACTCTAATGATGTACTTTTGCCTCATTGAACTCAGACTTGATATTATTCAAGTGTGAGTTGGGGTTTCACATAAGAAATTCTTACATGGTTTAGGAGCACCATGTGGTTGTGTACTCGGCTAATCATATAAGTGCATTTTCATAAAATTATGTGTTAGTAGTGAGTTCCATATAAAATATACTTACATGATTGGTCTGGGAGCACAGCCATGTAGTACTCTCGGACTATGTAAGTATTTCTCGGTTCCACATTGGTGATCATTTATAAGATATGGGCTTTAGTCCCATACCTTTTGATGTTAAAATTACTTCATTGTCAATCAAGTCCTTCATATAGCTATGTCTTAGCCTAATGTGCCTCAACTTTGTTATAGACTTGGCTATATGCTTTTGATAGTATTGCTTGGCTATCACAATGTATGGAGATTGTGCCATTGATTTTGGCCATAACAAAATGTTATAGCCAAAGCAATGAATTCTGCATCCATAGTGGAACTTGTAATACAGGTTTGTTTCTTTGATCCCCAAGAAACAACAACCCCACCAAGAGTGAATATACAACCACTTGTTGAAGCATGATCTTTTGTATAACTTACCCAACTAGTATTTGTATATCCTTCTAAAACTGAAGGATAGCCACTATAGTTCAAGCTATAATTTATTGTTCCTTTTATGTATTTTAATACTCTTCGAATAGCATCCCAATGGTCTTTGTTTGGATTGCTTGTATATCGGCTCAATCGACGTCAAATGTTATATCTAGTGTAGTATAAGCCATAGCATAAATCAAGCATCCAATTATTTTTGAATAATTATAAAAAGGATAAGGGGCTGTTTGGCAGTTCAAAAAATTATTCAAACATAGTTCAAAATAAAATCATTTATATTATTCCATATAAAAATGAAACAGTTTAAAATTAATTAGTATTTAATTTGAAACTAACTTAAAAATTAATTTTATTACCTTGAAAAAAGGTGAGAGGAGAAAGTGATATGAAAAGTTGAAAGAGAAAAAAATAGGATTAGAAAAATTAATTTTAAATTATTTTTTCGAAAACGAATTTATTAAATTTTTGTACCTAAATAATCAGTTTTAAAAAATTTAAAAATATCCTATAAAATTTAAGATGATTTACTTAACAACGGTAGTAGTACTTTTTATGATAAAGTTGACCACCTGCTCAACAATCAAAATTCATGCCAGCTCATTCTGTCTTGGACCAAAAAATAATTAATGAAACATAACCTCCATACAACGATATGTCATTATTGCATGATCATTTTTGACACGTGGTTTTTAATTATATCTATTTAGATTACTTTTGTATATATATATTTTTGGGCAGTGTTCCTTTATTACTAAACATCATAATCCGAAATTTGACTCCTAACCCCCTCCAGATCTTGCCACAGCAGGATGCTGCCATGGCCATCGCGCAAAATATTTTCTTTTCTTTTACATGATTAATGATAGACGATTGGCAGATGTATATGACGTTAATGATTTTGACTCGGATGCTATGTGCTTTAAATGGTTTAGAGACCCTTTGCTGTACAAGAGTAGATGTGTCTTAAATTTAATCAAAAGAATCTGATTCAATTTGGAGGAATAAGTAGATCTAAACAGTGTGATGCACACGCGATGGACATTGAAAGGCAAGGAAAATACTTGAATGACGAATTTCATATAATTATTATTATTTTTATTTAATTTTTTTTATTATATTATTTGTGTTAATAAATTTTGTTAAAAAAAAAAACTTATCAACACATTTGTAAATTTATTATCCAAATATTTTAATTATATATATATATATTTTTTGTATGTGTTGCATTATTTGTACATTCATCGAATATTTATTGCTAGTTCATGTAGTGTATTTATGACATGGAAGAGAGAGAGAGAGAGAGAGAGAGAGAGTATCTCTTGTATACAACCCAAAAAACGCTCGGTGAGATATTAACCATACTTTTAATGGCAGCACCGTTCAATTGAATTCTGCGTAGAGCCAGTCACTTGAATTACATTGATCTTACACAACAAGAATTATTTATCTGAATTATTATCAGAATTTATTAAAATTCTGAAAAGATGGTTGATAAATGAGTAAAAATCACTTTTTCATCTGAAAGTTAAAAATAATATCATACCATTTTAACATAAATTATGGTAATAAAATAAATTTTGAATTTAAAGTTTTTCTTTCAACATGGGTGAGATATCATAGTTACATACTGTGTTTAACTAAAAGAAATTATGATAGTTATTAGATGAGATAAAGTCATAAAAATTACTTACGCATCCAATAGTTAATAATCATAATTCATTCTTGCAATTAAATTATGGTAAAGTTTATAGAGCTCTAGCAAATTTGGTTGGCAAAAAGTACCTCATTATCTTGCCGGTTCTCTTCAAACTAATTAATAATGCAGAACCTACTGTAGTAACAATTGCCTTCACTACATGCATTTCAATGCCACTAATGAGGCCACCAACCATATAGAATAAATATCACCTACCTTTTTCCTTGTCTAGATAACATATCATCCTAGTGAGGCTTCTTTTATCCTGCATCTTCCATTAGTAGAGATGGAGCAAGAAATGGAGAAGAGAAAGCTAGATCGAAGAGAAGAAAGTGAGGAGGAGAAATGGGTGCTTGATGCATCTGAGGATTATAAAGGCAGGGTTCCTCTCAGAGCTTCCACTGGTGCATGGAAAGCTTCTCTCTTTGTCCTCAGTAAGATAACCTGTTCACATGAGTTTTGTGTATCATCACCCAATGTCAAGTTTCCTTTTTGTATGTTATTTCAAGTGTTAAAACTATGGTAAACATAAGGTAAGACCATTTTATTTCAACAATGGGTCGTAGATCATTTTTAGCCTTCCGTTTTCATTATGAATTATAAACATGCATTCAAGCATATGAGCTTTAAAAGTGTATTTAGAGAGTTAGATTATTATAGGCTACCCATATGCCTCGGAAAAAAATTCAAAGGGCAATTCTCAGCAACCAGTTTTTAGTAAGAGGGTGTTAAAACAGAGTGTCGGAGGAGGCACTAGGCGGTGAGTGATTAAAACTGCCAAATGAGCTTTGTAAGTGCATTTAGAAATTATAAACAATTAGTCTTCGCTCCTTTCAGCCTGATCTATGCATAATTTTAGGCAAATTGGCTTATTATTTACTGGTAGCAGAGCAGTTATAAAATTGTTTACCACATGTGTTTGGTTAACATGAGCTGAACTACATGATTCTGTTTCAATTTGGAGCAGCAATTGAATTTAGTGAAAGGGTAAGCTACCTTGGGATAGCCACTAATCTTATCACGTACCTGACTAAAGTGATCCATGAAGACCTCAACACAGCGGCAAAGAATGTAAACTACTGGACAGGAACAACAACCCTTATGCCTCTGATAGGGGGATTTGTTGCTGATGCCTACACTGGCCGGTTTCTTATGGTCCTGCTTTCTTCCGTCGTATACATCATGGTATATCCTAAATTTCTTATCAATGTAGAATATATTTGTTATAACTTAGTAACGTATAGGCTCCTTTTACACCTCAAATATCCTGTCATTTATCATTTTTTCAATTTTTATTATCACAAATTGCAATTTTTGTTCATAGTCATCAATGCAAGTTCCGATTTACTGTTACAACAAAAAATAAGCCATGTTTATTGTTGTCAAAGCAGGGTTTATGCCTGTTGACTATGTCTCAATTCATCCCAAGTCTAAAGCCATGCAACATTAAGATATGTTACCGACCTAGGAAGCTTCACGAAGTGGTTTTCTTCCTTTCCTTGTACTGTATCTCCTTGGGCACTGGAGGATACAAGCCATGCTTGGAAAGCTTTGGAGCTGATCAATTTGATGATGATAACTTGGAAGAGAGGAAGAAGAAGATGTCTTTCTTCAACTGGTGGAATTTTTCACTGTGCTTTGCATTGCTGCTTGGTGCAACAGTGGTTGTCTATGTTCAAGACAATGTCGGTTGGGGAGCTGCAGGTCTTATCCTCACTGTTTTTATGGCCCTCACTATCATAGCTTTCTATGTGGGGAAGCCTTTTTACAGGTACAGGAGACCAGAAGGAAACCCCTTAACCCCAATTGTGCAGGTCCTAATTGCAGCCATAAGGAAAAGGAACTTGTCCTATCCTTCAAGTCCTACTCTATTGTATGAAGTGCCAAAGTCAGAAAAGTCCCAAGGAAGGCTTCTAAGCCATACTAGCAGACTCAGGTATCACACAAGCACCCTTGTACTTCTAATTGTTATAGCTAAATGGAATATACATGTCTTTTGAGTGAATGTCAACTTATCAAGAAGGATAGACCTGAACCTGCTTGTATTCATTGAAATTAATACTCAACTCATTAATTCAATGAATAGGTTTCTTGACAAGGCTGCAATAATTGAAGATAAATATGATGAGCCGAAAGACAATCCATGGAGATTAGCAACAGTGACAAGAGTGGAGGAGACAAAGCTTCTTCTGAATGTAGTCCCCATTTGGCTAACTTCATTAACAGTTGGAGTATGTGTAGCACAAGGCTCAACACTCTTCGTCAAACAAGCAGCCGCTATGAACTTGAAGATAAGCGACAGTTTCAAAATCCCACCAGCTTCCATTACCTCTTTTGCAGCTCTTGGTACCTTAGTAGCTGTTCCCATTTATGACAAGGTTATTGTTCCAATTTTGAGGAAAGCCACTGGCAATGAAAGAGGCATCAGCATCCTTCAGAGGACTGGAATTGGCTTGGCACTCTCAGTCATAGTTATGGTTGTTGCAGCCTTAGTAGAAGCAAAGAGACTAAGAATGGATGGACATGAAGTCCTAATGCCCGGGGAAGCAGAGCAAAATACTATGAGTGTTTTCTGGTTGATACCCCAATACTTGCTACTTGGCTTTGGAGATTCATTTTCTCTAGTTGGTTTGCAAGAGTATTTCTATGACCAAGTACCTGACTCAATGAGGAGCTTGGGAATAGCCTTGTATCTTAGTGTGATTGGGGTGGGAAGCTTCTTAAGCAGCTTTCTTATCATAATTGTGGATCACGTCACAGGGAAGAATGGCAAGAGTTGGATTGGGAAGGATATAAATTCAAGTCGTTTGGACAGGTTTTATTGGATGCTGGCAGTCATATGTACTTTGAATTTGTGTGTGTATCTCTTCTTGGCAAAAAGGTACACTTACAAGACTGTACAAAGGAGAACAATGGAAAATGATGGTAGTAAGAATGATGGCGTGGAGATGATGGCATGAGTCATTAGATGAGAGCTACTTTAATTGTACCTGACTGCTATATTTTTAGCTGAACCAAATGTTGAACATATTGTTTCCTGTATCATTGCTAAGTTTCATTGTTGCAGATTATCCAAAGTATGGTTAACTAAACAATAACATGGATCCCCCTCAGTTTTGAAGAAAGAGAAATGATACTTGTCTCACTTTTTGAGATATATTTAAAGGGATATCACAAAGTATTCTTAAATATTGATTGAGAGTGAATTCCAACTTTTCTTTCGACCAATATTTAAGGGATACCTCATGAAATCCCTTTAAAAATATCTCAAAAAATGATATAAATTATATTACTCTTAAAAAAGATTATATTGGTATAGTTAGTTGAAAATAATTAACTATGATTAGTAAATATTTTTGCGTAAAATTTAAATTATTTTTACAGAAAGAAATCTTTTATAGAGAATCATGATCTATTATTTGTATGGTGTTATGCTATTTTATAGGTGACAAAGATGGAGGTAGGCTTTACTCAATAAGATTTATAAGCATTTAACCAGTAATCTAAAAAGTACTTATCAAAGAATTAAAAAAAGGAAAGAGCAAAAGTATCCATTTATCCAATAAAAATCACAACAACTTATATGTTAAAAACTAAAAAATATGTTTTTTTCATTAAACATGTTCCATTCTTTATAATTCTTAATAAGTGCATGTGAAACACTTGATCAAAAAAATCCTATTTGAAAAAGCAATATTGCACTACATTTGTCAACAAAGTATCATAAAAGAAGAACTTTTTTTTTTTTTGGGTTTGACATGAAAGAAGAACATAAATAGGAACAACAAGGCAATGAGGCATGCATATTATTAGTCAATTTGGACTTGGACATCCTTATAGAAACGCCCCTCCGCCCCTGGGGCATGAAATAGCAAGAGGGAAGCCGTCCAACTTTCTTCTTGTGTCTTACGTTTGAAGCAATTCTAGATAAAACACTCCACTCCAAACTCCTCATACGACATGTTCTTCTTATTATTACAGTGGGAAATGACCAGTCAAACGAATATGGTCCAGTGTACAACGCAAACCATACTTATTAACAGCTTCAATGGCTGCTCTAAAGCCGCCACCATAGGCTGGGGAGGAATCATTGGCAATCTGGTTCATGAAGAATTCACCCAACTTGTTCTCAACTTGAGACCTTGCACCTTTCTTTGATGATGAGGAGGAAGAAGCTGATGATGTTGATGGCATGTGCCTAGAGCCTGACATTACTTCTGTCTCAAGCCACATGTAAGAAAGAACTTGACAAATACCTTCCTCTACTTCAGGATCAAGGTTGCGGTAACCTGCTTAGTTTCAAGGCAAGTGAGATGAAAATCATGTAATACTGAGAAGTTGAATACCAAGGTAGGATCAAAATTTATTACCTTTAAGGCGTAACCAAGCATGCATCAACTCGTGGGCAAGGATAGCACCTGTGAGTAACCTGTATCGGGTGAAAATATCAAAAACTACTACAAAGTTTGAACATCATCACAAGGAACAAAGTAGCATTGTCTATAATTGGTTCTGACCCTTGATAGTCCATTGTATATTTATAATTTTATAGGAACTCAAGTCACAATAGTATTCAAAATTGATCAGCTGTATTTGGAAGGGTACATGATGCAAAGTTTTCATTGTGTATTAAACATTAATTACCTAGGAAGACCATACAGAACAAGAATAGCTGTAACTTCACACTTTCTAATCAGCTTTTGATGTTGAGTTCTCACCCCTATTAATCGATGGCCTCCCATTCTTGGCCATCTATGTACCTGAAATGACATAAAATCAGAAATTAGTGGAAGCACCTGACAGATAATTAGTAACTTCGCTCATGAAGGGCTTCCACATTCTAATAAGATAAAACATAAGCAAAAATCATACACTGGTGACAGTCTGCTCTTCGGAAAGGCACAAGCCCCTTGTTTCTGGCAAGTGATGGAAGCCCTGGCAGAAAGCAGCAGAGGGTAAGAGGAATTGATTTAGCTCTATGATTGAAAAAACAAAGAATGGATAGCTCATTACATTCTTCTCCCCAACAATAGCTTCATTAAGTGCATCTCTACCAACAAGAAGCATGGGAACTTGTTGATCTATTTTCATATTCATTCCTTCATAATAATCTCTGATGGCATGGTAAAGAGGCTGACATTCACCAGTATCCGTTATAGCAGATTCCATGCACTCAAAGCACAAAATGCGTCCATCGTCCAATCTATAGTATTTTTCATTCCGATACTTCAAGGAGAAGAAAAATTGAAAAGAACCAAAGACAAAACAAAGGATCATTAAAAGGGGAGTTTTAGCAAAATGTTATTTCCTGTACTGATAAAAGTAATCATAAAACATTCCAGAGCACCAGTTAAATTAGTACCTCTAATCTTTCACAACTACAGCAGCGAGGTGTATTATCATACTCGTGAGATGGACAATACTTTTGGTACCAATACGGGTGGCACCTATACTCAATCAAACCAGCAGCATTTATAGGAATCTGAAAGTAAAATAAAATATCAGAAGCGTTAATATAGCTTTATTTCAAATGAAAAGATGATAGGCCAATAGTAAAAGACAGACAACAGATGATCTTTTTACGAGGCTAGTCTTCCGATAAATATTATCATTGGAAAGCGCTCATACCATATCATATGACCAATTAATGTAAAAAAATAAAACTGCCACAATCTTCTAAGTGCTCATAAGTGAACAGGATTTAAAGGTATGAAAATCATTTTCAAATGTCCTCTTTTATTTTTTTGGTATATTGGTGGCAATAAAATTTGAATCTAGGACCTCATACAAATTACTCAAATCCCTCATTATTAGGGCACTCCTAGTGGCTTCAAATGTCCTCTTTTATTATAAGGTTAATAATGTTTATTGAAAATGAAGGGGAAAGGAAAAGAAGACTAATAATACTATGAGATATGTGAAATTCACTAAAATTTTAATGACCGTAACTAGAGAAGGAAAATAACAAAGCAGCACAGTTTAAATAAGCAAAGGCAGATTAATCTTACATATTGATGACAAACTTCACATTTTGGGTGGGTCAACTCTTTAAAACAGGACTTGTGATATGGACGGTTCCCTGACAAAGAAAACTAGGATCAACAGAAAAAAAAAAAAGGCAGTAAGAGACAGATAAAAGAGGAATTTCAAAATCAATAGCACCATATGCAAAGCTTGGAATGTCTAAATAACGTGAATTCATAGGAAATATTGGAGCGAAGTATTATGTGCATATGAGTGCATGTGCATGCTGTGTCTGTGTAAAATGTGTGTTCAAAGGAAACTAGATGATTTCAACATCCTCTAAATCTTCAAAGGATCAAATTACCTCACGTTCAGTAATGGGGTGGCGACAAGAGTGACAGCGAAAGCAGTCTGGATGAAAATAAGTATCCATCCATCCCAAACAATTGCCATATAGTATCTCCTTATGGCACCCTCCACATATTCTGATATTCGTTGGCATACTGCAAATTATCAGAGTTGTAAATAAGAAATATGCAGCAGAAACCATCATACATTAATTCGTTGAAAGCTGAAACATATATCAGTAATGATGCAGCAGGACAATCACATTTTGATGCAAACACCCTTTATCTTTAGAAGTTCTTGGTAACCATTGAAAGTTTTAGCTCAATAACAATAAAACCAAAAATTAATTACATAATGTATGGTAATGTCAATGGAGAAATAGAATATTTCAAGATTATGTTAAAATTTAATAATGCCAGAGAAATGTTGACTTTTGTGATTTTGACTAGCAATAGCCAGTAACAAATTTCAATAATCATACTACTGATCAAATTGGAAACACCTGGTGTTTGGCCTCTACATATCAGATACAAGATTTAGGAGAGCAAAAATTTTACCCGTATCCCCGGGGATAAAAAGGTGCAGGGGTATATGGAGGATGTGCAGATGAGGGCATGCGATCCTGAAGAGCCGTTGCGTAATCATCATCAGTGCCTCTCCGCCATCTATATCCTTGTTGAGCAAATAAAAATCAAAAGTTTAAAATTTGATTACCAATATTACATATAGCCATAGTTAGAGAGCAAGCACATTCTTGAAAAAATAACAGTACCTACCATTTGGTCTTCTATAATCTTCACCTAAAGAAAGTGCAATTGCATGGTTCAGATCCTCTTCGTCCTTCCGAGATCTAACACGGTCATCCTAATGACATCAAGAGTATTATTCAAGATATTTTATTTCTCAATCAAACTTGTGATGGTAAAAAATTCCTAACTAATCATTGCATATCAAGTTATGAACTACTTTCACTACCACATTAGCAGGGAAGAATCCAATGATCAGGACACTATAATGGCCTCGATTTTCCACAGCAAGGATGTATACAGTATATGGGACAGAAGTGCTGTTATTACTTAACACTACGTCATTCAGCACAACTCACATGGTCTAATTTACTGGTGCACAACTAAGATATAAGTTAATTCGCCATTGCAGAACCAAATCTTCTGAAGTAAAAATGTGTGTTGCTAAAATTCATCGTGTTTTAAGCTATGGCACAAAGTAATAAGTCTCATTTGCCTTGATGAGAACAAGAGGCTATCTAATCAACCAAACAAGATAAAATAACTCGACTTTTTCATGACTGAGTTGGATTGATGACAAATAAAATCACCATGGATATTGCCCCAGAAGTAGTATGTTGCAGTGAATAACTATTTCCTTTTTTTTTTAATTTTGGGCAAACCAATAACCATTTTTGTGACAAGGATAATAACAATAAATATCCTAGAATAACACAGTGTTATCAATGAAACAAAACAGAAAGTGAGTGCTGCTGTATACCAATGATCTAGATGGAGCTCGCCAAACCATGTTTTCCTCGGCAGGCTGCTGTAGATGATGACCACCACTCCTTCCTCTACTTGACCCAATTTTGAAAATCTTGCCAAACCATTTCATAAAACCAGACTTTCTCTCTGAATTTGAAGAAACAAAATCCCCTGCTTCCCACCAAAATTGCAACAAACAATAAAAAATTAGTTAAAGTGGAACCACTAAACCATAGTATAAATCGAATTTCGAGTGGCAACTACGTTATAACATGATTTAGATAATCTTCTGGAATAACTTGCAAAGTAAATTCAGAAACTTTGAGTCTTTGACAATACTCATATCATACCCATTTAGCAAACAAAACCAACAAAAAAAGACTAGAGTTCAAAAAATAGCTTGATGGGGTTATTCTGAATTTTGCAAAATATTTTTTTTTTTTCCCTCTCTTCCACCACGTGTTGATGACAAATGCTCTAAAGGAAATTGCAGCCGAGGAATATCAATATCCACGTGCATGAAGGTCTAATACAGAAACATGAAGAGAAGAAGGACAGAGAGAATAATACCATATATACAAGGGTGAGAAAGATGGTTGATATCTGAAGGAGAAGCCATAACGATGGCAAGCTTATGTATAGATTTCTCGTTGCTATGTTAGAACCCTGAAGGAGCCAAAAGGAAGCAAGAAGAATGACAATGATAGAGAGAGAAAAGAGAGAGGAGCAGATGAAAAACAAGGTGCATTAGACATCGTTAATAGTGGGGTGAAAAAGAAGGTGAGAGAGGAAGAGAAGAATCTGAGAGGGAAGTGGCACAGGGAGAAGAGATTCTTGGCTTGTAAAGCAATGAAGAGAAAGTAAGAGAATGGCAGAAAGATGGGTTCTTTTGCTGAAGGGGGAGAATATTAAGTAACGGTGGATTGCAGAGAATCAAAGTAGAATATCAAGAGAGAAAAAGGGTTAAAAAAAAGGGGGAAGAAAAAGTGCTGTGTTTACACGCAGAGAGTTGAAGCTTGAGGGCATGAAAGTTTTCTCTCATTGCTTTAAGGTTTGAATTTGGAAGCATTTTGCCGGGTAAGAGGACAGAGAGAGTTCAATGAGTTTGCTTCTTACAAACGTTCAGGTCAACTACTGTGTGGGGCAGTAGGGTCGTTTTCTAAGCTAGCTCCTATCTGGAGAATCAATCATAACATATCTTTTTACATCAATCTACCAAACATGAAATTCCAAGTGGCCCTTGTTGAGCTAGAAATTTCATCCTTGACAAGAAAAAGAGTAATGATGAAGCCATGATTATATCAATGTTTATTTATATTTTTGCCACTTGTAAGTAAAACTTTTTGATAGTTCATTGATTGCTGATGTCATTGTTCTCATATCCTTAAGATTGGTATATAAACTATTAATTAAAAATCTTGATTTGCAATCTTGGTTACTAAAGTTTGATATTAGTTAATTTTTTTTTTTGGATGGATATATTCGTTAATTATTCTAAGCATGATATGAAATTATTAATGAATTCAAGTAAAAAGTCATTATATCTATTATTAAATGTTACTAAAACTAATTGTCTCTATTTAATAGTAGTTGATTATAGTAGAAATAGATTGTGATCTGACCTGAAATTTATCTATAATATTAGAATTTCAACTTTTAGAATCATTAATTTGTGTTTTATTTACTTTTTATCCGATTCAAAATTACTGAGTAATTACTCAAATGCCAAAAGACACATATCTCTTATTATAACAATAATCATTTATAACTTTTTTTTTCTCCAGTGTCATGTATGTTAGTTCTTGAAGTTAAAATTAATTAACTTAAATGAAAAAAAACAGACATTTATAGTTATGATAATAATGTGCCAGTTGAACTAATTTAATCGAATAGCTTATTTATTTATTTAATCATTTTATTTTGTTTTTGTTGAAATGTGAATTTCATTAATCTACGCCATAGCTTTATATCTATTGGTACTATAATAATAATGAACAATCACATGCTCCTCCCAAAAATAAAAAAATCAATTGCATGAGATAAAACTGCTTTTTGGTAGAAAAAAAACTTGATTAAGGGGAAGGCTTGTCTCAATCTCAAGTAAGAACATGCTTCTGAATTTACTTATACTATCTGGGCTTGCATTTTGATATTTTATAAATCCAAAGAGGTAATATAATTAGGCATACACGTAATTATTTTTTTTTATATATAGTTATACAGGAATTCTGTAATGTCAAACCAAGAATGAAAGGAAAGTTATTATTTGAGATCTCCCACTATTGTGACAGTCAATGCCATTAATTATATAAGTCAATAGGGATTCTTTTTTTTTTTTTTTTGGTAGAAAGACAATATAGATTAATAATTACTCATGTGTGTCACATCAGACAAAAATATAATTACTCATTTGTGCTTCTTCGTGAGTCAATGAAATACGATCACAATGAAACAAAAGTATTAGAAGGGGGAAAAAGGTACTCCCATATATGAAGTATGAAGTACATTTAATTTCGTAAATTAATAGTTTTCTTACAGAACAATTTTAGAACATTAGTCATTGGACGCTGATGTCTATTTTTAGTAATAATGCTTGACGACTTCCATCTCTCTATCTTTTTCATATTCCAATCCTACGCTGCGAATATAAATCGCTATCGTTTTATTCCTTATACCAAAACAAACCCTTTTCTTCTGTTGATGTCTTCTATTTGACATGACAAGCAACAAAAAAGTTCCCTTCATCATGCTCAGTTCGCACACAGGGGGAATCCTCAACGTTGAGTTACGTACATAGGTATATATCATCTAATGGAAGCTCAAAGATAACTCTCCCTTCCGAAGAAAAAAAAAAGGGGGGGGGGGGGAGGGGTGGGGAATCGTAGATATAACATGATGAAAAGGATGGTGTAAATTGCGGTCACTATTGTAATAATGTGATGTAAATAAGTTCAACATGCAGAAGCTTAATTATTATTATTATTATTTTGGGAAGTGATAGTGTAATAGCAAAGGAAAATATCCATGTCCTATTTAGGCGGTGACAAAAACCTGATATTATTCCTAAGTTTGGACGGCCAAGAAATGCATGTATGTGATGGTATTCTTCAAGTTGGTGCAGTCGCAGAGACTTGAAAGGTTTCGACTTTAATTCAAGTAGTACATTTCTTCCAAGGAACTAATGCTAATAGGGGAGAGAAAAATAATTCTAAGTACTCAGATCTATCAGCTTTATTCCAAGTTTTCGGAAAAGAATCTTTCCATTAACATTTGCCTGAAAAGCGAACCAATTTACTAGCTTCATTTGTTATATTATTGTTGCACCAGGTAAAAGGAAAAAGAAAAGAAAAGAAAAGGCCTTCTCACCCATTACAAAGAGGATCTTCATTGTAAATCTGTAGAAGGGGCACTGAAAGCTAGGAGTTAAAAAAGTCAAGAGTAAAGAAAAGAAAAAGCATTTTACAACCATGCTACCTTCCTTTTATGGCTGTATACTTTTCAGTTACCACTTACCAACTTACCATATGCGCTCCTAGATCCATTTACCAAACAACTGGTGGTAACCTTTAGAGTAAGGCGGTAATTCTCTTAAAGCTAGCGATACAGCCATAAAGTTGGGACTTGGGACCAATTATATTGTAGCCAATACACGTCAAGGAATTTTTATTTAAATTATAGGTTAGCAGCACAACAATAGATCTATTAAAAAAAGAAAAATATATGCAGTAATAGAAGAATAATGCTCAACAGTAAGAAATAAAAGGCACACGAATATGACATAGAAGGAGATACAGTAACTGTTTTATTCGACACCATTCATTATTAATCATCAGGAAAATGAGAGCATTCGTTAAAGCATGCGGTACTAAAACTTGTATAATATCTAGCAATGCTCACGCAAGAAATTAATTTGCCGGAAAATGATTTCTTGATAGAATTTCCTTTGATGACTAACCTAATTCGGTTTCTCGACTAATCCATATGATTCTTGGAGTAGCTCTTTTCCAAAGTGCTTTTTCATACATAAATAAGGCAACAAAAATGGCTGTTGCTTTGCCAATAAACCTGCAGTGCATACATAATATATAGCCAATCATATCAAAAAAGGCACATGAAAACTGCTCTTAGCATTAGTCTGAACCACCTGTTTTTCATCAGGATATAAAGTGGATTACTGTCTTCTATCTTTAAAGTGGATATGTCTGTCGTCTTCAAAACGACGTGTTTGGGCTAATACATTACTTACGAGGTCGATGATCTAAAGTTTTGAAACATAACAGCAGAGACAAATGCTTTGGCAGCCTTAAGCTTTATCCAGTAGCAAGCAATAAAAGTGCAGATAAATATTAAAATGAAAACAAGTGAAAGTAAAAAAGCTATCATCCTCAAATCTCTTCTTTATATTTTCTTTATGAGAAAGACATAATATCCTACTCGGATCACATGTTAGCGAGCACCGTGAAGATACTTTTATTTAATACTGGCTCAGCATCTTGAAACTTGAAGAGAAGGTAGTTTTGACATAGCGTCATGAAAGTTAGATCAAACTATAAGCTACCCTTTTTCTTTTGTCGTGCCCTAATCATCCATCAATAATAATAAAATTACAAGATATTGTTTTCATAAAAATTGCCTGTAGCCTGGCAGCCCAACCAAGTGTACTTGGTGAAGATCATGCATAGAAGAAATTTGTTGACGTATGCTGGGTTTGTATCTGGACCACTCTCCTCAGTAATGGGCTTGATTTGTTGACCGAAAGCCACATCATTCAATTTCCCCATATGGCACAGACAATAGAAGCCTTTTTGTTTTATTGACAGAAAAAAAAAACCATAGAAGCCTTTTACGTTTTTAACTTGTAGATGGAAGCTTTCACGTAAACGCCACGCCAGACGTACATGGTCGTAGAACTAAGAAAGTTACAGTATCCAAGCACACATTATTAATTACTATTACTAATTAATTACAAATTAGCGGCTAGCAAGAAACATAGTTCCGACCTTCTCAAAATTTTCGACAGTTCCTGAAGATTTTTCCTTTTTCTGAAGTGGAGGCATTTTGACGTAAATTTGTTCCTTGAAAGTTTTCACTTCTATATGTGATCTCTTCTCTATCAAACTATCACATTCAAAAACTTGTGACTTTCCCCTTGACAAATTAAAGCAGCAATCCAAATCAAATTTCTAGTAATATTTGAATTTCAACTTCATAAAAAAATTATCTACCATAGCAAATTAAGATTGAAGCAGAACCTCGCAGTAAACAAATTTGTCAACATGCTCTCAGTGTTGTTGTTCGGACGATGCGGCAAGCAGAGAATCATCACATGCATCCGCCAAAGGTAATACTGACAAAAATTTTGAGCTTCCGAAAGAAAACGTTATTTGATATCTAATCTGTAGTTTGTATTAACATAACTCTAGTGTGCTAATTGTTGCAGGATGCAGACAACCAAAGCAAATTTATAATATATCCTTTTCAATATTATGCTGCAACCTTTTTTGGGGTGGATCTTATGCTGCCACCTTTGTTTCTCGTACATAATAATATGATCTCTCCCTGAATTAGCGAGAGGCGCACAACAGCTTCCTCCTTGAAAATTTGGCTCAGTCGGTTTTTGCTTCCTTCCAAACTGCGAAACAGTATAAAAGGATGGATTTGCGCCTTGAGATCTCTACTTATTTCTAATCTGAGTGATATTATTTAAACATCACATTTCAATATCATATATAATAATACTTACACACTCTCGTATTAAACTATTAATATACAACATCTATATAATATGAGTTAAAGAAACATTTCGATCCCTTCTAATTTTTATTTGAGGGTAAAGACTCACAACAACTGAACTACTGTACAAAAGATTATAGTTAGCTATAGAATTTAGAATGTGGTAATTATCTTAAATTCTCAGTCACATTAGCTAGACATTTAAATCATTATTTAGTATGATTTTCACAACTTTAAATATATCAAATAATAATTTATGGGTGGGTGAGACTATTGACACTTTCATTTATCTATTTACTCTTTTTCCTAATCACTTCAAATTTTAATTTTGTAAAATGTCCTTCAGTAATTTATCCCTTACCAAATCAAACTTTGATTGTTTATGTTAAAATAGTTAACATTTAAATTAATATAACAACCATTTATTAGTATAAATCAAAATATTGACATATAATTATATATTTTTTATTTTTATTTTAATTAATTTTACTTTTAATTTATTTAAGTAAAAAAATATTTTATTTTTTCAACGAATATATCTTATACTTAAAGATAAATCAATTTCATAAAATTATATTTAAATAAAACAAAAAATAATTTTTTAATATACTTATATTTTTATTTCTTATTTATTTTTAAAATTACATCCAATATTTTTTATATATGAAAAATTATATTTTAAAATTTTTTTAATGTACGAATAAAATTAAAAAATTCTTTAAGACTTTAAACAGTAATTAAAAATATTTTTAATTACACCGCTAATTTTTTTCATGTAGCTAGGTATTTCAATAATATAATAATGATATCTTATATCTTGATTTAAACTTACAATATTTATTTTCCTAAAATTTAAACGGTAATAATATCACAATAAGGGAGTTGCTCCTACCTTGGTCCCTGGTCCTTACAACTATTTTGTGACGTGGCAAGACCAGCAACCGTTAATCAACATCCCACGTTGGTTCCCCCTGTTTACGCCGTTCCTGGGACACACAACGCACAACACAGAGAATGTCATTGCCATTGCTACGTTCCTATTTGTTGAACCTGAAGCTGAAGTTACCCTTCTCTGCAACAACAACCCCATCACACATACCACAGAAGACTACCCTTTCTACCTTTCAATCCTTCAATCCCAACCCCATCTTCAATTTCTCACTCCACTCCACGCTGTAATAGTCTCTCTCACCCTTTCTCTCTCTATCACCTATCTGCATCCTCTGCTTCACAATTCACAGAAAAATTAAATCTTTATTTGTTGTTTGGTTCTGTTCGATTCAGATTTCAGTCCACAATAGCCATGTCCCAAGGTATTTCCTTTCATCTCTATGTGTATTGTTGAATTTCATATGTGGGCTGTTTTAATCTACTTGTTTCGTTGGGTGCTTCTTTTCAAGTTCAGTGTGTTGTGCTTCAACTCAAGTTTAAACTTTTATGTTGATTTGCATCATGGGGCGTTTGCTTTTTGCCGTTTGTTTGCAGAAGGAGATAAAGGGTCCCCAAAGTCTTCATCATTGACTCCGTATGAAGAAGCATTGGAGGCCTTGTCGTCTTTGATCACTAGACGCACCCGTGTTGGTGATGTCAATATGGAGGAACGATTCAACGTGCTATTTGAGTACCTGAAGGTACAGTGTCTGTGAATTGGGATTGAATAATATTTGGTCACTTTGTTGGAAAAGTGTAGTTGTTTGGTGGTGTTAACAATGGCGTGCCATTGATTCCACAGATGCTAGATTTGGAGGAGGCCATTTCGAATATGAAGATTATCCATGTAGCTGGTACCAAAGGGAAGGTACTTTCTTTTGACTCTGATGGTTGCTTGGAAATGAAGTCACGCTAAGAGCACTTTCATTACTTGGCTTGCTGCTCACATGGTCTACTTTATTGTATTTGTTAAAGTTGCTAGGACATTGAACTTAACTGCTCTTGAAAATTTATTTCCTGTGTTTTCGGAATTTATGTTCTAGACTGTTCAATGAGACGTTCAAACTTTTGCAAAGTTTGTGGTCTCAAACTGAGGTCTAGCTATGGATTTCCCGTTTCATGCTAATTTCCTAAATAGTAGCTACTGCCGTCAGACTTCAGAATGTAATGTGTGTGTCCATGCACGCGCACATGTGTGTATCCAGCTGTATTCTTAGTGATTACTCTTGCATTTGTAATGATATACACCATGTTTCTATAGGGATCTACATGCACCTTCACAGAATCTATATTACGTAACTGTGGTTTTCGCACCGGGCTCTTTACTTCTCCTCACCTAATTGATATCCGAGAAAGATTTCGTTTGGATGGGTGAGTATTTCAAATGCATAGATTGATTTTATTTCCTTTTACTACGAATAAGTCAACTTGTATTATTTTGCATATTGAATTCATTCTCTTTTACTGAATGGGCTATTGAATTTTATTTTATTTTATTTTCCAACTCTCCATTATGTGCCTTCCCTTTGCTTCGTTCAGGTTCCAGATTAATAAAGCATGAATTCTGACTATTTTGTTGATACTGAATTGGTTTTGTAACAAATTAATCTTTTATATTGGTAGTTACTGTAAAATCATCACCCTTGAACTTCTATGCCTTTACCAAATCATCACCCTTGAACTTCTATGCCTTTGCCAAATCATCACCCTTAAACTACATTATATGCTGTCTTTTAATTCATCATTGCAGCATAGCTAGTGTGCTCTGATTTACTAGCATTATTCTTGTTGCTTCTGCAGTGTGGAAATCTGTGAAGAGAAATTTTTAGCATATTTCTGGTGGTGTTATGATAGACTAAAGGTATATTTCTGTGAGTAAATACTCGATTACAATTTTTATGGGCTGAAGATTTCGTAAGGTGTAAAACAAGATTATCGCTTTTCCTTTTTTTTTATCTTTTTATTCTGAACCAGACCCAAATTGCCTTTCTACTATTTTTGAACTACTGGTAAATTTTTCCTAGTTAGCTTTATGGTTCTGTAAACTATTTTACAAATTACTATGAAGAGTGACAAGATGGATATTTTCTGCTAAATGCATTGAAGTTTTGAAGCTATTTAATTTTTCCTCGTTTTGGGTTATTGCATTGATTCTGGAAGATAATTGCTGGCAGAGCAAATATTGATATTACTTGAAGTGGTTAACGTTAATATTTTATCGATTTGAGTGTCGTCTGGAACAATGAAAGGATGGTTTTAATTTTCACTATGATGATCCTTGCACAATCAACTTCTGTTCTGTGCTCTTCCAACAAAATGTTCTGCCTTCATAATCACAATTTTGGTTGTATAACAATAATACCATATTATTAAGTTAATGCATGCCTGATCATCACAGTGATCACTTCAAAGCGGTGTTTTCAGGCTCTTGGAAAACTTTGGTGATTTGATGTGCTTGCTCATAGTATTGACATAACTAGAGTCTTATTTTGGGATGCACAGGAAAAAACTGATCACAACGTTCCAATGCCTACTTTCTTTCACTTCCTTGCTTTACTTGCCTTCAAGATATTTGCAGCAGAGCAGGTTTGATCCCTGTGCTTTGAATTCCTACACAGAATTCTTCCATACTAATAATATTATTGTTATATTTTACATTTTTACTACTAATGCACAAAAATTGTTTTATTATCAAATTTTATGCAGGTAGATGTTTCCATAATGGAGGTTGGGTTAGGTGGCAAATATGATGCAACAAATGTGGTATGTATAATTGTCATTTCAGCAGAATTTTTTTGGTCTCTAGAAGACTGACACTATTAGACAGCTTGAATATTTGATATTTTGGAATAAGCTCATGTAGATGTGTCAGCATTTCAGGTGCGGGCACCTATTGTGTGTGGTATAACATCCCTTGGGTATGACCACATGGAGATTCTTGGTTAGTGTTCTATTTTTGTATTATAGGCTAAGGCAACCGCTAATTTGATGTGTATCTATGCTAATGAAAATCATGAAATAACATGAGATAAAGAAACCAATTTATATGTGGTATGATATATATTGCCTGCCCATACTACACACACAAGAAAACAGAACAGCTTGTAATCTCATTTTTTCGGAATCAAGTGCCAAGAGATATGTAACTTGTAAATTTGGTAAGTTACTTAGGTGAATGATGGGACTTCTTTTTTACCTAGTTAAATTTACAAACTATGTTCAAATATCATTGTGCTGCAATTTTATGTGTAATCTAAGTCATGGTATGTCCAGCTGCAAGAAAAAAGAAGTAGACCTTTTGAACAGTTGCTATAGGATATGTGAAGTATCATGGTTGAACTTCATGTTGCACTGCTACTGCTTTTGTTTAACCAGTTGGGTTTACTTCCTTCTGTGGGATTCTGTTAACAGGGAATACTCTTGGAGAAATTGCTGGTGAGAAGGCTGGTATCCTCAAGGTAAACTTTAGAATAAAAATTTCTACTTCTTTTCTGATGTAGAGGAGATCTCGCTGCTAAAACCCAGGCTGTTAAGAGTGGAAAACGTCTACTTTAAATAGGAGTTGTGTCTCACACCCACCTGATTAGGGACTCACACTCCTGCATTGTTTTCGTTCCTTTCATTATTGTGAAAAAAAAAAAGGAACAATTCCTTTTGAAATTTATATCAACAATGTCCACTTTCACATGCAGAACAGCTGTGATTAAAATTTTCTTTTCTCTTACACTTTCCTGCCTTCCCTTGTAACACCCAATGCTGAGTTTCAATCTTTTCTTGCTAAAACTTTCCTTTTATTCCTTTTATGTATTTATGTATTTTATAATTTAATGTAGCATTGGGTTCCAGCTTTTACGGTGCCTCAGCCTGATGAAGCAATGCATGTACTTAAAGAGAAGGCTTCTCAGATAAATGTAGGTGCATTCTTTCATATGCCTCTTTTACTTCCTCCAGAATTTTAATCTGAGCAGCTCATAACTTGGCAAAATAGTATAAATTTGCCATGTGAAAGTCAGATAACAGGGTAGAAGTTGGTGCATGTTTGTTTTGCTATAAAACTTCAAATCGATTATGTTTATTAGGTTAGCTGCATTACTTGTAACCAAACCAAAATTCGGAAGTAAATTTCACCAATGTTTTTTCTCCTATGTACTTGAGTCTTGAACTATCTGCTTGTATGTACATTTTCCTAATTGCCTTGCCTAAAGATCTGTCCTATGATTGTGGTAGTACATCTGTTTGTTCCGTCAAATGGATGATATATTGTGATAGCATAATGACTTAGAATTTGTGGATTGCCTTGGAAAGAATAGAATGCCTTGTCATACTCATATCTCAAGTTGTGTCTTCATACTCTGCACTGCATTTGTCAGTGAACTTCTGAAAGCCTAGAGATACATAACATCAAATTCAGATGGTTTTCTTGGCTGCTCTGGTTGGAGTAGCTTTACTTTTTGGTTTCCATGTTCAGTCAGCTCAGAAGATCTTTCTAACTATAGGTACCTCTTCAAGTGGTTACCCCATTAGATGCCAAATTGCTAAATGGTTTAAGACTGGGGCTTGAAGGTGAGCATCAATATACAAATGCTGGTCTTGCTGTTGCATTATGCTCCATGTGGCTGAAGACGACTGGGCACCTTGAAGACACTCATTTGGAGCAGACAGTAAGTTCTTAATGTGAAAAGTAGTTATTTTATGACCTTTTCTTTTCGTGATACGCCATTTTTCTGTCATGCTGCTGAAGTGATTCATCTACTTGCATGAAGCAACACACTTTGCCAGAGCCATTCATAAAAGGGTTAGCGACTGCTAGTCTGCAGGGAAGGGCTCAGATTGTTCCTGATCAACACATCAGCAATGAAATCTCAAATGACCTTGTCTTCTTTCTAGATGGGGCTCATAGTCCTGAAAGCATGGAAGCATGTGCAAGGTGGTTTTCTCTTGCCGTTAGAGGCCAGGACGAGACCTTGTTTCATCAGAAACCTGATAATTCTAATTTCTCAAACGAAGTAGTGAAGAATCATCAAGGTGAAAGAGACCAGAAAAAATCCACACAGGTGGAGTCCTGATTTTAAATCTTATCATAAGTAGCTGTTATTGAATGTTCAGCAAATATAAGCTGAGAAATTAGCAGTCAAAGTTGAACATCTGTGAAATAGCTATCCACATGGTTAAATCTGATGCACAATGTCTCTTGAGCATGTCCCATGGACAAAAATTCAAAGAATGTCTATGCGAAGTGAAAAAAATAAGAGTAACTAATGTTTGTTGGGTAGCAGGACAAATTGCTTTCTAGAACGAGAATCATATTGTAAACTCTTAGAAGCAAATTGCATGACTTATGTACTAAATGATTGTAAGGAATAATAAAAAACTGGTGAGATAGGATGGAAATACTAATGTTTTCATGGATCTTTATGCTATTTCATGGAATTTTTTAGATAATTCAATGAACTATTTGCAGATTTTGCTGTTCAATTGTATGTCTGTTCGAGATCCTCAGTTGCTTCTTCCTCACTTAATGAAAACATGTGCTGATCATGGTGAGTAATCTATGGACTTTGCTACAACATGGTTACTCCATAATAGCTCAGTCCAATAATGATTAAAGAATTCATAATTAATAGATGTTTGGCAATCCTCAATTAATTCTGTGATTGTTTAAGTCTACCTGTAGGAAAAAGTTATGCCTTTTTTACAAAAAAAATAAATTTGACAAATCTTTTTGATCAATAACTAAACAGCTAGACTGAAATTGTAGGTGTCTACTTCAAGAAGGCGCTCTTTGTACCTGGTTTATCAGTGTACTACAAAGTTGGATCTCATGCCTTAACACCAACAGATACTAACATTGACCTGTCATGGCAGTTCACTCTTCAAAGAGTGTGGGAAAATCTCATGCAAGGGAACAAAGGTATTCATTGATTAGATATAAATTACGTGTCCAGAATTTGATTATTTGAAATGAGACAATTTTCTTTTCTTATTCAAGTTTTTCTGCTATGAGGCCTACTTTGGGCTTGCATTTGATAGGCTAAATTTGACCCACTGGGAATATAACATCAAGCTAGGTCCTCCAAATTTTGGCTTTCTCTGTCTATGTTGGCTGCCTAGCATGTGATTAGCTCTAAATGAATTTAATATTTGTACTTCTTATGAGTTCATGAAAAATTCTTAAGTATGTGTCTGCCATAGGCACTTAATCACTCTTGATCAAGGACTTTACATGTCGACTTTACATGTCGAACTTAGCTAACACAAACTAGGACAAGTCAACTGTTGGTTTGAGGGCCTGAGAAATTTCCTTGAGTTACTTGAGATTTACTGCATCATGGCATCATGGGAGTGTAATATGTTTATGGTCACTTGGCTTAGCAGGCAAGAGTACCGATGCTGCTTCTGAAGAATTAAAAAATGATATGGGATTGAGTGCCAGTAATTGTGAACACAGTGCAGTGTTTTCCTCATTGCCGGTGGCTATCAAATGGCTTAGGGACACGGTGCAGCAAAATCAGTCAACTCGTTTTCAGGTAATCAAAGAGTATGTTAGATACTGAGTTTTTTCTTAACGTAAAATGATTACTTGATGAGCACGAATTGCTCTTGAAATTTATGAAGCTTGTGTTACAAATTATTGTTCTTTGTCAATCTCAGTTATATATATTATATTGCCAAGTATAGGATCTGACTGCAACATTTTTCGTGGTTAATACACCAGGTCCTTGTTACTGGTTCTATACATCTTGTTGGTGACGTGTTGAAATTAATCAAGAAGTGATTCGTTGGACAAACTTGAAAGATTGGCTTCCATTCTGATCTGTGAACCGATGAAGTGCCACCGTGCCGGTACTCTTGACGTGTTATCCCACAAGAGATCTCTGTCATTGACTGTCCATTGAAGTGCTATTACACTTGGTTCGGAAAGTGTTAAAAAGAATGTTATCAGCACAAACCATGTCCTTTGCTTTTGCTTTTGGACATTTTATACATCTACTCCATTGGTTTGTTTCATCATGAGGCTGGTGTGGCTTTCTTAGTGGGATGTCCTTCGATTTTTCATTTGATTCTAGATTGAAAAGGAATCGGTGGATTAACGGAGATGGATAAAAGATAATCCACTAGGCTATAGGGGTCTACAACGCGGGGAATTTGCACATAAACCTCATGACTCTTTCATACTATCATGTTTTTCCAACATGTTTGGATTCGTAATGATTAATGACAATTCTTTACAAGAATATATCCCTTGGATTGTGCTATATGGCCGATACTTACCAAAAGAATGCGGTTATTAAATTGGGTTTATATGCATTATTGTTGGCGTAAAAATCTTTTACACAATCGTTAAATCATATATTGCTACGTCAGTCAGAGTATTTGATTCAATTGTCTATTATCTTAAAAGACTTATTAATATAAATATATGATTGAATAATAATATAAAAAAATTTTATATTATCAGTGCATATTAATTAAATTTTATTAAATTAAATAATAAAATTTACATGAAATAAATCTAATGGAATGAAAGTATATGTAATATGTTTTTTTTCTAGGAAAAAGCGTATATTATTTTTTATTTATTTATTTTTGGTCGCGTATATTGTATTTTAGAGCAATGCTGCAAGCATTTGCAATTTTGTTTGGGCTAAAAATGCTACATGTGTAGGCTTTAGTAGCAGATTCCACGCAAACCCTTACATTGGTGGGTAAAAGTTTCTAATTATTATTATAAGATAGAAAATTTTGGGTTATTCATTTTTGTCCTGCGTAACTCCTGTACTATTCTTGTTTGTGTACACATAATTTTCCGAATTTTTTTTGTATAAAGTGCTAATGTCATTCCATCATGTACTAAAAGTGTTAAAATTGCCCTTCATGTAGTTTTTCTGCCGAAGGTGATTATTTTAGTTTATTTTATGTAAAAAAAAAATTATATTCAAAATATTATTAAGAGAAATTTTAAGGGTGGAAAAAATGATTTTTTTTTTTAAATTAATCAATTTAATTATCAACTAAAGAAAAGATGAAAAAACAAGTATTGATACGCCCTAAACAACGATATGTTTAATAAATTAAAGGCTCCAATCAACTTGTCTGGGTGGTGTAGTTGGTTATCACGCTAGTCTCACACACTAGAGGTCCCCGGTTCGAACCCGGGCTCAGACATCTTTATTTGTTCCATTATTTTTAATGCGTTTTTTGTATTTGGTAAGGAGCCCATTGTTCTTTGTAGAGCCCATGTACATTTTCGTACTTAGTTTTTTGTGGGCCTCATTAGCCGATGACGATTGTGGGCTGATTCAACTCTAACCTCACAGGCCTAATAACAATTCGGCCCGAAATCTTTTTTCAGTTGGTTTTTGGTTTCAGCGTTGACTGTTGAAGCTCAACGACAAGCAACGGTTTTCTGGTGTAATCTAGGTAGCTAGGGATTCAGGATTCAGGATTCGGATTCTGATCCCGCTTCACGCACTTCGCATTTCCCATTCCCCAGTGGTTCTGCGTCTGTGAGCTGAGCTGAGGCGTTGCTCCTGTGTTTCGCGGTCCATGGACGAGTCTTACACCACCGGCCTCCCCACCAGCCATTTGCCCGGTTCTGTTCCCGTGAGTGCGCCCTCACTATTTCCATCCCGTGAGGAAGAAAACCACGACTAGTTGCTCACTCATTATAACAATTATTGTAATTTTCATGAACGGCAAGCTCATTTAATCGCAGCTTTACATTATGACATTTTGCTTTCTAAATATAATAATTGCATTGCATCTGTGTGACGACCTATGTTTAATATCTCACTAGTTTATAATTTTATATCTTTCATATAATTTTGGTATAGTACATTGTAAATGTTACTTTTTGTACCATGAACTTGTCTGATTATTCTAATTTTTTTTTAGAATTAATTGTGGTTATGTAATTGTTCCTGTTTGGGGTTCAGGCTGTCACAGCTGAAGAAAAGAGTACCACGAACCATGACGGTATGTAATTATAGCATTGAGTTTTTGTTTTACTGGTTTAAAATTATTGGGGATGTGTATTATTCCCTGTTGTTGAAGTTTGGGTAAATTATTGGGGATGTGTATTATTCCCTGTTGTTGAAGTTTGGGTCCCTGAAAATGTTGCTTGTGAACTTGCATGTAGCCTCTTATGCAAATATGCAAACATTCCCTCCCAGCAATGGAGGAGACAGAAGAGGACAAGGATATCAAACTCTTTCAAGTCCAACCGGTGGTATGTTTATGTTATCAAACTTTTTTATGAGTGAATATGAGATGGATGTTTCTGTCCGTTCTTTTTTTTATGAAATGATTTTGCTGATAAATTGTGCCTTATGGTTGTTCTCTGATGATGAACAATATATAGGTCATACACTTGACATTTGACATTTGACATTTTACATACCTTGTGGCATGTCTTAAGTATTTTAGGGGGAGGGGTGCTTATGACTTATGAGGAGAAGAAAAAATATTTTGGGGGATGCTTGCTGTAATAAATACTAAGGAATTGGTGACTAGTTTCTTTTTAGTTTTAGCTATCACAGACAATGAACTATCTAAACCATTTGAATTTGAGCTTTTATACAATATTTTTAATTATGAGTTCATTCAATTAACAATTGCATATGTCAAGTTTCATGATTCCAGTAGTTAACCTTACTTGTTTTCTGGATTCTGAACAATCTTCAGTTGCATCCCTTGAGCTAGAGAAGATTCATACTGGTGGATGATTCTGCACTCATATTCAAGACTAATTCCAATTTTGTATTTATATTGCAACTTGATGCTATAATAATGTCATTCATTGATCTCTAGCTGCTTGGTCCATGCAGAAGCATTTGAGCAACAGCCGACAAACAACTGGCAGGGGGTCTTCAGTGTCTCATCTTACACACAGTATTTCAATGTGGATACAGATGTTGTTGTAAACAGATTGATAAGTTCCTTGAATCCAGTAGATGACTTTTTTACCAAGATAGATGCTAACCCTGATTTGTGAGTTCTACTTTTTAACTCATGCAGCAGTACTGCTATGGTTTCAATTATCAAAACTGCGATGCTCATTTGGATCACATATGGAAACGTTATGCTTGGAGAAATACATCAATTGACAATTGAACAGCTACCATCACATTTATAGGGGAAAGTCTGCTTGTTGGTTTCTGTCACCTGTTTTCTCTTCTTTTCGTCATTTTGTCTTCTTGGTCCCTTGTCCTTGTTTTCAGCCGCACAAAATTGTTCACTCCACTAACCAGAATTTGAGAAAATGGATATCATGTGGGAAAATAGACAGTGAATTCAATTATGGAAGCATCACTTGTTGCTTTATGCATACTTGAGGGTGCTTGGGTGAACTCTAGATATTTGTATGTCTAGTTATGGGAGACATGCTGAACTTCAAACAGATTATGTTTTTCATCACCCTAACCTAGAAAAAGCATGAGTGCATCACTTTCTGATCGTCCTGATCTGAAAAGTTTTCCCATATGATGGAAGCAGATATAAAATAAAGATTTTACCACTTTCACAAATATATTGATCCTGCCACTTATGGAAAAGGAGTAATGAAAATTCAGACTTTAAAATAGCCATCTTGATAAGTTAAAATTGTGAGTGCCTAAAGAGAGTTATAGTGTAGCTAGGCAATATAGCCTTCCCTTTTTTTGGTTAAAATAATTGAATACAATCTTTACATGGCCCATGTTAAATGAGTATCTAATATTATGATGATTTTCTGTTATTATAGATATGGGCTTATATGGATCTCAACAACATTGGTTTTTGTTCTTGCCTCGGTGGGAAACCTTGCTACATACTTTATGCAAAAACATGGTGATAACAGTACCTCTTGGAGCTTTGATGTCAGCTATGTGAATACAGCTGCATGGTCTATATATGGCTATGTCATAGTGGTCCCAATGGCATACTACTTCTTCCTTCAGTATATGGGTTCAAATGCTAACCTTGTACGGTTTTGGTGCATGTGGGGGTATTCCCTCACCATTTTCATCATGTCGTCTGTAAGTTTCTGTTTTCTACATATGGCATATTGTGTAGTTAGTTGTCTGTGCATATTACATTGCTGAGATTTTTTTTCCTTTAGTACAAGGACATATATCGGGTTTTTGGGTTTTTTTTTTTTGGTTTTTTTTGGGGGGGGGGGCCTAGAGGGAAAATTGGCCTCGGTACTGCCTAAAAGAAACGAGATACATCCTCCCCACACGTCAGAGGACTTTCAGGTACCATGAAAGCCAAAGCTCAGACTGTAATAAGATTGATAGAGCAAGGGCCAGTGCATTTTGTTAACGTTTCTGTTCAGCATAGTATCTGAAGGGCCCAGATTGAATAACCATGACTTCCTTTTCACATATATTTTATTTTTATAATAAATTTTTATTTATCTTAAAGTTCAAACTTCAAACTTCACTTTTTTCTGTTGTGATAGAAAATTTTGTCACTAGCTAGCTGGTTATGATTTAAGATGTATTGCCTTCCATGTTTCTATCTAATACTTACTTCTTGTGAAAATTTCAGTTTTTATTGCTTATTCCAGTTGTGATTCTTCGGTGGATCATAACAATCCTTACCGGTGTTGCCTCAGCTAGCTTTGTTGCCTTGAACCTGAGATCCTTTATACAAGAAAATGATCTTTCAATGGCTGTAATTGCTGCATTTTTCTTGCAAATGGCTTTGGCAGTCTTCATCAAGGTTTGGTTCTTTGCATAGCTCAATGGGCTGCAGGACTGAAGAATAATACCCAAACAACAATCATTGTTAGCCTACTCCACTGAGTAACTTTGTTTAACACGTGAGTGGAATTGTCTGCAGCATAATTGGTTTGTGCATTTTGGATTTTATTCGATGGATGCAAGAAATGCAAAGAGGTAGTATGATTTGTTGGGCTGTCTATCAGCTCTGTCTGAGTGACCTTAACATGTTGACCAAAGCCATGTGAAAGACATTACTTTGGAAGGGGAAGAACAATCATGGGTTTAATATTTGCATCTAAATGTTTGTGATCCTTCCAAGCTTTTGTAAATGTCACATCTCTAAT
This sequence comes from Pterocarpus macrocarpus, assembly GCA_031439585.1. Classification (NCBI taxonomy): domain Eukaryota; kingdom Viridiplantae; phylum Streptophyta; class Magnoliopsida; order Fabales; family Fabaceae; genus Pterocarpus; species Pterocarpus macrocarpus. The sequence continues at coordinate 35,251,009 of CM062518.1, read as the reverse complement.
TTCGCCTCTTTTCTGAAAGTGAAAATGTAACATTTCACCCCTCATAGCATGTTATGTCGTTATCCCCAGAGCAGCGGTAATGAGAACGGGTACATTTATCTTTATATTAAAATGGTGTATTGTAATCATAACTTAATAAATAATCCTTAAGAATAATTTTAATTCATTTTTCAAATATGTTTTACAATAAAGGATTACCTAATTTAGCCATGGTCATCTTGTCTTAAACTTTGCTTCAGATGCTGGAAAGTGGCTTAGCTGGACCTTATTTCAGATGTTGGAAAGTGGCGTATCTGGGATCCATGTACCGGCATAAGCATTCCACAATGAAGTTTTAATAATTTTTAATTATCAACGACATGGGTTTTCCCCAAACTGCCATGTAACTACAAATGTGTAGTATTGTTGCAGTGCTTAAGTAACAACTTAGCTGAGAATGGAAAGAAAGACAATTAATAAAATATAGATAGCCTGATACAATATTCCAGCCAGCAAAAACATAAAAGAGAATTGTGCGTATATTATTATCTTTCACTATCTAGATTCCCATTTTTTTTGGTCGGGGAGGAGGGAGTGGGGATTGTGGGGAGGGCAATGGGCCTCTACCCCTACAACTTGAAGTTGCACTCTCAAGGTGGACCTGCTTTTAAGGCCAACGGCATGATAATTCAACCAAGGCTTCGGGTGCACTATCTAAAATCCTTGAAGAGAATGGAGGAAGCACAAATTTTCCAAAATGCTACAACTTGAAAAATGTGAGGGATTTTCCTTTTCTGAGAGTTTGAAACAAATTATTATTTAAAAGATATCCACTTTTTGGTCAATATTTAAAAGATATTTTAAAATGCACCATTCCTTTCTTTACTTCTACTTGGGAACCAAATTAACATTGGGCTGTGGAAGAAGTAATAAAGAAAGAAGTCCATCCTTGGTAGAAAAAAGAAAAAGATATTAATTGTTGATTTTGGTTTAATTATGGTTAGGTGGCTTTCAAATTAGAAGGGAATTGACTTGTAATTCAATCTCAATTACATGCAAATCGATAATATTCGGATTCTACGAAATGACCCTTATGTAATCTATATTGTAGGCATGTTTTACTATGTACCCTATTATTTATGTTGCACTATGCACCAGTGATGTGATAGTACAAGATTTAGCATGAATATGCATACACCACATACCATTGAAGCACTACAGACGCCCCCCACCCCTTATTCCATCTCCTTTCTTCGACACATCGGGACACCACTGCGACAAGCTGCTTCTTCCTTTTTTCTTCCTCCTTGTTCCCTTCCATGCTGACACCACCCACAATCTCTAGTCTCATCGACGCCACTACATAGCACCCAACACCACCACCATCGCCTTGGGAAATGTTTCAGAACCTCAAAGTGAAAAAGAGCTTCCCTTTCTTCGCAATGGCAAAGGTGAGGCAGGTAAAGAAGATCACGGTGATAATATCAACAAGCACGTGTAGGAAAAAATATGTGTTCTCTAAGGATATATTACATTCTCAATTAGTTGTGTGCTCTAAGACCTTACGGTAATGGTTGTCAAAAAAAAAAATATGTGTTCTCTTTGAGTAAAGAATCTAAAGTAATTGAATAAATGAATGATAACAAGAAGCACGTGAAGGCTGTTGTCTACTATAGGGCTTCTTGATCCTTTACCAGGCCATGGTGCGAATTGGCGTGGCACCAAGGGTGGCGGTGGCAGGAGTCGGGGAGGCAGTGATAGGTGCGGACGGCAGTGGGGTTTGTCGAGGTGAAGACCATGATACGGCGAAAGGATGGAGAGAAAGAAGGAAATGAGAACTCCTATCATATATCACACATTATTGATGTATAAATATACCTCTAGATTAGCACTATCTGAATCATGCCATATAACAGGTGTATTATACACCATACTTAGTCTAGAGCATCACAGATAGCACCCTATATTCTATATTATTATCTATTAAATCTGCAGACATTCTAACAGTGTATTTTCTCGCTTGATTTCTACTCATAATATATTATTATTATTATTATTATTATTATTTTATCTATCATAATTCCCTTCCCAAGAAAACCACTTTTTGCTTTGATTTTTTTGATAAAATCATTTTCTTTTGTTATCATCGTTTAATGCTGTTGTCCTTTTTCATTAGCATGTATATTTCTTTCTTTCTTTTATTTTTGTAGTCTATCTTTCATCATTTTCCCCCTTTTTTTCCATATTTTTTATCCACCTCCTTTCTTTTCATCCTTGCTTTTTGTTATTTTTTTTCTTTGCAACTAAATTTTTTCTTACCTTTTTATTTCTCATTATATCCTTCCTTTTTTATTCTTTGATAAGAATAATAAAAAAAGAAAGTAAGTAGAAGGAAACGGGAAAAGTGCAATGCTTTGCTATTGTTTTTTTCCTTTTGTGTGTTTGAGAAAGAACTCAATTAAGTCTTGTATTATAAAAGAAACATATTTTGAAATTTGAGAGAGAAATATATTTTTATTAGATTTTTAAATTTTTAAATTTTATTAGATTTTTAATTATAGTTAGAATTTTATTATTTATTATATATGACGCAAATTATCTATATTCTACATAATCTACTAAATCTACATTCCATGTAAAATGTTTATTGCTTGAATCTTCTCTAATGTTCCATCATATCACTTCCTTACAATATTTAGGCAAGGTGATTAAAATCTCAAACTTGTGTTTCTGTAATTTTTTTACTTTAACCCTTTAACGCTAATTAATAACTTGACATATTTAACGGTGAGAAGTCATTCTATCACATTTAATATATCTGTTTTTTATATTTTTTTTATTTCTTTCATATACCACATCTTTATATTTATTTTCTCTTTCCTTATTTTTCATTGTTCATTTTTGTTTCGCAATTCCTTATGTTTGAAATTTTTTTATCGTACTTTTTCTATTTCTAGCTGTTGGAGCAGTTGACTTAATTTTTATTATAGTAATATTTTTCAGTATTTTTCTTAGTTCTCTCTCTCTCTCTCTCTCTCTCTCTTATTGGCAATATTTCCAGATAACAAGAAAGTTGATTTTGATTTTGTATTATATAATCTTTTTTACTATTTCAAGTAATTATAGTTACAAGTAAAAAATTAATAGGGAAAATTAAAAATATAATAAAAATAATAATTCGTTTAGTTATTTAGTTATACATTAAGATTTAAATAATATTATTTACATAGTATTAAATTGAAACATGAAAACATGATTGAATTGTTATTATTTACTTATTTTAATTTTTCTAACTTTTTTATTATATTCAATTATAATTTATATTAACTTATATTAATTATTTTTATACGTTTTCTAATAATTTTTTTAAAAAAATAGAATCAACAATTATATAATATTTTCTTTGTTATATATTTTTATTTATTTTTTATTTTTTTGGCTTATGTCTCTTACCACAACATATAATAATAAAATCCAATAAAACCTAATCTCAGATCACATGATTTGATTAAGTTATCTATAATTTTTAATATGGAATGAGGCTTTAATGGATAAGTTAATACTTAATACAATACTCATTATAACTACTAAACAACTGATAGAATAATAATATATTGTATTAACTTATATGCTATTAGGTTTAATGCAACATATTTATTAGACTCTTAATTTTGATGTAGGCAATCCTCACACCTTTCCAAATATTGAACAAGAACTTGCTGGTAAATTTCTTATTTGTTTCTAAATGATACAATATTTTGACACAAAATTTTATTGGCCATAGTAAACTTTACATCTTTATACTTTCCATACCTTTTTAGTAATTTTTTTTTTATTATCTATATGTTAAATTTATGACTTTCGTATTTCTTTCCATTGATAAGATTATATTTATCTGTACAACCCAGAACATATTTCTTTTTATATTGTAATACTTACATATGATTTTTAAAAAGGGTTATAAAATGAAAATATTTCTCAAATCCTAAATTTATATTTAAGTTTTGTTTGTGAATTTTCTATTTTAGATTTTTTAAAATTTTATATAAGTATTATGTACTTATCTCTTATTTTTTAATTATGATATATATATAATGATAAATTTTTTAAATTTTTATTTTTATTTTTATTTTTATTTTTTACTCACTTGTAGCCCTTGCAAAGCACAGGCACTTCAACTAGTTTCAAAAAAATGACATTGTTAAAATTTGAACTTGTAATCTTGTGTCGTGCGTACTCACAATCTGAACGCCCACACCACATGAGATTAGTCAATTAATAATCATGCTCCATCAAAAACTAAAGAGACATATCTAGTGGATTACGGGCTGTGATTTGGACTGAGGCCCGCCCCTTTGACAGTGATTGTGGATATGCTTCAATCAACGTTGATATTTTGTCAAAAAAACAACATTGATATTTTGTCGTGTTGCCTGCCTATTTTGTCTCCTCCCCCTTCTTTCTTCTTTCTTTATTTTCATTTTTTTATTGGTTGACATATAAGAAATTGACGGCTTGAAAGTGAAGTTTACAGAGTGAATTTTTAAAAGCAAAGTATAAACTATTAATTTTTAATAAAAAATGAAAGATAAAATTACAATGTATATGTATATAATCTAGCATGTAATATTTACATTTTATAAAATTTTAAACTTATAGGAATGCTATTTTGTAAAATTTCACATTTGCATCAGACTCGGAGAGGAAGAGCACAAGTAGAACTCTTCTTCCTTTGCACGTGGATTTGCTGCTCCACCTTTAATGATAGGTCAAGCATTTTCATTGAAAATCCTAGCTACGTACAGTGGCTTTTTGTTCTGAAACTGCGCATAGCAGCTTTATGTTAAAGGGTATTGTTATTTGATACGAATGAATTTTTAAGAAGATAAACGGACTCATTGGAAACTCATTGTATCGTCTCATATTGTCGAGAGGAATTTTCTTATATAAATTTGACCCTTATTCAAATAGGATAGTTTTATTATTATAATTAAACAAAAAAGAATATACAATATATAATTTAATTTTTAAACTTTTTTAAAAAATTTCAAATTCCTTAACATGTATGGTTCTAATGACTAACACTCCTGTGAGTTCTAACAAAAACTTATCACATGTCAATCATGTGAAAATAAAAATTATAATCAAACTCTCATTGACGCGCAGCAATTAATTATGTCAAATCTGAGACATACTCCTACATGTTATTAAGAAAACACCATTTTGTACAAGTTGAAAAATTTAATAACCATTTTGTACCCTATTTTACAATTTAAAGCCTTAACCTCACGTTGATAACTTAAATTGGACCTTACCTTGAAGAAATAGGACATTAACGCGTTGAGTAATTCCAAACATCACGCTTTAATATCTTTTAGATAACAAATACTAATAGTTTACACAAATTTGACATTTCTAATTGCTTATTTGACAGTTGGCTCAATAGCATACACGGTGTTGACTGAAAGGCTCATCATGCTTATAAATACTTTAATGTTAAAGTTGGACCAAGATTTGATTTTGATTTATTATTAGTTTAATTTTTTTAATGATATAGTGATATTATTAAAATTATTTAATTTTTCATATAATTAATTTAAAATTTATACGAAAAGCTAAAATATTATTGATGATTATTATACTTAATCTGAACTTTTAATTTTATAAAATATTTTAATAAATATTTTCTCCAACTCAAAATACTTATTATTTTAAGTAAAACTTTTTAGTTCAAATTATGTCTTTCTCGTGTTTTTATAAAATATTTATTATAAATTTTTTAATTATACTCTTGAGTCTTGATATTAATACAGCATCATAATAGAATGTTAAACATTAAATAAGAATAATTTGATAAAATTGTTCCACAATTAATTTTTTATTTTGGGTTGATGCACATGATCAAAGTGATAAATATTATGAGTTGGAGGAAATACTTTTTAATTTTTAATACAACTTTATTTAATCATCATTTTGGAGATTGTTTGAACAATTCTTAAAATTAGATGAACAGTTTTTTATTTGCGACTTTATTTAGGGTTTATGGTATAAAAATTATCCGAACAATCTCTAACATGATATTAAATAAAGTCACGTTAAAAATTAGAAAGTATTTCCTCCAATATATATAAAATTTAATTAAAATGTATTAATAGTATAAAACAGTTTTATATTGTCAGTCAATAAAAATAGTGCCAACTCATATAAATAACTATCAATTATAATGAAGGGCCCACAATAATTTCTCACATTCCCTTATCTCTATTGATTCACAGTCTAAAACAATTTTGTATACCAATTAATAATACAAATGAATAATAAAACATTAATTAAAGGATTATCTTATCAGACAGTTTCATGTGAGGCATTAATCACATCACATTGAGTTTTGATTCACCCGTGATAGTGTATTACTTGGTGGCCGCTACTGCCTCTCTGTCTTTTTGAGTTTTATCTGCGGAGCCACACTTGGCTGGTTGCAAAATGGAGAACGTCGATCCTTCTCGAGCTTTCGTCAAAGACGTTAAGCGCATCGTCATCAAGGTTCATTCACTCACTTTCTCTTTCTCTCTCTCCCAAAAATCTCTTATTTTTTCGTATGTGTGTTTGGGGGGGCAATGCTAGCCCAAGTGTCCAACGATTGGTGATGCAAATGGGTTTTAAGGTTTGTTTGATGGTTTTAAGGTTGGGACTGCTGTTGTCACCCGCCAAGATGGAAGGTTAGCTGTTGGAAAATTAGGGGCACTCTGTGAGCAGGTCACTTCTAATTCTTAACATTCTGCTACACTTATGTCTCTTTCTGTTTTCTTTTCTAAGGAATAAAAATGGGATTTTGAATTTGCCCCCTTTTTTCTTTTTTTGGGAAACAAATGGCAGATTAAGGAACTTAACTCTCTGGGACATGAGATTATTTTGGTGTCATCTGGTGCTGTTGGCCTTGGTCGCCAAAAGCTCAGATACAGGAAATTAATTAACAGCAGGTATGGTAACAGTAACACCTTCAAAGTGTGGCTACAAAATTTTTCAAATTTTTTTTGGGTTCTTGAAGGTGGTTGAAATATTCATTTGCTTGGGTCTTTTATGAGCTGTTGCAGCTTTGCTGACCTTCAGAAGCCACAGGTTGAGCTCGATGGCAAGGCTTGTGCTGCTGTTGGACAAAGCAGCCTTATGGCTCTTTATGATGCTTCGTTTAGTCAGGTAATTAGTGTTGATTCATGTTGATAACTGTCCATTTCGTTTTCCGCTATTATATTATATGATTTTAGGAAAGTTGACAATTTGACATTGTTGTGTTATTCTTTTCTCTACCTGCCTTGCAGCTGGATGTCACATGTGCTCAGCTTCTTGTCACCGACAACGATTTTAGAGACAAAGATTTTAGAAAGCAACTTACTGAAACGGTGAAGTCGTTGTTGGCACTTAAAGTTATCCCCGTTTTCAATGAGAATGACGCTGTCAGTACTAGGAAAGCTCCATATGAGGTTTGTTATTCTTCTACTTGTCCGATTTGTTAAAAAAGCTGAACTCAATCCTGGATCTGATTATTTCAAGCTTCTCTCTGTTGTGCAGAACTAGTGGCAATAAGTTTAATGTATTCTTTGTAGGTGGTATTATCTAGTCTTATGCTAACAGGAAATTGAATTTAGAATTGTATTTATTTTTCCTTTAGTTGATTTTCCGAACTCTATGTGTTAGACTTATATATTGATTCTGTAGCCAAGGTTTTCTTTATATTCATCCATGGGTCAGTGTGTGGTGAAAAATTATTTAGTATTTTGTCCATAAGCGTAACATTACATATATTTGAGCAAAATTGTTTCATGCTTGTTGTTCATCCTTCAGTAAAATCCTTCTTTCTTCCCAGCATTTGTTCAAACTTTTGTATTAAACTTAAATTACATAAAAGGTTTATCGATGTTTGCTTTTGCCAAAACAGGTATGGAAAGGGGAAAAAAAAAAATTGGTCTTTTGTTAATTTATTTTTCTGGAGTTTTAGGTCTGCATTCTCCGCTTGAATTTTATCTGAGCATTGTCTTGTGTCTTTCCATATTCAAAGTTGAGTTTGAAGTGTGCTTCTTGGACTGATTAGTTACTTCCATTGCTAGCCATTGAAGTACTTAAATTGTCACCAACTCATTTTCTGCAGGATTCTTCTGGAATATTTTGGGATAATGACAGTTTATCAGCTTTATTGGCCTTGGAGTTAAAAGCTGATCTTCTTGTTTTGTTGAGTGATGTAGAGGGTCTTTATAGCGGGCCTCCAAGTGATCCACAGTCAAAGCTTATTCATACATACATTAAGGAAAAACATCAAAATGAAATTACTTTTGGAGACAAGTCTAGGGTGGGAAGAGGTGGAATGACTGCCAAAGTGAAGGCTTCTATTCATGCTGCTGAAGCTGGCGTTCCTGTAATTATTACTAGGTGCACTATTATTCTATGTTACTGGGAAAAATTAAAAGTGAACACTGCTGTTTTGTTTTTTCATTTTTCGAAAGCATCATTGTGAAGGCATTTTTCAATGGCACTATTTTCAGTTAGAAATATTGTATTTAGGCCATGACATATGAGCTCACTATTTTACTAAACCACAAGAAATTTTTTTGAAAATTGGATATAAAAACTCATCTTTTTTTTTTCTTTTTTTTACTTTGGATTACTGTTCATCGGCTAGATGTTTAGTCAGTAAATTTAAATTAAAACGGGTGCATGTACAGAGACTGGGACGATCACCCATGAACTATTTTGCCCTTTTCCTATGTTGGTATACAAACAGAAATTTTAACACCAAGAGCACTATGAAACCCATTGTGTTCGCTACCTAGTACCTACTCTATCTGATTCTGATCTTTGCAAGTTGTTCTTCCTTGATTCTGCTACATTTCATTTTTCTCCTTTCAGTGGTTTTGCAGCTGAAAATATCATTAAAGTCCTCCAAGGACAACGTATTGGAACACTCTTCCATAAAGATGCACATAAGTGGGCCCTAGTTAAAGAGGTGGATGCACGTGAGATGGCAGTTGCAGCTAGGGACTGTTCCAGACGGCTTCAGGTCTCTTTTGTATCTTCACATTTGGCTAAATCTGTTATAAATCACGGTTATTATTAGAGCTGTTGGTGTACCATACCTAGTTCAACATTATAATCTCCTAATCTTACTTCACAGGCCTTATCTTCAGAAGAGAGGAAACAAATTTTGCTAAAAATAGCTGATGCCCTGGAAGCAAATGAAAAAGAAATCAGGATTGAAAATGAAGCTGATGTTGCTGCTGCACAAGAAGCAGGATATGAAAAATCCTTGGTTGCTAGGCTGGTTTTAAAGCCTGGGAAGGCAAGACTATTCAACTAAAGAAGAAATTATTTAAATTTTAACTAACTGTATATAATTTTTGAATTTTAACAAACTGCAGAATTTCTGATGATAAACTATGATAACTAACAGATTACAAGCCTTGCCAACAACATACGAATTATTGCAAACATGGAAGATCCGATTGGTCGAGTGTTAAAACGAACTGAGGTAATGAAAAGTCTGTTCTGGCAATATATACTATTGGCTATGGTTGTTTTAAAACAGCAGTAGCTGAGGCCACTGTCTAAGTAGAATCAATTTCCCTTTGGCTTATTGTATTTATTAAAGTTTATAGTTTTACATCTTGCTAGTGGATAAGAAGAAAATTGCCCATGCTATTTGCAATTTTGTGTAAGGCAGATGTCCAAATCATGTAAATATGATTGTTGCTTGGTCATAAAGTATGATTTTTTGACCAAGTTTTTCATGGACATTCTTGATTGTACTGAATTTTTAATGATAATTATTGATTTATAATCTTTCTGAGTTTGGAAAGCTTCCTTTATCTTTAGCTTGCAGATGGGCTCATTTTAGAGAAGACATCATCTCCTATAGGAGTTCTCTTAATTGTTTTTGAGTCTCGCCCTGATGCCTTAGTACAGGTGAATTAAACATTTTCATTTTTCTTTTTTTGCCACCTTCTGTTAGCCTGGTTAATTATTGTCACTTTCGCTTGGTCCTGACTGCCTTTATGTATGATTCTTTTTCAGTTTGCTGTCTAGAATAGATTACATGCATGGGAAACTTTGACTTAAATTTCCTACTCAACTATTCACCAGGCCTTTCTTTAAAATAATAAATTGAATTCATTCTTATTATATCACACGAACTTGTTTAGATTTAATCAGTGTCTAGATTTTGTTATTTGTCTGCACTCTAAGCCACTGGCCTCATGTCATCTGAGCAGATAGCTTCCTTGGCAATCCGAAGTGGTAACGGGCTTCTCTTGAAAGGAGGCAAGGAGGCTAAGCGATCAAATGCAATTTTGCACAAAGTTTGGTGTCAAATTAAATGATTATATGCAAACTATTTTGATTTAAATTTATTTGGTTTGACAATCTTTAATAAACATTTTTTGGGTAACTTATCATATCTGAAATTGCAGGTAATTACTGAGGCCATACCAGATACTGTTGGTGGGAAACTTATTGGACTTGTTACAACAAGAGCAGAAATTCCTGAGCTACTTAAGGTGAATACAACAGTAGAGATTAATTTCTGATTTATACACTTGCTCACTGTGAAGATTGGCACCTTTAGCTAAAGATGGAATTCGCAATTTACATTCTATTTACCTTTCAGCTGGATGACGTAATTGATCTGGTGATTCCTAGAGGCAGCAACAAACTTGTTTCTCAGATCAAGAGTTCCACTAAAATTCCTGTTCTAGGTCATGCTGGTAAGGCCTTTCTGCTTAATATGCAAGCAATGCTTGATTTGGTAAGGTTTATCCTTTAGTTTAAAGAATTTAATAGAGACTATCATAATAAAGCCACAACTTTGCCAAACCAGATGGAATTTGTCATGTCTATGTTGATAAATCTGCTAACTTGGAGATGGCAAGGCGGATTGTACTAGATGCAAAAATAGATTATCCAGCAGGCTGCAATGCCATGGTAATTTATACGTCCTGGATGGCACTGCAAACTTGATTTGCCAGCTATTTTTCTTGCTCATTTGTCACTGCCATGCATAACATATTTGAAGTTAAATTTCAACTTTCAGGAAACACTTCTTGTTCACAAGGACTTAGCGGACAAAGGTTGGCTCAATGATATTATTGTTGACCTACGAACAGAAGGTATGACTTATGACAAACAGTTCCTCTTACTGGACTGCTGAATTATCTGACTGGCATTTTTTCTAGTTAAAGAGTAGTTTCTTGAAGTCCTATGAACTGTTATTATACCAACTGTTAAGTGTATCTTGTGACTTGTAAGGTCTCTGGAGTGGCTAAATGATGTAAAATTTATGCAGGTGTTACATTATATGGAGGACCTAAGGCAAGTTCTCCATTAAATATTCCAGAGGCACGTTCATTTCACCATGAGTACAGTTCGTTGGCTTGCACTGTTGAAATTGTGGATGATGTGTATGCAGCTATTGATCATATAAATCTTTATGGAAGGCAGGTCACACATATTTCTTGATGAGAAATGTGTCGAATCATATTTTCCTTTCATTCATCTTCCCTCTGCTCCATTGCAAATTAGATTTATGGTAGTGCAGTGGACTTACATGGAAATTTGTCGTGTTTTCTCTTTCTTTGTGGCAGTTCGCATACTGATTCCATTGTTGCGGAAGATCATGACGTAGCCGATGTGTTTCTACGCCAAGTTGACAGGTAATATTTGAAATGCAATGTATTTTGTTTTTCTAATCATATTATCTACTTCACAGCATGTCTTTATTTTGTGTAATTTAGTTACTTGTATTTGACAAAGTTATGTGTTACTAAACAGCAAACAATCCTTATTCTTGTAAAGAATTAACTGCTTTCTGAGATGTCAGTACATTGTATGGTGGAACTTTTGCAAATAATGTTTGCTATATATTGGCAGTGCTGCTGTTTTTCACAATGCTAGTACAAGATTCAGTGATGGGGCACGATTCGGACTAGGTGCAGAGGTATCATATTGTTTGCATTTATTTTTCTAAAAATCTCTTGTGCTTAGTTTGTTGATTTAATTCATAATTTTTTTATGCGTTCAACAACAGGTTGGAATAAGTACAAGCAGGATTCATGCTAGGGGTCCTGTAGGAGTTGATGGCTTGTTAACAACCAGATGGTATGATCTGACGGTCACTATAATACTTTAGAAACAGTACAAACATTTTAGTTTCCTTTACAACTAGCAATTGCATTCAGTCTCTTACCCTCTTGTTTAGTTAATATGATCAATTTGAAGGTCGTCAACTAATAACAATTACACAAGGTGCAGAAGATCTATGTGAAGTAGTTTTATCGCCTATGAATAACCAACATACTAATTGGCCTATAGAAGATTATAACTGATATGGGAACTATCCATTTGGTTGTGCAGGATTCTCAAAGGGAGTGGACAAGTAGTTGATGGTGACAAAGCAGTTAGCTACACCCACAGAGACATTACTACTTGATTTGTAGTTTTTGCTGGTACAAATTCACATCACTCTTCAATTCACAGAGGAGGCTGGGAAGGTGACTGGGCTGTGCTTTATTTTCCTTTATTTCTGGTGCTTGAGAGTGGGGCTAAACTTGTACAATTTAATAGAGGGAGGGATGTCTGTATTATCTATTGCTGCTTTTCCATTCATTGTGTTATATTGCACGAGAGAATTGCTTCCTCCCCAGTGTTAGGAAATTGATGGTCGTTGTTTAGGAATATTTCAAGTGATGTCAGCGATTGTAATTCTTCTTTGTGAATGCAAATAAAAAGCTTAACCTTAAGCTCGGAAGAGAAAAGACTGCTTCACTTATTTTATTGCTGTCGTGGCTGTGGTTGCACTATGCCAAATGTAAATTCATATGCTAGGAAATAGAAAACTTTAAAAGAAAAATAGTTTTTCAAGTCATTTTATATGTCACACTAAATTTGTAAACAATTTTTTTGTAAAAAAATTGAGACTTTTTATCATCCGTATACTTAATTTAACACTCACTTTTTCAAGTACTTAAATTACGCCCATCTAAGAAAGTGGGTTAATCCAAACATTTTCCTACAAGAGTTATAGACAATACCACTTATCCAGTTAAAAATCATACATTTTGCATAATTAACACAAAGTCTAAGGCTTCATTTGCTATGCCATTCAAGCGGCTCAAGGAGAGGGAATTACTCGAGGGAGGGATTTAAATGGAGAATGATTCCATTGCTAATGGCTCCTTCATTAGATCTCTAATCTAGATTCTAATGTAACTTTTAAACGCAAGCTGTATAGTACTTGGTGCATGGTGCAGAGCTTAAATCACTAATTAATCACACTCATAGATTTCACGGATCAAAGCTAACTGAGAACAAGGCAATACGTACTACTACTCACTTTTGTAGTGACACATACCAGAGACATGTTTGATGCATGATTTTCAGTGATCATGCCATAAACAGAAGCATCCAAGCTAATGGGCGTAGTGCCAGGTGTTGTTGTAGGAGTTCCAATGGAAGTGCTCGTGGGTGTAGTAGATGGCACATCTACAGCACATTACCTACATAACAAGGTGTGCAGAGCACACTGTTGCCTCAAAACAATAGAGTCCCAATTAGTCACCACCAATAGATGTTGCTGATTTATCTACCCTAACACAACCCTTCAATGTGCATACGTGTTGGCAACAGTGAGTAACACAAAAGAATGAACAAACTCACATTGTTTTTCATGATCCAAACACAACTGCTGGCAAAAGAGACTTGAGTCAAGCAAACCATCATACAATGGGAAGGTAGGACAATTTAAAAAAGAAAAAACGATTTAAAAGGGGCCAAACAAAGAAACACTAGAAGAAGAGGTCATCGAAATCCCCAACCCTTCCATAGGGCTGACTCCCCTTAAGCTAGATCTAAAATAAGCATAATGATGCATAAAGGGGAGAGTTGCTAGGTGTATAAGAACTTAAAGGACAAAATTTGTATCAAATTTGTCGTATCAATTTCAACAAATTCTCAAGTCAAATAATAATATGTGGATATTTTTTTTTGAATGAATAATTTAAAATTTAAAAGTATACATTTTTCTCAAGAAAAATATACACTTATCATTATTTGATTTGAGAATTGGATAGAATAGATACAAGAAATTTGATCCAAGTTTTTCTCTAACCTAAAAAATTTGATTTCTCACATCTTTGTTTTCTAATTCTCTTGGATCAACCCAATATGGTTGGAACCCTCCAAGGTACAATGGGTTTCATAAAATCAAACCCTAACATTCCTCCGACATTTGAGCCACCCACCTTAATGACACAACATTATTGAGTGATGATTGAATTACTTTCTTCAATCAAAAAATGGTGTTGTTTGGCCGCTTGAGATAATTGGCCGCCCAAACTTTATGATCAAAATCGCTGTGTAGAAGCCTATGTAAGAGCCCCTTCCTCGAACTACTGGGGGTATGTTCACCTTAGCTTACTCATGTACCAAGACCAAATACTATCTTCACGGAGAATCTTCTGCAAACCTCCTTGATCTAGCATCTCCTTAAGTTTAATAAGTAATAATATTTGTACACATTCTAGCTTCATAAACCTCTTAGCAACTGTGATGTGGATTTATATAAACCTTTCAAAATAAGTTGCAATAAGATCCAATGCCTAAAATGAGAAATTACAAGAAGTTTGTAAAGACCAAACATGTACAAGGATCATTAACTCTAGTAGGTCCAACAATGTCTCCCCGCCCGAAGAAAAAGGTTTTAAAAAAATTTTTAAAAAAATGGAAAAAGTCGAGGCAGAACAAAACGATCAGTTATGAGGAAAATAAAGAGGAGAGCAGGGGCGTGCCCTACGTATCCCTATAAAAGGGCCAAATTAATTTCCCCTCCCATTCATTTCCCGCTCTGCAAAACCCTAACCCCTCTCTCCACTTAGCTCAGAAAAATGGGGCAGAAGCAGCAGCAACCCAATTCAGATGCCAACAACGAACCCAAGAAGCGACGCCGCGTCGGGTTCTCCTCCATAGATGATGGTGTTGAAGCCCAAGATTGCATCAAAATCTTCCTAGGTACGACAATTATTGTCCCTCTCATGCTTCTGGGTAGTGGGTAGCATTTGACGTGGCTGTCTCCTCTCTCTGCTGACTCAATTACGTGGGAAAGGTGGCAACTTTGAAAATGGGGATTTTTTTTCTTTTCACTGGGTCTAGTTTAGTTGCCTCTCCTCACTTGTTGAGACTGAGATTAGTGTTTTCAGCATTATGGGTTACCAGAAAGATGTTAAATTTTCATAGCATTTTTATTTTTTTATTCTGAAATTGTTTACCTGTTCAAGTTGAAGATTTTGATGTTATATATGACAAGCTGGTTTCTGTTTTGTACCACATTATGGAATTAAGGATTATTTCTGGGTTCTGTGGAGCCCTTGTTGATGTAGCCTGTATACTCGATTATCTGGGCTTGGTTATTCCATGATTGGTTTTCTATGGCTTTGAAGAATTTGCAAATGTTTGGTTATTCAAGTTTGTTAATTGGCCTGCTATATTATTTGGTTTCTGTCTTTGATTTCTTCTCCCTCTTTTTGGTTCATTGTCAGTCTGCCTATGATTGACATGTATATTTACGTAACGCTAAGAATTGGTGTGCAGTGTCAAGCAAAGAGGAATTCCTTGCTCCAGAGAGTTTTGTCATTGACCCTGTGGATTTGAATGGCTTTGTCAGTGATGATGGGAGAATTTATGGTTATGAGGGATTGAAGGTCAGATTTGTTTGTTGTGAAACAATCTCATTTGAATGTTTCATCATGGCCTACAATGTCTCGTTTTGCACTTATTTTGCAGATTAACATTTGGGTTAGTAGCATATCTTTTCGTGCATATGCTGATATTGCATTCCAGAGTTCATCTGATGTAAGTGCTGAATTCTTTTAGACTAATGGAAATTAAAATATGGATGAATTCCTTTTACCTTACCAGTGGGTTTAGAATTTTCTGTTGTTTTGCCTCTTGCATAATGACTTTGACACTTTCTGTAAATGTGCTGTTTCATTGTTTTAAGAGAGGCAAAGGGATCACGGACCTAAAAGATGTTCTTCAGGTTGGCATCAACGTCCATTGTGAGACCATTATTTGTATACCTTTTACCCATTACAGTGTGGCTTAGTTTGTCAATTTTTACAGAGAATTTTTGCTGAGACTCTTGTTGAGAGCAAAGATGAATTCCTTCAAACTTTTCTCTCAGACAAGGATTTTATTAGGTATTGTATATTGATTACTCTGTTGTTTGTACTCTCAAACAATCCCATTTTCTTTCTGCACTTTTTCTGTGTATTTTTAATAAATTAATTGAAAATTGACTTTTAAAATTGTAATACTGTGTATGCTATTGCTAAATTTTATTGGTTTGCAGAACAACTATCTCAAGTGGGGAGGTTTTGCAGCACAAAGTTTTCAATGGGCTCATTGGTGATTCTAATAGTGATGCAGATCCAGCTACTTCTAATGTTGAGGTTGTAATTTACATTTAGGCTCAATATATTGTTATTATAGATGACAGAAGTTTAGATGCTTAGGCATGCATATTCATATTTTAGGGTAATATTTGAAATTGATTGTCATATTGATGTATGTCTCCTGGAGTAGGCTGTTCGTATGGTGGCAGGAAACATGGCTACTGGGCATCTTTACAGCCGTCTGATACCCCTTGTTCTTCTTCTTGTTGATGGTAATTTTCACTTATTACTATTTCATAGTATTGTATTGTGTATACTTGTATTCTTCATGAAGCTTAAATTGCAGCTTTAGTATATTACTGTTTTTAACCTGTTCTGTTTGTCATATAGGTAGCAGTCCAATTGATGTTATGGATCCATGCTGGGAGTTGTATCTTGTAATACAGAAGGAAACTGAACAACAGGGAGAGATCCAATGTAGGTTGATTGGTTTTACTGCTGTCTATCGATTTTACCACTATCCTGATAGTATTCGATTGCGACTTAGTCAGGTTTGTTGTGTTCTTGACATTCAGTAATAGCTGTTGGACCCTAAAATTCACTTTTGACTTTCAACATGCCCTTTATAATACACCGAAACACTTCTTTTTGGTACCTTTTTCTGAGAGCTTCTGTTGATGGCATGGCAGATACTTGTATTGCCTCCTTACCAGCACAAAGGTTTTGGTCGGTACATTCTCGAGGTGCTAAATGATGTTGCCATATCTGAAAATGTCTTTGACTTTACAGTAGAAGAGCCATTAGATCACTTCCAACATATCCGCACATGTGTTGATATACTTCGCCTCCTTGATTGTGAACCAATCCAGCAGTCAGTGAAGGCTGCTGTTTCACTAGTAAAGCAAGGAAGATTATCAAAGAAGACTCATTGTCCTCGACTAATGCCACCTCCCAGCGCTATTGAGTATGTTAGGAAAAGTCTAAAAATTAACAAGAAGCAATTTCTCCAGTGTTGGGAGGTTTTGATCTACCTTGGCCTTAATCCCGTTGACAAGCACATGGATGAATTTTTGAGCATTATATCCGACCGTGTGAAGTATGATATCTTAGGGAAAGATTCTGGCACTTCCGGGAAGCAGCTTATCGAAGTTCCAAGCGATTTTTCACAGGAGATGTCGTTTGTCGTGTTCAGATCAAGAGCCAATGAAGCTAATACTGTGCAGGCGGATGACAATCAGACAAATCAAGAAGAGCAGCTGCAGAAGTTAGTTCAGGAAAGGGTTAAAGAAATACAGTTGATTGCGGAGAAGGTAACCCTGCATCGTGATAGCTCGGATGTTAATGTAAATTGAATGTCCTTCACAAGATGGCATCAGTCACAAGGTCATCCCTCTACCATCTTGTTTGATTGTTTTTCAGTTGGACAATCATACTGTTACATTGTTATCTTGGTAGGCGTGTCTGAATGCTGACCTTGACTAACCTTGGAAGCGCAATCAATATTGTCTTATGGTTCTTTCTAATAGTCTGTATTTGGAATCTTTCCTTTTAGGCTGTAAAGGAACCGTGTGATGTAGTTTTGGGCATTTCTGACCAGCATGTAGTGGACATGAAAAAAAATGACGGATTGATCACAGTAAAGTTATTCGTGTTAAATCCAGTAGCGTCGAGAAACTTCTTATATATATATATATATATATATATATATATATGTTTTGAGAAAAAAGAAGGGGATATTTGACCCTAAATTTCTCTCGTTACTGCAAACCGACACTTGGAACTTGTAAATTACAATTTACTAGTTGTAATGTCTGTAGGTGCCACTATCTGTTTTTCCAGATGAAATTCGGCTTCTCTTCTTTCCGAGTTCCGAGCCTACTATCACTGTACACATGTTGAAGCAGTACTGCAACAGCATATTTTGAGAATTTGTGTAATAAGATAACATAAATGCTATGAATTTATGTTTTATGGTTTATATTCCTTGATAGCTATTATTTCGAGTGATTTCTTTGTAGAGGGAGGGATTGGAAAGCCTATTTATTGTCCTTCCATCACGTGGTGGTCCTGTCATAAGAAATAGAAAGAACAGAGCAGGAGGCGCATGCACACTCGTTCGGGCCCATAATACGGAAATTTACTTGTCCAAGTGTCTTACCGTTTCGTGACAATGACCCTCCAAATCTTGTATCCTAGCTCATAGAAAAACTTAATAATTAATTCTATACACAATGAAAATTACACGACTTTGGAAGAGAACCAAATTTATGCCCTTTACAAAGACGCTGACTTTTATGGTAAGACCACGAACTATCCACACGAAGACTGGCTTTTTAACATTGTAAATTATGTCACCACTCGTTCTATACGTAGGTAAGACAAAATGACCGACGAAGAAAAACAAACGACACCAAATGGAACGAACATACATAATGTAGGACTCAAGAGCTTACCACCTAACCACATGCTAAGAATTTAAAGACATTGACCTCACATGACTATCTCTGGCTTCAGAATGCTGGACTTGATCTCCTTGTGGGGCAAAACCACGCCACCATTACTGTAAATTTCATCACATACATGGACATCTTCTCCAAGGATAGTCATATTCTCCACACGAGCCCATTGCCCAACAGTGGAATGCCACCCAATGATACTGCTGGATATGCAAGCATGGTTTTTAATCCGAACTCCTTGCATTATTGTGCAGCGTGAGAGTCTGACACCTGACTCAATAATACAGCCAGGACCAATTGCAACATCGGGTCCAATGAGACATCCCTCACCTATTTTAGCAGTTTCATCCACAATGACATTGCCCACAATGTTGGGGCCACTGGCCAACTTAGAAGAAGTCTTTTTCCTCAGTGAGTCCAAGTAGAGTCTCAGGCCAGAAATATAGTCCCTTGGTTGTCCGATGTCCATCCAGAATCCTGGCAGAACCATTGCATATAGCTTTTTCTCTGCTGCAATCTTTGGAAACACCTCTTTCTCGATAGAAGTTGGCCTCAGTTCAATTCGATCCAAAACTGAGGGGTTCAATAGGTAGATTCCGGCATTGATTTTATTACCAACAAACAACTTTGGTTTTTCTACAAATTTCTCAACCTGCCCAGTGGTCTCCTCCATCACAACCACACCATATTTTGATGGTTCATCAACCTACATCAGTAGATGAAAAAATGATATTGAATGCTCTAACTTGTCCTTAAAAGTCTTACATATTTGCAATGAAATTTTACTTGTTTCAGTTATGTTACCTTTGTCACCATTATGGATGCCTCTCCTCCATGGGCTTTGTGGAATTCGATCATTTCTTTAAGTGGGTACTCACTGATAACGTCACTGTTGAGAACAAAAAATGGTTCTCCAGAGTCATCTATCAGCTTATCCCTGGCAAGTGCCAAGGGGCCTGCAGTCCCCAGTGGTTCAGTTTCTTGAGAACATGTGATTTTGATGCCGAGCTTTGTTTCAAAATCCTTCAAGAAATTCAACATCACCTGCAAGACAAAGTGTTACCAAATTCAAAATAAACAAACCTTATCGACAAAATCTCTGTTAGCATTGACCACATAGTGTGATAAGGAGAGGTACAATCCTAACCTCTGGTTGATAATTGATAGCTAGAACCACTTCACTGACTCCAATGGCCTTAAGAGCTTCTATCTGTAAAATATGTAAAATTAAAAGGGTAAACCAGTATGATGGTCTACTAAGCCCTATTAAGACAATTAAAAGCAATCTAAATTGACTAGAGAATCTATATTTTGACATACTAAAATTGTAAAAACAATATAAATACATTATTTTGTCAAATTTTAGAACAATGCTTAGCACCATGCTTCTGATTTGAATAACAAAAGAGGTTCCTTTTCCTTATCATGTATCTGGAGAGTGGTGCTGCACAAAAAATCAATAAATAAAGCCAGAATTTTGACAGAATTCAGCTTGGTTCAACGTTGGCTGTTGTTTGATAAGATAAAAATGGTAGGGACCAGTCATCCATCCGAGAATCAATAAACACATCAAAAAAAATCTAGCTATATAGCATTTGTATGGCTAAAATATACAAATCAGAAGTACATCAGAGATAGCACACAGGCTAATCAACAACAAAGCCTATCAATAATTTACTCATATAGCATAAGAGATGTACGAATTCCATAAAGAGGCTTCATAAAGCCATACCTGATGCAGAATCATAGGTTTGTTGGCAAAATCAACAAGAGGCTTAGGAACACTTAGTGTCAATGGCCTCAACCTGGTTCCAAACCCTCCGACCAGAATCAGGGCCTTCATCGTGATATGCCTTTTGCTTTTCCTGCAAATTATAAATTTAGAAGCAGATCAAGAAAGGCCAACAGAGAACACAACCTCAAATATGAGAAGATGAATTCCATCCGGTCCTATAAATATCCATCCCAGGAAAGAAAGAAGAACTTGCACGGAACTCTTAAGTGACATTTGTAAAAAGTTAAACAACAGGCAAAAAATTTGCACCTCAGCTGGCAGGTGCTCTGGGGAGTGTGACACGAATGCAGTTATTGTGACACAGATGCAAGTAAAGATAGTACCTGAGATAGAAAAGAAACGAGAAAAACAGTCTGTCAAAGAAGTTTCAGACATAAGACCCGAAAATTTTAACACTCATCCAAAAGAAGCAACCAAAAGATCAAGTTATGCGTCATTACAAGAAACATACATGTAAGAAGGAAAGTAAAAGTGACGTGAAAGGTTTATCCGGATATGGAAACAAAGACAAAATCCAGCTATTCATAGACATTATCTTTCAACGAGAATGACAAAAACGGTTTAACTCCAGAGAGGGTTGATCCATAAATGGTATTCTATTTAAACAGGAATCATGTTATGTGGTAAAATTTGGTATTCTGCTGATAATTTAAAGTACAAGGCTGCTTCCTTCTTTCAATGTTGGAAGATTTCCTACATAGCTTTCATAATAACAAAATGTCCACTTGAGAAGCATTCAAAGTAAAGTACATTGCATTAATTATGCATTAGAGAACCAAATACGCTTTAGATAGGAACGTTAGGTTCAGCTACTATGGAAACTGGAAAGAAATCCGTAGGGGAACAGTAATTCGGTAGTTCCAGATGATCACGTTTTGCTACATTGCTTACTGTGCCAACAAATTTTGAGCTAGAAGAAATCACTAATATATATAAATCAAACAAAAGGTTCAGCCAGGCCAGCTCAGCTCATATGTACCAGAAAGAAAAAGAACAAGTAGTAATGAGTCTATTGACATCACCATGAGGGAAAAGGCTTCTTCTTTATATTGTTTTCAGGCATAAATTTCTCAAAAGAGCATATCTTGGAAAATATACCAGGCAGAACGTTTATCTAGCTGAAGCCAAACAATGCAAATAAACATGTACTGTACGGATCTCCCGGATCCATTGGGCCCAAGCTCAACTAGCCCAGCCCAGTTTTGCATTGCACATCCTTACTAGCTACATCTTATTTCACACACTGGGTCAGAAACTTCGCCTGTATTTTTTCTCTCCCCCCCCCCCTTTTTTTTTTTCTGTTTCATCACAAATACCCCAAAAGCTTGAAGCGAAGGCACCAAATCCATGAAAGTGAAAGCGACATTACTAAACACCAGATCTGACTAGTACAAAAAATTTTCATTCACGCTGTTTAATATAAAATCGGGAACAAAACATCGTGAATTAGGAAATATCAAACAGAGCAAGCACGAATTCAAACACGAACAGCATATTTCAGAATCGGAGCAAACTCCAACGACCACATTGTCAGATTCACCTCATCTCAATCCATGGACGAAACCAACATAAACACAAACAACGAAAAAAACAAAAAAGGAAGCTCGATAGCTCCAACATGAACCTGAATCAAGCGAAAATGAAGAGAGAGAGAGAGAGAGAGAGGAATTGACCTTAGAGAAAATTGAGATCGGAGAAATCAGAAACCCCAAACTCGAGCGAGCGAACACGGCGAGTCAGAGGGCTGTGGAAGAGGAAGTGGAAGTGGAAGAAACAACCCTCTAAACCCAACCCAACGGTCCTGTGTCTCCGTGTGAGAGGTGTTGCGATGGCCTTGGTCACTCACTGCTTCCTTCATCATCCTTTTATATATGAATACGCGCCAACTAAGCGTAACTATATAACGCACACTTTTTATTTTCTTTTTCTAGAAGAAATTATTATTATTAGAATTAATAATTAATTAATTAATTTGATTGATTCCTTTTTGGTCCCTAAAGGCTAAAGGGGGGCATGGTAAGGCCTTGTTTGGCGGAGCAGCGTCGGTGGGGTTTTGGCCTTTGCCCACTTTCGGGTTGGAGTTGTGTAGAGGGTACTTTTGCTTGTTCAAATGTGACCAAAAAAAAAAAAGGTGTTTTTTGTTTCCATGATTATGGTGGTCTTTGCACTAAGTTGAGATTTCGTTTTCCCTTTTCGTTTTGTTCTTAATTGTGCTATTATGATTGATAAAAGGAAGCTTAAGTTGGAAAAAGATATCAAAATGAAACTATCATTATTTCTCAACCATAATGGTAGGATTTTGGCCAATGCGGTATATTATTTCTACATGCTTTACTTTTTTTCAAATAAAAATAAAGTATTTAATATATTTAAAATTTAAATAATATTTTGAGATTTTTTTTTCTTGTAGTAATTTAAAGCATTTAGTATAGAGTATTAATATAAGGTATAAAATGTTTCTTAATTGATGTTATACCCATTAAGTTAAAGTATACGATTTTTTTAGATTTAATTTTGTTGCATTTTATGTATTGTCAATTTGTCATATTGTTAAAAGTATTTAACTATCATAATAATTATTTTAAAAATCATATATATAATACAATATAATTTGTTAACTATATAAAATATTTTACACTAATCGTATATTAAAATTCTCATTTTTTTAATTATAATTATGTTGCACAAAACTTGTCCAAGTTCATACACACAAAATTATATATTCAAGAAAGGAGACTCAGAAAGATATTATACTTCAGCTACTTATGCAAATATGTGTAGATTACTAATGGAAGAAGATTTTTAAGTTGACCATGAGTTGAAGAATATAGTTCAATAGCATTTTTTAAATTTTCCTGAAAATATATTTTAAAATTAAATCAGTGCTAAAGTTATGTAAATTTTGGCTAAAATCATATGAACATTTTGACCAAATTGAGCAAAAGCCTTCAATGCGAGATTTTCCTTCAACTGAAAGATCCCTCAAAGGTAGTAAGAATGCTTGATATCCAGTTTGAAGTACAATTTCTTGATCCTAGTTATTACAGTTGAGAGATAGATCATTGTATAGATACAAATTTAATACTTTATATTTAGGTATATTTTGGGTTTATTTGGATGAGTTCATTCAAAAAATTATTTTTAAAATATTTTTTAAAAAATAAAATTAATTTTATGTTTAAATGTAAAATTAATTCATATTTAAATATAAAATATTTTCTTTTATTTTTAAACATATTTTTTATATTATAAAAAATATCTTTTTTCAGAAGATGAAAATTATAATTTAAAAAAAAGGCCTTTTATACTTTTTTTTAATAATTATATTTTTACTAAAAAATTTTATCTAAACATATCAAAAAAATAAAAAAAATTATTAAAAAATTTTAATCAAAATAATGGCACCCAAACAAATACTTATAATAAAATTGAATTTTATCAATTTTATTCAAAATATATTTACTTATTTATATTAATTTTATTATAATATACCTAAATATGAAATGTTATGTTCATATTTATATGAAAAAAAATTTATATCATCATTTTCACCATTTTGCATCCGTCATCTTTCTTTCAAATCAGAAACGGAAATACTAGTGGCAACTAGTTAAAAACAACATAAACGATATGGTCATTGAAACATTTCGCAGAGCATTCAGGTACTAATGGGCTTGATTCAGAAATTCACACAAGAATAAGAAGGGGGAAGTTGTGTTTCGTTTAGAGCAACAAAAATCTGGGGTTTAGAATTAGAATATCATGCCTTTGCGTAAATTGAAAAATATAAAGTGGTCAGCTAAGTTTCTTTTGAGCTTTCTTTAAATTGCAGTCAAAGCCTCCGAGGGATTCATGTAACCAAACCTTGCGCGTTGACATTTAGCTTTTCCCTTTGATAAAATAGCAAGTCATAAATCTGGTCATTTTGCACATTTGAGTCATTCGGCAGCCTAGTTTTTATTATTTATTTTGAAATTTTTGTATTATATATGTCATAATGTATTAATACTAAGTAGCGATGGTAAATTGGTGATGAGATGCTAGTAGAACAGTAACCTTTCGAACCTTCAGTGGCGGAAGATCATTAGGGCAGAGGGGCCAGAAATTTTTTTTATATGCTATATATATACATATATATACTGCCCCTCCAACATATATATATATATATATATATATATAGTGATTATTGTGACAATTAAGGAGTTAATATGTCTTGTTACATAAGAGAAAAAAAGTCTACTAATACATAATAAGCTCAAGACTTCTTAATCCATTTCACTTATTTTTTTCTCACCCACACCTATCTCAAAAGTTAGAATAGAGAATATCCTAAAATTTATTTGCATAAAGATGCATAAAATTGTTTATTTGTATATTAATATTTTAAAATTTATTTAATTAATATGTTTGCCTCCTAATTTTTAAGTCATCTTCTGCCACTGCAAACCTTCTATATATTTTTATGTGTGAGAAAACTAAATTGTTAAAATTACATACTATGAGGATGAAAACGGATTTTTTTTCAAAAAAAAAAAAAAAAATCAATCCATATATTTCGACGGCTAACAAGCTTTTTGGTGTATTTCTATGGAAAATGGTGAAGGTCACAATGCGTTAATAAAAATAATGAAACAACAGCGCATAAAATGAGAAAATAGTTCAGGTTTTGTTTAGTTAGTGTAGAGTACCTCAAGATTATTTTGTTTTGTGGTTCTTATGTGGCTTCTTGAAAATTTCCCTATTTATTTGTTAATTCCTTTTTGTTTTTGTTACAAGTGATATGTTATTCTTTAATGCATATTACCCAAATTTCCCAAAATTAGTTCACTCCTAATGATTTCATGTAAGTTTGCGGGACATCATCATACCTCATGATTATTCTTGAGTTGGAGGAAACTGTTGAGCACATACATTGTGGGGATGGAAGAATTTCTGAAATGGCAATGATACACTCTGTATGTTTGATGATGGAACTCCTCATGGAAGTCTTGCTAAAATATGACAGGAAAGTAATTATAGTGCCATTTAAGAGTAACTCATCTAATAAGATTGAATAACGCTGATAAAAAGATTTTAAGTTTATTTTATCAATTGCCTTCACCAAAGATTATGGCATTCCGAGATCTTAGATAAACAAACTCGTCCTCCTAATTCAACCTTAGAGTTGTTGGGCACTTTAGCAACTGCTAATTAAGTCTTGTGTATTTCATTTGCTCTGGAATTATGGTGGGAACCGATTATTGATACTATTATGTAAAAATTTTACATGACATAATCATGTATAGATTTTTTAATTGATTATATCTCTCATAAGATTCAAGTAGAACCCTATCTTCATCAATGATGGAAAAGCTACACATGACTATGTTCTGTAAAATTTTTTCATAAGAGGATCAATTTCAAGTTTATAATAGCCTAACTACTTCAATCATGCTATGATATTGATATATAAGAGAGATGTAAGGTTATGATAAGTTGTTGATCGGTTTTTGATCATTGGTTTAATAATAAACACTTAGAAATCCATTACATTACATATAAATCACAGTTGATATTGCATACTTCATCCTGAGTGCCAATACTTCGTAAAAAAATATACATAGGGGTACTGGAATAATTCCTTCGATAAAGTTTCAATTCCCAAACAACATATTATTTAACCTGGCTGGCTTTCTCTTACGAAGAGCAAATACTAACCTTAAACATAATGTTATGCTAGCTTTGAAGACGATAAAGGGAAGAAAGTAAATACCCATTATTTCGATTGGTATCAACTATATATCTTACCTTATTTGTTTATTTATTTTTCTTTTTTGAAACATTTTTAACATGACATGATTTTTAACAAATGATGTCGTATATAACAACAAATATAGATATTCATTTAAAATAGTAATATATACTACTGTTGATGATTGTTGAAGTTTGATCTGAAAAGTTTTGGTGTTGATTTATTGTGATCTCGATTGGAAAGAGTTGATGGGGTGGGAACGTTGGTGTGGCATGAATGAAGGTGGCCAAAAGCTGAGATCCGATACGATAAGTAAGATGCCTGTGAAGTAAAGGCGTATTCAATATGGGGAAGGGGCTGTTGGAAGCTAGTCCACGTGATAACGTGAATGATTAAATTAATAATGGTCCGAATCACATATGTCTGTAGATCTATATACAGAAGCAAGAACTCCTATTCTGTGGGTAGAAGAGGCTCTTATTGGTATTTGGATCCCTAAAAGTAAGTATTTTTATAAAGTAAAAATTTGAGAATTAATTATTTTTAAATTGTTTATTACAATTCACATATAATAAAAATTATTAATTTAAAGGTCATTAATTCCTCATATTTTTATTTTATAAAAATACTTATTTTAAATGATTTAAATCTTTACTATTTATGGGATGAAAAATATTATTTATACTTAATGTTTGAACTCATAGTAGAACCATTAAGAGAAAGATAGATATACAAATGATGTATTTGCCTAAGATCGCTGTAACAAGACCTTTGAATGACCGCCGCATTAAAAATTGAATTCAAAAATTGTTTGTTGATATTATTTCATTCCACCGATAAAATCATTCTTATTTACAATTTTTATTTACTTTTATTGTAATTTAAAACCCTTTTATATACTTTCACCCCATATTACAAAAAAATAAAACAAGCACGTAATGTTAATCTCAAATTAATTTCAATCTTGCACTATGCATATTGTTAATCACCTCCTACTCTTATAGTCTTATTATTTGTTCCACTTAATAATTAACCCTTAACCCGATGATGTTGGACAGTAGCAGGAACATGTATGTGGATGCTTCCATTTTTAGCCACGTGTGAATCCCAATCTTCTCGTCATGTGGCGCAGATAAGCTATCATCTATTAATAAAATGGTTGGCATCACAGCGCATAGCTTAATTAGTCCAATTCAGTGTTGCATAGTTTATGCCTTTTCTTCCAACTAAGAAAAATTCTAAACCTTGATAATGAATAACTTATTTTGAATAACTTAGCGTGAGTGCCAGCAACGAATTCAGTGCAAAGTTCGCCACCTTCTCTTCTGGCAAAAGTGGACTCTACAATTGCTTGATGTAATGTAGCGCCTACGTTATAAATTATATAATCTTACTTCTCCAAGATTTTCTAATCTGAACATATAGTTTGTTAGGAGTTTAATTTTGATTTATTGACTATCACCTAATTAAATCCTTTTATTTACATGATTATAGTTTGGTTTAGTATTATTGTGATTTTTTTTAAATTATTAAGCTCTTTGGACTCTCTAAAAATGGATCTAAAAAAGTCATAATAGTATTATTTGATAAAATAATATAAAAATTACTCTTAATAAGTAGAAATCACAAAAATAGCACTCCTTTCATTTTAGAATATTTATCTAATTTTGACATTTTAGAGTTTTAAAATATTTATTTATTTCTAATATCAAGATAGTAGTAACTTTTTTTTCAATTATGTCCTTAATTTAATTGTCATCCATTATCATTATAACTAAAGTTAAGAATGTGCTAGATACCAACTATCATCTATGGAAAAGGAATAATTGTGATATTAATTATATTAATGAAAATATATTTCTTTAGACAGGATTAATTTCGTTCATTTATATAATTTTGTACCACTACTAAGGTTAGTTTTTTTTCTTAATTTATGTATTTTTTTATTTTAAACAAATATTCTAAATTTGAGAAAATATTTAATAAAATTACACTTAAAATCTAAAATTATCATAAATAAATATTACAAATGATTTAAAAGGGACATATGTAAGAGGCAATACAAGCATCGAGAAGAGGGGCATATACAATAGCAACAAGAAACTTAAAAGGGGCTGTTGTTCTGACTTATTACATCAGCTTCTCTTTTTGCATCAAAAGAAAAAAATATGAAACAACAAAATAAGAAGAAAGTATAATTGAAAGAAGAAATTTAAAGTATACAATAGAGAAAAAGAGAGGAGTTTCAAACCTGGTTCGGGTGCCAGTGAAGCTAACAATTTTTTAGGCTTTTTTTTTTTTTTTTAAGGGAAGGAATACGGTGCACTATAGCAAATGATAAATATATATGTGAAATTAAAGGAAATTGTGTTGGAATAAAAGAGACTGGAATGAGAATTAGAAAGTAAAATTGGAAATTAGAATTTTTAATTAATAAAAAGATAAAATTGAATTATTATTAAAATTTAAGATTATATAGTCTTTTAAATTTTGGAGTTTATAAGTCAAATTCCAAAAAATACTTCATAAGGATTTTTAAAAGCATTCTCTGACTCTCAAAAGCAAAAAGTAAAAGCTGATTTACCAAATAAAAAAAATTGGCTTATATTTTTCATAAGTCAGAACATCCCTTTAAAAAGCACTACTATACTAAGCATATTTAAGTAGAATGTGTGAAGTCAACTACTCTTACTAATATGACAATATATAGAGTTTGTTTGGTTAAGATTTTGGAAGAAGTACTTCTTCAAAAATAAAAGTAAAAGTAGAAGTAGAAAATTATTTTATGCTTTGATATAATTATAAAAGTACTTTTTGTAAGAATCAGAAGTTATTAAACTATTTGGATGTGATAAAATAAAAGTATTTTTTCTCATAAAATTATAATATTAGTAGATAGGGAGTGATATTTTCAAGAAAAAGTTAAGGATAAAATGATAAAAGTGTGAAAAAAATAGTGGATTCTAAATTTAAGGGCCACTTTTCTCTTTCTTTTATTGCTTTTACTTATAGGAGAAGTAGTTCCCTATTTGCTTCTCATAAAAGCAAAAAAATTTATTTTTTTTGGCCTCTTTTTTTTTAATAAATACAAATAAATAATATTAGAAGTACTTTTTTTAAATTTTTTTCAAAAAAAAATACTTTTTCCCCTTGAAGAAGTGCAAAAAATGGGGCTCATAATTTTTAATCTAAACATATATTTTGTTAAGAGTTTAATTTTGATACATTGATTGTCATCAAAGTAAATCCTTCAATTTATATAACTATTCAAGTAGTAGGTGTAGAAGCCAACTATTCTTGCTAATGTGACAATATATAATTAAATGTATGTATAAAATTATTTTACATTAATAATATATTAAAATTAAATTCTTATCATGTTGTATTTTGGAAATGATCATAAGGTAGTCCATGTGCTTAAATATGCACATTACTTAAAGTCCTTCTACTTCCACATCAAAATAGTTTTATTTTATTAAATTTGCTTATAAATTTGTGTCAAATCACATAAGAATGATTAACAAATTCATATAATTATTTTTTGATAGACAACAAATCCATATAATTTAACATAGTTATATGCACATATGAAGACGCTTATTTATAAAAGGTACATTATAACTACGGAATACCAATAAAAAAGCGTTTTGACCCTTTGACAAACTCAGTCCAACAAAAATCATTTTCAAATCAATTACTTACCTACTTGATTAGAGACCATCACTGACTAGTGTGAAGATCGTGCATACTAAGTGAGCACAAAAAACACATTGTTACCTAACGATGTAAATGATGTCATAAGTACAATGATCAACCTCCAATATAATAGTGGAGCAATTCATTTATTGTTTATTTGGCAATCAAGTATTTTATGGTCTCCACATAATGGGAAGCAAAGCATCGGTCCCACTTTGTCATCTTCTCCTTTGTCTTTCTAATGAAAAATTTTCAGTTAAACACAAATACCATGTTCTTTTAAACCAACATTTTTAAAATCACCTATTAGTATACAAATGTCAAATTTTCATAGAGTGATAGGAAATAAGACAGAAATATAGAACAAAGCATTTCAATGCTCCAAAAAGAGAAATAATTTTCAATCCTTCAAATTGAAAGTTCCATTATATTATTCTTAATTTATTTTTTGTTCCTGATGCTGATTGCTCATCAGCTGCATTTTTGTTTAGTTACATCATATATCACAATCGATAACATGAAAAGGAAAGCTCAATTAATGGTCTACGGCACCCTTATTGAAGCCATTGACTGTGAAATTGAAAATTACCAGCAATATGGGGCCGAAAGCACCATCCACAGAGAATATACTTCCTTTTTCTTTCTACACGTTTCTGTAGTGAGAATTAAATTGACTGTTTGGCCCAGCATCGCTTTCATGGGATGATACCTACTTCTTATGTTTCAGTATGCAAAAAATGGGGGGAAACGGTTTTTACCCGAAAAAACTGAAAAATAAAAATCATTGTAATGGGTGAAAAGTCCTATATGATTATGATAATTCGTCATTTTAAATTTCTTCAGAGACCTATGAACGTGTACAGAATGGAAGCCATAAACACACGTCGAAACTAGAAGAATTTTAATCTTCGAATGGCTATTAATTTCAAATACGTGTGCGAGAATAGTAAGTTTCCCTTTTTTTTTTTTCGTATGAAGATATTCATTAGTGATATTCTCAATTTGTGTATGTATCAGCTTAGGAATTAACTGAATTTGCCTCGTAATATTTTAAATTTGGAAGCCAATTTGCCTCATTCTTATAAAGAACGCTAATTTTGAATGAGGCAAAGACATTTTGAACGAAGTTCATTTAATAGGTTGATGCATGCATAAAGAACCAAATTTTATTGCTTTCTTTCCATTTTCTCCTAGATGTATAGGATCCGAATATAAGCACTAAGCAGTTAAGCATTATTACTGTATTTTTCTTACATAGAATAAGAGTCTTTTATTCCATTCAAATATATTAAATTAACTGTTATGGCAAGATTGAAGTTTCTAAGCTGAAAATATCTCTATTATAAATTTTGTTAATTTGTGTATGTATATTACCTTAGAAACTGAATTTAGTTATATGATGTAGTTGCCTGCTTATTGCTCATCGATCGGCTCAGTTGCCTCTTTAATACAGTAAAAGTGCTTAACTGCGCTTATAATCAGACACAACAGCAAGGGGAAAATGGGGGGAAAAAAGCAATAAATTTTGGTTTTATGTATGCATCAACCTATTATATGACTTTCGTTCCAAATGTTATCAAAGCTAACTGACCTAACTTAAATTCAAAGGAAATGTTGAAAGAACTAATTAGCTAAATCGAAATGCTGTGAAAGATATAAACCTCTCCTTTTTCCCGATTTCGAAAGTTGTGAGTTTTCTCAAAATCCTTCTTATTGACCTTTTATCATTTCTAATCATTTGGGATTAAATGTTTAGTGTAAAATTTTCTTTGAAGTTTCTGATTTGTCCACATGCTCTTGATTGCAGTTGAGTTATGCAAACCATGTGTCCATAAAATCACCATATTATGGTCCATTTTTGAGGATATTGAATTGTGAAAAAATGAGTTGAATCTTATTGGAATATGAAAATTCTAATGACACATCTTAAAAAGATATATGTACATTTCTTGATGCGTCAAAATTTGAATATAAATATGTAATAAATAAGGTGAACCTAATTCCAATCAAATGGTGAAAATTATAAAAATGTAAGACAATGAGCGTAAATGTGTGCTGTATTGTGGTTGGAATATTAATTAGGTAATTCCCATCCTACGGCCAGGAAAACATTTTGTCGAAA
This sequence comes from Pterocarpus macrocarpus, assembly GCA_031439585.1. Lineage (NCBI taxonomy): Eukaryota > Viridiplantae > Streptophyta > Magnoliopsida > Fabales > Fabaceae > Pterocarpus > Pterocarpus macrocarpus. The sequence goes on along the minus strand of CM062518.1, from coordinate 35,218,800 downwards.
AGTATGGGCCGTAGTCAGAGAGGAAAAGCCCAGCCCAACATGACAATCCTGACTGGGGCAAACGACCACCCGACCCGATTATGCAGCAATTGCAACTTCGACCTCACAGAATGTTGTTTTATATAGTCTCGCACACATGACAATTTGCTAATCAATTCAATCCTTTTGAGCATGTGGTCCACAGCCGTCCACGTCAACTTGTTGTCTCTAACATAGTATTTCTCAGAAGGATTGAGGTAGAATCACAGTATTCGGGTAGAATCCACGAGTTAGTGGTGAGTCCCATTTAAAATATTATGATTTTATTAGCTATATGTACAGCCACGTGATGTTCCTATACCACCCAATATATCTCCTTCTTCAACACTTTATAAATATATTGGTAAATACACATTGCCACATGACATGAACATTTTGATCTCACTAACACAAAGTTTTAACAGAGAAATTGCGTTGATTATGGCTCTTAATTTCACCACTCAGCGTGCTTGTGGTCATTGCCACCATCTTCCTCTCATCCAATGCTATGGTCATTGCCACTCTTATATTAATACAAAAGTACAATGCTTATAATAATACTTAATTCTCTCTGTCGTATTTATTTGCTGTTGGAGAGCACAATGTGTCAGTGAATGGAATAGAACTGCGTTCCAGAACTGCACGGGTTCCTCCAGCAAGTGAAGCATTGTCTACTGGAAGTGAGAGAAGTGTATTGGTAACTCCTGGCAGAAAATGGTACATTTGTGGTGTTGATGGACAATTGCAAAACCTTAAATATTTGACATTCAGCTTAGCAGGATGAGGATTGAGGATTGAAGATTGTGTTTGCAAATTGTTCTTTACTTTACAAGCAGAACTTCTTTTCATTCAGTAAAAGGTCATACGCATGCATTTACAAAACAAAAGCCTAAAATTCCAAATTTTTACTGTATAACACCAACAAAACACAATCATATATAACTACATAACAAAATCCTAACAACATCATCAGAGAAGTAAACACGACTTTACTCTGCCAGTAGCAACATCCAAAAAAGAACAACTACTTCTCCACTACCTCCTTTGCAGTGGCAATACTGATGACATACTCAATCTCCTCAGCGACCTCTTTCATGGAAGGCCGGTTCTGCCTCCTTTCCTCCAAGCACCCCAATGCCAGAAACGCCAGCGCCTTCATCGTGTCCAGCTCTATAGCACTGGCTCCATTCTTCAACACCGGATCAATGACATCAATCAACCTCTCTTCCTCAACCATCCTTTGCACATAAACCGCCAAGTTCACATCATCGGCAGCCCTGTTAAAATCAATAGCCTTCTGCGCCGTCAGAAGCTCAAGCAGCACCACCCCAAAACTATAAACATCACTCTTATCAGTCAACTGATAATTCCTATAATATTCAGGATCAAGGTACCCTAGAGTCCCCTGAGCACAAGTAGAGATATGACTCATATCCGTTTGAGCCAACCTAGACAACCCGAAATCAGAAACCTTAGCATTCAACTTGAAATCTAAAAGAATGTTGCTGGACTTAACATCTCTATGGTATATGGGAGGCACAGCCATGAAGTGGAGGTAAGCAAGACCTTCAGCAGTGTCACGTGCGATTCCAAGGCGATGAGTCCACGTGAGAAATTCACGACCCTTCGGCATTTGACCCTGCAAATGATCAAGGAGTGTCCCATTCTCTATGAACTCGTAGACCATGATGGGTTGTTCAAGTTCAACGCAGCAACCTAGGAGACCAACCAGGTTTCTGTGGTTGACCTGGCACAATATGCGAACCTCGTTGAGGACTTGGTCGGTTCCCTTGGCGTTTCCGAGCTTGGCGATCTTGACGGCCACGACGGTGCCGTCTTGGAGGGTTCCCTTGTAGACCTCGCCGTAGCCGCCGGCGCCGAGGAGGCGGTCGACGGAGAAGTCGTTTGTGGCTTTTTTTATTTCTTTGCCGTTGAAGAGTTTCGCGGCTCTGCCGCCGGCGCCGCTGGCGTTAAGAATGCCTTCGCGCTCTCTGGCTAGACGTTCTTGTGCTTCTACGATGCGTCTGTGGCGCTTGTAGAGAAGAACGGCGATGGCGGCGAGGATGAGTGCTGCTCCAATCCCGCATGTTAAACCTGCACAGAGTTGGCATCAGAGTGCAGTATGTTAGACTGATGGGCAGCTGCGTTTGGTTGGGGGGTAAAAGCGTATTTACCCTATTTTTACCCCCAAAACCATACACATGCCAAAATGTATTTATTTAAGATATATTTGATTAAAGGATAAAAAAAGGGAAAATTTTTCCATAAATAAATTTAATGTGTAATTCTACTCATAAAATTCGCTTATAAAAAATTTCATCTTTTACCCCTATCAAATACACTCTTATGATTAAAATGTATATATTGATGGGTTTTGCCATTGATTTAAAAATAAAAAGTATAGCTGAAAAATAAAATGTAGTGAAGATGTAATTTTTTAAGGATTTAATTTATATACAGTCAATAAAAAAAATTTTATGTTATTATCCAATTATATATTATCATATTCACAAATATAATTAAGTTTCATTCTTACAATTTGAATGGTCATATAAATAAAAAAATATGATTAGTTAACTATATAAAAATATTTTATACAATTAGCATATATAAATTAAACACATTTTTTTTTATACAAACAGAGCATAAAAGTCATTAGAAACTTACAAGTTTTACTTTTCTCAGTTTTATGTAATATTTCTATTTTTTTTTTTAAATCATTAGGAAAACTTATGTTTATTTGGCTTCTTCATGTAGAGGATTGATCTCTTTTGTTGAGTTATAAAATGGATTTTGTGCTTTCCTTTAACCAGTGTTTTCAAGTTTCAACTATATATATAATTTATGTCAAGCCTTCATCGTTAACAAAGACTTTCAAGAGAGGGAAATGTTAGTTCCACACATCATTCAAGTACCGCATTACTTCTCATAATTTTTTCTTTTCATAAGACATTTCATACAAATTTTGTTGTATACATAGGATTGGTTCAAGCCTATTTGTCTGTCCATGAAACCTGCCTTATCTTCAAACAAATCCCAAAAAATCCCATTTGAAAATCATGTGAAAAGGACGCTATCTTTATTAATACCTCAGCAAAATTCCAAGGCAAACTGTTTAGATTTGGAATGTACAAGCATTACAATCATATCATATGTCAGCCATATTAATTTTTTTAGTTTAATTTTAATTTATTTTTAACTTATATAACAATGTATAATTGAATAACATTATAAATAACTTCACATTTTTAATAATCCATCAAAATTAAATCATCTTTCCTAAAATGAAAAGTAGAAAAAATTTAAAAGGACAATACCTGCGATTAGCGCTGTTCTATCGGTTGAGCTGCCACAACCATTCGGATCCTGACAAGTAACCTCTGCAACGATCAACACCAAAATCCACCCATCAGCCAACGGTTCCCAAAAAAAAGTTTTACTCAAAAAAAATTCAGAAAAAAAGGGCCCAAGCAAAAAAAAGTCTCGATCCTCTACAACTCACTTTTCGTGCACACCCCTCGAATGGGGTCCCACACAAGCCCATTGATGCAGAAGCACCTCTTGATCCCACTCGCTGAGCTCCGGTCGGGCCCACAAGCCGACGTGGCAGAATCACAATCCTTCTGTGAAGCGCAAACCGTTTCCCGCGGCGAGACCCACTGGATCTCCAAACCCGGATCGGGCCACCGGTTCACAGGCAAAGCCGGGTTCAAATTCACAAAGCTCGAATATGCGCTACAACCCGCGTCCCTGACCCGAATCTGGTACGAATTACTGGACCCGCCGGCCCGAAAGGTACAACAGAGGGGGCCGGCGTTGCAGACGGCGGCGGAGGCGGTGGCGTTGATGTAGGAGTGGCAGAGGCTGGAGGAGGAGCAGTTGAGCGGCGACATGAGGAGCGTGAGGGTGCAGTTGAGGTACACGATGGTGTTGGAGCTGGTGATGTTGAAAGGGAGGGTGCTGTTCAGCTTGATCCCTTCGTGGACCTTGTCGGTGGTCACGCAGGTGTTCGGCACAAGCGGTGCCGGTCGGATCACGAGGCGCTGGGCGTTCGGGTTTATGGACTCGATCGGGTACGAGTTGTTCAGCGTGTCGAACACGAGGGTGTTGGAGGTGGTGCACCGGATTTTGTACGACGGGTCGCCGCAGGTTGGGGCTGTGCTGAAGGGGAAGGGGACGGTGGTGTTGCCGCATGGAGGGCACGTGGTGGCGGGAGTCACGTGCGAGGCGCGTGAGAGTAAAAGGGCTGCTAGGAAGATGAGGAGGTGGCTTGGGGTGGCCATGGTGCACACTCACGGGAGACGTTTGCAGAAAATGAAGGGTGGCATTGACGTTTTATATTGCAAGTTATTTATTGTTTGCCATTGTTGAATAGTGGAAGGCTGGAAGCTTTGACTTTGATCGTTTATAATATTATTTTTATTTCGCACATTAATTGTCGCACCGAAATGTAGCACTGTTTTGATTCGGCTACCTGCGTCCGTCAGAATTGAGATACTTATCTAAATACCTTAGTTTTCGAAACCACGGATTTTCTTGAGTAACGATGGGTACGTTCACTTTTGCGTCGCACTATCTGATACACATGAAAAAAAAAAAAAATGACAAAAAAATGACAAAATATAGTAGGCATTTTTGTATAGGTTTTTTTTTTCAAGAAAAATTATCAACATATTATTAAAAAATACTTATAAATTATTTATTAGTGTGTTCTTAAAAAATATTGATAGGTTATATATATATATATATATATATATATATATATGAGCTTATCCTTAAAAATATTAATAGTAAATTTATCCAAAATATTGGTAAATTTATCAAAAAATATGAGTAAATTACTGAAAAAAATACAAAAATTTTAAACAAAAATAATAATGATTATATGAAATGCTAGTAAATTTACCAAAAATGCTGGTAAGTTTTTGAAAAAATAAAAAATTTGAACAAAAGTAACAATGATCATATGAAATGATAGTAACTGTACCCAAAACATCGTTAAATTTTTACAAAAAATAAAAAATTTGAACTAAAGTAACAATAATCATGTGGAATGCTGATAAATTTATCTAAAGTAAATTTATTCAAAATGCTAGTAAATTTTCAAAAATGCTAGTAAGTTTTTTGAAAAAATAAAAAATTTGAATAAAAATAATAATAATCATATGAAATGCTAATAAATTTATCCAAAATACTGATAATTTTTTTAACAAAAAAAAACTGAACAAAATGAATAATGAACACATAGGACCCATAATTCAAACATTTTTTTTTTCATTTTCCTCTCTCTTTTCGTATATATTATATAGTGTGTTGTCATAAAAAATGCATTCATCAAATATTATTATTTTCTTTTTAACATCTTAAAAACGACATCAAACTTAGCACCTTCGTATGTTATTATAGTAGATACATCAATCGCCAACTCAAGTCAGTATATTAAGTGCATAAAACACTTCATGCCACACTGTCTTGAGTTGGCGATCTGAACTTAACTATAGGAATTGTCACTTATAACAAAGGTGGCAACTTTAGTACTATATATTGCTATCGGTATTTACTTTTAGGGCTTGTTTGGTATACCTGATAGGATAAGAGCTGATAGTATAAGGCCTGATAGGATAAGGGCTGATAGTATAAGACCTGATAAAAATTTAATACGATGCAGTATTTGGTATGTCATTGTATAAGATATTGTATTATATAAAATATAACCAAAAGAAGAAATTATAATAAATATAATTTTTAAATAATTATCATAATTATTTTAGCTCTATTTTATTATATATAAAAATAATTTTATATTAAAAATTATTTATTTATTTATTTTTAATATTTTTGTTATAAATATAAAAAATATGTGAGAGAGAGAGAGATGGAGTTTTTATATATCAAAATCTAAATAGACTTACTATCACATTCTTATATTTGATTATATTTTTTATTATATATAATTAAATTTATATTAAATATTATTATTTATATATTTTAATAATAAATTTGTATTCTTATATTTTTATTTTAGTTTGAATAATTATTTTACAATTTTTTTAAAAAATATTTATTTATTATTAAATAATATTATTTTTATTTATATATTTTTATTTTTTAGTTAATAATTAATTTTTTTAATAAAATATATTAAAAAATAAAAAAAGTGAAAGAACCCTTATACATTAAAAGCTAATCAGGCCTAATACGGCTTCCATAGATCGTATTAAGTTATCCATCATTATAATGTATAAGGGAGGTTTGATGGATAAGGTTATACAATACGTTGATTACACCAAACAACAGATAAGATCATAATATATTGTATAACCTTATCCTATCATACCTAATACGGCATGCCAAACACCCCCTTAATGTACAAATTTGAAATTGTAACTGTAACATCTTGTTGCACAGTTTGACTAAGGTGGAAAGTGCAAACTTCTTTGACTAGTTACCTCGTTTGTCTTAATTTACAATTTTTTTATGATTACTTGAATAGATGCTAAATTAGTTGTGTTAAGTATAAAAATTATTCATATATTTCTATCCACTAATTCAAACTTTTAGAATAGTTGATCCATAATATAATATCAAAATCTTAATAATCAATTGATTTGAATAAAGCAAAAGGTAAGGCGAATTATACATTGTTCACACTTCAAACTAAATGCTCTTTTATGTATGTATTTAATATAAAATCTATTTATATGTCTCTATATAATAGCTTATATTTTCATGAAAAAATTGTTTTGTAGTTTATTTTGCAAGATGGTAAAACAACTCATGAATTTATTTTTGATATCTTAGTTATAAATATGTATAATGATCTTTTTTAAATAGTGTTTCTAAATTTAAGTAAATAACACTGATAAAATATATAGTAAATTATGACCATATGCAAGATTGTATAGTAATATAGATAATTAAAATAGATAATAATACAAGGATAAAGATTAACGTGTAAATGAAAAAAGCGGCAGAGTAAGATGGAAGTATTGTGATACAATAGAGTTTATTTGAATGTTTGATACGGAATGTTCCAGCCTAACACAGCACATTTTTCTGAGGTGTTTGACATAAACTATGTGTTTTTTGTTTTTTTCCCTTGAACATTCTCTTATTCTTTAATAAGTCCCAAAGAATATTTTCCCAGCTAAAAATGATTTTGTTGATATTTTTGGTTCATATGGGTATGTTCCCAAAATAAATAATAAAAAAAATCTAAGTCAAATGTTGGCCTATGGTTTGACTTTGACTTTTTAGGTGGCACAAAAGGTCCATGTTAGCAGCTAGATTCCGCCAAGAGAGAATAAAGGTAAAGCTTCAACGTGCTCCGGAAAAGGGGTAAACCAGGGTTTACCAAAGCATTCTTAAGAAACTGATCTTTACGTCATTTGCATATTCACGTGTGTTACGAAAATGGGCACGACGCTGCATTATTGCGTTTCTGCTCTCCAAGGGTTTTGATCAATGATCACAATTTGATCTTGACTTGTTTATACGTGCTCCTCTGGCTTGCTAACTCATTATACTGGCTTAGAACTGTTACGCCGTTATCCCCTATGGGTGTGTAGTTGTCATTAACGCTACACATAAAAGCCTCATGTGTAAAACCGGGTTAAGCAGCGCGTCATTATTGTAAAGTAACATTAAAAAAAATAAACAAAAAAGTAACATTCAAACAGAGGGAGTCGACAAGGAATGGAAGGATAGAAAATTTTCAAAAGATATACAATTGAAAACGAAGAAATGAATAAATGCATATAAGAAGATATATTCAAGATTGGCCTCTGACCATGTGCCACCAAGCATCTAGAACCCCACCAGTCAGTCTGGCACAAGCCAATAATAAATTTTGAAGACCATTCCTCAAAACAACTTGTCATTAAATAATATTTATTTTTCTTACTTCGTTTGGACTTTTATGAGTTTAAAAAGATGAGTTTTTCATTTTTATAAATACTGTCTTCAAATTTTTCGTCTGGAAAGTGTACTAAATTCATCCTCCATATGTATCGTATATCACTCAACAATTGAGCGTAACGTAATGAACGAGGTAAGCCACCCACGAGATTAGATCTTGCAAGTTGCAAGCGCTAGTCCACCATCCCTTCATCTTCGCGAAAGAAGAGACTACTCAGATGAGATGTACAGCCAGGCCTTAAAAAATGTCGAAAACAGCTTCTGGCATTTGACTTTAACTCAACCATAACGTGATGTTTTGATTTCTATCGCGTTATATTTATATAATATAGTTCACAGGAAGCAAGTGTGTCAAATATCATTTTCAAACCTCAGTGTAATTCAATTTTTCAAGGTATATTTATTTAACTAAACAGGTCCAAAAAACAATCATATCTACAAATAATTGCGAAAATCACGTCATACATGAAATATGACGAGAAATCAGAAAATTAATGCTATGCTTCCACCGCCAGTCGAATCAGAAACAACAATTGAGAAAAACGCTGTTTTGCATACGAAAGGGGAAGGAAAAAGGCAAAGATCAATATCAATCCGTACATTCGACTTGGAAGGCCAACTTGCAGGGATATGTACCAATCTAATCTAATGAATCATCCCCTAACTCCACAAGTACATGCCAGCATACAAACTTCCGAGGCACATAATTACACTGGACACAGTTTATACAATAAAACTAAAATATACACTATTAGGAAGACTAATGTTACATAGATGAAAAGGACCCACTACTTCCTTCCCAAAACCAGAAATCAGTATGGGATGTCGTTAAAGCCAGTCATGGTGATTCAGATATTCACACCATGAAAGAATACAAGCATATATGCTTATTTATACCACTACTGTATGTACATATGCATACGACTTGCATGACTTAATTCACTAATCAAAAGAAACAGCTAGCTAACAAAATTGGGTCAAGAGCCTCAGCTCTCAAGGAAGCCATGACATCAAGTGACAGACTCGGCCAGAACAAGTGTGTGCCACCAGCCACATGCAACGTTTTTGGCTACACAACCTTCGATGGTGACTTCAGAAGGAATGTTACGGTCAATCACGTCCCCAAAGCCAAGCTGCCACACCCATAAATTACTAACAGTTTAATACCACATCAAGAATGCAGCTAATTCACAAAACAACCATATCGTTGCCGCTTAAAATACATATGTGGTCAGATAGAAATTTCAGTAATATTAGTTGTATAACATATTGAAATATAAAGGAGACATACGAAAAATGTAGTGCAATAAATAAGCACCTGTCCATACTTGTTCCATCCCCAGCAGAAGACTTTTCCATCCTCTTCAAGTGACAAAAGCAAAAGGAGAACAAATGAGAATCTATTAATGATAAGCATGTGAATCTCCAATGTGTTTACAAACTTCCAATATAATCAAAATACAAGATCAACATGCACAGAATGTCTATAATGATGAGAAACTAGCCTCATGAAGTAGTATGACTAAGGCCAATATATATAAATTTATATGACTACGGTGAAAGTAAATAACAGTAATTTACTATCTGAATTTGAATACTGCTGAGAGTTACAATATGGTAGTAAGTTTTTGATCAGGTGGGCTAAGATAACAGAGACAAAATTAAATTTAACAATTCATAGCCACCCGTCTATGACGATTGTTCAGTTTCCCTAGCACTTATGTCATTGTGGACTCCGCAAGATTAAAGAATATTTTCACCTTTATAACAATTCACAGTAACACCAGCATCTCATATTTTTGAAAGGGTGAAAAAGATCCATTACCACTCTTCAAATTTAGTCAGAGCCATTAAAGAATGAATTATGAAAAATAACAAAATGAAACCGTTATGTGCTTGCTTCTCATTGCTTGATCAACGGCTTCTTCAAGAATCCTTTGTCTAAAAGCAAGGATTTGAGAAATCAAACAGATATTCAAGTCTATCACTAGCAGTGCTTAGAGATGTATTAGAGTGACTTCAATAGTGGAAGGCTAGCTTCACCTATGCAGTTTATGAGAATACCCTAAGCAGGTCTGTGGATTAAAGCATACCCGTTACTAGAGCACTGTGACGAGCCCCACAAGATATGATCTTTACATTCACATTTTCCAAACTCGGAGAATCCAGTAGCCTTGGTAGAGTCTGCTTCAAAATTCAAGTTAACAATTAAAAACTAGTATAACAGAATGCCTCAATAGAATTTAGGAGCATGACATGCATTATGGAGCTTTACGTGACAGCATCCATAGTACAGTGGGGAATAACATAATCACATCATCATGTTTTGTTTTAATTTTTAAGACAAGTACAGTGCAGAATAGGATAACTAGGGTGCACCTCAGCTTGATCAGTGCCAGTTCCCAGCTGCCCAAACTGGTTCCCACCAAATGCATATACATCCCCCTCAGCAGATGTACAGACAGTATGCCACAGTCCTGCAGCGACTCCCTCTATTCGGATACCCAATAAGGAAGATACACAGGTTGGGCTCAGTTCGTCATCCGTATTTCCTTGCCCACACTTTTCCAAAACAAGATGATATTAATTTAGTATATCAAGCATATGATTGCATCAAGCAATAGAGTGATTAGAAAGGTAAACATTGTAAAGGAATAGAACAGGTTATCCCTTGTTAGAGTGAACGTCATCTTCAACATCTACATTGCTTTTGCGCACCATATTCTACTTTGCCTACATGTTGATCCTAAAGAATGGTTAACAGTTGACAATATCGAAACACTGTCGTATATGAATATATTTTGACTGAGTAAAGTATAATTTAGTTTGATTCTTATGCAAAGAAAGTTCATGGAAGTATTCAAGTATCTAATAAAGACTCAAGCAATCTCTGGTAACGCATGTTGCCTATTCACATTACCAAGGAAGTACTAGCTAGCAAAATAAACAAGATGATGGTGACATGCAAAGTGAAGCAATAAAGTGAACACCTAAGAGCAGCTAACTAACGCAAGGTGTAACACCAGCAGCTGATACGTCTCATATCAAGAAAACACATGTAACCCAATTGATAAATTGTCTTTTTATCTTTATATCTTTTTGAGGCCCCCCAGGAGGTGAAACTTCATGGTCTGCCCTTAGAGGGATCAGCACCAGAACACACTGTCTAATACTAAACCCAAGCAAGCTTACCATAGGTTAGAATACGTCATAAAATTTTATTTATGAAGAACATTGACAAATTTTGCTGGAAAGGATAAGCTCTGCATGTGCAATGCTGGTAGCAGACCTACTATAACAATATCATTAGTTCAGTAGCAACATAAGGATAAGCCATAAGGGAACACGCTGGTAACTGGATATAATTCACTTCCATATAGGATATGCAACTTGAGCAGAGAAAATGCTCCGAAGATATCCGTAGATCACCTTAAATTACCTGTCCATAAAGTCCCCAACCAAAAGCAAGTACGGCTCCAGCATCTGTCAATTCAATAGATAGATATTGGAATATCAGTCTATATGAATTTTCAAATTGACCATAAATAAATGAGAAGAATTTTAGGAAACAAAATCAGCAACTAAGAATGTTGTCCAATTTTCTATATTGTAACTATCCAACTCTTAATCTGGCATCCAGAAAGACACACCAGTTATAGATGTCTTCACAAATGTATGGACCTTTTATTAGGATATTGTTACTTCATCTCATTAAATCATACAATTCGAGTAAATATTCTTTTTAGTCCTAACATTTAATTTAGTCTTAAAATAATATTTTACATCAATTTAATCCTAATATTTTGAATTTTGACATCAATTTAGTTCAATATTTTGATGAATTGATGTAAAATTTAATTTTATGAAAAAATTGTTAAGATTAAATTGATGTCAAAGCTCAAAATGTTAGAATAAAATTGATGTCAAAATTCAAAGTGTTAAGACTAAATCGATGTCATAAATTTTTTTGAAACCAAATTGATGTCAACTTTAAAGTACTAGGACAAAATTGATTTCAAAAATTTTTTAGGATCAAATTGATGTCAACTTTAAAATGTTAGGACTAAAATAGTTATTTACTCAATACAATTCCCAATCAGATTGTAGCATCTACCATAGAACTAATTTTCCCTTTCTAATACACCTTCAAGCACCAATCCTGATACCAGCTAGGTAAATTGCATTATAAATGAAGCGTCCGGATATTCTCAATTTTGGTTCCACAAACTAATGTAGGCAGTCCTGAAGATGTCCACTTGTGATAATGAATAGGCTGACACATATGTACCTGTGACTACTGCACTGTGTCGACCTCCACAGGCAATTCCCTTTACATAACTTCCAGGAACCCTAAAGTTCTGTCCCTCTGAACTCATGCTTCCTCGCGCCAGTGATGACGATCTATCTTTACCATAAGAAGAGGAATCAATACAAGGAATAAGGTGAGGAGAGGACACCATACGTATTCTGGAACCTAAACCAAGCTGCCCTTCACCTCCATAGCCCCAACCCCACACCTGTCCTACATCTGAAACTTCCAGAAAATTAGAATTAATGACATATACTGCATGACTGATCTTCCATAGCACAAAAAATTATGCTTCAATTAAAAGATGCCGCATATAAATGAGAAAAATGACATACATAAAATTTTAGGCTTAGGTTTACAAATAGTCCATAATGAAACCAATACCTGACAATGCTAGTGTATGGCGCCCACCAGCAGCAACACTTGCTATCCTTACCCCTGGGTTCAGTGTGACAAGACATGGCAATGCTGTCAGAACATCATCACCAGATGATGATGTTTCAGCTGTTTGCTTTGCTGAAGATACTCTCCTTCGCTTTGTACTTTCTTCTCCACTGGTACTGGAGGCAGTTCCACCTGTAGATTTTGAGCCTTGAGAACGAGGGCTCACTGTTGCAAAACCACTCTACATCAGTTAGACAGAAAAGTGCTAAGTATCCTTCTTGGCTCATTATAAAGGGCAACACTCTTTTCTTCTTTCTTTAAGTTTCAAACATTCTATCCTACATTGTTGCAGTCCCCTGCCTCCCCCACTCCTTTTTGTACACCTTGGCTAGCTTAGACCACTCCCTGGGAAGGACAGGTAGCTGTGAAGACAAAATGTCCATTTTAAGGAGATCAAACATACCTTGCTCCGTCAAGAATGAACTCTGCCTTCCTGGTACATCTTTTTCAGGACTTACCCCAGTTGATGGTTCACCAAATACCTTCCCAGTGGGAATACATTCCTTCCATCCCCACGTGTAAACTTCTCCACAATCTGCAAAGGAAAAGCAAGGCATACTTGTAAGATGACACCAGGCAGAAAAGTTTACTTGAAGGACAATCTCTTGCCCAGTTGAATAATTATTTCCCAAATCCATTTTAGATTCATTACTTGTTATAGTGAAACTTACCTGTAAGTATTGGATGGTTTCTCCAGGAAGATAATACTACAGATACAATTTTCATTTACTCTTTTCTCCTTTCAGTCCCAGCATATTAGGTTATTCTACGGCAGGCAAAATAAGGAGATGAAGCTTACCTGTTACAGAAACACAATGTGCCCATCCAGCTGCAGCTTTTACAATAGACGCTTCAGTTGGAAGAGGGAAAGGCTCTGGAGTTTCCTTTTGCAGAAAAATTAGAAAATGTTAGTTGACTGACAAAGAAACAAGAAAGACAGTGAGAAAACAGTATCATGGTTATGCATTACCCCGTGCTTGCCAGATGTCACATAGCTTTGGCCTAGATCATCTGTTGAACCCCATGTTATGAGCTTTCCTGAATCTGATTAAGAAAGAAAGAAAGAGTAATGATGAATCCTCTATGCAAACAAATATAAAAAGAAAATATATATAGGCATAGAAACTAGAAAGATATGCACTGACATAACTGCCTTCAAAAGAAAATAAGTCAAAAAAGAACAATGCTGACCTTAATTACAAATACAATCATTTTATAAAAACAAACAAAAACTGCGCTCAAACTGAAGACATTTCCCCAGCCGTGACACTAACATAAATGAAACCAACATAAAGAAGTAAGAACAAAAATGAATTGCTTGGGAGTGAGTGGGCAAGAGATTCATAAAAATAAGTAAAACCAGTTTGAAACAGTAGTGGAAGCCTCACAACCTGCAAAGGAACCTCTTAACTCTGTCTCTTTAGATTTGAACAATCTAACAGAATAACAAGGAAAGGAATATGAATATAAAAGAAGAAGTGTAGCCTGTGCTGGAGCAAATTGCAATTAAAGTTCAAACATAATCAAAAAAGAAAACTGTTTGGTGGTCACAGAGAAAATTATTCTTTGATTAAAAAACTTTGGGGCCAATCATCAGCATCAAGCTCAGTCCACTGAACCAAGTTCAGTGACTTGAGTTTCTCCTTCCATTAAAATGGGAAATGAAAATAGGCAAATAGCGAATGCAAAATTCAAACTTCTCATGTCAACCTTCTTATCAACATAAAAGAACACAAAACAAAAGCAAATTTAATGGAGAATCAGTTCCTTCCATAACTCGAGCTAAAAGCCAACTTTTGCACCCCCCCCCCCCAACCCCACAATCAGCTTGATTCTCAAATTTAAACCAAAAAATCAGAAAATAAGGTGGGAGGTTTTTAAAACCAACAAAATGAAAAAGTAAAAAGTAGCAAATTGAAAGAAGATAAAGCACCGGAAATAGCCATGGCGAATCCACAACCACCACCGCAAACATCCCTCCAGGAGTAACCAGGCGCCGGAACCCTAGCAAGCACCGGAGACAACAGCGGCGTCCTCTGCGGCAGAGCCCCCGGCAGGTATCCCCACACGTACACCAACCTCTCCTTCGCCCCTTCCAATGCCGCTTCGCTCCCCTCGCCATTCATGGCCATTCCCAACACCCAAAAACCCCAAAACCACACACCCAATGCAATGAAGTTCCAAACTTTACCCTCAGATTATAGTCTTTTTTTAATTTTCTGGCGGCAGTTTCTGTTTGGTGAGCGAGAAAAAAGACTTTTTTTTTTTTAATTTTGGCAGTGGTGGAAAGTGCCCTAATCTTTACTTCGTTCGCTGGTGCTTAAAAGGGGGCGTATCATTTTCAGCGAGAATGCGGTGCCACGTCGGATGCTCACGTGGTGCCTCGTACACGTGGCATCTTTCTGGCCACTACTTGCTTCGGCAGTTTCTGGCCACGAGTTTTGCGGAACTTTCTGGAAGCTCAGCATTTTTCTTCCTCTCTCTCCCAACAGCAGCTACCGTGTCTGCTTCTGCTTTGGCCACGTGTTGGGCCCTGGTAGTGTCTCCAATCATTATGTGCAGCCACGTGTTGGTCTCAGACGTGTGACACGTCATCATCGTGTCCCTTCCTTCGGCAACGTGAAACTAGAAGAGTTTGATGTGATGGTGATGTTGATGGGGATACTGTTATTTTTGGCAATTCAAGATTTCAGCGAATGAAAGCAGGGAAAATGAATCCTCTTTTCCCTGGTTCAAAATAAAAAATTGGATGCGTCATAATTTTGGTTTCTGTGATGTAAAGGGTGTCTGGGCTAAAGTTGCTAAGTTACTTGGGAGGGGAGAACAAAATATCAGCCATCAATTTTATTTTAATTTTTTAAATTCTAGTGTTATAGTGGTTGACAACAATAATTGAAAATGTTGACAACTGCATTCACTAATCAATGTTGATTAACCAAAATCTCGTAAGTTTTCACTAACCAATTAACCAAGCGTGCTACTTTGATTGGTGTAGCAACTTTGCTAGTTGTCCATGCAAGGTTCATTTTGTAAAGTGAGGCTTTTTATTACGTATCCGAATTTATTCAACCACTAGATTATCTTTCCTTGCTTTTGGATGTTTTATTTATTATATTATTATGAGTTTAATTGGTATGTATAGATAATGTAAAATAATTTTATATTATCAATAAATAAGAAAAAATAAAAAATTATAATGAGTCTCTTATTATAATGAATAGTTATTTATATGAGTTAATACTTTTTTCTATTTCTATTGGTTAACAGTGTAAAACTGTTTTACATTTTTGATGCATTTAAATTAAATTCTATTATTATTAACGGTATGTTTCTGGAAAGTTCAAATACTAGTCGTTTAGATGTTTTATTATTATTATTATTATTATTATTATTATTATTAGAGGTATGTTTATGGAGAGTTCAAATACTAGTCATTATAAATTAAACACGGCACATAATATAAGTTATAATAAATCAAAATCAAGCGAATGCAATGTTTTGACTTAATTCTCTTGAAACTCTCTATTAATATATAGTTTTATATCGTTTGAACTATCGATTATCACTCTAGATAGATCTTCTATCATACAAAATTAAGGTAAAATGAAGAGAAAACAGAATACTGATAAAGTATATATTTGTTGTTGTCTTTTTTTTTTTAAAGTAATAAATCTATGT
Source organism: Pterocarpus macrocarpus (assembly GCA_031439585.1). Classification (NCBI taxonomy): domain Eukaryota; kingdom Viridiplantae; phylum Streptophyta; class Magnoliopsida; order Fabales; family Fabaceae; genus Pterocarpus; species Pterocarpus macrocarpus. The sequence goes on along the minus strand of CM062518.1, from coordinate 35,202,434 downwards.
TGTTTGTCATCAAATTTAATTAAAAGTTACAATGCTATTTGAGTCATTAGATTACTTTTTATAAAATGTTAATTTAAAGAGTTTTATACTATAATATTTATTAAGTGATTGTTACCATACTCCCCTTAAGCAGAGGGTGTCCAAAATCCTCCATTATTTAGAATAATCTTATTGGTTTATCAAAGTGTGTTAGCATTCACATAAAATTTTTTAATCATTCTAAAATATTTATTCTTGTTACAAACTTATCTCAAACACATTTATCATTTGACAAAATTACTATGAGTTTAATTTTGATGTACTGATATTGTAAAAAAATTTTACATACTTAATCAATCATATTCTTTTATTTGTATAATCATTCAAGTAATAGGTGTGAAAATTAACTATATTTACTGATATGGTAAGATATGATTGAATGGCAATATAAAAAAATTTTATATTATTAGTGCATCTAAATTAAATTCAATTACTATACACAAGATTTTTAAAATAATAACAGTAAGTGTTAAACACTTTTGTCGAGTAGTGATACATAATTACAATTAGACAAGCATGTAAAATTTTTTATATTAATAGTATTAAAACTAAATTGGTAAACTAACTAAATGTATGATTTCTAAAACATGAAACTTGAAAGACTAAGACTCCGAGTTTTAACACATGAGAGGTTGATTCAAATGATAATCTTACAGTGATATGAAGCTTAGTATTTACAAATTAGTATTTACAAAACATATTTGTCAATTACTTATAAGAGGCAATACCAGTATCAGCTCTTGATAATAGTTTTTCAGTTCAACTGGACTATGAGTCTTGAATTGGTCTTTTTAAAGAAAAATGTACTTATTTTTTTAAAAAAAGTATTTTTATAAGTTTTTATAGATATTTGAATATAATTGTTAAAAAAGTGCTTTAGTTAAAAAAAAATTAAATTATCATTTTTTTTAAAAGTTAGGAATATCTAGCTTTTAAAAAAAATAGGAGAGTAATTTTTAATAAAATTATCTTCCAAAAATATCATTTATCTTTAATCAAAATTACAATACATATTTTTTTTCTTATCCCTTATCAAACTCTAGTTCTCTTTTCTCTTTTCGAATATCTTTTTTTTTTTTAATTTGACTATAAAAAAAGTATTTTATTTTTTTGCATCCAAAGAAATTTATGAGTATTTTTTACAATTAAATATATTTTTTAGATAATCTATCCAAATATAAAATAATATTTTTTAAATATTAAAGTTCTACTAAAAAAAGTTAAGAGAAAAAAATCCTTTTTTCAAAAACTTATTCAAACGGCTCTATACGCTTTTTGGATATCTAAACACTTTTCATAGCTAAGGTGAATATTCTCACTTTTGCAAAGAGAACTTACAATGAAAACTATATAACGAAAAATATAGGTAGAACATACTCTTATAAACTTTACTCTGATATCGAGCCAATACATTTAGCCATTTTCAGCATATGCTCTTATAAACTTTCGCTTTCCCTTTGACCCTCTCTCCCGTTTTTTTATCGTGCACCACCAACTCCACGAGCTACTTTACATGCATAAGCATAATACCAGTGAGTGGTGGTGATCATTTTTCACTTTCAACATGTGTTGTGAGAGTTCCGAGCACCAATAAGGAATGCTTGATTTTTCGTGAGGGCCTCCAACTCTGGTTGTTTCGAAGATTTTGTGACAGCGTTAAGATTTTTCCAATCCCAACGCTTCCGTTTACCACACTCCACGAATAAAGGTCAATACATAGTTTGGTGATGCAAGAATGGAATTGTTAATCAAGATGCATACACCAATATTGGTTGTCACTTGTGGTCCAACCACAAAAATGGTTTAGTTACGTAACGATTTCTGTCATCATCAAAGGTTTTAATCACTAACCACAACCAGAAATTAACATCAAAATGAACTAGAAGTCCTCTCACTTCAGAGAAAATTTTGTGAAGCTGCTGGTTTGGCGTGGTTTCTCGCAGTGTTTCTGAATGATTAGGTTCACAGGAAGCAATATTAAAGATGAAATATATATAAATTTTATTAGCAAAGAGAGAATTTCTTAACTGCTTTTTGCAGTAAGGGAAAAAAGTCTTAATTTATCCTATTCATAATATGACACTTCAGTTTTGTGAATCATTGTTATTTTTCATTTTTACAATATGTTTAATAAAATATCTAAGGTGATAAATTGTGAATGGAACGAAGATAGGCTTTTTTCTTATTTTGAAAGCACATAAAAGGCCCTTTCGACAAATATGTAATTAATTGAAATATGAAAATGATCAGATTATTGATTAAGAATAGAAGGTAAGTAAACTAAGTTTATTATAATAAAAATAATTGTATTTCTTACAAGATTTGGTCAATTTAACTTGGCTTGGTTAACATGACTAAAACAAAATTGATCTCGAGTATTATTGAATTAGAGTGTGTTAACAAGTTCAAAATTTTACGTTGAGTCGGGCTAATTAAGTCCCGGCCTAATATTTTTTAATAAGACAAATCTTTTTAATCATGCTCAATTGCTCATAATATCTGGCACTGAAGGTTGGGTTTAACATATTGAATGACTAGAAAAAATATGAACCAAAAGAACAAATGGACTTTTTGCTAGTGCAATAATTAACTAGGTCAAATCCAATCTAAACAGCGGTTAGAAGCTTTAATTAGATACGTCACCATCACCATTTTCTTATTCCAAAAACAGCATTGTACTACGGACACACAATTAAAAAGGAGTTCAATTATTTGAATATAGAAATTTAAACACTTCAACATCAAAGAAAAAAATAATTTAAACACTTAAATTGATATATGATCATCATACTTTAAATAAATATAAATTTTAGTTATATAAATATTAAATTAATATATTATCTTCACAAATAATATAAATATATTATTAATTAATATCATATTTAATATTTATTTAAATTATAATCATTATATATCAATTTGATTGTCTATATATATTATGTAAAAAATTAAAAATAAAACAATCTTTAAAATGCGGGCTGTCCAACGCGTTATAGATATAAATGATGAAATGCCTTAAATTATGGATCAATGTATTAAATATTGTGTATCACTGAGTTTGCGTTTAAATTGTGCTCAATGTCTTTGTCTATGTGTCAATATTTCTAAGACTGACTTCGTGTTATGAAAGGTATAGCTTGTACTTTCACAATGAAACAAAATAACTATTTTAAACTTAAATATAAGATATCTTTGTAACTTAATTATCATGTCATTTTTCACACTAATTAATGATATAGTGTCACAAGATGCAATATAAATTGAAGTACTAATTAAATATATTGGATGCTTACTTTCCTTCATCATTTGCTTTCGTCAACTTTTTTCTAGATTTCTTGAAAAATGTTAACGAATAAGAAATTTTGTCAAAATTTATTTATTAAAATAATATGACATTTTTTGGACTTTTTGAAATAAATGAATTATATCATTTTAAATAATTTCTGTCAAGAATTATGACAATATTTTTTAGTTGTATAACATTGTTCTAACATTTTTCAATGATTGATTTCTCAAATGACTACATTTTCTTGATGTAAATCATTTTGCAACCTTGGCCTATTCGTTTTCCGCTTGCAACAAATACTGGGTCTATATCAAAGTACACAACCAAACCTACCTGAGTTTACTTAACATCAACAGGTGTGCATTGATTGTCCACTTCCAAAGGAGAAATTATTACATATTTATTGAACATCATATGGACTGTACTGTACCAAATAACAAAATAATATTTTAGATAAAAAAATATAAATTAATAATAGATTCTATTTTAAAACATTATTTTATTACTGAATATGTGTGCGATAGTATAATGTTCTACGAGTATACGATAATTTCTCCTTCCAAAGACTGAGCACAAGACAACAAAACAATCAATATTCAATAGAAGCGGCAAAGTGTGGTAAAAGCATATCCACAGAACCCTCACAACCACAGAAGTTTCAATTGGTGGAAGTGCCGAAAGCAACTCAAGAGGCCACCAATTGGATCCCTTTGTCGGAACTCGGCCCATAGGCCCAGCCCAACAAAACACGTGCGAACACGTCGCCCCCTATGACACACCACTCTAAGCCACTCAATTTTTGTGGCACAAACACGACACACTACCTTTTTACCCCTCATTTTTTGGTCAACCAAAAATACACCACTTTCAAATTTTCATCACTACGCACGGGTGTTAACGAGCCACCTCTGCTGAAAACACCGTGAGCCCGTGACCCAAAAAATTAACTTCCAAATTCGGCCCTATCGTCAGATGGGCCATCCCTAATCATGTGGTGACCAATCAGTGTACGGAATGGGCCCATGATCCAGGGGCTTTTGGATAACCGAGCCCTGTGGTTGAGAATGGCTGGGTAATTATTGGCTGGGGTCGGGCCCATGATAAGGTAATGATGAAGGTAACTGCCTCTTGTGGCCTATCGAGTTATGTAACTCACAAGGCAGCTAGAACCGTTGGATGTTTTTGTTGACAATCATTGGATGGGTCAGTGTGTTCCGGTTTGTGAGATCGTGTGGTGAAGAAGAGGTGGGAGCAAATGATTGGGTGTAGTGATGTAACACGAACGGTTATTTAGTGTTCGTGTTATCTTATCACTGTTTAATGGCTGTCAATTATTGTTTGATAATATCTTCGCGCATTGCAGAATAATTGTGAGTACCAAAAAGTGATTGACTGGAGGATAAGAAGATTGATACTCTAGACCAACTTTGCTTAGAAATTACAAGTTCGAATTATAGAAGCGTCACTTTACATAAAGAAGATAATTGTCTTACAGACTTTTTTTTTGTTTACCAAACAAAGAGAAAAACAGAGAGAAATGTTAAGGGTTTTATGTGCAATTACAATAACTGTTATTTTTTTTTATGATAAATTGGTTGGACAATGATGAACATATGTTATGGGTTAGCACAAACTAAATCTCATCCTCTTTTGAGTCAAGATCATAATAAATAAACCCTTCTCCTCAAGAATTAAATTCGAGTCGTTACATAAAAGATTAAGAACTCTTCACATAAATTAGAAGGCACAAATAAATATTTTTTTCACCAAAAATAAAAATAAAAATAGAAGGCACAAGTCGTTACCTCTTCACCCATAAAAGATTAAGAACTCTTTAATACCGTTGCACTCTTGCACACCTGTCATTTATGGATTGGTTTGACTTATGTATCTCCTCGTAATGCTTTTTGACAGGAAAGAAAAAAAAAAGTTCTTTGCCAAAAAAATTTGAAGAAGACAAAGTATTGAATTTACTGCGTCCATAATGTGAAAAAAAAATGATAATTCTTGATTGAAAAAATTTGCTCATAAAGAAAAAAATAGATGCGGAATCCTCACATACTATTTGTTTTAATGTCCTCGTTAGAAAATTCTAGAGGAGAAAGGTATTAGAGCATAATTACAAAATCATAGAAAATTAATTTGTATAATTCTTGGGATGAGTTAATTTGTGCAACCATCAGCCTCTTCTTGAAAAATTTTAAACAGTGTTCTTTTACTAATTTCTCTTAATCATTAACTTCCACTTGTTAGTACATTAACTGGAGAAATCCATTTCAACATTATGAAGTAATTTTTTTTATTGGGTTTAGACCTCAGGATTTATAAGTTCACGCGTTATGTAGCCGATGAATGGAGAGGCATTTATCAACTTCACCTTCAGCAGGTGTTTGTTTCATGAGTGACAATGACAAATCATATTACCAAAGAATAATTTAATTTGATATTATAGAAATCATGCCTAAAGTTTAGAGTAAATTGACCTACGTCGTTTTCTGTTGGCCTAGCGATCACGTGCTCCATTATCTAACTTCCTTCCGAACGTTGAGGGCACATGCAAATTGGCCCAAACTACGATTCAACGGGATTTCTTCTTCTCCCTTCTCTTTTTTTCTTCTGTGAAATGTTAATTATACATTAATGTATTTTTTTGCGGTCTAGGCTCGCGTAGGTGTTATATTTTGGTCATTATTAATGTTTATAAATTGCAAGAAATGGACGAAGCGGAGGACCAAGCCCAATTTGACAACTACTCTTGGGATACTAGAGTGTTTCCTCTCCACTGCGCGTTACGACGGCTGAGATGCTTCTACACAACCGCTAAGTAGTAGCTTGCTTATAATACAACCTTCAGTAAAAGTGACAATAACGTTACTTAGGAGGCAGGTTGGACGACCGAAAAAAAAAATGAAATAAAAAAAGAGTCGACGGTAGGATAAGTTCAATAAATAATTTTACTAGATTTGAAACCATACCTCTCTCTCACTTCTTTTTTTGGCTATGGAAAAACATGGAGACTGTAAATTTTCAAGGCATGATTGAAACAATATATACCTATTTACCTTTTATTAAAGACATCAAACATGATCATACCCTACATTAGAACTGATCTAACGTCAAACTACCATTGAAAATGCTGTCCAAAGTAGCCCCTTGAGACAAGGTGGAAAGGCCAGAAGCTTCACATATAGAAAGCTCTGGCACCAGGTGATACGAAAATGGTGAATCACTCATATTGACAGGCAGTTCCATAACTGTTGGGGGAAGAAAAGGGGGGGGGGGGGGGGTGTGTGTTATGTATATCACACTTTCAGGGCTGGAGGTAGGTACATATTGCAAACTACTCTCTATGTACGCCTCCTGATACGCCTGCCATTTGGATTAACGGATTCAGCAGCTGCTCCATCTGCTAAATCCTGTCCATATATGCTACTGCCACTTCTTTTCCGGCTCGAGGGCTGGCTTGAGTTATCATCTACTGAGGCAAATGTCTCCAGCAATTCCAAGAGCATCGAGGGGCAGCTCTCTTTCAAATGCACAAAAGCTTCGGACTGCATTACCACTGCACAGGGCATAAAATAATACATGACTGAGTCTTAAAAATTGAAATTTTTAAGGGTTCCAGAAGGCACAAATATTAAGTGGATTAATAACACTCCTGAAGAGTATGACGCAAACAATCATAAAAACCTGAAAATATTAAGTGTCTGCGGAACAACAGAAAGAAAACATTTATTCCAAGAACAAATCCACAGACATCTAAACAATGACTGGCTGTTGACAATTTAGTGAGTCCTGCAATTAGAAGCATGGAAAAAGTGGCAGAAACAACTTTCAAAACTCACCAACGTTGTACATGAATTTGATATTTCACGCATTATAATTTAGAAGTATCTTCTGAAAATGCTCCATTTAAACAAATGATGATATACCATGGAATTAAAAAAATGAAAATTAAAACTTAGCAGAAGTGGAGAGTTTTCATTTGTGCAACAAATTAAGCCACCATGCCAATTGATTGATAAAGTTCACTTCACAAACCAGCTATTCAAAACCAATCAATGCACAAATTATAAAATATGAGTCTTGGCACACATCACTTCCTTTATGGTTATCAAATGTTTAAGCATTGTCCCATTAGGTGGGTCTGCTACATAAATCAACCATGCCATAAAGTTCACACACAGAGAGAGAGAGAGAGAGAGAGAGAGAGAGAGAGGATTAGGTGAGTGTAAATTGACGGAAGCTGAAAAAGTAAAGGTAACACCAAAAGAACATAACAACACACACACACACACACACACAGACCGGGAGAGAGATAAGATTAGGTGAGTGTAAATTGACAGAAGCTGAAAAAGCAAGAGGGTAACACCAAAAGAGCATAGTACAGAGCCCCAGTGGCTTAAAGAATTGCTCTTTGATAAACTTTGGATCTTAAAGCTATCTACACGCTTCTCACTGAATAATCTCAAGGACGTAATTTTGTTATTGGAACTAACCTTCTTATGAGAAAAATTGTGTTAATATGATGTAAATATCACAGCACAGAAAGAGGAAATAAGATTTAAAGGATTTTAAGTTATAACTAATTTGGAAGGTTAGATAAAAATTAATATTTAATAATGAAAGATGAAAGCTACAATATACTTCCAAAACAAACCCTCCATTTCTATCAGAAACACAACATAAACGATGACGCACTTTGAAAAGACTGCGTCTAAATAACACAAGCCATCTGCATCTGAGTCTCAATGATGAATGTTCTTAGAACAAAGACAAAATACCATATGCATAAATAAACTTTGGCCACCCTCCCAATGGCTCAGAGATTCCTCTATAACTTGCTAGCATCCCTATTTCCCTTTCTTATTGTCCCCAGAAGCTCCATGGCAATACTACTAAAGTCTGGACAGTGTGCAAGATGTTTAAAATAAAACGACTAATAACGAGCTTTCTTAAAATTTTATGCTTTAACAATATACAAGAAATAGCATGCACATCCATACCCCTAGATCTTTCTTTTCTTTCTTTTGGGCCTACTAAAACCACCTAGGACAGAAGTGCCAAGAAGATGTGGTTGTAGCTACTTCTCATTTCAGAGTAGCTTCCAAATAGAGAAGCATGTGAGTATAGTTCATTTAAATGTTGAAGTTATCCAATTAAAAGAAAAATATTCGAATGACTCTTTCCACTGACGAGTACCTTACAACCAAGAATTACAAACAAAAGAATAAAAATGGTAATACCAAATGAAGCTCTAACACAAACTCATCCTCCCTAATGGTATTCAACCATATAGCACACCAAACATCTACCAGAACAACTTAAAGAAACTTAAAAATGAGAATGGATGGAAAGTGGGAGGAAACATCAAGAGTGCAATACATATTATGCTAAACGAATCTTTAAGTTGAAACAACCAAGAACTTTGCAGTCATATTCTAAAATAATACGCACCTCCCAAGTTTGTTGGATTTGCAATAAATTTTAAACAGATCGACTTAAGCTGGGGACAGTGGTGTTGCTCAGCCAGGGCAAGTGTTGTAGCCACGGTGTCAGTATTGATTTCTTCACTCAATTTTGATTCGCATAACAGTTTTAGCCGATCAAGATTATAGAGATCAGCAGCAGCCAAGAGATGCTGCACCATGACAGTATATGAGCACATGGGTATTGAACCCATAACTTCATATATGTCAGGAAGTTTGTCTGTGTAAATAAAGAGAAGCATTGCCTGAAAAACCAGATAAAATGAAATTCCACTCAATCAATCTGGTTAACATGAAAGTATGGAAGAAAAATTACTATTCAGTCAGAATTTCAGCAAGCAGATAAAACAGTGAAGACTGTGGTCGAAGGAACAATATCTTAAAATAAAAGTGACTACTTTTCCATGGATCAGAATGGAATGAGGTCATAAGCGACGTAAACAGCTTGTAGTATTCAAAAGACTAAAGCTAGCTTGTCATTTTCTTAACATGAAACATACTTCATATAAAAAAGTTGCAATTTAAAACCTGTTTTTCAATTTTGACCCCCCACCCCCAAAAAAAGAAAAAGCCCTCTGAAGTTAAAAACTTCTTCCACATTTACACCACAAACAACTACATTGGTAAGATACATGCAGTTCCAACTGACTGCTTCACAAACCGCAAATGGGTAACAGATTTGCAACAAAAATATTAATAAAAAATAATAATCATACTTAAGGTTTCACTGTTAGATATCACATGGGAGTAAGAATACCATTTCTTACAGCAATGTGCTCAATCATTTCAAAGTTCAGATATGACAAATGGGAGAAATTACATTTGAAAACTACCTTGAAGATAAAAGGCTCAATATCCTCGACCACTACTTCATCTATACTAGGATCCCCAACGAGTCCAAAAAACTGCGCTCTAAAAACAGGAGATCGGGCAGCAAGTATCAACTTATGAGCTTTGAAGCTTTCACTCTTGACTTTGAAAACTATGTCACAACCAACTTCAGATTCCAACAAGTCCTTAAAATCTCGGCCCATGTCAGACTGGGGCACAATAACGCCCTGTTTAGATCCCTCAAAACGAGTTTTGACAACACCAACAGTGCAATGCATGATGAGGCAATCATCTTTCAGATACTCCGAAGTTTCCAATTGCGTTCTTCTGAAAAAACGCTTGTAACCCCTGAAACGAAACCACAAAAGTTAACTGGAGTAAATATCAATGCCACAGAGACAACATTTTTCTGCCCACCATCCCCCAAAAAATTGAAAAAGCCAAATACGGATAACTTTTGAAAACTATATTTCGACAAATTGCTTCCATCACAGACATTTTTCTCACTCAAACCCAATGTTGGATATCACTCAACTCAAACCCCTAAACCCCAATTCAATTACTCTTCGAAGTCACAAAACCCTTTCAACTTAGTCCTCCTAGAGACTAAACTAAGGAACAAAAAAGAACCAACCTCTTACAAGTCTTACAATTTCATGACAAACTCGTACACATAAATAAACTCCGAAACTAAATTGCTAGTGGAATGATACGAACATTGGGAAAACCACACCACAAAAACTAGCCGTTGTAATTGGAGAGCCCAACGCTATACAACCCCACTCTGATGTGGGACTCGAGTCTCATACTTTGCAATTGGATCCTAACATTCTATCATGCTCCGCAGCCCTTGTGCCCATGTGGGCTTGCTGTGCACTAGCCCATTTTTGGCTAATCCCAGATGAACACTGCAATGCTAGTGCCACCACCTGTGCTGCTCGATTATAGTTGAGAGATATGGTAAAAGGCCTTGATACCAATTGATACAAACCTCGTGAGAACCACATCACAAAAACTAGCTGCTGTGATTGGAGAGTCCAAATCCATATAAACCCCACACTGGAATCCCATACTTCTGATGTGGGACTCAAGTCCCATACTTTGCAATTGCATCCTTACAAGGAATTCCAGCGACCAAGTTGGCTGTTCACTCTTTCATTTAGATATCACTCAAACAGTCAAACCCCACGCATCAGATATCACTCAATTCAAACCCCTAAACCCCCCAAAAAACCTCATGGCATAAGAGTTCCCCCCAGCTAAGGAAAAACACATAAACACCCTTGGGGTGTTGTTTATTAATAGCATAGATCTAATCTAACAATTGTTTATTCTTAATCCGGTGCCTCCTATGATCAAAAAGTGTTCTCACTTATCAATAAATCCTCAAAGGGAGTTTTTTTTGTTTTGGGGGGGGGGGGGGCGGGTATACCACTACTCCCACAATTCCAACCTCATAATTGCAAAAACCACAAACAAACAACACAACGATAAACAAATCAAAATCCACGAGGGCACTACCACATGCTGCCTCTATACTTCAACGTGTAAGGCCCACTCTCGAGTGGCCGATCGAAATGGCTGTGCACTTTATCGTTCCCCTTCTCGCTCTGATCCACCAGCGTCAGCTTAAACAGCGCTCTCACATCGGTTCCCTCGCTCGCCAGCGCTATGAACACCGAAACATACACGGAATTGTCCTCAGGGTTCTTCCCATCGGGGTAGAAGTATATGGCCCAATCGTACCCACCCACGCTGAACGTGTCGCTCGTGATGTACTTCCCCGCACCCATCCCTTTCGCCAAAGAGTAACCTTTGATGGTGAATTGGTGAGAGCCGTTCACGGTCTCGCTGATCGAGCGCGAGCACGACGAGCCCGGTTGCGATTCCGAGAACGGCTTGAAATCCACCATCCTCTCTTCCAATTCCGAAGCTAACGAAGGCTTCGGGGACGTCATCGCGTAGAATGAACCCTATCGAGAACAGAATCGAGACATGAACGGGGAAAGCGAAAACCCTAATTGTTCCCCCGCGAGGGTTTGGGGAAATTGGGGTTCCGTTAAACGGAGAATTGAATTGAATTGAATTGTATCGGGGGAAGTAACGGTGACGCTAGAAATAAAATGATTAAACTCAGCGAGGGAAGAGAGAATAAGGAAAATAGCGGTGTGTGTAAGTAGCAAGTTACGCTACGTTACGTTTCGTTTCGAAGCTTCTGGTTCGTGGCTTTAAGGTTAGAGGTTAATTTTCAGATATTGAGAGAGAGGGAAAGAAGCAATACTACGCCGTCGTATTTATAGCATTCTTCTTCTGCGTGCGGCTTCCTAATTAAATTATTTGGTAGTTTTGACAGGATTCAGCAATGATGTAGTTACTGTTAGCGTACTAGGCGTTCCTCGGTAGCAAATCAGATGATCCATTGTGGACCAGCACCGCAGTAATCATCCACGAGACTCTCATAAATAATGCAGTAATTGCATGTGCAAGAGGAACAACGCTACATGGCCAATTTTGATAGAAATTATAGTAGTGCTCGAATGGGATGGTGCGATACGATTTATTTATTTATCTAAAAATTTATACTTATGTTATAGATATCATTCTAATAAATAAATTTGGATAAATATTTTGATTGTGTAGTATTTTTCATACAAGAACTATCCTATCTCAGGCTAGTCATTTATCTTGACCCTAAAGCCGTGTTTATTTCTAATATTGTCTAATTATTTCTGGAAATAATTATTTGGAAATAAATAGTAGAGTAATGCGACTCATTAGAGCTACGAGAATCATATTTGCTCGACATAGTTGGAAAGTAAAAATAGTCACAGTGAAGGATGTGAGATCCATAAATTTGTACATTTTTATGATTAACAAAACACAATATAATGCCAAATTAGTTTGGCAATAAGCTTTCGGTAGTTTTTCTAGTTGTCAATCATTTTTCTAAATTAATAAATCCATTATGGGAATTTATGTAAGCCGTGTAAGTGGAGGAGCAATTTCTTAAAGTAATGTTTAGAGGGATGACAATGGAGCAATGATAAGAAGTGGAATAATTAAACTTGAGTGATTTATGTTTGGAAATAATTTAGAAGAAGAGAAAGGAATGGCTAAAAAAAGGACAATATATTCCTCTTTTATCACTCAAAGCCCTCATTTTTTTACCCATATTTGAAAGCAATTTTGATTGATTTTTTTTCCTTTATTTAAATCGGACTGAAATCAAACACCCTTAATCCCATGTTCAAACATTTACCAACGTTTATAAACCTAAATATTTAAGTATAATAGGACCAAGTTTTAGAAAAATCATGTTTGGTAACTACTAACACTTTTTAAAGTTAGTTTTTTTTTTATCTAAACTAATCTTAAGTTAAAATTAGTTCATAAAAGGATAATTTTTAGTTAATTTTATATAATTTTTTTCCCTTTCCATTTCTCATCGGCTCCATTACTTTAATATGGGAACAATGCAACAATATAACAAAAATTTTGTGTTTTGAAATTTATTACATGGATATGAAAATATTGTAAAAGATTTCACCCCCAACCAAGGCGAAAAGTGTCAGACAAATTTCTACACTCCAAGGGGCGAAATTTGAAATAAAACTTTGCAAAGAATTCGCCCTCCATCAAGTAGAAAAGTGTAAAAATAGAATCACGTGCAACACATGCTATTTGCTTCGCTTCTATATTAGAGCGTGGTATCTACGTACAGTATAGCAGATCTTGAAATGTTGGATAAGAATACAAACATTATTATTGTTGTACATCTTATTAAAAATATGATCATTTATAGAAAGTAAGTTAATTTTAAGAGTAAGAACAAAAATTTGAATATTAGAAAAATATTAAAAGTAAGACAATAATGCCCTGAAAGATCAAATAAGCAATCAAATAAGATTTGTATAACATTTTGTTTATCTGTTGAAGATTAAATGGTCGGCAAAACTTTAAATGGGCATAACTTTTGATTTGAGACTCCGATTCACTATTATTATACCTTTCTGGAAAGCCCCAAATAAGCTCATTAGTGTGGCAACTGAGGCAGCCGGATTGTGCTATTTTTGGCCTCGAAAAATATTGTTTGAAGGTGTTTTAGTTTTTTTTTTATTTTTGTATGATTTTTTTCCCTTTTCCCTTGGGTGCTATGTTATAATTTCTTTCTCATGTTTAAAATGTTAACTAAAAATGTGATTTTTTTTATTTAACAAAAATAAATTATAAAAATAAGAATGCAATTAATTAATATATTATCTATTGAAAGATCAATAATAAAAAGGATATGTTAGTATAGAATTTATAACATAATTAAAAATTAAATAAATGGAACATTTAAAAAATCATCTTATATTTTAAAACAGATAACATGCTAAAATTAATTTCAAATATAATATCACCACACCACATATACATGGTTATTTAGTCTTAATAAGCATTTCAAACTTGTATTTATGCATTAATAGCTTTTCTAGATTTTTTATATGTCAAACTATTAGTAGATTTAAAAGGTTTTCAATCATTATATCATTGAGAAATTTTTGAAATAGAAAGCCCATTTAATATACGCAAGGACTCTAGACAATCAAACAATCAACATTCCTTCAGAGAAGTTGTCCATCTATAGTAGGATGAGAGATTTCGCCCCACTATAAGTAGGAAAGTCTATATGATATCTACTATTCCCTTGTGAGAGATTTTGCCCCACTCAAAATAGGAAAACTACAAGACAAATTTCGCCCTTCTGCAAGGCGAAATACTTGTAATTTTCCCAACCTTCCGTAATTATATAAATAATCCCATATTATCACAATTTTCTCTCATAATTCCCATATAAAAAATAAAAAGCCTTTCTCATCACCTTATCCTTTGCCAACATTCTGTAAAACTAATTAAGTTTGTTTATTTGTTTTATTTAGTTTGGTTTTATTTCATGAAAATAATTTTTTTGTCTTAATTATAGGTATTTACTTTTTAATAATCATAATTTTATTTGTACTAATTCTTAATTTTGAAATTAAATACTATTTAACTTAAAATTAATTTTGACAAGGTTTTACTTTTATATTAAATTAATCAGACTCAAAGAAGAATAATAAATATCAAATAAATTCTAAATACTGATAATTTAATAATAATAATAATGAGGATTTAATATAAAAATATTAATCAGAATTTTGTTAACTAATATCTTAAAGTTATTGGTTAAAGAGTTAGGAATTTTTTTTTAAAAAGTTTTCAATATGTTTATGTATTAAAAACTTAAAATTTTTATTTTTATATAAAAAAATTTTACCCTTATTTTTTAATGAATACCCTCACAGCACTTATTAACAAAACTCTAATAATAATAATAATAATAATTCATTTAGTAACTATCTTGGGCATGTTGTAACTAGCACAACTCAACCCGAACTGCATATGGTTTCTGTCATCGTTGAGGAGTAACGTACCATACTCATACTAGGTTCATCTCATCTCATGAGTCATGACAATTGATAAGACAAGCTGCTTGTGGTTTAGCCTGCTTTATTCATTGTTAGAGTCAAGGACAGTGACGCGGCCTGGCTTCACTAGCACTTCTTGTGTTGTGCGCGCATGTGACAATAGACCTTTTAATTGAAGATTTTATATCATAAATTAATATGTTAAATTTTATTATTAATTGAAAATGTCAAATTAGGTATAAGAATAAGATCCATAAAAAATTTAATTAATAATAAAAATTAATACATAATTTTATTATATAAAATTTTTAATGAAGAAGATCCTCTTCATGCACTACTTTATACTTCTATCTGATGCACACATTACATTGCAAATTCACCTCCCATTTCACCCTGCTTATCCCCATTCTTTAGCATTTTGCTGCTGGAGAACAATGTAGCCCACACCATGGAAGAGAAAATCAAATCAGATAGGCTGGTAAGACTAATTGGATCAGGAACCGATCACTAGGTTGATCCGGTCATTGCCCTTAAACCAGTGATTTAAAAAATCGATGACAAATCAAATTGAATCGGGTTAAAATGCTAAAATTGGTGTGGACCGGACAAGTTTCAATGATTCACTGATTTTGTTGATTTTTTTTTTTTGTAAAATGTTGTCTTTCTTGTTCTTTTAAAAAAATAAGAAATAAGTTAATAATATATATTTTTATATTAATTATGTTATAATTTTTTTGCATTTTAATTATATATATAAGTATAAATAATAAATAAATAAATATATATATATATATATATATATATATATATTTTATTATATCTTAATCGAATTCTTAATTAAACCAGTTAGACCTCTAAATCTTGAAATTCTTGCCTTGACCGATTTAATACCTGGTTCGATTTTCTTAACTTCAGCCCGCACAAAATACATGCGGCGGTTAGTTGTCACCTCGCTTTATATATATTAAAAATTGATTGTTATCTCCGATAAATATTATAGAAAAAAATATAAAGTACTAAATAGTAATAATAATAAATGGTGTCAAAATTTTATCTTTTTTTTATTTATAGATGTTGTTTAGAATACTGACTAAGAAAATAAAAATAAAAATTTTTAATTGAAAAGATAAACTCTTAAATTTTTTAGTATATTGTATTTATTAAAAACTTGAAAAGTTTTCATTTTTGGTCTCCTTAGGTACTGGTTGGCAATTTTTTTTTTTTTGAAAACATAATGTTCATTAAAAATGTCTAATTTTTTTTCATCAGAAAATTTCTAATTTTAATGGACAAATAATATTATTCATAACTAAATATGAATTTCTTTTTCATGAACTCCAAATTGAGGATTATCAAGACAAGCTCACGCGGAATCTCAAATCAGCTTGGTAGGCAGCAGGCATTGTCAGGCAACAGCAAGAAGTTATTTATCTAATTTTTATGTAATTATGGGTGTATTTGTTTATTTTTTTAAAAATAATTATAAAATTTAAATTTTATATTAATAAATATGAAAAAATAAAGAAAAAAAAGAGCGTGACAAATGTATAAAGCCCTGAATATTACTAAAATAATTAAAATTTGATTGATATGTATTGATAATATAAAATTATTTTATATTATTAATTAATAAAAATAAAAAAAATAAAAAATTATAATAAATTTTTTATTATAATAAATAATTATTTATATAAATTAATATTTTTTATTATTTTTATTAATTAACAGTATAAATTTATTTAAATTAAATTCAAATAATTGTGGCAATGTGATGTACTAATGGAGTAGATCTGAGAAGCGTGTCTAGAATGTCTAAAACTAAAATTTTAAAGAAGAAAAGGACACTCCTTTAATTTGATGTTAGGATAGAAACATCCGCGGTTGACGTCATTATCCATGTCCATGTCCGTGTCCCCAACAAGGTGCAGCACCAGAACGCGCAAAAACACACACGAACACTCTCAGACACTCTTCTTCCTCTGTCGTAAGCTTTATTCACAGAGGTGGTGGTAATCGGCGAAGTGCAAAATAGAAAGAATTAATAAAAGGAAGAGTTTTGACGCTTACCCATCATTCGTGGATCCACAATGAGCTTGGATCTGCTGAGAAATCCCCTCGCATTGAAGATCACTGGCTTCTTCTTCGTCGCCATCACCTTCTTCTACTTAGGAAAGCACTGGTCCGACGGATACCAACAACTCATCTACTTCACCAACCCGAACCCGAATCCGAACCCGGTCGTATCCACATCACCCAATTTCAATAAACAATTCAACGTCTCTGAGCTAATCGGAAACAACCAGACCCAACCGGCGCCGGAAAAAAACCTAGAACCACAGTTACCGCCGCCGGAGGATTCGGTTAAGAAATTCGGGATCGTGAGCGAGAATGGGACGATGTCGGAGGAGTTCGAGGTGGGGGATTTCGATCCCGGGATGGTGGACGAGTGGGTGAACGAGACCGAGTCTGCGACGACGGAGGAGGAGGGTGGTGGTGGTGGTGGTTCGGGTGCTGGTGCTCCGAGATTCGCGATCAAGAGGTTCGGGTTGTGCCCGTGGAACATGAGCGAGTATATACCGTGTTTGGATAACGAGGACGCCATTAAGAAGCTGACTTCCACAGAGAAAGGGGAGAGGTTCGAGCGGCATTGCCCCGAACAGGGTCGAGGCTTGAATTGCTTGGTTCCTGCACCCAATGGGTACCGCACCCCAATTCCATGGCCAAGAAGCCGGGACGAGGTTCCTTGCTGTTTGATTTCTGAAAAAAAAAAAAAACAAAAAAAGCATAAAATCGTTACATTTGAGTTTGTGTAAATAGCATTGTTATTACTAATACAAGGTTAGGTTTTTGTTTTTTGTTTTTTGTTTTTTTGGGGTGTAGGTATGGTTCAATAATGTTCCTCACAATCGTCTTGTTGAAGATAAAGGTGGCCAAAACTGGATTTCCAGAGACAAAGGAAAGTTCAAATTTCCGGGGGGTGGTACGCAATTTATCCATGGGGCAAATGAATACTTGGACCACATTGCTAAGGTTGTTTTATATACTTTGGGTTTGCTATTTTTGGACAGTATAGGTAGGTGCATCTTCTTCGAATTTGATGTTGAACATTTGCCTTTTTATTTATTTATTTATTTTTCTGTAGATGATTCCTGAAATTACCTTTGGTCGGCATGTACGGGTTGTTCTTGATGTTGGCTGCGGTGTAGCTAGTTTTGGCGCATACTTATTGTCACGGAATGTCATCACCATGTCTGTTGCTCCCAAAGATGTTCATGAGAATCAGATCCAATTTGCTCTTGAGCGTGGCGTGCCAGCAATGGCAGCGGCATTTGCTACTAGACGATTATTGTATCCAAGTCAAGCTTTTGACTTGATACATTGTTCACGCTGTAGAATTAACTGGACTCGGGATGGTATGTGTTTTCCTCTCTTTTAAAATGTGCAATAATTCTTGGTAATAATGTTGAGGAAAATGATATGGAGAGGCATATAACAGCTAATCAACCAGTGGAGTTGATGTTGGAATTGCCAGTTTTCTTGCTAGTGATATCTAAATGCCATTATTTGTGTTATGATGCTTAAAACTTCTTCTTTTTCTTCTTCTTCTTCCCTTTTATTTATCCCTTTCCTTGTGATGAAGATGGGATATTGCTGCTTGAAGTTGATAGGATGCTAAGAGCAGGAGGGTACTTTGTCTGGGCTGCCCAGCCAGTTTATAAACATGAGGAAGTTTTAGAAGAACAATGGGAAGGTATAGTTGAAATGGCTGTCCATTTAGATTGAATTCATTGAAGCTTTTTGGCTGTGGAGTAATTATATTTAACAATTGCCCAATTTCATACCTTTGCACTAATATTAACATATTCTAAAATGATATATACATCAAATTGTTTCTTGCCATGTCTTCCGTCTGTGTCTCAGGATGACAGACAGACTTAACATGTAATTTATCAACGACCAACAGCCTTTGACCTAGACCTCCCACTGATTTGTTTGTTATTCAAAACAAAAGTTTGAGCTTTTACACATTCCTGTCTAATGTTTCTTTATAATTCATTTGTCAATTGTCAATTCTGTCTTGTATTCTATGACTTGAACACATGTTTCAGGAGAAGCATATTAAAATGTGATGGTGTCAAATACCTGCTTATTTGCTTTCACTTTTATTCTTAGACAGTTCTGCTATTTTTATTGAACAGACTTGAACAGTAAATAACTTATCAGGATTTGTCTAAATGTCATTATTAAGAATGGTGCTTGTGCCTATGATGAGTGTAACTTGGGTTTTGTTATCTCCAGAGATGCTTAATCTTACAACTCAACTCTGCTGGAACTTTTTGAAAAAAGACGGGTACATTGCAATATGGCAGAAACCTTCTAACAATAGCTGCTATCTAAACCACAAGACAGGAGCCAAACCTCCAATGTGTGACCCAAGTGATGACCCAGACAACATTTGGTATTGTGTTCTAGCCTTCCTGATCTTTGGATTACTGAATATGTGATAGAGCTTTCCAAGATAGAACCAGGGAGTAGAAAATAAATGCATTTTGCCAATATGTAGGTTCAAAACACCCAAAAGAAGTAGAATAGGGTAGCTTCTTCCTTTATTGATGCTGAAATGTTAAACTACCTTCTTTTTCATCAAAAAACAAGTGAAACTTAATTTCCATTCAGATAAATTTGCTGAAGTTATAAACTCTATTCATGACCAAGACTATGAAATTGACTGAGGTATCTTGACATGGTCAACAGTGAATAGAAGACTTTATATCATCAATTTGTAATTTTCAATCTATACTTTCTTTGATATTTTTAGCCTTTTAGGTGAATTACTGAAGCACATTCAAAGTTATGGACAAGTCAATCCTTCTCCACCTAACCCCTCTTGGAAAAAAATAGAAACAAAATGGACTAAAGAAAAAGGGAAAGGAAATTAAATGATGGTGTGTATGGATACAGAAATGGTTATTTCTCTGTAAATATGATTTTTCATTGTTAAAGATTACATTAATCTCATAATAAAATGTGGAATTCTACAAAAGACTAAGGAAGCAAAAAAGTCGACTGTGCTGCCCTCTGTTTATACATGTGGAATACTTTTGGATTTCCATTCTGGTTACACCTATGCTGCTAGGGGGAAAGAAAACTGTTGAAGAGTTACATCATTTTTAGTAATTGAATAATTTTGGGTGAAACCGCATCATAGCTTTTCATGCATCTTTTTTTTTTTTTTTCTCTGGGGCTGAAATCTTGCGTCTTATTGTTATTATTAAAATTTAAAGGCTTATTATTGGTGATTTCATTATTTGCTTGATTAATCTAGGTATGTTAAACTAAAAGCATGCATCTCTCGATTGCCTGAGAATGGGTTTGGAGCAAATGTTACTGAATGGCCTGCTCGTTTGCAAACTCCACCTGATAGACTTCAAAGCATAAAACTTGATGCTTTCATATCCAGAAAAGAGCTTTTTAAGGCAGAATCAAAATACTGGAATGAGATAATAGAACACTATGTTCATGCTTTACGCTGGAAGCAGATGAGATTAAGAAATGTTATGGACATGCGAGCTGGTTTTGGAGGGTATTGTTTATATCTTATTTACTTTCTTGTTATAAATATACATTTAGGACTTTCTGATTAATATTTTCAATATATTTGAGTGTTTTACAGATTTGCAGCTGCATTGATTAATCAGAATTTTGACAACTGGGTTATGAATGTTGTTCCAGTTAGTGGCCCAAACACCTTACCTGTTATCTATGACCGTGGATTGATTGGAGTTATGCATGACTGGTATTCAACGAAACTTATCTAAGATATATTAAATACAAGTGTCCTCAATGTGGTATTGAGGTTACTCGATTCCATATACTGAAAAATCCCCTATATCCAATTCCTCGAAATTACTTTTGTGAACTTGTCAGCATGTAGTAATATTTCATGGTTTATAATTTAGGTGTGAACCATTTGACACCTACCCGAGAACCTATGATTTACTGCATGCCGCGAACCTGCTTTCTGTTGAGAGGAAAAGGTACCCTTTTCTTTACTTGTCAGCTCTTTTATCTTTCTCTCCTGGCTAATTATTACAGTATTTGTGTTAATAATAAGAAAAATGAGTATTGTGGTTTGGATATTTTATCCTTTAGTTCTCTCTAGCAAAGTGATGTGGTTTGGATATCCAATCTGATATTCATCTGTCTTAGCTTTGGTGATAACTACTCTAAATAAGCTAATATTAATGTCACCAAATATTTGTGCACCGCAAAACAACTCATATTTGTCATATAAATATTTCATTGTGCATTCAGATTCTGTATTATGACTTTTGAGTGCTTAACTTTTTACTGCGTTACGATGTGTATTCCTTACTATATGTTGCATTTCTTTCTATCAGATGTAATGTGTCATCTATTATGCTTGAGATGGATCGGATACTAAGACCGGGTGGACGGGTATATATCCGCGATTCTCTTGCCATCATGGATGAACTTCAAGAGATTGCCAAGGCAATGGGCTGGCATGTGACATTGCAAGATACATCTGAGGGGCCTAATGCAAGTTATAGGGTATTGGTATGTGATAAGCACCTGCTACACGCTTGAAGCAATGGGGTATATGTACAGCACATGTTTGTCTTTGATCCTACGAAGGGGAAGTCAACAGAACAGTGGAACTGTCATTTCGGAAGTACAGGAAGATGCAAGTGCCAAGTATCACTCACTTCCTTGCAAAGGTCAAAAGGTGGTGAGTGCTGGAAGCATTTGTTCATTGATACTAGCCATAAGATCCCCAAGAGCTGGAAAAGTCAAGTGCATCATCTAACTCATTTGTAAAATTCAATTTATTTGTATATTCCAAAGCTATTCCAAAGCTTTGCATCGAGCGTATGTTGATGTTATATCATTCATTGATGTCTATTTCCAAATTTTCCATATTACATATCCTGTTTGTACGGTCTTGAAACTTTTTCCCCTTGATTTATTTGTTTCCAAAATATTGGAGATTGATTCGCTTAGGCACAGTATATACTTGGTATACATTTTTAAGATATACACCCGTTCACATCAGGCATATGTATAAATTGTATAAGTATAAAGTGATGTATGTCAACAATGTCTAATTGATTCAAGTGAATTGGTACTTATTTTCTTTAAGTAATGCTATAGATTTAAATTTTGTGAATAAAAATAATTAATATTAAAAAATTATTACTTTATAATGGGTTAATTTAGCTTGAATCAAATTAAATGGGGTTCAATGAGCTCTAGGTAAAATGCAACCTTTGACAGATATTGCATGTAATATTAGATTTTCGAAGTTTTGAAATCACTTTTCCAAAAATAACTTTATCTAATTATCATTTGACTTTAAAATTGTATAAATAATTATTAAAAAACAAAAAAGCTTCAAATTGAATTAGAGTTATGAACGAAAATGAATATTCCGTACGTCATTAACTATTGGGATGAGGCTCAACACTCAGATGGAGTAAATATCATAAAAAAGGGTTTTTTTTTTTTTAAGTGAATAAACAAGCCTATTCTTTATAAGTTATTCCAATTTTTTTCCCCCGAAATTATTATTATTTATTAATTATTAAAAAGTGTAATCTACATCCTATAATGTAAAAAAGTCAATTACAAAATTTTTCACTTTCTTAATTAATCTAGATTAACAAAAACCCAATAAATATTAATAAAATGAATGTTTGATTTGACCAAAGCCGCATGCCATGAATTTTGGTGATTGACACCTCTATTTCTATCAGAGAGTCTGTTGCCGGCAACTGGACTGAGGTCTAATTCACGAGAATCACACTGTGTAGCCATTTTAAAGCCATGACCGTCGTGGACCCATCAACCCTTTTTCCCGCGCCCAATTCCAATAGAAGACGTTTAATAAAGGACTAAGGAATTGTCAATCTCAAAAGAAAAGTAAGTAGAGGAAAATTATCATATCAAATGATGAAATGGAAAACCCCTCTTGCTAAGTTATACTCTTATGCCCACTGCCACTGCTATTTCATACTCGCTCACTCCCGTAGTACTGAAGTTGCCTCCTTTCTCCTTTATATCAATTCCTACGTGAGCTTCAGCGACTACCCTTTATTTCTTCCACCCTTCTAAACCCTCCACGCCCTTCAATTTTCCCCCTTCAACGACGGAATTGTTTTTCTTGATTGTGCGTTTTCCTCACTCTCTTCTCTCTCTTTGTTCATGACTGTTCTTTTTTTTTTTTTTCGTTTTTGTCTTTTCATTTTTTTTAAAAAAAGAAAATTTATGTTGAAAGATTAATTGGGTGTTCATTGATTGGTTTGTGCTTGCTGGTTTCGATTAAGTCATGGGTTTGGATTGTTGAGTTGGGGAAAAAAAAAGAAAAAGATGTGAATGGAATTTGTGGAATTCTGTAATTCTGCTCATGCTTTTTCTTGCCTCTAGGTTCTTAGCTTCTGTAACATTGTGTTGGATGAGTCTGATATTGTTAGCTTGTTTCTTGATTGTAGAGTGCCATTGTAGATCAATTATTTTTGTGGATAGGTAGTTGTGATTGTGTCCCATGCTTGGGTTAGGCTGCTAAACAAGAACAAAACAACCTATCAATTGTCCGTGCCTTAAATTGGTTGTGTCTAGATATCTTCTGGTGCCAGCATCATGATGGGAAACCAAAAAAAATTGATCTTGAAGGAAATTTATGAATTAGCAATTAGGAAAATGATTTTATATATGCATCCTAATCATCAGCCTTCATATGTTGCCAATTATCTTTGTACTGTTATGCCATCACTTTATATATACTTATATACTATTGTTATGTCTCATGTCTGTATTTAATATATGCTGAATGGAGTAGATCCACATACTGCAGTCTTTAACTTTATGAACAATAATATCAGGTTGGGGGTTGCTGCTCATAGGTTTTCAAAGGATTTGTAATGTTTCAGGATGCCTATGCTTGTAGATTGTGATCTTCTTGTCTTCATTTTGTCCATTTAGTGCTGCAAATCACTATTGAAGTTGTTTCATTGGTACTTTAACTGCTATACGGAGTTATTGAGATACAAAAATGAGCAAATATAGTATGTTGGACATTGTTTTAAATGATATACTTAAGGCAGTGACACCCTCACAAGAAGATTGGGAGATACGACTTGCGATTGTTAGTGATTTACGAACAGTTGCTGAATCTGTCGAAAGCCTGAGAGGTGAACTTCCTCCCCCCCTTTTCTTTCCCCTTGTTTATCTTGGTACAATGGAAGGATTTTCCTTTATTATATTACAGTTCCTATGCATAAATGTAGTTTCTAGCTTGAACAATGAAGGGTTTGTAAGGAAACAGTTTCATCACAAACTTGTTCTAGACCAACAAGTTGGCCCATTCACAAGTTTGATTTTTTCTTAACTGCTACCCTCCAGTAATTTAATTCCAGCTCTACCCATGATTAGTGTTCCAGAAGATTGGTTGCGAAGCCTTCTTCTTATGGGGAAAGATTTTTTACATTTAAAATGATTGATCATTCATCCTATATAGTTATTCCCTTTTTAATGCTCAAAATATGCATAGTTCTTCTGGTTCTGGGTGATTTTATAGGTTGAAAATTTTCCTTCTCGTCAAACTTATAATCCAACCTTGTTATTGTTGTTTCTATTATTTTATAGTACTTTTTAATTTTGTCTCAAACTATCTCAAGGTTCTATGACTATAACATTGTTGTATTAAATTGTTCTTTTCTCCTCATTCAACAAAATGAATTATTAAAGATGCCAAATTGTGGTGCAAGCTTCACATTAGCTTGAAGGTTTCTTCAATAAATAATTGAAATTAAGACTCAGAACAACCTTTCAATCATTTATTTTTTGTTATTTACCTTGAGTACGATAAATGTTTATAGATGGATTCAAGTGATATACCGTGAGGTTTTCCATCAATTATGAAATTCAAGCATTAAAAGTTGTATTTCACTCAATTTTTGGAACAGGAGCAACTGTTGAGCCATTTGGATCATTTTTGTCTAATCTCTTCACACGCTGGGGTGACTTGGATATTTCGATTGAGTTATCAAATGGTTCACATATTTCATCTGCTGGGAAAAAACATAAGCAAACATTGTTGGGGGATCTTTTAAAAGCTTTGAGAATGAAAGGTAAATTTCTTATACTTGAAGCTTCTGTCACTTAGTGGTACAAAAACAGTTTATAGTTATAGTTTAACCATTTAGATGGTCCATTTTTCTTTCAGTTTGACATTTTATTTCTCTTCATCTTCACATAACTCAAGCAATAGGTTGTAAAGCTTATTGACCTTTTCATTGAAATGAAAATGAAAAAGCTTAATTAAGTTTAATCAAATAGCAATGCAAGAAGTAGTAGTGAAGGACGCAAACCACCGTATATTCATTAGATGATTATTGTGTATAGCATACTCTCATAGATTTATCAATACAACTAGGATATGTAACAATTGGGATACCATAGATTTATTATTTAGTTATTTTAGATAGCACTTATTCATGACGTGTACAGGGTACAAATTTGATTTTATGTTACCTTGAAATTGTTATTTGCGCAGAATTTAACAAATATAATTGAACTTGATAGGATAATGTAATTACACGACTAATGTTGAGGATTAGGAAAAGAGGAGGTGACTTCTCTTCAAAATTCTGATCAGTTTGATGTCACAGATGCGTCTTTTCTCTTGGCTCACTTTAAAATGCTTGAGAAACTGGAGAAACAACAGTGATGAATGATCTTATATGGTCAAGGAGTTGCTTTATAATGTCCTTTGGAATATCAGATTGAGACATGCTAGACAGCATGATAACTTCATGCATAATGAAACCACATAATGACTTGTACTGTTGGGTGTTGTGTCGTGATGGAAATTACTCAGTACAATAATATTTTTTACCATTTCATGTCAATCTTGGTACTGACTTTCAGCCGTTTATTTTATCTGAATATATTTTTTCTTTAGATTTTAGAGTTCCATAAGTAGTGCTTATTAAGCTTGTCATATCTTTCTGGGTACGTTTATGTTTTGTAACCAAAATAAACTGACAGGAGCATATGGAAATGGAATTTACAAGTTTATTTAGTATGTCCTGATACATTTTGTAATAACACTAACTTGCAGGTGGATGGAGCAACTTGCAGTTCATATCCAATGCACGAGTTCCCATTTTAAAACTTAAAAGCTACCCACAGGGCATATCTTGTGATATATCAATTAATAACCTGCAGGGTCATATGAAATCCAAGATTTTGTTTTGGATCAACAGGATAGATGGCCGCTTTCATGATATGGTTTTGCTGGTAACTTTTTGTGCCTGAAGTAGGGTTTCTATTCAAGGAACTGCTTCTACTTGATTCATCCTTTCTAGTTTGTGTAGGTCAAGGAATGGGCCAAAGCACATAAAATCAATAACTCTAAAGCTGGAACTTTCAACTCCTATTCCCTCAGTTTACTTGTAATCTTTCACTTTCAGGTACTTCTCCTTTTACATATTCCTTTTCTGTGACGTTAATTTTTGTCCCTCGTTTTTGGGGGTTTTGAAGGGGTAGGGGTTTCTGAAGCCAACAATAGGAAATATTTAATTGATTCTATTTACATGTCATCTACATTATTTATTTTGGATTGGGTTTTTGCTGGAATGTCATGCATTTCTGTATTGCCTTTCACATCTTCCCGCATGAATCATAACTTTAACCATTTGATAGTGCCTTCAGTATCATAGTCTTGAAAAAAGTGCTAGGTTCTCAGTTCGGATATGTCGCTAGCTAATAGTTGGCACTTGGCACCTATTGTGTTTTAATTGTTAGCAGTCTTCTCTCTTAAAATTAATTTTTTCCTTCATTTTCAGACATGTGATCCAGCAATTTTACCACCACTTAGAGATATATACCCTGGCAATATGGTTGATGATCTTAGAGGTACATTTCATCCTTGATTTCAAGCGTGAAGCATCATTATTCTCATTATTCTTCTAGAATTTGAGTTTCAGTTGTGAATTTTGTAGAGGCTGAACCTGTTTGTAGAAAGTTTGGGTGTACGATTGTGTGCATCCATTCAATGTTAAGAATTCCATGATGCATACAACTTATTGCAATGCCAAGAGTTCAGCATACTCCTGCTATCTCTTTCTCTCCCCACATTAAGTTTACACTGTCCATGTGTGGTTTTCTTTTTAATTACTCTGAAGAATTAAGCCTTTGTTGTGAATGTCATGAACGTTATGGCCAATTGGATTGATTATGGTTTCTGGGGCCTTATTCTAATATTTGATAGAAGTATTGGGCTACTAGGTTTGGGTTGATAAACAATCAGCTCTCTAATGACAGATTGGCAGACTGCAGGCTTTCAATGATGTCTTTTACTTTCTTTAGTTTTCTGTTTCTCAATTATTTTTTATGGCTCCCAAGGAAAGAGAGAGAGAAAAGGAGAGAGAGAGGAGGGGGGGGGGGTGAGTTGCTGATGTCTGTTCATGGATGGACATAACCCTAAGAAACCCCTTCTTAGATGATGTCCTTTTGACTATCCCTTTATCCTTTACCCCTTGTCCCCTGCAAGGCCATTCTACTGTTTTCTGAATACGGCTTGGGGGCTAAGTACCAAAAATTTGTTCAATGTGATTACCAGGCAGCACCCTTTGCCATTTTTGTTTGAATTTATCTGCCTGGAAGGTTGGAAATGCTTGCTCTGTCTCTTAAAATAGTATTAGTATGTGAATTTGAATTGTCAAGTTACCTATACAAGAGTTATGTAATCTTTATCTTCATGTAATTTGTGCAGGTGTTAGAGCTGACGCGGAGAAGCTTATTGAAGAAACATGTCAAGCCAACATAACCAGGTTCATATCAGACAAATCCAGACCAAAAAACAAAAAATCTTTGGCTGAACTTTTTGTTCAATTCCTAAGAAAGGTAGGTCATTGTTTTCATGATTTTGTACTTCATTGGTATTGGTAAAAGAGAAATGTATGTTCACTCCATATAACATCTGGAATTTGTGACTGTGCTTGACCCTATGGTTCATGATCGATAATTTTGAGACTGTCTCCTCCCCCCCCCCCCTCTCCTTAATTTTTGTAATACAATTGAAAAATATTGCAATGATGGATTTCGGGTGCTATGAAAATCAAACATTTTATCTGTGTATGTTTTTTAGGCTTTCTTTGGTAGTTAATTTCCTCAATCTATTCTATGGCTCTGTAGGCGTTATTTATTTACAGTAATGATTACAGAATGCTGCATGTTCCTGCAGTTTGCTCAGATGGATTCGTGGGCCTCAGAGCTGGGAATTTCCCCATATACTGGACAGTGGGAGCAGATAAAGAACAACATGAGATGGTTGCCCAAGACTTACGCGATATTCGTAATACTTTGCTCACTCTAACAATATCTTTCCCACTTTTTTTTTTTTTTTTTTTTGAAAAAATATATCCTGGGATGATGTTCTGCTCTTGTTTTGGGGATAAACTATGATTAATCACTACCACAAAAATACTAGATTCCTTTTCGGCTTTCGTACCCTGAACCAATGCTCTTGTGACAAATACTAGATTCTATCATGCATATTTTCTCTAGCTCTGCTATTGCTTTTTGTTTCTGACTTTCGGTTTGTTAGGTTGAGGATCCTTTTGAGCAGCCACAAAATACTGCAAGGTCTGTCAGCTCAGGACAGCTGGCAAAGATAGCCAAGGCATTTCTAGAGACGTTCAGTGTACTTACCTCGAAGAACCAGACTCAAAGTTCTTTCCTGACCTACTTAGCACAACCACATGTGTCAAGAATTATAATGAGACCTGTTATCCCAAATTATGACGGCGGTTACTATCACCCACCTCAGCCTCAGGTGCCGAGAGCTGTGTGGCCGCCACGACCCCCACAGCGTCGTATTCAAAATGGCAGTAGAGGGTCAAGCTCCAATGGTTCAACTTCAAGAGGACCAACTATGCTGGCACATCAAAGGCAGCAGACGTGGAGGCCAAAGTTCAGTAGACGAACTGCCAGCCAAAATACAGAATAGAGTCTCTCTTACATCAAAAACATCATGGGGATTGGCTAGTGAACAGGTTTTAACTGTTGCATTTAAGCTTACTTCTTGTCAATACAAGTAATTAGAATCATGTGATTTCTTGTGTTGTAAGATAGTTTAGCTTGATTTTTTTGGCCCTTGGAGGTCGAAAAGTGATCAACCGTACTGAATATTACTTTACATTTTGGTGGGGATTATAACTGACATTTCATTTGATTGCTGGATTAGGCTCAGCTGTATTTTGGAATTTAGACCAAGCAAGACTTCTGCATGTGAACTGGATAAAAGGTTATTTGCTTTTATTTTGCACTATTGTTTTCAACAAAGATTGAAAAGGAAAATAAAAAGGATAAATTTTTATCAATATCAGAAATAAAGCTTTCGGGTTCGTGTAAGGTGCAAGTTATACAAGTCACTTAAATAAAAGTGGGTCATTGATGGTGAATAAAAACAAAGGAAAAGAGAAAAAAGGAATGATAAATGCATGGTGATAATGAGAATTATTTATACAATTATATTAGAAAAAAAGCATGTGTAAGTGATATTATCCTATTAATATATATTCAGATATCGGTTCAAGTTCAGCCCGTGAGTTCAGGCTTTTTTTTATTTTTCTGGGTCTGAGTTCAGGAAGAGTTCCTAACAAATTAAGTTATTCGTAATTGGACTTACCTCCGACCTTATTGCAATCCTATTGGCCCAATGGTTCGTATTTGAGCTGTAGTGGCATCACTTATTAAATTTTTTCAATAAACTAATTTAGATTAATTGACATGAAAACCATAAATTTATCATTTTGTATCTTTTTCTGCATGCTTGGGAAGTTATAATTTCATGTTCTCTACATTGTCCTTTCTCATAGAAATTGGACTGGACCAATTAGATTAATACATAATGCATGTCCAAAAGCTGAATTGGCTGACCAACTGAATTGAATTGTGGATGTGGGGAATGAGTAACGCAATAATGACTTCCAAAATATCTCTCGTATGATCATTTTGGGCGCAACCTACTCACCATTAAGTCTGATATCCTTCTCTCTTCACCTCTAATAGTTTTCCAAACGTTTTTATACCTCACATATTTTTCGAAGTAGTAGTTGCAGCCTTACAAGCACCATATAAGTTTGTCACAATTCAAATTATTGCAAAGCATGACAAAGTCCCTTGGCCTCTTTTTTTTTCTGGAACATGTCTCTTGGCCTTTACCATAATATCAAGTAAGAGTCATAACACTTACCTTAATTTCCAAATTAGGTAAGCTAATCATGTTTAAAGAACATTAATGGTAATTATATGTTAGTCTAAAGGTCAAATTCAACGTTTTTCCATAAATAATAAAGTGAAAAAGAAGAAAATGGATTCCTCGATGTAACTTGTCCATGGCCCAACAACCAAAAGGATTGAGAGCTAGCAATCGGTATCAAATCAAAGCAAATCTAAACCAGCTGATGGATGGTGACACAAAAAGAGGATTAAATTCAACGTGTCCACCTTTGATTCAGTTTGCAGATGAGCTCCACATGTTTAGTTTAATTATAGATTTTGTATGAAGATTGGTGTAATCTAACAGGTAATCAAACCCAAATATCTTTCCCTTTTAAAGAGGTGTGTACATTTTTAATAGATAAACACTAATGATTAAAAAAAAAAATGCATAATTTACGAAGAAAAAATATATTAATATTTTTGTATATGAATGATTTTTCCCTTACCCATATAAATTGTAAAGATGTTAGTAACTTCTAGTTATTAATAACTAAATTTTAATTTCATGTCTCGTTAATTTAAATTATCAAATTTTATTTTAGATGCATATAATATATGATTAAATCGCAATTATTAAATATAAAAGCAAAACAAAGGAATGGAAATCAGCATATGACCTTTTTTATATGACGTTAAACTTCGGTGTATTGTCTTTTCGGCTTGCCTAATTCACGTACGGAAAGGAACTATAGGAATATGACTGTAGAGAGCATCGGAGCAATAGCAGTTATCCATCCACTACATTCGGGGTCCAAAATAAAGAACACTATCGTTAAGATTACAACTATTACATGTGACACCGATGGTGGGGATGTTGTTGTTACCCCACCACTGCTTCACCATTTCTAAATAGTCTCCCCCATTTTGTAGCTGAAGTTCTCTTTGTCAATAAGAGTAGTAATAACATCTGATACTATTACAAAATAATAGTGATAATAATAACACTTAACATAATATGTTTTAAGTACAAATTACAACTATCAAACAACCTCCCAGTTAATAGTCACCTACAAACGGGTGGCTTAAGTCATAAACAAAATAGCGAACAAGGTCAAAGTACAGTAACTAAAGGTGAAGTCTTGCAACATCTCGCGCGTATGTACAATAACGCAATTATTTATACAATATTATTGATAATTTTTTAGATAACTATTATATTAAGAAAATTTTAAAAAAATAATTTATTATATAAATATAAATAATTATTATTAAGTTAATTATAAACACTTATAATATTTGATAACCATATAAAAAAGAAAATAAGACTAAACAAATATTTTTATAAAATTGAATTAATTATAAATTACATTAATAATAAATTTAGGTAAACTTATAATTAATAATTAATAATTAATGGTAAACTAATATTTTAAATAAAAATGTTTTAAAATATAAATAAAAATCACTGAAATAAGTGACAATATACATTCGAAATCGACAATAATAACTCTCTAAAAGCTAATATCAATATAATAGTTGTATTAATAAAATACTTATAGAGCATTATAAATTATTTATTTTAATTTAATATCCAAAAGAAAATTATTCAAGTCAGCCTGTTCTTTTGTTATTTTATTTAAGAATTTAATTTTAATATATTATTAATATAAAAAAAATCTTATATATACATCAAATTATATATTATCATATTAATAAAAACATTTAATCCAACTATACACTACCGTAAAGACCTTACAAATAAAATCATATATAATTATATAAGAACAAAAAACTCCCTTCTTGGCGAAAGTGAAATTCATCGAGGTTAAAAGATGTCCAAAATCCCATATCGTTATACGTAAGGAGTAGTGGGAAGTTTAGGTAGAACTGCCGAGAATTGCCCCCTTGCTGTGGCAAGGGGCTAATGGCTTTCATCCTTAATTTGAATTCTAATAAGAAGGGGCAGCGAATGATTGTCTGTAAACTCATCAATCATTCCAATCTCGACAACCGGTTCTCGACAGATAAGAGCTATGGTTTGAAACTATGACCATTACCAATTGAGTACTAGTCTGGAATAAAATGAAGGTCGTGAGTCTGGATATCTATGAAAAGCAAATTGAAATTGAGAACGAACATAATTATGATGATATACAAATGGATTATATATACCTCAAAAAAGTCTAACCCGCGTTAATCACACAATAAGAACAGGGTCTATAACTTATGAACAAATCACAAATTCAGATTCGATTTTTTTTTTCTTTTAACTGAACAGCGATTTACTCCAAAGAAATAAAACAACTGAATTGGAACAATTATGAACCAAAACAGAATCTATTAGATCCGATCATGGACAAAGGAAGTGTCAACCGGCTGATTTAGTCCTTTGTTGACACACATTTTCCCTACACTAAAAATTTTCCTATAATTTTTCCATTTTCCAAAGTTACAATTTTCTTCCTTACTCACCGCCCCACCCACCACCTAAATTCCCATTAGAAATCACATTAACTAAAAGCAAAAGCCTAACACCACCACCATTTTCTTCCACCTTCTCTTAATCACACAAGTCCTTAATAATATTGGAGGGTGGCCAGCGCCCATTCGAGTTAAAAGGGCAATTCATTCATTCATTACTTTGTTTCCATGCCACCATCAAATTAATTAACGTTGTTGTTGTTGGAATTTGACCGTTGTTGACCCCTCCTCAAGTCAACCACCACCACACTCACATTATCCTCACTGTGCCTCGCCAGCGCCAACTTGGTCAACAGAATGGAGGCGTCGGAGCACGCCCTGTCGGATCCGTCCGCCGCCATGTCGCTCCCGGACGGAGACCCCGGCGGCGACGGCCGCTTCTGCGCCTTGAGACACATCCGCACCACCCCACATGCGGTGTCGTTCGACACCACGTCCCACAACCCATCACTCGCAAGAATCAAACACTCATCGTCGTCCCTCCTCTCCGTCACCGTCACCTCCGGTTCCGAAATCACGTACGGTTTCAGATAA
Organism: Pterocarpus macrocarpus; assembly: GCA_031439585.1. Classification (NCBI taxonomy): domain Eukaryota; kingdom Viridiplantae; phylum Streptophyta; class Magnoliopsida; order Fabales; family Fabaceae; genus Pterocarpus; species Pterocarpus macrocarpus. The sequence continues at coordinate 35,169,075 of CM062518.1, read as the reverse complement.
TTATCCCCTGAAAAACAAACACCCCATAACGGAAAACGTTATAATGCGCCAGTAGCGCCAACGTACCAGAAAATAAATTAAAAAAGACAAAAAAAAAAAAAAAAAAAAAACAGCACATGGTGCTATTGTGCGCACTCGTTTCTCACCTATGGCTCTTGACATGGCCAGCATCCCAAGCACTCTCGGAACATCCCAATAGATCACGCGCCCTCCAGCGGCTTGGACCCGGAGCAGTTCGTCGGGTCGGTCGGGCTGCATAAAACGGATCCTAACACAGTTAGGTCACGTGTCCGACACGCGCAAAAGGTACGATTCTAAACTCGTTTTGTTTCCCGGGAAAATGAAAATTAACAAAGAAAAGGAGATGGTACTGACCTTGTGATCGAAGGAGAGGGGGATGGCGACGCCGTTGCGGCAGAGGACGGCGCGGGAGTCGCCGCAGTTGGAGACGACGAGCTTGTTGGGCGTGACGACGGCGACGACGGCGGCGGATCCGACAGCATCGCAGTGCGGCGTCTGGAGCTCGCAGCGGCACGAGGAGGTGTTGTTTCCCTGGCTCCAGTTCTGCACCTCCTCGTCCATGCGAGAGAAACCTTGCTCCATCATCGACTTCCATTCCAATTCCTCCTTCGCTCCTTTGATCTCAATCTCCTCCTTCACAATCTCGTGCAGCCTCTCCTTGCACATCATCGCAACCTGCATAAACCAAAACGTTAACAACCACAACCACAACTACAAACCAGATCCACCACTAGTAGCTTAAACTGAGAATTGATGGAGGCGTTTACATGAGAGCAACCGTGACCGTCGAAGACGCCGAAGTAGTGGAACCCTCTGTGACTCTCGTGGCAGAACGAAGGCCGCACCGAAACCGAATCTTCCATGTCTCGTCTCCTGCCGCAAACGGACGTCACACCGAACTTCGGAGACTCTTCAACTTCCTCATTTCCCAAACCCTCTGCCGTTAACGGAGTAACCGTCGACCGTTTCGTTTCCGAAACGACGTCGCCGTTCTCCACCTTGGATGATCCATCCTCCCCCGCGTTGTGTCCACCGCTGCCAACAACAACACAGGTTTCGCGGTTCTCAAGGGCGTTATTGCAGTCCCTGGTCGAAAACGCGCACAGATCAAGCTTCTGGCGCTTCCGGGAAGTCTCCGGCGCCGCCACGTCAGCCATTAATCTTAACGACAGCATGTCCAGACTGCGGCGTCTGGAGGGGCGGGAGCTCGGCTCAATCGGAGCCGTTGCCGCTTCGCCCTCTCCAACAACACCACAACAAATCCCAGCCATTCAAAAAAACCGAAACTATGAAAGATCAATGAAGCACAACACGAAACAGAGTAACAGATATAAAGACGAGGAAGAAGGAAAAAGTAGAAAATAAAGGACCCCATTGAGAGGGGGCGGGGGATGGAGCTTTTCTAGGCCCAAGCGAATTCACCTGGGGGCCACACTTCATAACGGGCAGCCTGCCCGTCACCGTCAGGGACTATCCCAACCGTACGTTTGATGACATGGAGTGGCGTGACGCGATCTGGACCGTTGATTCGATCGCGGTCCGGGTTTAGCAGGGGAACACGTGGTGGTGTGGGCTTTTTTAAAACGGGGTTACGTGGCACCAATCATTTGGATCCACGCTAGGTTGATATGTTGTTCCTTTTCTGACACGCATGTGGCCCGCTTGTTATTCTCTCTCCTTGGTTCTTCGAATTGCATTTCTAATTCTAAACTATATGGTTTGATTTGGTTTGAGTCTCACCCGCAAAATATTTTCCCACTTCTTTTTTTCTTTTTCTCTTTTTCTTTTTGTTTTTTTTTTTCCTCCCTTTTTGGTTAATTTAATTTAGCTCTCTATGTATGCCACTTTTCGGTCTGTTAAGACACTGCATTGGAGGATGTCACCACGTGGCTCCATCGTAGGATACGAGTTCCTGTTCGATTCTGGTTTTCACGCCCGTTCCACGTCCGTGTTCACAACACGCGCCTTTGGAATCTGCTCTTGGTCTCTCGAAGTCGAGTCTCATTTTGTCTAGATATTCTCTCTCTTTTTTAATTAGGTCAAGATTTAATTGAATAGAGAGAGCACGTTATTGATGACTGCTCTATGAAAAAAATCGATACAATTTATTGATTTTGTTCTTTTACAAAAATGGCTAACTTTAAAAAATATATATTTTTAAATATATATTTGAATAAAGTATCAGCAAGCTTATGATAAGAATTACAATCAAATTTCTGTGTTTGTGAATAATAATAGTTATCAATGTTTGTAATCTTGATAAGTATTTGGACTTTTAACTCCTACAAGGGCGTGTGAAGAGTAATGACTTCTACTTTATCTTGTGGATAAAAATTTAAAGCCAACTTGTGGGCTTGAAGGGAAGGCTTCCTAATAGAACAAGTATACTTTGCTTAGCTAAATCGGTAATTACATCTATATCTATCCATACCAAGTAGGGTCCGTGGTTATCCTAAGAGTTGTGCAATTGTACACACCAGGCCTCTCGAATCTTCATTCGAAATTTTATTAGTACTTCTCGTAGTGTGAAACTTATTAAGTGGGATACCTTCGCACACCCGGCTAAGTTTGGAGGTGTGCAATTGCAAGCAGCGAGACATACCAATCTAGCTCCATTGGGCAAGTTAGTTTAGAAGATGCTTAATGGGAAAAAAAAAAAAAAAAGCGCTTTGGGTGGAGGGTCTGACTCAAGCATTGCCGAATGAATTTTGTTTTGATGCTACTAGACAACTTCAAGCATCCTATGTGTGGTGTGGCATCACAAGGGCATATGAGAAGTTAAGGATAGGCTTGGACTTAGGATAGAGAATGATTGAAAGCCTCTTTGGTACAACAAATGGGTCATGGGGAGCCTCTATGCTCGATGGTAGGCTTTGTTCATAGGTCAAACACAAAGCTCAGTGTGGACAACATTTGGAGAAAGGGTAAATGATATTTTGATGAATTTGCAACCTCCATTCATGAACATGTCAAGAAATTTAGCATCTCTATCCTTATCCCTCAATATAGCACCATTGAAGATTACTATTGGAAAAGTTGTTATTCTAAAAAGTGTTCAGCTGCCTTTGGGATACTGTTGGCTAGTTAGCAAAATGCATGTTTAGAATAGAGAGGCTTCTCGGACATGTGTTCAGAAGCTTTGTGCCCCGAAGAAGGCTAGAGTTTTCATTTGACTTATTATGCATGATCACCTCCCCACTACCAAATGTAGACATCGTAAGAAGCTGTCTTTCGCCCGCTATATGTTGTGGATGTAACAAGGAAGAAGAGCATCGTTTCAAATTATACTCCGCAATCGCATCGCAATAGCAATTGCATTCATTTCAAATGTATTTTCTCGTAATTTTTCGCATTGTAATTTAACTATAACTGTAACCGTAATTTAAAACCATGAAAAAGAAGATGGATTAAATCTGTTAAGAGACTGTGATAAAGTTATATCACTTTGAATAACTCTTAGTTTTGTTTCAAAACCTAGTTTCTTCACAACAAACCTTTAGGAATGGATAAAAATTGAAATTTAAGTGAAATGTTATAGCCTTTTCTTATTGGCTCTTTGGTAGTATTGGCATTGGACAAACAAGATAGTTATAAACAATGAGAGTTGGCAAAAAGATGATATTCTAATGAATATAACAGCCACTAAGGATGAATTATAAACTTATTCTATCCCTGACAAACTCCCAAAGGCGCTTGGGTAGGAGATTAGGGGACCAAGCCCATCACATAGTCAAGATTAATATCGATGGTAGTTACCTACTCTCTTTAAGGAAAGTTGGGTTCAATGGAGTCATTTGTAATGCTTATGGACTGTGGATGTTGGGTTAATTTTCTAGGTTAGTAGGAGACATTGATATTCTCCTTGTTAAGCTTTTGGCAATCAAACATGGATTATCACTAGCATAGGATTGTGGCGTCAAGGAGGTATGATGTGAATTGGTTCAATGGAAGTAATAAGATTAATCTTAACACCAAATATTCCAAATTAGCATGCATATACAATGGTTCTTGTTGACTTTGCTCACATTCTGCATCACTCCTCGTCCATAAAAGTATCTTACGCCTTGCCAGAATCAAACTTGTGGGCGAATTTCCTTTAAGAAAAGGGTATCTATACACAATGATCTTATGATTTGGGATTTCCCGTTGCATGCATGTGCTCATATTTGTCAACAAATATTGTGAGAGTTGTGTCATTAAGGAATTAGGCGTTTCTATTTTCTTTCCAGTGCAAAAAAAAAATAGGTTAAAATTTCAAGCATTAATTACTTACAACAAAAAAGTAATTTTTTAGAATTTTTGTTTGAGCAATGTCAATTTATAAATGAATCATTTTAAGGATCTTAGAGATATTAGCATATATATGGAAACATATTATCACTAACATATAGTTACATATTTAGGGCTAGTGATATATAAGTTGAAATTCTAATGAAATTAGTTTTACTTTCACTAGGATCTATCTTGCACCTAAAAGGTATAGACTTTTTTTTTTTTTTTTTGGGGTAAAGTAGAAATTTAGGCTAAAGACAAAGTTTGCGTTAGTTAAAAGTCAAAGTATTGCGAGCTCATCGAGCACTAACCTGCCAATAAGAAAACCCAAAAAGTTAGACTAAAGTCATTACAATGAGTAAAAAGTTGATTAGGTAAATCAACTTCTATTAGCACCTAAAAGAAATGGATTAATGGTAGAAATAACAAATACCAATGAATTTATTTATTTTATTTTGTACATAAATATTATGAGTTAATACTTATAATTAATTACTCACTCTACATAAAATAATAATAATAATAATTACTCCATCCAGCTCAAAATAGTTACTTTGATCATTCGCACAGGTATTAAGAAATCCAAAATTAGGAATTAATTATAAAGATAATTACTAAAATATCTTTATTTAATGACTAGTTTATTATATTAATATTTTATTATTTATTGTGCTTAGAATTGTGTGGAGGGTAAAATAGAAAATTTACAATAAATATTTTATTGAAATGTAAAAATTGACAGATAGTATGAACTAATAATTTTTACTCAAAATGATAGTTATTTTAAATAGGAGGAAGTATATATCATAATAAATTCATTAACCTTTATGTAAACCAGTTTATCATAAACGTAACTTTTACATGCAATAGATTCGAATTTTGGAGTCGCTACTTTTCGGAGGTGTTATCTAACCACTATTCCTAACTCAAAATTATATAGATAATTCTTTACGAGTTAATTACAGTTTACCTCCTTGTATTATAGACTATGTGCACTTTACCCCCTACATTTTAAAAATGTGCAACCCAACACTCTGCATTTTCACAATGTGCACTTTAACTGCCAAATAAGTGTATTATACTTCCCTGAATTTTTGATCATGTGCGAATTACCCTTCTAAACTTTCCAAAATGTGCAACCCAATATCCTGTATTTTTGTTTATAATTGATTAAAAAATCAACAAAAGGGGCTAAAGTGAATATTGTGAAAATGTAGGGTATCAGGTTGCACATTTTTAAAATATAGGGAGTAAAATATATATGGCCTACAATACAAGAGAGTAAGCTACAATTAACCCTTAAATTTGTATGCATTATCAATATAAACTTTTTTTACACAGATATCTAATCATGTATTGCCATATCAGCAAAAGTTTTTAATTCAACCACCTACTACCTTAAAAGTTTTACAAACACAAACATTTAATTAAATGATAATATAAAACTCTTACATACTGTTAATATATAGCAATTAAACTATTTCCTTGAAACAAAAAGAAAATAATTCCTCCAAAAAGAATTTATTAAAAAATAGATATAAATAAGGTCATAATGATATGAACGTCGATAATAATGAAACACGCATCTATAAACATTTATAATTAGAATTATTTTCTAATTTATAAGTATTATTATTTAGGGTAAATTATAACGACCCTCCCTAACATCCTTTGAAATTACATTTACCCCTCATCTAACTTTTAGTATTACACTTGACTCCCCTATTTTTTTTTAACTGACTGTACAACAACCTCTTTTCTCTACAATTGACCGTTAGCTTTGTTAGTAACACATGACACACATGTGACCTTAAGCAAAGAATAACATGTGAATCTCGTTTGTCCCTCAATCCCTTCTAATTTCCCTTTTCTCTCCTCACTTCTTATTCTACAACAAACCAGTAGCTTCCGATCCAAATCCAATATTTACGATAATAGATCAAGAAAGAATAGCAAAGCACATGAATAAAATCAAACCACACTAAACCTAGCCACGCTAAGAATAACATCAAACAAAGGAATTTAGCAAAGAAATAAACACCAGAGCAGTCAATTCATGTTTCAACAGTCAATCACAAATCAAAAACTCCTAGAAAAAAATTTTCCAAACTAGAGTTCAAGAACAGAGTTAAAGCACAAAATAAAAATCAATGAAAAAATAATAACAAATTATCCCTAACCCCCTTCTTCAAAATACCGCCTAAATAATTAGCTTCAACACAACTTCAAATCTAATTCCACATCCAACTCTCAAGTTTGGGCATCAAGAAGGTTTTCACTCCAACATCTTCCTACAACCCATCTCCACCCATTACGCCACAGCCAACATTGCCTACTGCCACGTCTTTACCAAATTTGTAGAAACAGCGCTAGCAACACCACTGTCTCTACTCTTTGCGGCTACCATAGAGATGGGGGAATGAGGTGATGAAGAGAAAGGAGAAGAAAGAGAAGGATGGATATTTGCAAACCCACAACGGTGGTTGCATACAACGGGCTAGGGCTAGCGACAGCAGCGCACAACTGGTGCTATGGCAAGGTGGCTAGAGCGTGACCTACAGTGTCTTTTGCAGAGAAAATGGGAAAGGGAGACAAAGATGGGAGAGAGGGAAATGAAAAGTTGATGTGGAGAATAAGAAATTAGGGTTTCTTTTATTATAGGGGTAATTTGAAAATTTCATATGAGATGTTAATGGTGTTTAACACTGTTTGGTTACAGGGAAGTCAAATGTAACATTAAAAATTAGAAGGGGACAAATGTAATTTTAAAGGACATTAGGGGAGCTTTCTGTAATTTGCCATATTATTTATTTGGATACAAATAAAGGATGCAACAAATACACCAATTAAAAAGATTTAATACCTAAAATTATATTACTTATAACTAAAATTTATATTTTAGGTCGAACCATAGATATTATCTTATTGGAAGTAATTTTATTCAAACATTTGAGATTTTATAATGGACATATTTCTTCCAATACGAGTTACTTTATGCCCAAAATTTGAATCCAAGATCATTGATTAAGAAAAAAAAATATTTGCCACTTTAATCAACTGTGTGTTAATTATAATCAAAATATCTTGTTATTATCACAAGTTATTTATATTTATTAAATTTAATTTTAATATATTATTAATATAAAATTTTTTTATATAAATACTTAATTATATATTAATATATTAATAAAAATATTTAATTTTTATATTTATTATCTTAAAAATCTCATATATATATATATATATATAATTAAATAATAATATAAAACTCACTTACTAGCAACATCGAAACTATCACCTATTTATTTTAAAGTAATTCTTAAAAAACAGCAGAGAAATCGAAGAGCGTGGGATAGACGCGGGTGGTGGTTGGAGGAGTGGTTTTGAGTGGGGAGAAGGTTGGCTTTAGGGCGCCGGTTCCAGTTGTCCAATGAAAGCGATCCACGTAACAAGCGATATTTCGACACGTGTGGGACCGCATGTCAAAGGCGATTGACGCTTGCAGAATATCTGACAGCTTCTCATTATTGCATTCGAGACGCGTGGCCTCTTCTTACGTGGATCCGAAAGTGCATACATACCATACCCCGCCCCCCCCCTCTCTCTCTCTCTCTCTCTCTCTCTCCTCCCTCTCCATTTTTCCACCCACACCTTTCGAATTTTTCAAATAAACGCAACGGAGGAGACACCCGAAACCCACCAACCCTCCCACCCTCAATGCGTTTCACACGACACTTGTCACCTCTCGTCTTATTCTTTCATCAACTTAATCAATCTCAACCTTCTCCCCTCTCTTTGACCCTTCTTTCTACCTATTCCTAGGTGCAATAATCACACCCCACGCTTCTATTCGTCTATTTATTTATTTATTGTTATTATTATTATCGGTGTTATCATCATTGGCCCCGCTTTTTACTTTTCTAATGTTTTGTTGCCTTTCCTACGGATAGCTTATCACGTAATAAGTCATTTGAGTAGTAATCAGAGACACGTATGATGAGAATCACATGGACACACAACAGCATAAACAACGTGAGGAAAATATGTGTGCACATGACAGTTGGCAGATGCAAGGTATTCGCGCTTAAGTTTGAAACTCGCTCGGAACTTAACTTGCGTGCAAGTGTTGTAGGGTAAATTCCACAATGGAATTTATTGGGGGTGAACTAGATGACCACAACAGTCGAATAAGCTACCCTATATATCTAGGCTAATTAACAAGAAATAAGAGGGATATTGATCAGTTGTGAAAAATGATCACCGGCGTGCAAGAGTTCGACTCAATCATTTTAATTTTTTTATTCTAAAAGTAGATTTAGATATATTTTTAATTTTTATAAATATAAATTATTTTAATTTTATTTTCTCTAATTTTTTTAAATTTGTAATTTTTTTAATATTATTATTTTTATCCTTATAATTAGCCAACACTATTAAATAATAATACTTATAAATATCAAAAGAATATTATTAAAATATTTATAAAAATAAAATAAAATTCTTAATATTTATAAAAATTAAATATATGTTTTAAAATGTTTTTAGACTAATAAAATGATAAGAACTAAAAATATGATATTAAAAAAAAGACCAAAAATAAAGAAATTTTTTACATGGACTAAACAAACTATAGTGTTGGTTACACATACGTATTACCAATAAAAATGTGTTGATTACCCAGCAAATTATGTCATGACAATGAAGCTTCCCATTTTGAAATTACGTACTCTAAATGCTGAATTGCAACAGGTTTCACACAAACAGCACTAACAAAATTCAAATCTTCCATCTGCTATTCCTTTAGTATTAAACATGTTAGCAAATAAACAAAAAGGAAAATTCCCTTATAAAAATAATAATAATAAAGTCCCTACAGTATTAATGAATAATATGTTGAAATTTTAAATTATTAAATGATTAAATTAATAAAACATATCAATGAACCAAATCCGCTTGGCTTGTATAAGCTCAAAAGTAAATTGTAATATCAGTAAACATATTGTCAAGGGAGTTAATTGTCGATTTGCTACTGTATCGTGTTATAACTTGGGTTCAATTTTTTTTTTTATTGATAGATCGTTTATAAATATTTAATAACTCTAAAAATATGCCATAATCTTATACTAGAGTTAGCCTTCTCCTCAACCTATATATTTCGTAAAAAACAAAAGTAAACATACAGGTCTATACGAAAAATTGTACTTTCATCGTATACTAGTTATATATGGTGGACATCGTGTGAAAGGAATGCTTTTCTAAGATTTTGGGAATCGTTCACTATTTGTTGTGAAGAATTTAAAAAGAGTACACGAATTATATATGTCACGATCATAAATATTTTCTGCTTCCATTGTTATCCTATAAAGAATGTCATAAATTTAAATGCTAATCCACTTACTTTTAAAAAAGTAAATATAATAATAAAAAAATAAAACAAAGTTTAAAATTATACCAAAAAAATTAAAAGTAAATATTAAAAACCTCCGTCCAGCATACAAAAATTGTATTGTATATATCCCTGAGATATCGCCACGGGAAGGGGGAACGTACACGCGTAATATAAAGGAGAAGGTTACGTTGTGACAAAAATTAAGCACATGCAGCTGTGAACTGTACAGTGAAGGCACTTACTTCTCAAACTCTGCAACTCACTGCAGGTGACGTGACCAGAAACCCGCCATGTGACCAACAACATCACAGGTTCTGTCAGCGTCTGCAACCCAGAACCGGACCTTTTCAGTAATCACCAACAAAGCATACTGATTCCTTATGTACCCGATTCAGTGAAGTTATGCTTGTTATAGTGAATAATCGATTTATTATGATATTCACGAGTTCAGTCTAAATATTTATGTACTACTGTTACTTCTCCTAGAATTTAAAATTTAAAATTGAGAATTATAATTTTTTTTTCATAAAATTTTATTTTTTAATATACAAAAACAGTATCTCCTTTCAAAGTCAAAGTATGTTAAACTTCTTACAAATTATTCACTATCCTAAAGTCAGAAATGGTACTTGAACTTACCTTTCCCGACACGTATAACACATCCGCTACTCAAGTGTGTGGGGTGTGTGTATTCTTTATTTAATTTTTTTAATTATTTTCAACATATCTAAAGTCTATGTCGACTCGGGGTCAAAAAAAAAAAAAAAAAAATAGTGCAAATATACTTTTCTTCTAAAATAAGATTCTCAATGACAAAACTTTAATAAAAATAATAATGATATGGATATTTATATTTTTAAATTACTATATACAAACTCTTAAATTTCACACTTTTCTCTGTAATTTAATATAATAAAAAACATATAGTAATTTATTAAATAAATTTAAAATACCAATTAATAAAATTATCAATTAAACTCCGATTTTTAAGAATATCACTCTCAAATTAAAATACTTTCAAATTTCTCCAAAATTGCTTCAGTCAGCACTACTCAATAACACAAAGGAGAACGATAGAACCAAAATTGATAAGGAAAAGCTACGTAAATAATTTGAAAACAGATATCACACAATGAGAATGAGGGCAGTTAACGGAAGAAAAATATTTACATGATCCAGGAGTATCACGTAATTATGTTCCCGATCAATTATATAAATATATCATATAAAATATATTTATATAATTGATTCGAAAGTACAATCACGTAATAATCTACACGTAAGTATTTCTCTTAATGGAAAGAAAAGAAAACAAATTTAATGCTGTTGTGTAAACTCTTTGATGAAATGTATGTATATCAATATTTTTTAAAATACAAACACATGCATGAAAAGGTTCATCGTAATTTGAATTTGGGCAACAATATGCTTGGCTCGCCATGCGATGGAATTCCGATCCATGCTTTATTGCCAGCTATCTATCCATATTGCAACTTGCAAGATACAACATGTGTTTGATTTAAAATTTAAACGGTGAAGACATAAAATACGAGTTATAGACACAAATATCTGACCCTGCCTAGCAAGCTAGAATCCCTTGTTGTTTTTCATAGCCAGCTAATGGGAAAATTGCAGAGGTACGTGGCATTGTTATTGGTTAGCAAAAGGGAGTCCCGTGACACGCGCAAGCCATGCCTGAGATGATTCCTTGGTGTGTCTCACTCCGGAGACACCCCGGGATTCAGCAGCCGCAACAAGGATCAACTACACCTTCTGCAAATGGCACCTCCTCACTGCCATTTAATACTTTGGAAAGACGCGTGCGTGCTGATGAGTAAGTTGCACTTGCATTGCAATCAGCATACTCATAGTCTTGGCACTCGTCTGAACCTGATCACAGTGTTGCAAAAGATAAACAACAAAAACCCAGGCTTCTACTTTTTGCTTTGCCAAGAGTTGTACGGATGAAGACAGCGTCTCCTTTCCTCGAATTCATGATGCTATGCCGTACGTTACAAACAAGAGCATAAAAGAAGTGCTTGATCTGCGGCTAGTGGTATTTTTTTTTTTTTTTTTTTGATGTGCATGACATTACCTGGTCTTGGTTTAGACTTTAGAATATTGACTAGTATCAAAAGGCGTCATATGAGTGTAGAGTGCACTATATATTATTGACCTAATCAGTATTGACTACTGCTTTAACCGCATACAGTACCCTCTCCGATGCATAATAATTAATAAGTTTATTTAAGAAATTAAAATTAATTTTTAAAATTTTGAAAACTATAACTAATATTTATAAAAATAACTTTTATAAACATAATTTTTTTTAAAACAATAATTTTATAATAATTAATGGATTAATTGGTATATATTTGTCAACTTATATTTATTATTGTTATTATTATCATTATTTTTATTTATAATAAAAAGATTTTATTTAAAATTAATAAAGTATAATATATTTATTAAAAATAAATATTTTAAATTTTATAACTTATTATAACTTTAAATTGAAATTTTTATGTATAGTTGTGTGCAAGTTATTGATAAGATAATAGAAAAAATTTTACTTTCAAATTTTACAGTAGATATCTATTAACATAAAAAATTATAGTTCCTAACTAATTATTCAAAAGTAATGAAATAAAAATATGAATGGTTATTAGTAATATTTATAAATATATATTTACAAATAATTGGTAGTAATAAATAATAATATAAATAATTAAAAAATTAAAAATAAGAAAAAAAATATGATAATTAAAGTTAGTTACAATAACCAAAAGCAATGAAGTGAGATAGGAGTATATGTTAGAAAATTTTAGTTTAAATGTCTCACCTATTTACAATTGATTCACCACCTAAAAGCTATGTAAGGGGATGAGGTTCTAGATCCTTCCACACGTAAATTTTGAAACATTTAAATATATATAAGTCATGCTATATAAAATTAAGGATTTGAATTCTCTAAAGTAAGTATATTTGTAAAATGAAAAAATAAAAAGTTAAATAACTTTTATCATGTATAAATTCCATCCATTGATCTAAAGGTAATTAACCTCTCAATTTCTCATTTCACAAACATGTTCATTTTAGAAGATCCAAATCCTAAAACTAAAATATCCTCATTTAATGAGGTCATTTAATGAGGAAAAAAATTACTTCTAGAACAACTATAAAATTAGAATAGACTCCACTAGTTTTGCGCATAAAATGTACGGGACTTTCTCTGTCGACAAATGAACGAGAAACAAGATAGCTTCCCAAAGAAAACATATATCCTAGATGTTTCCATAGTAGGACTTCTAGCTATTATACCATTCAAACAATTTATCTAGGCTCACTTTGACCCAAATTTAAATTATTGCTTGCTGCGCTATCAAACTGAACTATCACCACCAAAATCTTGCTTTGAATGTTAAAGGTCGGACAGCAATTTCAAAACCCATGTTAAATGGTTACTAGAAACTGGAAGATAAATGCTTTATGCACCAAGTTGAACACAATTACGTGGTCTTATGGTATGCAAAGATCTGTTAAGTGAATCTACAACGCAGATTTTGCCACGTGTAAGTGACATTTTGGTGCCTACAAGTAGTGGGAAAATATCATACCATACCAAAATTGAAAAAGGCAACCAAGACACTGTTTCTTGATCAAAGTTTCCAAGAATTCAATCATATGGTCCCATTCAAGCACTTGTAAGCAATGTTTGATGCACATGGTGAACAGTAGAACAACAATACAACCCTACAGGCAAAAAGCAGAAGGAATTGATTGCATACCAAATATGCACCTAGCTTCCTGGAAAGTAAAAATAGATAAATAAGAAAAAATGTCTTTGAAAGAATGAGATCCTTTATTTCAAACATGATCAACAACAAACTGAGAAGTACGTGAATGTTATGTTATTCTCATGCTGGGTTGAAACCCATTCACGGTTAAGCCACCATCCACTGAAATGACCTGTCCCGTGATGTAAGAGGCAGCAGGCAGACAAAGGAAAGCCACCAAGGATGAGATCTCTTGAGCTTCTGCGATGCGCCGCAGAGGAATTCGAGACAACATTTCATCTACATATTTCTCATTGTGAAGCAACTACCACAGCAGAAAACAATGAGCAAGAATTGTTAAAACGAAGTGCTAATGGTATTCATCTCAAAGTTCATTATAAATGCTTTATCAGTAATCTGAAGTCTATACACAAAAATTGAGCTAATATGAATTGACATTAGGACAAATGTGCTTCCCCGGGCAAAATTGAGCTCAGCCATTGCTTCGTTACCTCTGAAGATCCATATATATGCTTATATTAAGGCATCCTGAAATATTGTCTTACCATGCAGCTTAACTAGACGATGCAATAAGTTAAGTTATGCAAAATCTCTAAGTTAAGAAAGGATTTGAATACCATTACTTTCACCATGCTGCGGCATGCATGACTTCTCTTTCAAATGTCATTACCTTTCATTCTTTTGTAACTCGAAAGGAAGTCTTGATGATATATCTAGTCAAATTTTTAAGACAAGCTGTAATTGTATATCTCTGTTATTCATAATAGGGAAAAAGGCTATGTACCGCTTGTAGTATGGTAGAATTGGAATGAAAGGATCTGCAATTCTAGTATTAATTACTGCAAATCTGATACTGATATCAGCATGATATCAATATCAGAAGTAGTGTATACAGAAACAGGTTGAACTCTATTTGAAAAAGCAAAGGAAACACTGATGGCCTGGCAATTCGAGATGCCTCATTTACCCCACCATTTCCCCACTCACTTCTTTCTTACCCCTTTCTGTTTTCCCTCACTCCCTTGTTTTCCATACTCCCTCCTGCCATTTGTGCAGCAGGTGGTTACACTACCCACGTGGGAATTAAATCCCCAGCTACCTCCCCTTTTCTTTCTAAATACGCCTTATCCTTAGGGTGTCTAACATAGTACAGGACTACAAGTGTTTAGTACAAGAATGCAGCTATGTATAATAAATAATACTCCATTCATTTCAGAATATCTGTCCAAAACCTAAAAACACACAGATTAAGTAAAAAAATTAAACTTAATAGTGGTACAACATTGTATAAATGGACAAAATTATCCCTGTCTAAAGAAACATACTTCCATTAATATAATTAATACTATAATTATTCTCTTTACATAGATGATAGTGGATTGATCTAGCACATTCTTCAACTCTTATTATGATGACAGTAGGTGACAATTAAATTAAGGACATAATTGAAAATAAAAATTAATACTATCTTGATATTAGAAATGGACAGATATTTTAAAACAGAGAGCGTATCAACAAAGCAACTATGCTTTCAAGTTTTCATCAAATATATGAATGTGTGTTAAAATGTTAGGGATTAGGCCAAGCTTAATGGGCCCTAATTGTAATGTTGAATAGGAGTGAAAGAGAGAGAGAGTGTGTGTGTGTGTGAATAGTGAGGTGTATGCTGTAATGTGAGTGGGGTAACATTATGTAAGGTGTAAGTAGGATATAAGGGAGGGGTATATAGGAGAAGTTAGTGAGGAAATTAGTGGGAAAGGACTTGGGAGGGAGGCTACTGGGTTCTTCGAATCACCCTTCTATCCTTTGTTTTTCTTGCTTGTATACAAGATTCTGAGCTGATTTCTACCACTGGGATTCAGCCATATATCAATGAATACAGTGTTATTTCCTTCATTTCTCTACTCTATTACCAGGTTCCTAATACATATTAAGGAGGTCAAGTTTAACGATGACTTTACAAAATCTAATGGAAGAATCATACGAGGAGAGTGAATGGCTCTCGATACATCTGCTTTGAGCACTCTTGATGACTATTCGTGCTGTTGAACAAACATACTAATATTGGATTGACCAGTAGTATTACTGAATTTCAATGAACTACAATTTACTATAATCCTGCAGTGATATCTTCAAGTTTATCATGGCAATCAGTTAATTTTCATGCACTGGAACTTAAGGATGAATTGAATTTGCAACCACACCAATAGCATTAATTGCCCAAGTGAAATTTTTCATATTTCAAAAGTAAATAGCTAGAGGGCCGAGCATGAACAGAAGTCTGAGATATTTATGGAACAGAGGCTCGAATATATCCTGCATCAAAAAAATGACCTTTGCTGGAGTGTAGTGTAATACGGCTGCTTAAAATAACATGTTAAGATTCAATTCAGTTTTAGGTTACAAGTTTGCCAGCTTCTATACTTGCCCTTTCTTCTCTAACGTAAGTCTATCACTGTTAACCTTGGCGGACATGGTAGCTCGCGGGAGGTACCATTAGTCCACTGTTTCATATAAACTAGTTTTCCAAGTCCTACTGAGTGAACAGAATAGTTGATGTCCAGGGTCAAGTAATTGTATCCTTGAATCCTCTGATCAAAAGGAAAGCAAACAACTCAAATTAAAAACAGGAAGCAAGAACGTTACATGTTCTACAAGTGGTGTATTGGTGGTGCCGGGAACAACACAATTGCTCCTTATGCTGTCTTTTGCCCATTCACAAGCCAGATTCTTTGTAAGCTGATTGATTGCAGCTGAAAACAGCATTGGACAGGAAACATTCAGTTTCCGTGATCACACCAAATTATAAGCAAGCCGAAAAACTAACAAGTATGCAATGACTGCTCACCTTTACTTGCTGCATAGATTGATCCAGTACCTAAGCTCACCACGCCAGCAATAGATGAAATGAACACAATGCTTCCCATTCCAGATGCTTTTAGAAGAGGGTGTGTAAGTTGGCACAGATGGAATGCGGAGTCTGAATTAATTGCCATCATTTGTGAATAGTCCTCAGCAGTGTACTCAGTGGTTGGCTTCCTAAAGTTTGCTCCAACATTGTTTACCTAAGTGCATGTTCAGGAATCAAGATTATTTCCCAAAAACAGCCTTTAATAAAAAAAATAAAAAAAACTGTATTCAATATAATTTGATATGTTTGGTAAATATCGATAAAATTAATTTTAATCTTTAGCTTATTTTATTTATACTAGAAACAACTCTTTCAAGAAAACATTACTTTTGAACATTTTTTATTATAGGTAGAAGCTGAATTTTGAAATTATGATATTTTTATCAAATTAACCCAATGTTGGCATGTTTGGAAACCCGTTTGCAGCATCTAGAATTAATTTTGGCCCTCCAAAATTGATTCTTTCAAATTTCGATGATATTTAGTTTTAATTGCTTAAAATCAATTCTTGTCTCTAGAATTGATTTTAGGAGAAGTGAAAATTTTTTACTTTCTGTCAGAATCACTTTTAGAGGAACTACCAAACATAAATCATTTTATCTCAAAATCAATTATAACAAAATCAATTCTATCTATAATTAATTCTACAAAAGCAAAATCAAACATGCACTGTATATTAGATATTATATAATAGAAACAAATCATTTTGTACTCTTTTAAGTAGTTTACTATACACAAGTAATTTGTTCATACAATCTAAACAAAATGCACTACCTTACAATCACTTTTCAGTTCATATATCACATGAAATTGATTTCATCGTAACCAATTATGAAGATAATCAATTATACATATAATTGAGCATCGAAATAGTTTTAATTTTCTAGCTAATCCAAACAAACCATTAAGTCATGAGGTCAAGCATTATAATTTATGACAATTTAGAAGCAACGACACCTGAAAGAGGTGTGTGTAATTCCTAGTGATGGCTGCTTATAACTTCTAGCATTTCAGCATTTTCTACTTCCTTTAAGAAATGGGGACTTAACTTACATAAATGTTGAGCTTGCCATTGAAGGTGGAGGCCACTTCCTGAATGAGCTTCTCTCTGTGGACTTGAGATGACACATCACACACCGACCCGGAAACCAAAAAGCCCTTACTCCGCCATTCATCTAAGCACTTGTTGAGCTCTGCTTGGTTTCTGGAACATGTGTGGACGGTGGCACCAAACCCACACAATTCCTCCACTATTGCATGCCTGAGAGTGAAGACAGTCTCAGAGGTTCAGACAAGAAAAAAAATATCAAAATTTCAATTTTCATAGCCAAAGTTAGAAACTTTTTAGCCAGAGATGAAATGGGGAAGGATCAAAATAATGTCTTTTCAAGAAATGAAGAAAAAAAAGAAAAAACTGACCCAATCCCGCGAGTTCCGCCAGTGACTAGAGCAGTCATTCCATTGAGGGACCATCTTGAGGCTCTGTTGGTAATACCGCTTTCTGCTTCTGCTGCTGCTGCTGCCGCCATTTGATTTGTTTGAACTTAATTAACCATAATTCCTCAAAAAGGCAACGGATAAGTTTCCGTCCCAAGTTTAGATTTAGACCATGCTACTCCGAGAGAAAAAGGTAGGCAATCTATAACAAGAAGTCACTTTACTTATAGGTGATTGCTAATCGTAAAGGTACCAGTTATATATGGCATGTGAATGTTCTATAATATAGTTAATTTTATATGATTTATTAAAGGTATTTTTTTAAAGATTTTATCAAGTATTTGAGTTTTGATCTCCAATTTTTGATTTTAAAATTAAATTTTATATTAATAAATATTAATATATAGATATTGAGTTTCAAATTTTAAGTTAGGTGTCATATTAAAAAAAATATAGACTCAAATTTTGAATTTTGAGTTAGATGTTAAATTGATAAAAATATATAAAAAAATTTATAATATATTATATTTTATTAATTATATGGTATATCTACTATACTTATTATCTATTTATTTAATAAAATAATATTTTATTATAGTCACTACCTTACTTATAATTAATAATATGATAATATTTTAAATGAGTTTTATAATTAATTTATATATTTATCTAAAATAGTATTATGATATTGGTTGTAAATATAATTATGTAATATTTAAGGATCACTCAAATATTTTTTCTCAAAAAAATTGGTTTATTTTAATTATATTATAATATTTTTTATTTATTGTTTAGAGCCTAAAAGTAGTCCTTATTTAATGGTTATGTATAACTTTTAATGCTAGGTTTTTCTTTCACCGGTTATTAATATAACTTTGATTTTTTATTTATCCATTTTAAATTTTTTTTTATTTTCAAGATATGGTCATTAGTTTTTTTTTTCTTTTAAATTTTTTATTGCTCAATTTTCGTTTTAGTTTTAGTTTTCTGTTTTTCTATTTCAGCCGCTTATTATTTTATTTTATTTTTGCTTTTACTGTTTTATTATGTGTTTACTTTTAAATAATTTTTTCTTATTTTCACCGTTCTACCTTGTCATTTTTATATTTTCCTTTTGATTTTTATCGTTAGAAGTTATTTCTGAATTTTCTTTACGTTTTACGATTGTTTGTATAATGTTCCATTCGACATTAGTCATTGTTATTTTTTTGTTCAAAAGACAATTAGTTTTCAATTTTGTTTACTGAACTTCTTTTTATTTTTAAATTTTTTTATGATTCCATTTAAATTTATTTGTTGCTGATTACTGAATTTCTTTTTATAAATATTCATTGTTTAGGGTCACAAATGGGAGTTTCATTTCTTTTCTTTTGCTTTTTTGGGTCATGATTTCTTTTCTTTCTTTTATGCATTCCAAAAATTTGAAGTCATGTTCCTTCATAATTGCATCTACAGTTCGGAACAAGATTACCCAAGTTCAAAATATAAATAGCACAATGTCTCGTTCTAAATTTAATGACTCAAATTGAGTTTTTGGTTTTATTAAGGACATCCTCCTCTTTGTTATTAGAAAAGAAGATTAATTCATTTCGAATATAATCAGACTTGCCTTCTTAACTTGTGTCCTCTCTAGCAATCAAATCGAGGTTCTCCTTAAAATCGTAATGTGCCTCTGCTACTATGCCAATACCTTTATTGGTAATGATTCAGTTTGACTTAGATATACCTTTAATTTTTCCTTTGTTATAAAATGGAATACATTAAATTTAAAGGTTGGAATTGCATGCTGTTTCTATGATAACGTAGAAGATCCAAATACTCGCTATCAATGACAAGTGGATGTGAATTACATACAAATAGATGGATGTTGAGGTTTAGCATGCTCTGTATTTCTTCTCTCTATTTTTCTCGTTCCAGTTTCTCTGTTGAGGTTTAGCACCCTTATGTTACATTTGTTGATAATAAAAGTCCCTGTGACACCTGTCATTTTGCTAAACAAAAGAGACTTCCTTTTCCCATTAGTGTTACTAAGTCTGAAAACATTTTTGACTTGTTACATGTTAATATTTGGGGCCCCATTTCCATATCATCTACATTTGGGCATCGTTATTTTCTGACAATAGTTGATGATAAGTCACGATATACATGGGTACATTTTATGAAATTGAAATTTGAAGTGTCTTCATTGCTTATTTCCTTTGCCAATCTCATTAATACTCAGTTTGATACTAAAATAACGTGCATACAGTTTGATAATGGACCTGAATTTAAGTTGCCCCAATTTTACAATTCTAGAGGTATTATTCATCAAACTAGTTCTGTAGAGACTCCCCAACAAAATGGGGTAGTCGAGCGCAAACACCAACATATTCTTTCTATGTGTAGAGCATTGCTCTTTCATTCATTTGTTCCTAAGAATTTTTGGCATCATGCTATTAGCCATGCTGTCTATTTGATTAATAGGCAGCCCACACCATTTTTAGCTAATTAAGCACCTCATGAGGTGCTTTATGGTAGGATTCTAGATTTATCTCATTTTAAAGTGTTTGGGTGTTTAGCTTATGCCTCCACCCTTGTAGCACAAAGAAAAAAACTAGATTCTCGGGCCCGCAAATGCATATTTTTAGGATTTCCCAATGGGACAAAGGGATATCTTTTGTTTGACTTGCATAGTAGAGAGACTTTTATATCTAGAAATGTTACTTTCTATGAACAATATTTCCCTTTCAAATTTGTTCCTTCCACTGCCACAAGCCACCCTTCTATCACACTGCCTACTTCTCCTCAGTGCATTGATGACTTATTCCCATATTCAGTCACTATGCATACACCAATTTCCACACCCTCAGCCCTACAAACTTACAGTCCTCACTCAGCACCTACTGCCTCTGAGCCTGCACATATTTCAGAATCTACCCATACTAATATACCCATTGTTGCTCCCACAACACAGCCTACATCAACCTCGCTGCCCCCACCAAACCTTAGGAGATCCGCACATCCTACCAAACCTCCTAACTATCTACAGGACTATCACTATTTGCTTGCCAAGGGACACTCCGCTGCACCAGTCTCTTCTACCAAGTATTCTTTAGCTCATTTTCTTTCTTGTACTTCTCTTTCTCCTACCCACAAAAACCTCTCCCTAGCTCTTACCATTAATACAGAACCTACTAGTTACCAAGAGGCTGTGAAATCTGATTGTTGGCGGCAAGCTATTAATGTTGAGCTCAATGCTTTGGATGAGAATAAAACTTGGGTACTTACACATCTACCTCCTGGGAAACAAGCCATTGGGTGTAAGTGGGTCTTCAAAGTCAAATTCAAGCCTGATGGCTCCATAGAGAGGCACAAAGCCCGTTTGGTTGCCAAGGGCTATACTCAAACCGCTGGTATTGATTATTTGGAGACGTTTAGCCCAGTTGCCAAGATGACAACCTTGCGAGTTCTTCTCTCTCTTGCAGCAGCTAAGTGCTGGTTCTTGCACCAGTTAGATGTCAATATAGCATTCCTCCATGGGGATCTTGAGGAAGAAGTTTACATGCGTGTTCCCCCTGGCCTTGAGACAAAAGACCCCATCTTGGTGTGCAAATTGCAGAAATCCTTATATGGGTTAAAACAAGCAAGCCGGCAATGCAATGCTAAGTTGACTGAAGTTCTCCTTTCTTCCGGTTACCAGCAATCAAAGTCAGATTACTCATTATTTACCAAACATGACCACACCAGTTTCACTGCTATACTAGTTTATGTCGATGACTTGGTACTAGCTGGCAACAACATCTCTGAAATCCAGTCCATGAAATCACTACTTGATGCCAAGTTCAAAATCAAGGACTTGGGCAACTTGAACTATTTCTTGGGCATGGAGGTGGCGAGAACTCCCAAAGGAATTGCATTATACCAACGCAAATATGCACTTGATTTGTTACAAGACGCTGGTTTGTTGGGTGCTAAACCAGTAAGCACGCCTATGGACTATACCTTGAAGTTGTCCAAAGGATCGGGTGATCCTTTGCTTGATCATTCTGCCTATCGCAGTTTAGTTGGCAAGCTTCTATATCTAACCCAAACGAGGCCCGACATCTCCTTTGCAGTAGGAAAGTTAAGTCAGTTTCTGGACTGCCCTACCTCGATCCATCATCAAGTTGCCATTCGGGTTCTGAAATACCTGAAATCTACCCCTGCCACTGGTCTCTTCTTTCTTGCTGATTCTGATATGAAACTAAAAGGATTCTCTGACTCTGATTGGGGTGCTTGCCCTGAGACATGGAGATTTGTCACTGGCTTTTGTTTTTTTCTTGGCTCTTCCCTAGTCTCTTGGAAGAGCAAGAAGCAAACTACCATTTCCCGCTCTTCCTTAGAAGCAGAATACCGAGCTTTGGCACAATCTACATGTGAAGCCTAATGGTTATTATATCTTTTGAATGACTTTGGCCTTACTTCTTCCTCCCCAGCTGTCATCTATTGTGACAACCAATCTGCGCTCCATATCGCTGCAAATCCAGTCTTCCATGAACGGACCAAACACATAGAAATTGATTGTCACCTGGTTTGCGAGAAACTTCAAGCTGGTGTTGTCCATCTTCTTCCTGTTTCAACTTCTTCTCAGCTTGCAAATATCCTAACCAAACCTCTTGCCCCAAGTCCATTTGCTTTGCTTAAATCCAAGCTGGGTATGATAAACTTCCATACTCCAGCTTGCGGGGGGGTCTTACCTAACTCTAGTTGTGAAGTTGGTTGTACAACTGAACTGAATTAGTTACAATGTAACTACAATTAGTTAGCTAAGTAGCTTAAAGTTAGAATGCTTTAGTCAGTCAATGTAGCACTTGTATATAAGGACTCCCTGTTACTGTACATATCAAGTAAAAATATGATTAGCATTTCTTCTCTCTGTTTTTCTCATTCCAGTTTCTCAGTTTTGTGACTGTATTTCAGTCACAAAATTAATCCTAATGGTTAGCTTTAGCAACTGACATAAGCAAAAATGTGACAGTCTAATACATTACATGCTTGTGTCATTTCAGGCACAAACAAAAACTACAAAATTGCATAATTCCCTTTTCTTTAAATTGAATTCTCTAATCCATATTTGTAGGCACTTTTCTGAATGGAGGCTTCATTGTTTATGAATAATGATACAAGCTGCAATTGAGTTGAGTAGGACTAACCATTCTCTTATGCAATTATAAGGGAAAGAAAAATAAAATTGCAAATGAAGGTTTTCTTCCCTTGTCACACACATGGCCACCAGGAGAGTTTGAAACAAAATGAGGATCGTTTATTCCACACTTTAAGCAACTAAAGAATTTCAGGTAATTCGCATGCTGGGTTGAAATCCATTCACTGTTAATCCTCCATCAACTGAAATAGCCTGTCCAGTGATGTAAGATGCAGCTGGCAAACACAAGAAAGCCACCAAGGATGACACTTCTTCAGGTTCTGCAATGCGCTTAAGAGGAGTTCGAGACAGAATATCATCTACAAACTGTGGGTTCCGAAACAACTACAAAGATTAAAAAAAAAAAGGAGAAAAAAAATGTTGTGTCAAACACATAGACTACCATAAATTTACAAATGTTGAACCCAAACAAATTAAGAATCAAACTTCAATTGCCAAAACGTTGAATAAAAAGATTTGCTTGATAGGGAACAAGTCCATCATCTCAATAGACGTATAATTACCAAGCAGAAAAACTATAAAATTCTAATAGGTTGGCTCTGTAATATTGAATTCAAAATCTACTTTTGGTATTTCTAACAAAGAATAAACCTGGACACAAGTTAATACAGAAACACCCACTTCATGTTAATCTAACTATGCTACTGGTGGTCCATAAAAAAGGTGGTGGGAAATAAACTTTACATGTAGCAAAAATTTATAACTGCTGAAAGCAAAACCTCGGTGGACATGTTGATCACCAAAAGAATTCAATAGTCCTTCAATGCACAACTAAACCTCATAGATTATAACAACTTTGAGTGGTTTAGTGTTATGTAGGCATATGCAAATTGGTTGTACTTTCGGGAGTTCATGTAAGCAACTATTTTGGTGAAGTTTATTATGATTATCAATCGAAAATCTCTTTTTTCCCATAGTTATAAAATGGTACAATTAGTTCAGTGCTTCTTATGAACATTTTCCCAATCCTGCATGTTTTGGATGGTTAGCTAATGTCTTGTGTCTAGTAAGCAATATTTTTTAAAAGGCTTTTGTAGAAAGGAAAACAATTAAAATAAATAAAGATAGGGAACAAGAAGATTACATGTTCTACAAGTGGGGTTCTGGTTGCCCATGGTACAACACAATTGCTCCTTATGTTGTCTTTGGCCCATTCACAAGCTAGATTTTTTGTAAGCTGATTGATTGCAGCTGAAAATTCAGTGGACAAAGTATCATTGCCTCTTTTGTGTGTACTAACATTTTATTAATCAACTCAACATGAAAGAAAAGGCCTGATGAATATAGCAACTCACCTTTACTCGCCGCATAAACAGATCCAGTACCTAAGCTCACCACACCTGCAACAGATGAAATGAACACAATGCTTCCCATTCCGGATGCTTTTAGAAGAGGATATGCAAGTTGGCACAGATGGAATGCAGAGTCAAAATTAGTTGTCATCAGGTCTGAGTACTCTTCAGCAGTGTATTCAATGGTTGGCTTCCTAAAATTTGTTCCAACGTTGTTTACCTAAGCACAAGGTCGTGCATATGTATATTCCAGGACAAGTAAATTAGATGGAAGGACTAAGTAGACTACTTTGAACTTTGAAGTGATTAATTAATTTCTGGTGAAGCTTATATTCTCCCATAAGGAGTGTTTCGGAGTCGGGTTCTATAAACACCAAAGAGACAAAGAAAACAAGCTAACAAAGATCAAACAATGAAATAATAAGAACATGATAAAAACGATATATGAAATTCCTTTTTTTATTGAATAATGCTCCTCTTTGATTATAATAGTACATTCTCTCTCTAACTTCTCTGTAGCTTTTCTCTAAATTCAAGAATGAATATATGTTTATGAGGTGAGCAGTATTATCTCCTATTTATAGGTAATACTAAGGGATACAATTATCTTTTCCTATTTTAAGTAATTAGAACTAAGGTGTTGCATTCTAATTAATCTTCAATCATTGGTCTATGGGCCTTTAAAATTAGGCCCGGTCCACCTTGCTAGCTGTCCCTGACATCTCAGGCTTATCTTTAGAGCCCCATCTCTAGAGGTGGCTCCAAAACAAGGAGCAATTGCACAACTATTCAAGTCTATTAAATGAAACAAATCTAGATGTAAACTATGTACTTATCAAAAATATCATCAATGGCATTGGTGATCGATTAACTAGCTCCAATAAATGAATCCAATAAACCATAAAAATCAAGTGAAAAATAGTTTGTTGTTGACCTTAAGGGTCAATTTAGCACGAGAGTAAAAATGGGGGTGACAAAATTTATAAATTAGATTCATTAGTAAACTTGAATAAAAATTGATCCATGACTTTTTCATTCACATTTTTATCCCTATAATAAACTGACCCTAACCCTGAAATATTGATCAACTAGCAAAATTTCTAATTTCTAATCAATGCCTTAACAGAACAAACACTCTAGTTGTTATGGGAGGAGAAGTCTTGCATGTTACTGCAAAGATAGATCCGCTTTTATCTGTGAAAGCGATCCTTCTTTCAAGTTAGCTGTTAAATAATTTCCAAGCTCCATAGATGTAGTTGAATTCAAAGTATTACTCGATTTAAGAGTCAACCCAAAGGAAACTTAGAGAGACCATTTATTGGAAACAGAATTTCTAATATTAGATTTCATCTACTTACCCCATCTTTTTAGCTCTACTCTTACATCCATAATTGATTGTATTTAAGGATTTGATTTTTCTCAAATGTCTACATAATAAACCTTCTTTGTTTTGCTGCCCCTCATCACAGCCCAACTTTTTAACTATCTACCAATCCTATGTTAAATCAAAACCTCTTTAATGAATTTGACATTACATTACTCTTGGTATACAGAAAATGAATAAAAACTATCTAGATTTATTTTTTTTTTATTTCTCAGAATATCCCTCATCAGCCAGTTAACAAATTAATCTTTCGAGATATGGTCTGGCATCTAAGTGAAAACCCCTTTGGATGGTTTTTTTTTTTTTTTTTTTCATATATATGAATCCCAAAACTTTGTGTTTAAGGGATCTAAATCTATTCCACTCGGACCAACATTTTGTTGATGCATTTAATATTCTTCTACATAGAATCTAATGGGCTTCTCCAACACCTTTGAATATAATGCTTAGCATTATGAGTACTTACATAGATGTTAAGCTTGCCATTGAAGTTGGAGGCCACTTCCTGAATGAGCTTCTCTCTCTGTGGTCGAGATGAAACATCACAAACCGACCCGGTGACCACAAATCCCTGACTTCGCCATTCTTCTAAGCACTGATTCAACTCTGCCTCGGTCCTGGAGCAAGTGTGCACAGCAGCTCCAAATCCGGCTAAATCATTGACTATGGCATGCCTAAACAAAGTTTCAAATGAATCAAAATTAGCAGTCAACATAAATCAAGCACGATGTTTAAGGTATAATAATGAAAACAAACCCTTTTTATCAAAAAAATAAAAAAAGAAGAAAAGAAAAAGAAAACAAACCCAATCCCACGGGTGCCACCAGTGACAAGAGCTGTCATTCCATTGAGAGACCATCTTGGTCCTCTCTTACCGCTTTGTGCTGCTGCCATTACCACTCAGTTGTCAATTCTCAGTGTCTTTCATTCAAAATGGTCAAATGGCATGTGTTGAAATGATGCGGTGCACCTCCCCTTTATGATGCTGTTTGAGACATGTTTTGTTCAATTCATCTAAACTCTAGTGGTAGATTCTAAACTGGTCCGCCACGAGTTTTGGCCCAGGTTGATTTTGTGTTTTAATGGAAGATAGAAGGGTTGTATTGATATATCTTTTTTTATGTGATATATTATAATATTTTTTTAGATTATATAAATAAAAATTAATTAAATTTAAAAATGATTAAATTTTTATTTTTATAATATTTAAAAATATCAAATTTTATTTATGTGATATTTAAAAATTTTCAATTAATTTTAGAATTTTATAGAAAAATGATCAAATTTTATCTACATAATATTCTTTGTATTTCAGAAATGATGACCAAATTTTTATTTCTATAACAATAAAAAATATCAAATTTTATTTATGTGATACCTAAAGATTTATTATTAATTTTAAGATCTCACAAAAAAATTTTTAATAATTTTCAAAATATAATTAACCTTTTTCTTTTTAATTTAACTAAACCAAAAAAATTATAATACACTATATAAGAAAAGGTATATAAATATACCCTTTTGATCAACCATTAAATTTTAAAATCCAACTTGATACTTATTAAAAACGCCACTTGTGATCCAATAAAGTAAATTTTATTATTAAATATTATTTAGTGGATCCATCCCATGTGCAATAAGAATGGAAGCACCCTAGGAAGGTGCTCTTCATGGTTGACGAGAGAGTATAAACCAATAAAAGAAGGTGATAAGAGAGTATATGAATCTATGTTATACGAATATTTTAAAATAGTCGTTGTATTTGTATTTATTACATATCATGTCGGATATAATTAAGTATTTGTAATTAATTTAAGTATTGGTAATCAATTTCAATAATCGGTAGAGACACATTATGGGAAGCAAAGGGAGGGATTTAGAGGGATTCAGTCAATTTTGTTATTAGTATAAAATTGATAAGAGATAAGAAATCAAGAATTTATAATATATTAGTAATATTAATTTAACAAAATAGAAAATATTATATATACTTTGTAAATTTAAAAAGATTTTCTTTTTGAATATTTTTTAGAAGTGAACAAATTTCGATAGAAGTTGATACAAAATTTAATTTCTTAACGATATGTTAGTAACTTATTTATAATCTGCTAGTAACATTTTTAATTTGTTGGTAGCTTTCTCAAACATTATTCAACTTTCAATTTATTTTAGAATTTTATAAATATATGTTTGTCAAGTGTCTAAAATCATGATATATAACTAAAGTAACTATATCTAAGTATTCTCATCCCTTTATTTTATAGTTTGTGACTTTTTTCTATACGCTAGTAATTTCTTTATGATATGCTGATAACTTATTCACAATTTACTGGTAATTTTTCAAATTTGCTAGTAACTTTTCCAAACACTTATCAACTTCCAAGTTATTTTAGAATTTTGTAAATATATGTCTCTCAAGTGTTCAAAATCATGATATATGATTAGAGCAACTATGCCTAAGTGTCCTCATCCTTTTATTTTATGGTTTATGACTTTGCCCTATATGCTAATAAAAAACTAAAATAATTTAGATTGGATTGATAGAAATAGTGTTTTATATTTTAATAGAAATAGAACAATAAATTAAATTTAAATCTCAACAAAACCCCCTAATTTGGGGTAACCATGAAATGAGAATTTTGCGGGATTAGTTAAAACCCCCATATATCTTTTCCTTTTAAGAACTAAAAATCGTGAGTAAGGTGCAAGTGCAACCCCATAAAACTTTTCCCTTCCCTTCTTTTTTCTCCTAAGCTAAACTCGCAAACATATTCAAAGATAATACCAATTGGGAGGACACATCTGACTATACTCAAAAGATATTAGTGGATTAGTTTCTTTCCTTAATAATAGGGAGAGAGATAGCCTTAAAAACCAAAGAAATTTTGCTAATTGAACATAAAAAGACAAAAAGTTAGATATATAGTAACAAAAAATTCGAATCAAGATAAAATACATTCATTACCTCTAAAAACAACACAAATTAGGATTTTCATGTCAAAAAAAAAAAAATAGGACTAAAAGGTTCAAAAATTTAAAAATAATTTTTGGAAAAAAAAATATAGCTTTAATTTAATATTAATCTAATATTAAATATTTAGAAATAATTTCTAATTGCTTTTTGGTATGAATCATGAACTAACATAAAAGATCCCAAAATAAAAGCAAATAAGATTTTGCATAAAATAGAAAAATTCATCAAAGCTAACATTAGGCCACTTAGAACTAGGAGAAATGCACACATTTAATATCTAACCATATCTCAAATAGAATTGGTTTCAGCGAATAATATATGTGGAAAGCTCCCAAAAAAAAAAAAAAAATACTCATGTCTCTATCTTATCATCATTAATCAAGAAGCAAGCACACAAAGCACATTGAGATTGAAATGAATTGGGCTTGGCCCAAAAAATACAGATAGAACAATAGAATTAAATAAAAATAGAAAGCATGAAATTAAGTTATATGAGAATAAGCAAAAAAATAAAACTCTTTTCCTTACAGAGACAAATAATGCCCCCTAAACCTTTAAGAGTGTGTTTGATTTATGAAAATATTTTCTATTTTTATTCTCTATTTTTATTTTCTAGAAATTATTTTCATTTTCAATATTTCAAATTTTGAAAATATGTTTGATTTGTTGTTTTCATTTGTAAGTTTTTTATATTTTACCATGGGCTCTAACCCTGACCCACCCTCTATCAAACCAGCTCTCTCCACTAAATAGACATGCAACCCTCCACTTGCTAACCGGGAAATATGCTATTTTTAGCTCTTTGTCGTCAACCTTAGAAATTAGAAAATATAAAAAGATCAATAAATTAAAAATAAAAAGCAAACCTAATAACAATCAGATCTTTCTAATGTTAACTTGAAAAATGCTTGATCCTCTATTTCTATTCATTGAATACAATCTGACAAAGAGCTATTTTTAACAACTATAATGTGTTTCTGACCACTAACTAGAGATTGTTTAACATATTCCAAGATAAATCCTGCTATAAATCAAATTCAAACTCACCCATAATTCTAGCGTGAGTCTCTAGTCAAAATTTGCCAAAAGCATGGGGTTTGTGTCACATATTGCTCCTTGCTAGGGAATTCAAAGGAGTACTATGGTCATTCCTAATACATCAATAATGAAGAGATTGAAAAACAACTTCTAGGTGTTTGATTTTGAGCTATTTGAAGAGAACATGGCCATTGGAAGTATAGATAAAAAAATATAGAAACAATCAACCTACCAAGTTTTAAAATATAGAAACAATCAACTTGCCAAGTTTTGGGGCATAGATACTTTGGGAAATAGAAATATAGAACTCATTCAAGCTTGTCACCACCGTTGTTACTATTGATTTGCACCGTTGCACTACCACCCACCACCATATCTTCATGCCATCGCCACAAAAGCATAGAGGAGAAGGCCACAGATTATGCATTTGACTGCTACAAGATGAAAGTGATTGTGTGGCTGTGTCATGTGAGATAAAACAGATTAAAGTGGTTAAAACTACAAAAATGCTATCGTGTTACAAGTGAAAACATTGAAAACAAAAAAAATGATGTTTTCAAAATTTCTAGAAATTTTGAAAACATTTTCGAAAATTGAAAATGAAAACGGTTAATCAAACTTGTTTTCTATAGCAATTTCTATTTTTTATGAAAATGAAAATAGAAAAGAAGGAAAACAAACACACTCTAAATTAGGCATATGGAGTCTTGTTGAGCAAGAAGAAGGAAACTTGATGTCATGAATATGATGCAATACTAGTGACCAGGAATAAACTAAAGTACATAATCCAAATTATTATTGTTAACTAGGGTTAAATTGTGAAATATAAGAATCGATCTCTCTCCCTTCTTCTCGAAGTAGTGTGCGCACAAAAGAGAGAAAAGAGGGAGAGTTTCCATGAACAAGAAAATAAGGTAAGCCAAAAAATTTTAAAAAAAATATTAAAAAGGTGACCCAAAGTCTTGCAAAAAAATTATAGAAAAATCACAAGGAGTTGGCAAATATTGGATCATCAAGAATCAAGGCTCAGTTAGCAAGAAATATTGGAAAACTCCCTCACATATCTCCAAATATCGCGTTTCATCTTGAGAAGTAGGGGTTTTCACTTTGTCACCTCCTTTCTTAAACTTATTAGGCCTTTCTCCACATGATCTTACATGTTCATCTCAAAATCTTTCTTATTTTTGATGAATATATGTTGTTTAGACTTGTTCATGCTTGCTGTCATATTTGATTAAACTTGACTCGATGAAAAATTTTGATGCTACAATGATCTTATTGTCATGGATTGTTGAGAATCTCGTTTATTTTGTAATTGATAAACTTTTAGAAATTACTTGAAGAATAAACTAGTGAAGGAATGAGTTTTGAGTTACTCTGTTTTTCGTTTTTTAACCAATTCCTTCACTTTCCAATGCCTACTTCAATTTGAGGATGGGATCATCACTCAAAATTCCCCATCCTTCTTCTAGACGAAACCTTGCCACCCCAAATCTAGGGAATTTACATCAATAACTAGCAAGATATCATCACCCATACATAGTTCATAATAAATTCACAATTGGAATTATTTTTTCAACACAATAACTTATCTAATTTATCATGGCAGCCTTCAAGTAGAATTAAATTTTTGTGTACATTTTATAGGGATGAAGATAGCCAGTGTATGCATTTTGATTATATTTAAGTATTTTAAAAATTTAATTTTTATAATTATCTTCCAAATTATAAATATAATTAATTCATATATAAAAAAATTCATACCAAAAATATATTACAATTGACTCATATTAACACAAAGTCACAAACTAATGGTTTATATCAAAACAAAGTTCATTTTGTTCCATACTTTACAATCTAAAGTAGATTAGTTGCAATAACAAAAGGTACAAATAAATCGAGATAACTCCTTCGTCAAAAGCGTCGCGTGCGGGTGTGACACAAAATCATGTATTTTAGCCTCAAATCCGAAGATAGATGGAAAAATGAAACATGCAAAGTGGATGGTAACATTATCCACATCCACACATGGTAGCTGTCACGGTTTGTCTGTGTGAGTTGCTCCTGTAATTGTAACTCTAGGGAATGGCTCTTCGTCTCAACGTCTCATTGTGTTCCACTTCTACTTCTAAACCTTATCATCATTTCAAAAGCTCCACTTCTTCTCCTCCTCTTTCTCCTTTCAGACTCAACTTCAACAAGCAACAGTTCCGTCAAAAGCATAATCACCAAGCCTCTCAGAAGCTCACATTTTCATTGGGTGAATCCGTGTCTAGTGCCACCCTTGTTGCTCTCCTCTCTGCTTCTTTGTTCTTTGTTGATCCCGCACTTGCATTCAAGGTTCTAATAACTGACCATTTTCTAGTTCATATATGAGAATTCTAACCCTGGTTGT
The DNA here is from genome assembly GCA_031439585.1 of Pterocarpus macrocarpus. Lineage (NCBI taxonomy): Eukaryota > Viridiplantae > Streptophyta > Magnoliopsida > Fabales > Fabaceae > Pterocarpus > Pterocarpus macrocarpus. The sequence continues at coordinate 35,136,983 of CM062518.1, read as the reverse complement.
TCAACCTAATTAGTTGTGTGTTTGTGTGTTTTTTTTTTTTTTGTGTTAATGAATAATAATGAGTATGGTGAACACAGGGTGGGGGCCCATATGGGCAAGAGGTGACAAGGGGACAAGATCTCTCTGGGAAGGATTTTAGTGGCAAGACTCTGATCAAGCAAGACTTCAAAACGGTACAACCTTTTTTTTTTTTCCCTGAAAAATTAAGTTAATTTGATGATGGGGTCAAATGTGAATGTGGTGCTTTTGATGAAATTCTAATAACAAGTTACCTGTTACATGTTGCAGTCCATACTGCGACAAGCCAATTTTAAAGGTGCAAAGTTGATAGGTGCTAGCTTCTTTGATGCTGATTTAACAGGTTTGGCTGGCAGCAGATAATATAATGAATATAGCAATAATACAACTTTTCCGCACTAATAGTTATTTACATTTATTCTTTCCCTACCTCTCTTGTTTTCAGGTGCTGATCTTTCAGAAGCTGATCTTAGAAGTGCAGATTTTTCCTTGGCAAATGTGACAAAGGTAATGCTTTTCCTGTATTAATTGGGTGATGTTGTGTGTTCATTATGCTAGGATGATCTAACGGATTAAATTTTGAACCGTTTGCGTAAGGCCATCATGAATTTGTTATTATTCTTGTTGATGTAGCCCTTACTCCACTATGCTGCAGTTTATTTCAGTTTTAATGTCTGAAAATTTCTTTGTTCTATTGTGTAATGTACTCAACTTCCAAATTTTGCGTAATAGCAGCGGCTCAACATCTGAACAAGATAGGATTAAGAATAAGTATATTAGAGAGAAAGTTGTGATGGAATCTATTGTAGAAAAGATGGCAAAATCTCGCCTCAGGTGATTTGGTAATGTCTGCAGACGAACTATAAAAGTCCCATTAGGGAGAGTAATTTAGATGGAGGGTAGCTCAATAGTATAGGGAGATTGAAAAAAAATTATAGGTGAATGAAACCATTAAGAAAGATTTAAACTTAAATGATTTGACTATAGATATGATTTATGATAGGATACTTTATCACGTCATTTGATACATCTAGCCAGCTCCACTTAATAGGACAAGGCTTGGTAGTAGTAGCAGTAGTAGTAGTAGTTGTTAGCAGTGACCAAACATATAGCATTTGTATGAGTGATTATACCCTTACTCAGCCATCTGATCAATTGTTGTCTGTCCCTTTGTTAAATTATTTAAAGAAGAGATAAATATTATCAATAGTCGCTGTGAAATTCAATACAAAATAAGCAAACATAGGCTTTAAGGTATAAGAGAGTAAATGCAGACAAATCTGTTCTAAAAGAAATTAAAGCACTACTAAGGAACGTGGATTCTTCTGCCAACTCATTCGTGGTTGGTTCGTAAAAAATGCTTCCTGGCACATAGCATCTCTCTTTAAAGAATCCAGTTTACATAATTATGATGGATAATTGGCATAACTGTCCTCCATCTACAATTAGACAGTATGGTAAATTGCATATAGAGATAATGGTAAAGGATGTTGATTATTTGATGCTAACAACGTCAACTTTTATTTTAGTCGATGCTGAAAAAGTGCTTCACTCCATTGTAAATAATGAATCTTTTCTTCTGCCATTTCACAAAATTGATCCTGTTGGCTTCTGCATGGCATGGCCACTTTCTGCAGGCAAATTTAAGCAATGCTAACTTGGAAGGTGCACTTGCAACAGGAAATACATCTTTTAGGGGATCAAATATTACGGGCGCGGGTATGCAGTAGCACCACTTAACTATTATGTACAGCTAGTGGAATCTAAAGGGAAATTTGGTTTTAAAAAAGTGCATTTATCTGATAATAGCTTTTAACTCATTAAAGGCTGAATATTGGTATTGGCTGGTGATCAATTAACAAATTTATAGTTCCGAAACCTGGCTATAGAAAGATAGGGCTTAGAGAGAAATAAGAAAGCATGTAAGAGAGGAAAAACGATGGGAAACAAATTCGTGAGCAAATAATCCTGAATCCATCATTACTGAAAAGAACCCTCTAGGCAAACCCCAGTACATCTTCATATTATTAGAATGTATGGTTACCAAATTATCCTCATTCCAACAAACACAAATTTTATTAGGAAGCTCTGTTTGAACTATATTTGTGATTATGTTTGTTGTATGTATACTGCACTAATAACCATATTACAATGACTTTTGTGATTATAATATAAAACCTGGATAGTTGTTCCAAAGTTAGCTGCAAATTACTTAAGAATTGATAACTTCCCTTCATATTCTTTTTACATCCAATCACTAACAAATTTGCAGTAAACTTTGTATACTCAACATTCAGTCTAGATGTACGAGTATAGATTAGAATAACAATTAGTGCACTGCAATCTACCAGCATAAGTTCGGTTGCTATATGCTTGGATATAGAAAAGACATGATAAGCTTGTGCAGAAGATACAACTGAACTAATTTATGTAATAATAAGAATGTTCAGCAACAACCAAGTATTTTTCCATTATGTTTGGTCGCCTACTTTTAATAATAACAACATTAAATAATAATATTATTTATTACTGACAATAGCTACAAGTAGAAACATGGATCTTAATCTTAGCTGAATGTCAAGATATTAGCACCACAAGAGTGAAGATTTACGACATCATTTAACTTTTGATGTTATGAAACTTATACTATGAGTCAAGTTAATCAATGGTTTGCCTGTTATCTTGATCGGAGCCAGACTTCACGGATGTGCCCCTAAGAGATGATCAGCGTGAATATCTCTGCAAAGTTGCAGATGGGTGAGATTATGTTTCTATATTTTACGATTATTTTATTATCTGAATATGCTTCATCAGTAACCAATTTGTTTCTGGTGACAGAGTGAACCCAACAACTGGAAATGCTACGCGTGATACATTGTTGTGCAATTAGTATTCCATTGCTGAGGAGTATATATTGTTAGATTGAATCAGAGGGCTAGATAAAGATGCTGCATCTCGAACTGCAACTTTTGAGTTTGCTAAATAAACTCGTTATACATTCATGTTTTATTCATTTCAAGTCGTGTATAGCATACTGCATATCACGCCAACTCCATTTATTGGTACAGGACTCGTTGTTGTTTTATAATATACTCCATATCATGTCAAAGCCTCAAAGGTAGAAGAAAAGAAGTGACACTTGCAAAGTGCAGCATCGTCCTCTTCAAACTATATGCATTCCTGCAAACCACTTTTGGTTTCATAAGGGACCAAAGCTTTTTTTTTTTTTGTTTCCATGAATAATGATTAATGAAGCTCGATTTTCACCTTTTGGTAAGGTGCAAACAGAGCGTGGTATTAAAGAAACATAAAATGGTACGATGAAGGAATAAGAACGAGCCAAGTGGAATAAAATTATTGCTCCTTTAATCTTAATTAAATTACGTCCTTTCTTGTAAGATGAACTTGTTTTTCTCATCTTCATTGCCAGCACTCTTTTTATTCTCGTTTTCAGCCTCATCTCTGTGTGTCTGTCTGTCTCTCTCTCTCTCTCTCTCTCTTAAAAATCATTCAAATGAACGTAACTTTTCAGTTTTTCTTTTTTTTAACTGATAGGTGATAACTGTCTACATGACGGGTATACCTAATTCTGTAGAAATTCACTTTTATATATTATTTCATATTGCGCTATGCAAAAATAAACGATACCAAATTGAAATTTGGATAATAAAAATTGCTGCTTAATTGTTTTTTTTCTTTGTTATATATTATATTTAGTCTTTATGGCCGGCCATATTGTATATAGTTTTCACAGTAACATTATGAACTAGAGACAATTTGTTTTATATGAAAATTTTTGAGAAAATTAAATGGCACAACTTTTCCTTTGTTAACTTAATAAAAACCACATCATACAGTGGTACGTTAATTTCTACGTGTAAGAATTTATATTGAATTTGACTTTAAATATAATTTATAATTGGATATTATAATTCAAATAATTGACCTTAAATCCTAAACCTAAATAGGGATTCGATCCCCATTTATCTATCCTCTTTTTGATTTCTCCTATCTCTAAGCTTCTTAAAATTGAATAAAAAGGAGTTTACATATATATATATATATATAAACTGTGGGATGATATATGGATATGTTTCTTTGTAGTGATAAATTTTGCCCTTTTAGTAAATGATGCATAGCTTAATGGTTGTCTCATATATATCTTATTAAGTCTTAGATATCCCTCATAGTCAACTCTCATTCACCCTCTCTTTGTCTTTGTTAAAAAAAAAAGAAAAAAATTTCCCTCTCAACAATTGCCAAGTATATACTCATAATAATACACAAAGTTACAAAGACTTTGATTTTTTTTGTATATTAATAATAATGAAGTTTGAACTTAAAACTTTATATATACTTCCTAAACCCCTTTATACTAGACCATTTCTGGTGACTTAAAAAAAAAAAAAAAACTTTGATTTTGTGAAGCAATCAGTAATTGAGTAATACAATATTACAATACACAGGGAAAACGTTAAAATGGAGGCAAACAAGAGATTGTTACAGTAATTTGTGGTTAGTACAAGGGTACATAAACAAATTCACATACAAATAACAGAACGAAAAGAGAGAGAACTAGAAGGCCCCGACAACAGCAGGGAGGGGGAGCTTCTCAGCAGAACCCCCGTGATATTGATTTCCAATTCCATACTCCTCCGGCCAATGTAATCCCACCACCACCACCACCACCACCACCAGCAGCTCCGATTTCTGCTCTCAACTCACTTCCTCGGTAAGTTTCCATTTTTCTTCTTCTTCTTCTTGGGCTCCCATCTCTGTTTCCATCTTAATTCTCAACTTCTTTTTTCTTTGGGGGTGTCATTATGAGAATTTTAACTTTGACATAGTTTTTGGGACCCCTTTGTATTGAATTTTGATTTGATTCCAAATGGTTCATGTCTAACGGATTACATCATTATTGGTATGCTAAGAGGATTGTCAAGGAAGTGGATTCAATCAGAAGGGTCAGATTTAATGGTAGATCTAAGGTTTATATTTTTTAATTTATTTATAATTTGTTTTTGGCAATTTGATCATTTGATGCTATAGGTTTGAAGCTGTATTATGGATACATCTGGATTAATTCCCATCCTGAAGTGGGTTAATTTTTTTTTTTTTTTTAATGGATGTGCAACCTCTTTGCCTCTAATGTGATCTTTCCATGTCCCAGTGTGGTTTTCTAAAAATGCCTTTGAAGTTTAAAGTTCGCAGATGAAATTTTTAACTGAGTTAAAGGAACCCATTAACCTCTAATCTACACGATTAAATGAGTGATTGTACTTATCGAGCTTATTTTTCTCATTTCTAAACTACGACAAATGGAATTGCCGGATTTCAGTTGGTGGTGGAAACTTAAAATGTTACTGTTGGTTGTAGATTGAGAAACACTGTTAGTCTCTGCTACTGATCTGTCTTGTGGCCCAAACATTTTGTGTCTTCATCAAGGGCAAGGCATAACAACATTGGTTAGTTACTATATTGATTTGGGAGTCAGTGTGAGTCAATTTCCTGTGGAAACTGTATGTGTATGTATTAATTATTTTTTATGTGGTCTGCTTATTTATTAACTATGTATATGCTGCCTTGATGGACTTCTCTAGGCTCAACAGAAGTGGGTCCACAGGATCTGTTTCACATGTTTGTTAGTTGTAACTGTGTTGAATTTGGACTATATGTGTTACCCATGCTTCATTGGAGGCATGAACATGTGAAAACCCTTATAACTCCACTGATTGTCTCTTTAGACATTGCTTTTCCTAGGGCTTTTGTTCATCTCAGCATTCTGTTGGTATATGTCAAGCTGGTCCATTTGACAAAATGGGACATCTAAAGATGCAGATGCAAACTGGTATCAATGCAATAAAAGATCAATCTGGGCAAAGTGATGCCGGATATATTAACGAAACTACTATAGCATGCATGATCAATGCTGAAATTGGAGCTGTTTTGGCAGTCATGCGAAGAAATGTTAGATGGGGAGTTCATTATATGTCAGATGATGACCAATCGGAGCACTTTCTCGTTCAGTCTTTGAAGGCATTAAGGAGGAAAATTTTCTCATGGCAGAATCAATGGCATTCCATCAACCCTGCCCTGTATCTCCAGCCTTTTCTGGATGTGATTCAATCAGATGAAACTGGTGCTCCAATTACTGGTGTTGCTTTGTCATCTGTTTACAAGATCTTAACCCTGGATGTGATTGATCAAGACACTGTCAACATTGGGGATAGCATGCACTTGGTGGTTGATGCTGTCACAAGTTGCAGATTTGAGGTGACTGATCCTGGATCAGAAGAAGTGGTATTAATGAAGATATTACAAGTTCTTCTAGCATGTGTGAAGAGTAAAGCATCTGTAATGTTGAGTAACCAACACATTTGCACCATAGTAAATACTTGTTTCCGTATAGTTCATCAAGCAGGAACCAAAGGTGAGCTGTTGCAGCGGATAGCACGGTACACAATGCATGAACTTGTTAGGTGTATATTCTCTCACCTTCAGGATATTGACAACACAGAGCGTTCATTGATAAATGGGAGCTCTTCTTTAAAACAAGAGGTATACCATTTGTGTTACCATTGTCCTTTTTGGTTGCATTCTTCACTTTTTCATGTGATTATTTTGTCACTTGCTGTGGAGTCTAGAAATTGAATGGAAAAATTAAGAACTTTGGGTGGGGATAAGGTTCTTATTTATGCTGGATTTCTTGTTCTGCTATTGTTTGTAATCCTCAGCTTACAAAATGTGAAATTGTTGAAAAGGAAAACTTCCTTAACTTATCTACTCTGTTTACATTACTGTTTATTATTATTGTAGAAAAGGTATTTTTCTATATCTTAATAGGTTACAAAGGCCAAAAATATATAGGCCTGTGAAGAATCTGCACAACTGATTCTATTCCTAAGTAAAGGAGGAAGCAATCTCCTCTTAAATAGGAAAATAAATCAAAGATATTGACTACCTAATAAAGAAAATATTCTATTCTTTCTAATTTATACAAATAAGAAATTAAGTAGAATATTCTGATGTCAGAATATCCTTCCAAATATAGTCGCTGATTACCAACACTCCCCCTCAAGCTGGGTGGTAGATGTCTACCACGCCCAGCTTGGACCTTAGAATCTCATAGGTGCTTTTCGGAAGACCTTTAGTTAGAATATCTGCAGTTTGTTGATTGGATGGTGTGTACTCTAGACTAGCAACCCCACTTTCAATCTTTTCTTTTATAAAATGGCGATCAATTTCCACATGTTTGGTTCTATCATGATGAACTGGATTTTTGGCAATACTGATGGCAGCTTTGTTGTCACATAGGACCTTCATAGGGTAGGTTGAGGATATTTTGAGCTCCTTAAGCATTCTTTGGAGCCATATCCCTTCACAAATACCGTGAGAAAGAGCTCTGAACTCTGCCTCAGCACTGCTTCTAGCAACTACCGGTTGCTTTTTGCTCCTCCATGTGACCAAATTTCCCCAACCATATGAACAATAACCTGTGGTGGATTTTCGGTCAGTGACTGATCCTGCCCAATCTGCATCAGTGTACACCTCAGTGTCTCTATTAGAATTCCTTGCAAAGTGTAGTCCTCTGTCCGGGGTCCCCTTTAGGTATTGGAGGATTCGGTTTACAGCCTTCATGTGAAGCTCAATGGGATTGTTCATAAACCGACTTGCCATACTTACAGCAAAGCCAATATCAGGCCTTGTGTGAATTAAATAGATTAGTTTTCCCACAAGTCTTTGGTACCTGTCCTTGTTGGCTGGAGGACTCTCGTCTTCTACCCCACCTTTCTTTGCTGGATCCGTTGGGGTGTCAATTGGCTTGCACCCCAATATACCAGTTTCTTTCAAAAGATCCATGGTATACTTTCTCTGGGACATGGAGATTCTGCTTCTTGATCGAGCTACCTCCATTCCTAGGAAATGCTTTAGTTTTCCTAGATCCTTTACTTCAAATTCCTTAGCCAGGAGCTTCTTGAGCCTTTCAGTTTCTTCAGTGTCATAACCAGTGATGACTATGTCGTCAACATACACGATGAACAATGTTATTTTTCCTTCTAGTGAGTGTTTAACAAACATTGTATGGTCTGTTTGACACTGAACAAAGTCATTTCCTTTGACAACTCGGGTTAGCCTTTCAAACCATGCCCGTGGTGATTGCTTGAGCCCATATAAGGACTTGTAAAGTTTGCACACTTTGCCTGCTATTCTTGGGGTCTCGAGCCCAGGGGGAATGTTCATGTGGACTTCTTCTAGCTCGCCATTGAGTAATGCATTATTGAAGTCAAGTTGGTGCAAAGGCCAGTCAAGATTTGCTGCAAAAGATAGAATAACTCAAACTGAATTTAGTTTCGCCACTGGAGCGAAGGTCTCTTCATAGTCTATACCATAGGATTGTGTGAATCCTTTGGCTACTAGACGTGCTTTGTACCTGTTAATACTACCATTAGCATTGTACTTAACAGAGAAGATCCATTTGCATCCAATAGTTTTCTTTCCTTCTGGCAAGGTCGAAATTTCCCATGTTCCACTTTTCTCTAAAGCTTGAACTTCCTCTTTTACAGCTGCTGTCCACTTTGGGTTTTGTAATGCTTCATGTATGTCCCTTGGTACTTGAATGCTATCAATTGCTGTCACAAAGGCTCTATGGTTTGGTGACAATCTATCATAAGACACAAATTTTCCAATAGAGTGTTGAGTGCAAGATCTCACACCCTTTCTAACAGCAATGGGCAGATTAATATCTTCTTGGGTAGAAATTTCAGCTTGTGAGGAAGTAGAAAAAGTGTTGCCTTGGTGAGTTTCTCTAGGCTTTGATATTCGGTTAGATTCCTGACCTTGCCTTGGAAGTGTGGAAGGCTCTTGCTCCGTTTGGGTTTTCTGTCTTCGTGAGTATACAAGAAGTGGTTTGTTTGCTTGTGCATTAGGCCTTTTATTTGTTGCCTCAGGTTCTGCTGTTTTCTTTTCTAGTATTGCTGTTTCATTTTCTGGTTCAGTTGCTTCAGGTTCAGTTAGGCAGCTGGTTTCCAGGTCTGGTTCCTCATCATACACAGCTGCATTTTGTTCTTCTTCAAGGATGCTAGTGTCCCTGAATTTCCAAAACTAAAAGTCATGTCTTCTCTCCCCGTGAGTTTCTATTTTGGGAAAAAATGGCTTGTCCTCATAGAAGGTGACATCCATAGAGTGATAAAACTTTTTCGTGGAGGGAAAATAACATTTGTAGCCCCTGTGGTTTGGTGAATAACCCAGAAAAATGCAAAGTATTGATGTAGGGTCAAACTTGCTTCGGTTCGATTGATGATTATGGACAAAGGCAGAGCACCCAAATAGTTTAATCGGTATATGTGTGAAAGGGCGAATGTTTGGGAAGAAGGTTTGAAGGGTGGAGTGAGGAGTGTTGTAGTTTAGGACTTTTGAGGACATTCGGTTTATAAGTAGGTGGCTGTGAGGACAGCATCTCCCCAAAATTTTGAGGGGACATTAGTGGCCAATAATAATGATCTAGCAACTTCCAAGAGATGACGGTTCTTCCGTTCGGCAACTCCATTTTGTTGTGGAGTGTTGACACATGAGCTTTGATGAATAATGCCATGTTTTTGGAAATAGGAACCAAGGTTAGAATTGTAGTATTCCCGTCCATTGTCCGTTCTGAGCACTTGGATGCTTGTCTGGAATTGTGTCTTTATGGTGTTGTGGAAGTATTCAAAAATTTTCCCTACCTCTGATTTTTCCTTCATGATAAACACCCACGTTGTTCTTGTGTGGTCATCAATGAATGTGATGAACCATTTAGAACCAGTGATATTGTTGATTCGAGAGGGTCCCCAAACATTACTGTGGATTAGGGAGATTGGTTGAGATGGTTTGTATGGTTGTGCAGGATAAGTGTTTCGAGTATGCTTAGCAATTTGACACACATCACATTGGAAATTTTTTGAATTTTTATTGAACAAGGATGGAAATAATTTTTCCAAATACATGAAATTTGGATGATCTAGGCGATAATGCCATAACATAACAGACTCAGCCTTGGGTAAGGTTGCTACACAAGCAGATTTTGATCCTTCTTGGTTACTCTTGGAGTCATCAACCCGTAGGAGATAGAGCCCCACACATTCTTCAGCACTGCCAATCTTCTTCCCCAAATCCAAAGCTTGAAATTCACACAAATGAGGCTGGAATTTAGTAACACAATTCAGATCTTTGGTTAGTTTGCTTATAGATAGCAAGTTACAATCGAGTTTAGGAACGAAGAGAACATCCTTTAAGATGATATCCTTGGACACCATAACCGATCCTTTACCAACCACTTTAAAATGAGTACCATTTGCTATTCTAATTGTGGCATCTTCATGACAGGGATAATACTTGCTGAATGTATTAATATCCCCCGTCATGTGGTCAGAGGCTCCTGAATCCACAATCCAATCTGATGTTCTTCCTTTGCATGCTGATAAAGCATTTAAACAGTTACCTTTTTGTGCCAAAGAGGTAGTGCTGCTGGTACTTTCTGTTTTCATGCTCTGATGAAGGAGTTTTTGTAACAGCTCCATCTGTTCCTTGCTAAAGGGGCTGATTTCAGGTGCAGTATTTTTTGTTGTGTCTTCTAGTATGTGGAAAGAGGCTGAGTTGCCCCTATTTTCTCTGCTTTTGGGCTTGCCATCTGCTGGTTTTCCATGGAGGAACCAGCATGTATCCTTTGTATCACCTGTCTTCCTGCAATGTTCGCACCAAGGCCTGAATTTTTTCTGTTGATAGTTTGGCCGTGACCCCTTTGCAGCCAAGGCTGAGTTTTCAGACATTTGAACAGCACGAGGGTCTCCTAGCATGATCTTCCTTCGGCTTTCTTCTCTTCTGACCGCAGAGAAAACTTCTCGAACCTTTGGAAGTGGTTTCTTCCCAAGTATCCTTCCACATACTTCATCAAGGTCTTTATTTAGACCAAGGAGGAACTTATAGATTCGGTCCTTTTCTACAAGGGACTTGTATTGTATACTATCTTTTGCGCAGCTCCATTTAGTCTCCTCGTAGATGTCCAACTGCTGCCAATATTGCGTGAGAGTATTAAAATACTCTGTGACAGTTGAGATACCTTGTATTAAGTCATGAATGAGACTCTTGATCTCAAAAATGGCTGAGGTGTTGTCCACATCTGAGTAGGTCTCTTGTGCTGCATCCCATATTTCTTTTGTAGTGCTGAAATACATAAAATCTTCTCCAATTTCATTAGTCTTGGTGTTTAGCAGCCATGACATTACTTGGCTATTTTCCAGCTTCCAGGTTTTGCGTTTGGCTTCATTCTTTTCTGGTTTCTTGACTTTACCAGTAATATACTCCTCCTTTCCCTTTCCTTGTAGGAAGAGACGGATCGATCTGGCCCATTGGGTGTAGTTGTGGCCATTCAGTTTGTGGCCTGTGATTGGGATGTTTGTTGCCTTGATTGGAGTGGCTAGGACAGCGCCGCCAATCTCCATCTTGGCCTCTCCTTCTGGTTTTTCGCCTTTGTCAGCCATGGGACAGAGGGGTGTTTTGGTGATGGTTCAGATCAAGCTCTGATGCCATGTAGAAAAGGTATTTTTCTATACCTTAATAGGTTACAAAGGCCAAAAATATATAGGCCTGTGAAGAATCTGTACAACTAATTCTATTCCTAAGTAAAGGAGGGAACAATCTCCTCTTAAATTAGAAAATAAATCAAAGATATTGACTACCTAATAAAGGAAATATTCTATTCTTTCTAATCTATATAAATAAGAAATTAAGTAGAATATTCTGATATCAGAATATCCCTCCAAATATAGTCGCTGATTACCAACAGTTATAAGATTTTCAATTTCCATTAACTTCTTGTTCCCAACAAATTGTATGCTGCCAATAAATACAGTGTTTGACCAGCTGATCATATACCTGGCTTGTTAATCTGTAGAATTGCCTAAAATGAACTTAGACCTCTCTTCCTGCTTTCCCTTAAGATGCAAGACAGCAAAAATAAGAAGGGGGTCTAGGTACATGACCTAGAAATCTTCTATATAGATTATCTGGAAATTACCAGGAAACAAGAAAAATGCTTGGAATAATATTTACCAGTGAAAAAATAAGTTGTACTGAGTCAATATACAACCATGATTGACTCACTGCTGTCCTGCACCACCTTCATGCACCTCCAGAGAAAGGAGGGGGAAAAAAGAAAAAAGAGAAGCTATGAGTCTTCACTGGCTGCATATGTGTTGTTATTGGTTAGGGTTAAAGAATTCTCTTAACAGATAATTACAAATACTGATATTTACAGTCAAATATGCAAATTCTCAAAGGTAATATTTTAATTGTTTTACTGGAATAAACAATTTTGCTGGTGTAAAACTGAATTTTCAGACCCAGGATATGGATAAATTTGTAAATGTAATTACTGATTTCTATTTTTCCAGACCAGTGGACAGAATAATGAGCATACTTTGGCTAGCAGACAGTTGGAGAAAGGGAGCCAGAATTCTGCATATGATGGTCAACCATTAGGAATTGCTTCCAGTGCTGCAAGTGTTGTGATATCAACTGTAACAGATGAAAACACAGCGATTGCTAGCAATGGCAACGAGACTGATCCACATGAATTACAGCTTATGACTGAACCATATGGGGTTCCCTGTATGGTGGAAATTTTTCACTTCTTGTGTTCTTTGTTGAATGTCGTTGAGCATATGGGAATGAATCCTAGATCAAACACAATAGCATTTGATGAAGACGTGCCTCTTTTTGCCTTAACTTTGATTAATTCAGCCATAGAGTTGGGAGGGCCTTCCTTTTGCCGTCACCCAAGATTACTGAGCTTAATTCAGGATGAATTATTCCGCAATCTTATGCAATTTGGTTTGTCAATGAGCCCTCTTGTACTTTCAATGGTGTGCAGCATTGTTCTCAATTTGTATCACCATCTTCGTATGGAACTCAAGTTACAGCTAGAAGCATTTTTTTCTTGTGTAATTTTGAGGCTTGCACAAAGCAAATATGGGGCGTCAGATCAGCATCAGGAGGTTGCCATGGAGGCCCTTGTTGATTTTTGCAGGCAAAAAACATTCATGGTAGAGATGTATGCTAATTATGACTGTGACATAACTTGTAGTAATGTCTTTGAAGACATTGCTAATTTGTTGTCCAAAAGTGCATTTCCTGTGAACAAGCCATTGTCTTCCATGCATATTCTTGCTTTGGATGGTCTTATTGCTGTCATGCAGGGAATGGCTGAAAGGATAGGCAATGGGAGTGTGAGTTCAGAACATTCTCCTGTGAATTTTGAAGAGTATATTCCATTCTGGCTGGAAAAGTGTGAAAATTTTGGTGATCCAAATGTTTGGGTTCCTTTTGTCTGCCGTAGAAAGTACTTCAAGAGAAGATTGATGATTGGAGCTGATCACTTCAATCGTGATGTTAAGAAAGGTCTTGAGTTTCTCCAAGGAACACATCTTTTGCCTGATAAACTTGATCCCCACAGTGTTGCCTGCTTTTTCAGATGCACTGCTGGATTGGATAAGAATCTCATTGGTGATTTCCTAGGAAATCATGATGAATTCTGTGTTCAGGTTCTTCATGAATTTGCTAGAACATTTGACTTCCAAAACATGACCTTAGACACAGCCCTGCGTCTATTTTTGGAGACTTTTAGGCTTCCTGGAGAGGCACAGAAGATACATAGGGTGCTTGAAGCTTTCTCTGAGAGATATTATGAGCAATCACCACATATCCTTGTTAACAAGGATGCTGCTCTCGTGTTATCATACTCAATTATATTGCTTAATACCGATCATCACAATGTGCAGGTCAAAAAGAAGATGACAGAAGAGGATTTTATCAGGAATAATAGGCATATTAATGGTGGCAATGATCTGCCTCGCGAATACCTGTCAGAGATTTACCATTCAATTTGTAAGAATGAAATCCGCACAACCCCTGAACCAGGTTTTGGATTTCCTGAAATGACCCCAAGTCGGTGGATTTCTCTAATGCACAAGTCCAGAAAAACTGCTCCATTTATTGTATCTGATTCTAGAGCATACCTTGATTATGATATGTTTGCCATATTGTCAGGCCCAACAATTGCTGCCATTTCTGTGGTATTTGATAATGCAGAAAATGAAGAGATATACCAAACTTGTATTGATGGATTCTTAGCTGTTGCCAAGATATCAGCTTACTATCATCTTGAAAATGTACTTGATGATTTGGTTGTGTGTCTCTGCAAGTTCATTACCATTTTGGATCCATTCTCAGTTGAGGAATCTGTCCTAGCCTTTGGAGATGACACAAAAGCAAGAATGGCAATTGAGACAGTTTTCACTATTGCAAATAGGTATAGTGATTACATCCGCACAGGGTGGAGGAATATTCTTGATTGCATCTTAACATTGCACAAGTTAGGCCTTCTTCCTACTCGTTTGGCCAGTGATGCAGCTGAGGAGTCCGAGCTTTCTACAGAAACTGGACATGGGAAGCCTAATTCCACCTCCTTATCATCAACTCATCTTCCATCTATTAGTACTCCAAAGAGATCCTCTGGATTGATGAGTAGGTTTAGCCAACTCTTATCTCTTGGCACTGAAGAGCCTAGAACAGTACCAACTGAAGAACAACTTGTTGCTCATCAGCAAGCCATGCAAACAATTCAAAAGTGTCACATTGACACCATATTCACTGAGAGTAAATTTCTGCAAGCCGAATCTTTATTGCAGCTTGCCAAAGCACTCATTAATGCTGGAGGTCGACCTAGGAAAAGTAACAGCATATCTGAGGGTGAAGATACTTCAGTTTTCTGCCTGGAGTTACTAGTAGCAACCACTCTGAATAACAGGGACAGAATTGGACTTCTATGGAAGGGTGTTTATGAGCACATATCCAATATTGTTCAGTCAACTGTGATGCCTTGTGCACTGGTAGAAAAGGCTGTTTTTGGGCTTCTACGGATTTGTCATCGCTTACTTCCCTACAAAGAGAGCATTGCTGATGAACTTTTGAGGTCCCTGCAACTTGTCTTGAAGCTTGACGCCCGGGTTGCAGATGCATATTATGAACAGATCACTCAAGAAGTCAGTCGCCTTGTGAAGGCAAATGCTTCTCATATCAGATCTCAGTTAGGATGGCGCACAATTACATCACTTCTTTCCATCACTGCTCGACACCAGGAATCATCTGAGGCTGGATTTGATGCACTGTTGTTCATTATGTCTGATGGAGCCCACCTGCTTCCTGCAAATTATATTCTCTGTGTTGATGCCGCAAGGCAGTTTGCTGAGTCTCGTTTAGGACAGGTAGAGCGGTCCGTAGTTGCGCTAGACCTTATGGCTGGTTCCGTCAATTGCTTAGAAAAGTGGATTAGTGATGCTAAGCAAGTGGCGAAACAAGAGGAAGTAGAGAAGATGTTGAAGGATATTGGGGAAATGTGGTTGAGGCTAGTGCAGGGAATAAAGAAAGTATGTTTGGACCAGAGAGAGGAGGTTAGAAATCACGCACTGTTATCTTTGCAGAAGTGCTTGACAGGAGGTTTTGGGATTCATGTCCCAACTGATTTGTGGTTACAGTGTTTTGATCAAGTGATTTTCACTGTGGTGGATGAACTGCTTGAAATTGCTGAGGAATACTCTCAAAAGGAATACCGGAACATGGAAGGGACACTTAGTCTTGCCTTGAAGCTCTTGTCTAAGGTTTTCCTCCAGTTACTCCACAAACGATCACAATTGACAGACTTCTGCAAAGTATGGGCTGATGTGCTTGGCCGTATGGAAAAATATATGAAGGTGAAAGTTAGGGGAAGGAGAAGCGAGAAGCTTCAAGAGCTTGTGCCTGAGCTCCTGAAGAACACTTTGTTTGTTATGAAATCAGGGGGCATACTGGTGCAGAGAAGTGGCGTAGGTGAAAATAGTTTGTGGGAACTGACATGGCTACACATGAAGAACATTGCTCCATCATTGCAGTCCGAGGTGTTCCCTGATCCAGATTCAGAGCATTTGCAGTCGCAGCACAAACAGAATGAAACAGTTGACTCAAACACCTCTGTTCCTTCAAATGAAAACGTGAGCCAAGATGGCGCTGGCATTGGTTAATTCTAGCTGCAGTGCATTGCCTAGGCTACCTGAATTGGTTTTTCTGTGTGTGTTGCAATGAACCCTCTATCTCAGTCCTTGATAGGTTTTCTTTTTTCTATCTTGGGTTGTTTGGGTTCTCAAGCAGATCCTGCATAATGTGACATATCTTGGAGCCGGTTGATCAGGTTAAGTCTGAACTGAAGTTGCCTATCATTTTGTTATTCCCTCTTGGATGCTTGGTACTAGACTAGTGAGATTTTTGGTTGGAGATAGATATATATATATATATATAGCTTGAGAACCATTTTAAGTGCTTTCCCTTCCCTTGTTGTCCGGTGTTTGTAGGGTCATTGAGATCCCCTCTTCTCCCAATGACTCCACAGGCAGTTACTTAACTGCAAATTATCCTCAAGTATCATTGTGTTGCTAAATTGTACAGAACTTGAGACTGTTATCTCTTAGCTCTAGCTGCGACATGTATGTTACTCGGTATGACAAACATGCAAACAACAAAGTTTTGAAATGATCATAAATATTACATGTATTTGAACGTTCAAGGTGGATATGTTTCCATTCACTTGGTGTTTTTTTACCTTGTCAAAAGGTGAATAAATTGTATTCAATCAGCTTAGGTTAGCTTAGAGTTCCAATTACAGTTTGATCATTATCTTTGTTCTTAATGGTTGACTGCCTAAAAGAAAAGCCGATGATTCAATGAATAGTCATTAAAAAAAGAAAAATGTCTGATTTAAATTTTTTAAAAAAAAAATTTTTGAGGAAAACTTTCTTAATTTAATGAAATGTTATTGTAATAGGGTTTTGTTAATTTAAAACTTTATTTTTACGTAATACTTTTTGTTTTTAAATGCTAGACAAAAACTCTAATATACTTATTGCTAAATTTATTATATTACTTGTGGCTGCTCCCTCCCCCCGCCCCCTTCTCTCTCTCTCTCTCTCTCTCTCTCTCTCTCTCTCTCTCTCTCTCTCTCTCTCTCTCTCTCTCTCTCTCTCTCTCCTCCTTTTCTCCTCTTCTTTCTTTGATGTGAACATTACTTGAGTGTCGTTCACGTCAATAACAAATTAACAATATGAATGCTTGTTTGTTTGATGTGCCATTTCTTTGCACTACTTGTGATACCAAAAAAAAATTAGAAACTGACAAGTCACTTCCGATTGATATAGGTCAAAATAAAAAGCAATAAGAGAATAGTGTATTTCAGCAGTTTATGGCTAATACAAGATAAAAGAAAAAAACCTATCTTAGGGTGTTTTTGTTTATGTTCTTTTAATAAAAAATTATTTTTTATAAAAAAATTAATTTTCATATATTTAGATGAATTTTTAAAAATAATCAAAATAATAAAAAAAATTAGTTTTTAATTTTTTTGGAAAAGCTGAAAATATTAGCTTTTAAAAAAAATTAATTTTTAACTTTTTTTATTATATATAAAATTTAGATTTCAAAATCAATTTTTTTCAAAATCTGAAATAAATGCACCCTTATTGTTATTATTATTATGAATAAAATATACTTAACACTCTTGAGGTATAAAAAATAACACTCCATCCTATTTGTTTATAAAATATACACTCCACCCCAATTCTTTAAGAATGTGTTTGAATTGATTTTTATAGAAAAAAGAATTTTTTTTTAAAAAGTGCTTTTATATGTTTTTAAGTGTACTTAAATACAACTTTAGAAAAAAAGAATACTTATAAAAAAATTTAATTTGCTAATTTTTAAGTAATAACTAACTTCTAGAAAATGTAGGAGCAAAAATTTTTTTTAATAAAGGGTTTGTTTGCTTAAGATTTTGAGAAAAGCACTTCTTCAAATTATACTAGAGTGAGAACAAGAGTGAAAAGAGAGCAGTATTTTAAAAAAATTTTAAGAATAAAATTATAATAGAGTGAAAAGGTAGTAGTTTTTAAATTTGAAGAATAAAACTATTTCTTATACTGATTTTTCTTCTAAGAGAAGCAGATCTCTATAACTTCTAAAAAAAAAAGAAAATTACTTATATTTTGCTTCTTCTTTTTTTATTTTTTTTCAAAAACACAGAAAACATTAAGAATTTCATAGTACTTTTTAAAAAAAAATTTGGAAAAAAATTACATTTGGTGTGCTAGAGAAGCACAAACAAATGTATTCAAAATTATCTTTTTGCTTTTATTTTTTCTTTTAAAGTTAAGTATTACTAAGTTGTAAAAAAATGGTAAATTAACTTTTTTTTCTACAAGTATGTTTTTTTTTCTAAAATTGTATCCAAATAAATTTTCTAAAACTTATAAAGCACTTTTCAAACAAAAAAATCAAAAAAGTAATTTTTTCCCCCGAAAAATAAAAAAAAATCAATCTAAACATATTTTTAGTAGATTGAGGTGGAATGTATATTTTATAAATAAATAGAATAGAGTATTATTTTTTGATATCTCAATAAATTTAAATATATTTTATTCTATTATTATTATTATTATTATTATTTTGCGATAAAACTAAAGAAAGAAAAATGAAAAACGGGAAAGATCGGCTTGAAGACCCCAAAGTGACTTCATGTACTGTTTATTTGTTAGAGCTCAAAAATGAAAACTTATCTTTATCTAAAGTAAAATTAGAGTCAATTTAACGCGTCTTTCCATCAATTTTCTGTCATTCGGCAGAGAACTATGTTATAATGATAGAGTTCCTCCGTTTAATGCTACAATAGTGATTTTCATTTTAATTCACTGTACATATTTTATTTTGAATTTAATATAGATACACTAATAATTTATACGTTCATTTAATCAAAATTTTATGATACAAGTGATTATATTAAAAAATTTTATTGATATAATAATTTATGATTAAATATTATATAAAATAATTTTATATTAATAATGTATTTCAATTAAATTTTTTTATTTTATTTTCTTTTATAAATTACTTATAAAAAATAAATAAAATAAAAGAAATATTGAACACCAAAAAATGGAGGAAGTAATAAGATTTGTCAAGGTTTTTCTTTCTCTTTTCCAAACGGTGCTTTGCACGGGACACAGGCTCAGTAAAGTGCTTCCGATGATGGGAGGGAGGAGGAGCAGCAACAGTACGGATTTGCTTAACGCAAACGTGAATTAGGAAACGCGACGCGAAAAAGCTTCCAAAAATCGAAGAGAGCCTCTGCGACTGAGGTATTTTTGCTTTCCCTTCCCTTCGCTGCTTCCTCTGACTCTCTTTCCAGCGAATGCTACGTTGCGGTTTTCTTTTCTCTATTCCGATGTTTCTATGTGTAGTGGAAGAGTTGGAGCCGTGCTTCTTTCTGCAGCTGAAACCAATAATCAACTTCAAATGTTGTTTTAATTTCACTTTAATTTGTACTTCATTTCTGAATTCTAGGATTTGACTCAGTGAAGAAGAAAAAAAAAAAAAAAGAGCTTCGATCAGATCTAAATCTACCAGTGCGTTTTTGAAATTTGGAGTAGCTGAAGTCATGTATATATATGTGTTTGTGTAATGTTTATAGTGTATGTTGCCTTGTCTATTCAATTTGTGGATGTTGTTTTGTTGGTGAATTGAATCTGGAAAACTCTCATGCTGTGTTTGTTTTGTTTCATTTCGTGCTTTAGTTAATTTGTTGAAATGCCGATCTCGTTGTGTATGTTGTCTCTTTGGACTTAGAATTGTGTAATTTTTGTTGGTTGTTGTGTTGTTTGAATCTCTACCAGATCCTTGCTGTGCCGTACGAAAGGATATCGTGAGAATGGGGCGTCTAAAGCTGCAGGCTGGTATCAACGCAATAGAGGAGGAGGAACCTGAGGAATGTGCTGCTACCTGTCCTAACAAGACAACTTTAGCATGCATGATTAATTCGGAAATCGGCGCTGTTTTGGCAGTCATGCGGAGAGATGATAGATGGGGAGGCCGTTATATGTCCGGTGATGATCAGCTGGAGCACTCTCTCATTCAGTCTTTGAAGGCATTGAGGAGACAAATCTTTTCATGGCACCATCAGTGGCAAGCTATCAACCCTGCCTTGTATCTCCAGCCGTTTTTAGACGTGATTCGATCTGATGAGACCGGTGCACCAATTACTGGTGTTGCCTTGTCATCTGTTTACAAGATCTTAACTTTGGACGTGATTGATCAAAATACGGTCAATGTTGAGGATGCCATGCACTCGGTGGTTGATGCTGTCACTAGCTGCAGATTTGAGGTGACCGATCCTTCTTCAGAAGAAGTCGTTTTAATGAAGATACTACAAGTTCTCCTAGCATGTATGAAAAGTAAAGCATCTGTAATGCTGAGTAACCAACATGTTTGCACCATAGTGAATACTTGTTTCCGTATAGTTCATCAAGCAGGAACTAAGGGCGAGTTGTTGCAGCGGATAGCACGGCACACAATGCATGAACTTGTTAGGTGTATTTTTTCTCACCTTCAAGATGTTGACAACACAGACCATGCATTGGTTAATGGAAGCTCTAATTTGAAGCAGGAGGTATAACATACACTTTACTGAATTTAGAGGCTAAGAAAGAGAGAGAGAGAGGCCATTGCTTGCTTATTAATTACTTCCTATTATGCAAGAATTAGTGCTAAGCTTCAGTTACTTTTCTCTGTTTGCGTTTTGATAGATCAAGGAAAGGTTTAATTGTCTGTTCTCTTGTTAGTATATTGCTAATAGAAATTACAATTTCCATAAGTTTATTGATCACAATAAATGATATAGCATTTGTTTTTGGGTGTCATATACCATTAATATTGTTTGACCTGCTGATTGTAACTGGATCATAAGTGTTCAGTACATCCTAAGACAGACTTTGCAGACCTGCCTTTCCTCTGTGTTGCCATCCCCGTCAATGAGAGAGTAAATTTGTGGTCTGAGTGTCTAGTTGGTAGGGAAAATGCCTGTCTTCGTGGATAATTGCCAATAATGCGATAGGACTGGTTCAGGATACAAAGAAATAGAGAAATAGAGCAAAAGACAGTGTGTATTCAATGGTGTTCTGGATCAGTGTGATCCAAGAACAAAGAAGATACAAAAACAGAGGGTGTTCAAGAGACCCTCAACTCTCCCCTATGCTTTCTACACAATTCTCTAACTAACTTTTCCTCTTATTCATCCTACCTATATCCTACTGATGCCCCTTTCTGTTACAACGTAAACCTTATCCCTTCCCTAACTAATTGACAATATACAGCAGAGGCCCAATTATGACTGGCCTGGTTCCTATCAGATTGACACTTAAAAAAAGTGAAATTTTCAAACATTCAAAGGGAATCTGTTAATTGTTTTGCTTAAAATGAACAGTTTTGGGTGGTCAATTAATATTTATGACATCTCATTTGTATTTTTTGATTGTTTGTGCAGACTGGGGGCCTTAATAATGAGTATGCTTTTGGAAGTAGACAATTGGAGAATGGGAGCATGAGCTCTGAATATGATAATATGACATTACCACCCAGTGCTCCAAATGTTGTGATGGGAACTGTGATGGATGAAAACATAGCTATTGCTATTAGCGGCAAGGAGGGTGTACCATATGACATGCATCTCATGACTGAACCATATGGTGTTCCTTGCATGGTGGAAATATTTCACTTTTTGTGTTCTTTGCTGAATGTTGTCGAGCATATGGGAGTTGGTCCTAGATCAAACACTATAGCATTTGATGAGGATGTGCCTCTCTTCGCCTTAACTTTAATTAATTCTGCTATAGAACTTGGAGGGCCTTCTATTCGCTGTCACCCAAGGTTGTTGAGCTTAATCCAGGATGAATTGTTTCGCAATTTGATGCAATTTGGTTTGTCAATGAGTCCTCTTATACTTTCAATGGTTTGTAGTGTTGTGCTCAATCTGTATAATCATCTCCGTACTGAACTCAAGTTACAGCTAGAAGCATTCTTTTCTTGTGTGATTTTGAGGCTTGCTCAAAGTAGATATGGGGCTTCATACCAGAAGCAGCCAGAGGTAGCCATGGAGGCCCTTGTTGACTTCTGCAGGCAAAAGACATTTATGGTAGACATGTATGCTAACTTTGATTGTGACATAACTTGCAGTAATGTCTTTGAAGACCTTGCTAATTTGTTGTCCAAAAGTGCATTTCCTGTGAATTGTCCATTGTCTGCCATGCATATTCTTGCTTTGGATGGTCTTATTGCTGTTATACAGGGAATGGCTGAAAGGATTGACAATGGATCTGTAAGCTCAGAATATTCCCCAGTGAATCTTGAAGAGTATACTCCATTCTGGATGGTCAAATGTGAGAATTATGGTGACCCAAATCATTGGGTTCCTTTTGTCCGCCGAAGAAAGTACATAAAGAGAAGACTGATGATTGGAGCTGACCACTTTAATCGTGATCCAAAGAAAGGTCTGGAGTTTCTCCAAGGAACACATCTTTTGCCTGACAAACTTGATCCCCAAAGTGTTGCCTGCTTTTTCCGATACACTGCTGGGTTGGATAAGAATCTTGTTGGTGATTTCCTAGGAAATCATGATGAATTCTGTGTTCAGGTTCTTCATGAATTTGCTGGAACGTTTGATTTTCAAGACATGAACTTAGATACAGCCCTACGTCTATTTTTGGAGACTTTCAGGCTGCCTGGAGAATCACAGAAGATACATAGGGTGCTTGAAGCTTTCTCTGAGAGATATTATGAGCAGTCACCACATATCCTAGCTAACAAGGATGCTGCTCTTGTGTTATCATACTCAATGATAATGCTTAACACAGACCAGCACAATGTGCAGGTTAAAAAGAAGATGACAGAAGAGGACTTTATCAGGAATAATAGGCATATTAATGGCGGCAATGATCTTCCTCGAGAATTCCTGTCAGAGATTTACCATTCAATTTGTAAGAATGAAATCCGCACCACCCCTGAACAAGGTGTTGGGTTTCCTGAAATGACACCAAGTCGATGGATTGATCTAATGCACAAGTCAAAAAAAACTGCACCATTTATTGTATCCGATTCCAAGGCCTACCTTGATCATGATATGTTTGCCATAATGTCAGGTCCAACAATTGCCGCCATCTCTGTGGTATTTGATCATGCTGAACATGAAGAAGTATACCAAACATGTACAGATGGATTCTTAGCTGTTGCTAAGATTTCAGCTTGCCATCATCTTGAAGATGTTTTGGATGATCTGGTAGTATCTCTGTGTAAGTTCACTACACTTTTGAACCCTTCATCAGTTGAGGAACCTGTCCTTGCCTTTGGAGATGACATGAAAGCAAGAATGGCAACTGTGACTGTATTCACTATTGCGAATAGGTATGGTGATTACATACGCACAGGTTGGCGAAATATTCTTGATTGCATCTTAAGACTGCACAAGCTTGGTCTTCTTCCTGCCCGTGTTGCTACTGATGCAGCTGACGAGTCAGAGCTTTCTACTGAAACTGTGCATGGAAAGCCTGTTACAAATTCTTTATCCTCAGCTCATATGCCATCTATTGGCACTCCAAGGAGATCCTCAGGGTTGATGGGGAGGTTTAGTCAACTCTTATCTCTTGATACTGAAGAGCCAAGATCACAACCTACTGAACAACAACTTGCTGCTCATCAGCGCACCCTACAAACAATACAGAAGTGTCATATTGACAGCATATTCACAGAGAGTAAGTTTCTGCAAGCTGAATCTCTTTTGCAGCTAGCAAGAGCACTCATTTGGGCTGCAGGGCGACCTCAGAAGGGGAACAGCACACCTGAGGATGAAGATACAGCAGTTTTCTGCCTGGAGTTGCTGATTGCAATCACTTTGAATAACAGGGATAGAATTGGGATTCTTTGGCAGGGTGTGTATGAGCACATATCCAATATTGTTCAGTCAACTGTAATGCCCTGTGCCCTGGTAGAGAAGGCTGTTTTTGGACTCCTACGGATTTGCCAGCGGTTGCTTCCATATAAAGAAAACATTGCTGATGAACTTCTGAGGTCATTGCAACTTGTCTTGAAGCTTGATGCCCGGGTTGGTGATGCATACTGTGAACAGATTACTCAGGAAGTCAGTCGCCTTGTGAAGGCAAATGCTTCTCATATAAGATCTCAGTTAGGATGGCGTACTATTACATCACTACTTACCAACACAGCTAGACACATAGAAGCATCTGAGGCTGGATTTGATGCACTATTGTTCATAATGTCTGATGGTGCCCACTTGCTTCCAGCTAATTATGTTCTTTGTATAGATACTGCAAGGCAGTTTGCTGAGTCTCGTGTTGGACAATCAGAGCGATCTTTACGGGCACTAGACGTCATGGCAGGGTCTGCCAATTGCTTGGCTCGGTGGACTAGTGAGGCTAAAGCACTGGAGGAGGAACAAGTATCTAAATTGTCACAAGATATTGGAGAGATGTGGTTGAGACTAGTACAGGGTCTAAGGAAGGTGTGTTTAGACCAGAGAGAGGATGTCAGAAATCATGCTTTATTATGTTTGCAGAATTGCTTGACAGGAACCGATGGCATTTATGTCTCTCATGGTTCATGGTTACAGTGTTTTGATATTGTGATCTTCACTCTACTTGATGACCTGCTTGAGATTGCACAGGGACACTCTCAGAAGGAGTACCGCAACATGGAAGGCACACTTATCCTTGCGATGAAGTTTTTGTCCAAAGTTTTTCTTCAATTGCTCCCAGACTTATCACAACTGACAACCTTCTGCAAGCTATGGTTAGGTGTGCTGAGCAGAATGGAAAAATATATGAAGGTGAAAATTAGGGGGAAAAGAAGTGAGAAGCTTCAAGAGACGGTTC
The DNA here is from genome assembly GCA_031439585.1 of Pterocarpus macrocarpus. NCBI lineage: Eukaryota > Viridiplantae > Streptophyta > Magnoliopsida > Fabales > Fabaceae > Pterocarpus > Pterocarpus macrocarpus. The sequence continues at coordinate 35,112,141 of CM062518.1, read as the reverse complement.
CTGAGCTGCTTAAAAACTCCTTGCTTGTTATGAAAATGAGAGGTATTCTGGCGCAGAGGTGTGCCTTGGGTGGTGATAGTCTTTGGGAACTAACCTGGCTACATGTGAATAACATTTCACCGTCATTGCAACTTGAGGTATTCCCCGAGCAGGATTCTGACCATTTGCAGAAGAAACAGGGTGAATCAGTTGGAGGTTTGGTGCCTGATAAAATGGGTCCTGTTCCTTCAAGTGAAACAGAGAGCCGTGAAGATGCTGGCATTGCTGGTTAATTTTAGCTTCAATGTTGTGGCAACCTGAACCGTTTTTGCAGTTCATAGTCGTACACTTGATACCTGAACTTAAATACTGATTCTGCAGAAGATTGTCGATCACATTCACATCTTAGTTTTGTTATGCTGTTGATAGATGCAGAAGTTTTACACAAGGGGAAACTAAATGGCTTTCTCAGGTGAAGTCGCAGCAAGTTGATCTAGTTAAATCTGATTTTCATCTGTCAATTGGCAGTTTTCCCTTTCACGGTAGCCCATAGATCCTTCTTGTCCCTGTAATTTAGATGAAAATATATTGTAGCTTCACTAGCTTGAGATAGATTTCTACCTTTATACCCGAGGAGCTGCATGAGGGATAGTTAGCCGCAAATTTCCAGGAATATTTTTTGTACAGGACCTCGAATCTCTCTTTACGGCTGCATGCATTTGAGTATGACGAAAACTAGTTCTCCACTTGCTGGCCTTACATATCTCTCCATGTATGATAAACCCTGACACGTTAATGCAAGGCCTTTGAAATATTATGTTTGGGTTTGTGCCTTTGTGATATATTTACATCGTGGTCTTAACTTTTTTTTCCCATGAGCCCGAAATTGGTAGTAGAATTTAGGAATGTTACGCACAGAAGGACGTTCTCTTGAAGTTTGGACTGCATCTCCTCTTTGAGAAGAACCAGTTCATATCCGGCCCTTTAAACACCTTTGTTCTAAATTTTGTGGTTGAAATAGTTTCGAATTAAGGACCCAAAAAAAAATTAGAATGGGTTTGGACCTCAGTATAGTACCAATATCTTCAACTTTTTGGATGCTTAATTGCTCACTAATTGGCAGCCAAGGCATTAGCTCATTTGGCAAGCCGTAGGCCTCATTGAGACTGCACCAGCGAAAGGAGTTAACTCAATAATTGGCAATCATCATTTTCATTTTTAAGTGAAATTCAGATATTGCACGCGAAAAACCAAAAAGAAAGTGAAATTCATATATTATTTGTACTGTTTTGAGTGTTTTCAATTGACTCTCACTTGAGAATGTTTCAGAGGATTCGGGAAGTTGGTCACGCTTGTAGGCTTGAGAATTACACCCCATCTAAATAAATGTTGGGTTTAATGTTTCCACTACATCCAATTCTTCACACTAAGCTAGTTCTCCACGAAGTCACCTTTTACCATGAAGCAAAGCTATCATGAATGTATTGTCACAGTTTGAACTGTGGCCACAAGCCACCACCTACAACGGGCCACCAGTGACACTCTCCTAGCCTGCCAATTGCTCACAGAGCAGCTCAATTGCAGGGCAATCTCCAGCTCAATTGCACCATTTCTAGAGTGCAGAGCCAAGTGTGCAGTCTTTGGTTAGGTGTGATGAGGGTTACAACACAAAAATGTAGAAGCAATGAGAGAACACCACCTTGTCATAAAAAACCTGTGCTTGAACGATTGAAGAGGGAAGACAGAAAATAGAAAAAGGAAAGAGAAACAACATATTTCCACAACAAAATTGAGGATATATCTAGGTGTTTGTGGCAATACATACAGGTGGAAAACTTCTTGACATATTTATTTATAAAAATTGCAGAGATTATATGAATATGTTGACAACTATGTATGTACATAGGTGGACATGTTAGTGGCCAAACCAATAAGACTCACTCTATAGTAATCTTCTGACTATGCCGACCAACAAAAACAACTGATCCCTAAATAGTAATTGTTTCATGAGGTCTGCACTTCCTAATCCTGATATGCATGCTGCCATCCTTTATGCTTCCACCATCCATAATTTGGCAGCATTGCCTACGCCGTACCTGGTACAGCATAGCCAAATCAAATGATCAGTTTAAAAGCCACATTTAAACTCCAGAGAAACACATATTTCAATTCTATTCAGGCACATTAGTCTGAACAAGTGTATCATGACAAGCTAAAGGCTTGTTTGGTTTCTATTTTCATTTTCTATCTTTATTTTCTGTTTGCAGTTTAGCTACAAAAATGCCACTTTGTTTTTAATTTGTTTCTTATCTTTTGGATTTTATGAAGGAAATAGTGAAAACGAGAAAATCTTGTTTTTTATCTTCATTTCCTGTTTTTACTATTTTGCTCACAAAATTCTGAAAACAGGAAACAAAAAAAGAAACCAAACAGGCCCTAGGAATTGCTAAATCTAATGGTGCTTTTGTTTTCAGTGTGTGAGCAAGAGAGACATACATTCTTCCAATATTCAGGATCCAGCTTCAAGGCAGAAACTGTAATTCTCTTCACTTCCACAGTATTAGTGTCTGCTCTCATGCACTTCTTTTGTTCCTTGGGTACAAATCTCTTGTACCTAGTGATAGTTCCACTTGTGCCTACCCCTTTAACATGGTCTAGGAAAAACATAGCTGGATTCTGGCATGGGTCAGAGCTCTTAGGTCTAGTATTGAATGCGAAAGGACCGTCACTCCAACTTCTCCATGTCTTGAATGTCCGCAGTGGCATCTGCAAATCCGCAGCTGCCAACATTGTTGTGTAGATTTGTATTGTGTAACCCCATGAGATGGATATTGACCATCTATGCTTATGATCATAGCAAAGACTTTGCTGCACTATCCGGGCGGGGTCAACGTGGTATGCACTCATGAGCTTTTTCAATGAATGTATTTGAGTATGGTTGGGAAACACAGGCTTCAATTGGTCAAGGTGATGCAGTGAAACAAGTGGTGCCAAGGGGTGCGCTGCTAACAGACCATATACGTCTCCTCTTATATCAAGCTGAAAGAAAAGGATAACAAAAATCAATAAAGTTCTTATAGATGGACGAGTAACAAAACGAATTACAGTTACTTGGAAACTACAGTATTAACATCAAACACTTTGCCAAGTGATAAGAAATGAGTTTAATTAGTATGTACCTTTAGTATTAAAGAGTTTTATACCATCATCCAATGATGTAATAACAGATCATTAGATGAACTCGATATCTCATGTTACACTTAATAAATGTTATGGCAATGTATCTTACTATGTTAGTGCAAAACTCCTACAGTTAATAGGAAGGAAGAGATAGATAGAGATCAAATTATGTGTATCAGTATATAGTGTACCAGCAAATGCACCAAAGAAGAAGGTTGAAACAGAATATACCTGGTGGAACCCACTTTCCCTTGTAAGAGGCACACCAATTTCGTTCACACAAGCCCAGACCCGCTGATCAGAACCATAAAAATAGAAGTATCTATGAAGACAACCATCCATCATTCTGGCTAGTTGAGCTGCTAATGCATAACTGACTGCAAACCCACCACCACCAAAAGCCATGTCATAAGAATGCATCACATCTTGCTCCACACTCTCAGAATTCCCACCAATATAATACATTTGATTATGATCATACTTCTCCAGCACAGTAACCAAGTTATTGGTAAAAAATACTGTATCATCATCTCCCATTACAAACCACCTAACATCTGGCAAACCAAGTTTAAAGCTCTCATAAACTATCCGAGCTATCCGAACTGCAGATTGCGAGTGCAAGTACTTGAACTGTGTCCATCCCTGTGAGATTTGATATGGAATTAACCCTTCAGGGTCCAAGATATCAGGTTTCTTGTCAAGCCAAACAAAGCCTCGAGTAGTGTTAGGATTCCACCAGAGCTTACTGTAGTAGCTACGATCATGCCATGTGTTTGCCGAGCCAGCAATGCCAAATAGAATATGTGATATGTTTGTTGGTCCACTGCAAATGACTGAATCATTCTGTAAGACATGCATATGCTCAGGTAATGGAAACCACCGGGCTGGTTTGGAGAATGCTGAGTGGACAGCAAGTGAAATGGATGCAATAAGACACACAAGTATTCCAATCCTTATTAAGTTTACAACAACATCACCCAGTTTTTCAGGGACAACTGAGAATCTAGGCACTTTAAGTGGGTCATAACAAGGTTCCAAGCAAGCATGACTCATCTCCTTCTCCCTGATACATTGGAAATAAGCAGCAATTTAGGCATGTGTTATAAGAAATCATGGAGCTTTTAATTAATGAAAGCGACCATAAGAACCAATGTCACTACATTACTGCTAAGGATGCTTTAGGTCTTGAAATGGTGTTCTGTGATCTTGCTTACCCAGAATATTCAAGCAATTTGCCGAAGAATTTTAAATTTTTAATTGATGAAACCACCTTCAAGGCCACAAACATCGATGATGTAACCCGTGAATGAGCCAAACTTCCTGAATTATTCAGGAAAGACAATTCTGAACCTGAAGAAGTTATAAGCCTTAAACTAATTTAAGAAGATACAAAACAATTTAGATTAATTCATCAAACATGCCCTTATACAAACAAAAAACTATTATCAGAACACCTTGGTTTTCATTGCATCTGGCATGATTTTAATTTGTAATCATCACTAGTACATTCAATTCGTTACATTCAATTCTTTTAAACAACATATTTTCCTCCATATCATAATAATAATTACTTTTTACTCTGCTAGTGATATCATTCCTTTTATATAAAAAGAGATAGAATGAGAATTCAAAATGTTTTTTCCACCACAATTTATACAGATCTCTAAAAATCATTATGATATTTGTTTTTATATGAAAAAGATTTATTCAGATTTAATTTTATTTTTAAACGGTCCTCGAGTAAATACTTTGCAAATTATTTATTTAAGAGCACTTGCATTGCACACTTTTGAACCTACACGCTGAAGCTAATTATAGTTCTAATATATTAAAATTTAATAGACTACATAAAAAAAAAAATCCTGTGCCTTAATCACCAAAATAATAATAATAATAACAATCAAAATTACATAATCAAATTAATTTCATCATTATGATCAACCCCCAAGATGTTGATTTGACTATCTGATAGATTAGTTAGACAAGTGAAGTCGAAAATAGGATGTTCTCATCTCTTAAATGAACTATCATTTTAACACACCCCCCCCCCCCGGGGGGCGGGGAAAAAAAAAAAGACTATTTTTTATGTGGGTGAAAAAAAAGGCTTTAATGAAAATGGTGATGACATTGAAGCTGAAATTTGTTTGTTATCTTATTTTATATTTTACTCTTTTTTTCCAGATTTACTTCTCAAAATGATAAGGTTAGATCTACATAAATAATGGTTGCAGCTTAAATCACTTCAACTGCAGATTTCTACGACAAGTCCAATTGAAATCAAAGCCACAAAACCAACAAATTTAATTTTAACCAAAGACACAGTGGGAAAATCAAATCATATTATTGGCTTGTTGGACCAGTAAGAATAAGAATGAAACATTTAAACTAGAAGAAACGCAGGGGCAAAAAATGATAATTTTAAAAACGGAAAACGGATCTAGAAATGAAGAGGCAGCACCAGACGCAACATAAATATATACGAATTATTAAAAAAAATCCAAAAAAATTAATTGAAATGCAGTTACAGTGCAAAATCTGAGAATATCTTGAAGAGTTACGAAGGCCGCTGCAGATTACTAGCAAACAACAGAACCAAATGAAACGTGTTCCTTCAAACTAATCAACTCAAAGGTACACAAGCAAAAACAGGATTTCCATATGCACAACTTGATCAAGCTTTTGTTGTGTATCCTCTTGGATTAGCACGTTACATAATCATGAAATTTGCTTAAACAGCACCATAAAACTCAGAAAATAAAATAATAATAATAATAGTAATAATAAGCTCAGTAAATTTAAAATTAAAAAAAATGATAATCCTTGAATTAAACACAAAAATAGACATGGGGAAGGAAGAAAGAGACAGATGAATTAATTTCCAACAATTAAGGCAGACCAAAAACAAAATTCCTTGAAATAATCAGAGTCCCACAACATACCTTTGTTTAACCATCAAATTCGTACACTTATTTTTCACTTTGATATATGATTTTCCCCTACTTCTCTTTGCATACAAGACAAGTTATGATCTTCCCAACTTCCACCTGCTCCTGGCTCTTATTCCTGGACAATTCCCTGTAATGGAATAGAGGAACAAGGTTAAAAGGCAAAACTACCACCAAAAAAATAAACATAAAGGCAAAACTTTGACATAAAAGGATGAAGATGACGATGACCCAGATGAAGAATAATTAAGATCATGATGAAAATGATGACGAATGAGAAAGTTTTTTGAAAAAAAAAAAAAAAAGGTGCCCAGCACATGGATTTTCAGCATACCCCATCAGCAGAAGGGGGGTGGTTCCTCATTACTCAGACATCACCTCCTCTTCTTCTCTTCCCCCCTTTCTTTTTGTTTTTTGTTTGTATTGGCCTTTTTTTTATTTCTTCTGCTATATAGAATCCTCACACTGGTTCTGTGGACACCGTTCGCTGATTACACTACATCAAAGGGAGAACCTTGTACATGAACCCAAGGGGTGACGGTGAGGTCCTTGGTGGCAGCAAAAACGAGAAAATTTTTTGGAGGGTACATTTTATGGGAACATCATGATCATGTGGAATGCTTCCATGCATTCATAGTGTACACAAGTATAGCATATATGACACACCATTACAATTTCCAAAATTTCAAGGCCAATGAAATTTCCACAAAAAGTTTCTTCTTCTTTTTCTATGTTGCTTTATTGTGCAGAATATTTCTTTTTTTTAATGGGAATAGTTAATAGATCTATTTCCTCCACTAATAATGGGATGTGTTATTTGTATACAACAAAAAAAAATCATAAACAAAAAGTAAAAAAATGACACTAATAATAAAAATCTTTTCCCACTAATAATACATGGTACATATTCTTTCAGATGTTAAAAAAAAAATGCTTTATAGTGTAAGTGGCCGTAACCACGTCCAATTGTCATCTCGAATTAGTCCATCCATATAACCTACCATCTAGCCAACATCCATGTGCCATACACTCCACGGAAAATTCAAAACAAATAGACCTTCATTGTAAACCGTTATTCTAAGTAATGAGATTTGTATCTTTAATCTTATATGTATTATTTATATTTCTTATTAATATTATTTTAAGTTTAAGAAAATACTTACTTGAAATGCAATTGTCTTTGCCATTTTACGGTACATGATTTATCACATGTGCTTTTTCTACCCCATTCCATAATTCATAGGTTGCATACACGATTGAAATTGTTGCTTTAACTTCATTTTTTTTCAAAGTTTCCACCGTTTCCCCATTTAATACTAATAGTGCCAAACAAAAAAAGTTTCAACCATAACACGTTATTAGTATACAAAAGCTTTCTACGAATCACGATTATGCAAAGCAACTTCAATTAGCGTTTGAATTTTGAAACATGACACATGTCTTGCATTTGATGCACTCAAACTAGATTTGCGTTTGATTAACGCATGGAGTAAGAATTTACCTGTTTAGTGTACCATAAAATAAGGTGCGAAAGTCAATAAAAGGTTGAACGAGTGGGACCAAAAGCTTACATTAAGGTGAGACTCGGCGAAAATTTATTGGCCACTCTTGCCAAATGCTCCATCCACCATGACATGACACGACTCGCAACTCGCAAGTGCCTTCATCACCTTTCCCGACAAATATATTAAATACTCTTTCCCTAAGAACCGCGAAATATATATTAATTAATACATGAGCCGTGCTACCTAGCACAATACCTTGTACGAATAACCGACAAACTAGTAACAGTTATTTTTATAGTTTACAGTATAAAATTTATGAAAATTACAGTAGGATGAAAGGTAAAAAATAATTCTATATCATTGCTCTTTTTTTTTTGTACTAATGAGTATTTTTTAATTTTTAATATATTATTATAATTGTTTAAATTCAAAACTTAGGTTGGGAGAAATATTCACTTCCATCTAAAATTAAAACATATTTTTGAATCCATCAAACAGTTGTATATATACGTTTTTTTGGTTGATATATATACATAAGTGTATTGATTTCTTGCATTGTTTATGTAATTGATTTCTTTTTTATTTCTTAATCCATGCCTTTATTAGTTTTTTTTCTAAAGTATATTTATTACATGTTTTAATATAATAAATACTTTACTTTTATTTAATGCTTTTCATACTTTTAGCTTAAAGGACATAATAGAAAATTCCTAAGACACTTTTACAGGTGTTACTTACAAACTCAGTAGGCGACAAACGAGTAACAGTAAAGACGGTTGGAAAGATCGAACTTATGACGCAAAAAAAAGCATAAAAAAAGATCGAACCAATCAATATGTGCCATGAAGCACACGCACATTAGAATTTCTTGCCCTTTTATGATGTCGTAAAGCACGATACTATGAACCAGGAGCAACATATCGTACACATGGCCCCCACTCGCTTTCATAACAGAGGTACATGCCCCGCCACATGGCACCATCACAGGCGCCCAATCTAACTAATTTTGTGTGCGGACAGTACCGTTTTTAATTCTCATTTTTTATTTAATAATTGAGTTTGATTGATATATATTAATAATATAAAATAATTTTATATTATTAATTAATAAAAATTTTTAAAAAATAAAAAATTATGATGAATTTTTTATTATTATAAATAATTATTTATATAAATTAATATTTTTTATTATTTTTATTAATTAATATTTAAATTAAATTTTTAATAATTTTGATTTCACTTTCCCTTTTGGTAATGAAAATTACAAGTCTATTTAATAATTTGTTTTCTCTTTTTTGCTTTTAATATTTACTGGGTTGTTTGTTGTGCAGTTAGCGTTGGGCAATCAAGAAAACTGCAGATACCGCTACAGCGCAACGAAGATAGCATGAATGTGATGTGATGTTGCATTCTATGCATGCGATACTAGGACATCTTTATCAATCAATCATCATCGTCGTCATCATCATCATACATTGCATAAGTATGGGATTTTCTTCGCCCACACTTCGCTCCACGTGTAGAGCACGTATTAGTTATTAAAGACTTTTAAATATATTTTCGGTTTTTATAAAATTGGCTTCTTTTAATTTAGTCCCTATATTTTTAATTTTTAGCTTTGTGGTATATTATCATCCGAAACAAAACATTTGATTGATCTTAGGTATGTGTACCTGTTATGTTCCTCGTTATTATGCCTCAAATTGAGTTGATTTCCAACTATTCAACACCAGTATTTAAGCGAATTGCAAATATAAATAGGTTGCAGTTCAATTAATACGTAAAATTGAGTTAAGTAGCTAAAGAATTTTCCTGATAACATTAATGATTTAAGGTCGCGAAAATACATTGTTAGAAGAAATAGTTTCAATAACTCAATGGTATCAGTATTAGTGTATTAGAGGAAAAACATATTATTGACAAATACAACGTTAATATTTGAATGAGAATAATCTCATACTCAAAATCCATGGAAATTCTCGAGTAAAGGACAAAAATATTTGCAACTATTGGAGTCCTTTGTAGAATAAAATGGGTCTTGCAGATTGAAAGTGTTGACCTTGACTTGTCACTTTGCCGCTGCATCAAATTTCCATTCAGATTTTTTCAACTTCTTTTTTATTTCACATTTGACATATCCTTATAAACATTGCAATCGTCTTGACCTTCGAACTTAATTAACGGGCATTTGTTATTTTATGTGAAATCAATGATGATTAATTTATTTCGCATCTTTAAAAAGGTAATTCCTTCAATTAGGAATAATTGGCTTTTCTTTTTCTAGATCAGCTTTTGTGAACCCACTTGTTTTCTCATATTGCCGTGGACCACCTTGCACCTACGTCTCAAATGGGTCACTCAATGCTAATCATTTAACAATTCCGTTAAGCGTCGATGGGATTTACAAAAACACAAAATGCTCACCTTTAAATATAAATATTAAATATTCACCTTTTTCTTTTACTTGTTATAAGTAATTATTTTATTTTAATTATTTAATTGATATTGAATTTTGAATTTTATAGATATCAAATTCTGAGATCAAAATTAGGTCTTGAACTAACAAATATCAATGTATAGATATCGGGTTTCAAGTTTCGAGTTAGGTCTCACATTGACAAAAATATACAGACACCAAGTTCCAAATTTTGAGTTTAACATTGACAACATGTTACCTTATGTCAACTTGTGGACTATAATATTCTAATATCATGTATTAACATATTAAACTTATTCTATCATTCTCTATCATTAGATTTGTGAATAATTTTAGATCAACAGTTTAGTTTTAAGTGAACATTCAATGTTCATATTCTATGATAAGTATTCTAAACGCTACCAAGATAACAACTATATTGTATATCCTTAACGTATATGTATATTTTTTTTATATATATTGCAAGGAAGAGAAGCAAAAAGAGGCAAAGCCAAAGAACCAACTAAGACATATAAAGCGTTCGTTTGGATCAGCAAAAAATGGGAGGAAAGAAAACTTAAGGAGAGAAAATGAGGTAATTTGTAAGTTTTCTCTCATTTGGTATAGAGCAGAAGATTAAGAGAAGAGAAAACAAGCATATGGGCCCCATAGTAAAAGTTTTCTTCTCACTTCACGAGAGAAAACGAGAAAATTGTGAAGAATACCTGTAAAAGACAAATTTACCCCAATAATGATAGAGTTACGAGATGTAATATTGTACATGCAATTAAAAAATAGGGAAAAGATATATTTGATAAAAAGAATTGTGAAATAATTTTATTTATAAAAAATGTTAGATGTTTTAATAAAAATTATATTATAAATTAAAATTTAAATAGTTTTAATAAACAAAAATATCTTAAGTTAAATTTATATCAAATTTATTTTTATTTAAATAAATTATTTTAAACTAAAATTTGTAATCTAAATATTAGTAAATTAATTTTTAATTAATAATTATTATAAAATTATTTCTCTATGTAATTTACAAAAATAGTTTAAAATTTAACTAAAAATAATATATTTATACTTTATTATACGATAAGGATATATATGTCATTTTACATACTTTTCATTTTCTTTCTTCTTATTTTCTCTCCATCCAAACAATAGGAGAGAAAACATAATTTTCTCTTCTCTTCATTTTCTTTCTTTCCATTTTTTTTCCTCTCATTTTCTCTTTATATCCAAACAAAGTGAAATAGAGCAAAAAGGCCAAAACCACACCAACCCCAACCAATAGAGCACCCAGCAAAAGCAACTAGGGAAAACACAAGGACAACAAACTAGCACCAAAATTGCCAAAAAAGACCAACACCCAACAGAAGAGCACCACCAGCAAAGGTGAAAAAAAAAAATAGAGCCTACAAAACCGCAAAGCCAACAACAAAGACAAAGCAAGCAAGGACCAAAACAACCACCTGAGCAGCAGAGCCAACACCCAAGAACCACCAAACCAAGCCAACAGCCAAAGGAAACAAACACAACCATAAGCACCCTAGCACCATCGCAATCAAGCTAAACACGAGCATATACTCCTCAAACTTTAGTACATTATTTGTTCTTCCTAAGGCGACCCCTTTTTCTTGGAAGGGAAAAATCTTGATAATCTTTAACTTTAGCTAGAGCCTCAAACATAGCCTTTTCATTATTAACCTTAAACCCCATGACATTACCTATATCCCAAGTAATCTGCGCTTCTACTAGGTCCTCTTCAAACGGACCCACAATTTCGTTGACGTCACTCTGATGGTTTGAAAATGATTCAACCACAGAGGTTTTGGGAACCTTCTCTACTGCATGAGATTCCCCAAAACTCTGATCAATATGACTCCCCACCTCCAAAGGGTTCTCACTCTCAAAATTATCCAATGGCCCGTAATGCATAAGAGCCCGATGAGGGAGCCCACCCACACCAACCAAATCTTCAAATCTAGGTGGGCATTCAAGGCCGCTACAAGCTAGTTCCCCAAAGCCTAATTCATTCGAGTTTGAGCAGAAAGCAAGATGGGTTTAATCTTTCAAACCTAGCCCAAGAGAATGGATAGCTTTCTCAACACAATTCCCCAACGGTCCCACCTTTGGCCAACACTGACCAATGCCAGAGAAGGTTCGAAAGCACCAATGAGGGAGCAAGAAGCGCCTTGATCCTTGTGTAGCATCGACAGAACCAATTCCTCTTTCCAAGAATACCCCTAGCTATTCATTCGCTCCTCCCAATAGCTATTTATCATCTTCATTCCTGCAGCCATGCGACTCACCCATGATTTCTTCATCCCTATGAATCACTTTAGTTGCCTCATCCAGCAAGCACCCAAGATTCCGTTTGATCTCCTCCAAATTGGTTGAATTAAAAATCTCTTTAACCACTCTCCAAACCAACCCCTTTAGGTTCAACTTATTGAGCTTCATTCTATTATCATCGGCAAAAGAACCTACCAAAGTTCTGGGATTTTTCATCACCCAATCATCACTTTATCATCGGCAAAAGAACCTACCAAAGTTCTGGGATTTTTCATCACCCAATCATCATTCTTCAAGTGATGGGTTGAACCTTCCACCACCTCTTTAAAACTCCTCCCATTAGTTGTATATAACCTGTTCTTTTCTTCTCTTCCTACCGGTTTAGATACCTTATCGAGCTCCAACAGAGCTAAACCATTCCAAGGCATACCATTTTTCTCATACTTAACAAAAGAAACCTTAAGTCTCCTCCCTCTAATCCTAGCACCATTCAAGTTTCTAACAGAATTCTTAGCTCCTCTAACTTCTTAAAACGAACAAAGGCAAAATGACAGTCATTGAATCGCCTTCTCCTTTGTGAAACATATATATCAGTGACTTTCCCTTCCCCTCTGAATATTTGCAACAACCTATCCCACGTCATCTCCAATGAAAGATCATGATGAATAGAGAAAAAGCATCCTTCTTAGCATCCTTTCCTTTTGATTTGGTTATTTCTTGATGTGTTAGCATCTTGATTTGGCTATGTACTTATGTTCCTCATACTTACGATTTAACATATAGGCATATGACCCGAATTATGCATCATTACCTCATCTTTTTTGTAGTTTATATTTAAATTTATATATTTAAATATGTGATATGATATTTATCCTGACATCCTTAATTCAAGTAACAATAAATTCTTTTGAATGTTGCTTTGACGGTAAATCTCACTGATTAGATTTGTCTCTTCTTGTACTACTTTTAGACTTTGTCTATAAGAATGATGCTTCTTTCACATGATTTGGGAACGAGTAGTGATAAGGGGATGCACAAACAATGCGATAGATATACGACGCATACTAAAAAGTGAGGAAAATGACAAAAATGCATGGATGATTGGTCTCATATAAATTATTGTTACTTTTATTTAATTTTTTTTTATCCAGAAACTTACAAGCGTTGCAGCGCAAACAGTGCAAACACTGATAAGTTTTGTGATATATATACAAAATTTACGAGTGTTTGCACTGTTTGCGCTAGTAAGTTTTGTTAAAAAAAAAAAAACTTATCAGTGCTTGCACTATTTGCACTAGTAAGTTTCTGGATTAAAACAAAAAATTGAATAAAAGTAATAACGATAATATGGAATCTATCATTCAAGCATTTTTGTCATTTTTCTCACTTTTTCTATATGCATCATATTGTTTATGCGTTCACCAAACACTTCTCTTTGGGATCACATCCTCACTCTGAAAATAGGTAGTCAAATCAATAGTATAGGTGTGTAAAAAAATATGTAAAATCAATTCTAATCGAATGGTAAAAATTCTACGTATATTAGATACGATGAGATGTGTGCAAATATGTGTGAGCAACATTACTCTTTTATAATAAAAAACATGATATTAACAATAGTTCATGCTACAACTATACAAAATATGAATATAGATTTAATTTTAATATAAGTTTAACGTAATTTTTTAGACAATGATTCAATTATATAGTATCAAATTGCTAAAAATATTTGACAATTAAAACCATTGTTTAGTAAGTAAATATTTTTTCAAAAGAAAAAGCTAAATCCTAGGAGTCCAACTTCAAATGGAAACATCGGTAGTAATATCTTTGCATTTTATCTTTCAAGTCACTAGCGAATCCTTCACAAAAGCATTGCTACTATTTTAATAATGTATTAATATCTTATTAAATTAAATATAGTATAAAAATTTGGACTGATAATATATCAAATTTAAATTTGGGATTAATATATATGTATTGATAATATAAAATAATTTTATACCATCAATTAATAGAAATATAAAAAATACCAAATCATACTAGATAAATTATTCACTATGATATGAGATTTACTATAATTTATTTTTTTTATATTTCTATTAATTAGTAATATTAAATTATTTTATATTATCAATATATGTAAATAAAACTATTTAAATTTATAATAATATAAATTTTTTTTCATTTATACTATTATTATCTTGAATCTACTTAATTTAAATTAGATTGATTTGCTTTGAAATAAAGTTCTCATAACACCTTTTTTTTCCCATATAATCAGTAATAATAATTAAATAAATAAGTATTCCATCTTAGAATTTATGTAAAGTGGACATCCACATAGGCTTGACATAAGTTAGTATTTAGTTCTGCTGTCGTAATTAATTTTATTAGAATTGATTTGATTAGAATTGATTTTAAAATAAAGTAACGTATATTTAAAAAAAAATTTAAAGATAATCCTGATAAAAAAAATTATTTTTTTCAAACTTAATTCTAAAAATAAGAATTAATTTTGATCTTGTTAAATTAAATATCATCAAAACGGATTAAAATTTCTAGTTTGTTTTTTCGTCAAACGGGTCCATAGCATCACGACAATGGTCATAGAACCATGTGGCACTGGCATGCCAGCTACACGCAAGAAAATCATCATCGTGAACTCCCAATCCCAGATACAGTGTGGAAGATGCTTGCTGCTGCTCGGAGTTCATTGACAATCACGGCCAATCATGCCCCATCAGACAACTTCACCCCGCTACCTCTCTCCTCAACATCACTCCAATAATCTGGAGGAGTTAGGTTTGCTTTGCTAATGCCCTTTGACAAGGTGTTTTGCTTCTGAAAAGTATAATCTAATATTTTTTTAAAAAATTAAGATACTTCTATTTTTTTACTTTTAAAAGTTAAGGTTGTGCTTAAAAATATTTAATAGGATGCTTTTTTTAATTTAATGATAGTAAAAGAAAAAATTATTTTTTTAATATTTATATTCATTATAATTATTTTAAATTTTAAAAATAATTTTATAATATATTTACTTGATACTATTTTTGTGACTTTTTTTTATTAAAAAAATTTTTTATATTATTTTATCAAACAATATTATTATATATTTTTCAGAGAAACTTTCACAAAAATTTAAAGAACTTAAAAGCTCCTAAAAAATCACAATATTATCAAACTAAGCTTTAATTGCATAGTCCATCTCCTATGTGTGAGTCATAGGTAAGTCTATTTGCCCTTTTCCTTACACGTTACTTTTAGGAATAAAGTCTCAAACTAATTCCAAAATTATAAGCATCAAGTAAAATATTATGATATTTAAAAGTTATTATATTAATCCTTAATATTTTAATTCATTAATTAAATTAGTACCTACGTTAATATATGAAAGACTGGTTTGACTAATTTATACAATGTTAGAAATTAATTTGATTAAAATAAAATATTAGTGACTAAAATAATAATTATTAAATGTCAAGAACTAACACTTAATTATAATTTTAGGAGAAATATTATTTATACTTATTTTATTATCTCACTGTGGTGATATAGAAGAAAAAAGAAAGATAAAAAGGTGATCTGTGTTGCAAAAGAAAAAGTAGTAGATCAATTAACTTTGTATCTTTTTTTTTTTTTTTAAATGTGCATAATGACTAATGAGCCCATAAAATAAGTACAAACTATATTACTCTTCTCCCATATAGATGAAACTGCCATGCTAACTCACTTTTATATTCAAGGTTTGACAAGTGATTCTCATATATGAAACCGCCATGCTAGCTAACTTATGCGGCTCAAGGTTGGGCAAGTAATTCTCATAGATGAAACCAGCATGCTGGATAAAAAAGTTTGTTCAACTACGCCCATTTTGGTGAACGAATTTTGGTTGCTTGTTGATCAACACCTACGAATTTGAGTAATTTCCATCTTTGAGATTTCATATGCTCACGTCACACTCTTCATTGTTAGAACTTAAGAAGAACTTATGAGAATATTTCTTAGTAAGAGACGCCATTAACTATATAATATTGAATTTTGTAAAATCAACTTGATGGTCAAATCATATAAGAGAAAGAAAAGGGTAAGGTGATCTAATATGTTGTACCAATTACATTGTGTTGGATTGGTGTATTGGTGACTATTAGAATAGAGTGATGCTAGTCGCCCTGAAAGATTTGACCAACCAGAGTGAAATGTCAAGTTTTAAAAGTGATATGGCATGCCACATTGATTTTAATTACACGTCAGAATGAATATTTTTGGAAACAAATTTCAAAAATTAAAATAAAGGTAGAACAACTTTTCAGGCATTCAGCAACTTCTTCACACATTTGCCAATAAGAAATCTAAACAAGTTTTGGTTGGTAACAATTGAACTAATGATGGAAAGATCGGGTTATGAGTTAGACCAACCATGACCATGTATAAAGTATTGCTAAGTGTTTCTATGGAGAAGGTGTTACATTCACGCTAAATTTTTCTCCTCTTTCGAGGTTATTGCTGGATAATTCTCAAGTTGCAGTTGTTTAACAAGGTAATCTATTGCCCTTTTGGAAAATTGGTATACATAATCGCAAATATTACAGCGTGCAAATCATATTTGGTAAACATGAAATGGGTTCAACTAAAAATCCGTGGAAGTATAAGGAATAGTAAGTATCTGCTTGATCACAAGCACTACTGGATTAATAAACCATAAAAGTGGCATGATGAAGGTTGTTAACAAACTCTCAACTTTCCCAAGTTTTGCTTGGTTGGCCAAGCCACCAATTTTTGTGGGAACAACAACAACCAAAACAAAATCAAAACAAACAAAAAAAGGGGTCTAACTTTGAAACAACTGTTGTACTGTGTTATGTGAAATTCTTGCTGCTGGAGAAATTTCTGCCACTATAGTTGGCTCCCTTGAAGGAAGGCTCCTGATCGGCAGGAGACTTTGGGAACCAAACCGAGAAGATTGGGGCATGGGAAAGAATCCAGCGGTGGTGGGTGGCTTGCGGGGAAAGGGGAGTGTGGGAAGAGAGAGTGAATTTACATTGCATAATAGTATATTGGTTTATCAATGGACCATAAAATCTTAGCCTTCAAATGACAAGGTGCATGGTGCACCATACTCAATAAGATGCACAACAGCATGCACCTAAAATTTAGATGCAGCCACGTTAACCCACCGAACGGCAAAAATGCGTAACTAGTGGGGTAACACAAATTGTCGGGTGTGTTTGCACTGCCGTATTAGATATGATAGGATAAAGTAATATAATACGTTATAATTTTATTTATTATTTGATGCAGTGAATATATTATATAAGTTTATCTATCAAACTTTTTTTATACGTCAAAATGATGGATAACTTAATTCAGCCTAAGGAGGCCATATTAGGCCTGATTAGCGTGTGACATATAAGAGTTCTTTTATTTTTTTTTATTTTTTAATATATTTTATTAAAAGAAAAATAATTATTAAATAAATAATAAAAAATAAAAACCATATTAAAAAATATTATTTAATAAATTTTTTAATAATAAATAAATATTTTTAAAAAATAATAATTATAAAATAACTATTCAAACTAATATAAAAATATAAGAATAAAAATTTATTAATAAAATATATAAATAATATTTAATATAAATTTAATTATATATAATAAAAAATACAACCAAATATAAGGATATGATATTAGATTTACTTAGATTTTAATATATGAAAACTCCTTCTCTATTTCTCTCTCTCTCTCTCTCTCTCTCTCTCTCTCATTCACTCACTCATATTGTTTATATTATGAAAAAATATTAAAAATAAATAAATAATTTTTAATATAAAATTATATTTATATATAATAAAAAATAACTAAAATAATTATAATAAATATTTAAACAATTATCTTAATTTTTAAATTTTAAATTTAATATTCAAGAATAATATTTGTTATAATCTTTTTTTCTGATTATATTGTATATAATACAATATCTTATATAATAACATACTAAATACTATATAATATTAAATTTTTATCAAATTTTATACTATCAACCCTTATTCTATCTGATCTTATACTATCAAGCGTGCCAACCCTCAGAAAAAACCAATGATGACATGTAAATCCATTTGGCTCGGGCAGTCCATTTTGGGCTATTCTTCGGGACGAATAGTATTTTCCATTAGAATATGCCTAAACCTTTAATACTTTGTGAGGCAAAGTTTATTAAAGTTGATATCATATATACTGGTTATATTTTCTCTCTACTTTCAATCTGTAAATCATAAAAACTTTGCCCGTTAAGAGTCGCGTTACGGCATAAAAAAATTGGGGAACAAGCCTATGCTCTTAAAGAGATCATTCAATACAATCATGGTTAACTCAACTGTGTAATATACTTTGATTTATTTAATATTTTATAATAAGCTTGTAGGTAAAAGAACGCAAGTAAGGTTATATTATGTCATTGATTTAATGTAGGGTGCATGTGATCTTTAACTCGATCAAATTTAAAAATAAAAGCACTTTCACATACTTTATGAATAAGTTTATTTTAGTTGAGTCTTATCTGTAAGACTCTTATTTGCGTATCCCCATCATTCGATTTTCATTTAGTCATACACGACAGCCCATAATGTTGCAGACTTGCAGTTGTGGTATGTAAGAATTTGTCACACAACGAGTCAAGAAAGACTTTCTAAGAGTCTTTTAATAATAGTAAGTTCAGAACTTGAATCTCTAATATTATAAGTAAAATTTATCTGGGATCATAATCTACTTCTACTGCAATTAGACACGTTTAGATACACGCGCGATCCTTTTGATATAGGAGTTACTAACAATTGATGGCTTAACACAAGTCACATCAGAAAACTAAAAGCAAAGCAAATCATCGACTCTTGGTGGAGTGCGGAACATTGACATGGATGGATCACATGGTCACACAACCCAAGAAATCCTGTAACGATATTTGGGTTTACCCTAGAGGCCCAACTACCCCAAAGGTAGAAAGAAGCAAGCTCCCGCTTTGGGCTCTAACAAACTTTAGAGGCTTGATCCCAACTCTCAATATATGAATGTCTCCAAAAATTTGCAACCGAAATTTTCAATTGGGCCTTTACCACCATTTTAAATTGTTGATCGTTTTCGGTGTATGTTATTCAAAAAGTCAAAAACTTGGGCCCAAGAAAAAAAGGGTCAAAAAGGGGGTTTTGTCCAAACACCTGTTTTTTTATAAAAAAAAAAAAGTCCCAATTCAAGGTCGGATATATTTCAACTCATTAAACATTATAAAAAGTACTTACAAATAATTCATTAATATAAAAACTCAAAATCAAATCTAAATCATAACAATACATATATAAAAAGTCGATCAATGAGTCAAAAAAAATTAAATAAAAAGCAGCTATGAGCTTGTTTGGAAAGTTGGAAAATTTGATTTTAGTGGAAGGGACTCTCTGCTTGCTTTGAGAAAATATGCATTAGAAATCGAGATATTGTCCCAAGAAGTGTTTTTTTTCTCCATTGGCAGGCTTAACCAAACATACACTATGTTGTTGGCTTTTTGCTGCCAAGCTTTCCTTTCCATTATGAAAATAGTGAAACTAATTTTTCTTTTTACTTTAGATATCTAGAGATTCTCTAAAATAAGTAACCATTTAAATAAGGAAATACATATGCAAAATGGAGTAGGGTGAATGTGATTATTCCCTTACAGTGAGTAAAAAATTAGATCTATAAGCCAATGAACTATGGAGGCTTTGGTAGGGGGTTTGAAAACGTATTTACAAAAAAAATAATAAGATTCTCATATTTGGTATAAGTTTTGAAAAATATTTTTGGGAATGTTATACTTCTGAGATTAGTTTTGGATTAAGATTCCTACCAAAATATTCTCATCTCATACATGAAATTGCAACATTATGGGAATATTTTTTTCTTATGAAAAGATTAAATTATCCTTATTATCACCCATTACTAATTACTTTCCGCCACTGCCCTCTACTAGGGGTATTTTACAAAAGGTACATAATGTTTCAATATTTCAATCTATTTACCAAACGCTTTTAAAAATATATGCCTGGAAAAGCTATTATCAGGGATAACATTCTCAAAAATAGAATTCCCAAGCCCCCTATAGCTCAAATGATATCTCTCTTATATTTTGAGAAGCATCAACTTTGGGTTAAATATTCAATCCCCGTTTATTTATCTTTTTTCCAATTTTTCCTAACTTTACTAAAAGAGAAAACAAAGGCCAATGGTGAAGTACAATATAATAGACAGTGATGGAGTAAGAGCTCTAACGCTATGATAGTAATTAACTACATTTTCATAAAAAAATAAAAGAAAGAGAAGTTGTCTTATATCATAAATCATTGCAAAAACTTATCGTGCGTAATACTTTCAAAGAATATACAAATAGAAAATTATTAACAGAAACCAAATACAGTACTTTTGTTATTGCTGTTTCATCGTACAGATTAAACCAACTATCATTGAGGACTAACTAGTTATAGTTTCAATACATCATGTGTATAAAACAATGAAAGAACAAAGCGAAAAAAAAAAAAGGAAGGGCAGGGCAGGAATAGTGGAAATTTAGCCGGCTCGGATATTCTAAAGTAATATATATATATATATATATATATATATATATATATATATATATATATATATATATATATATATATATATTATGGGGAAGAAAAATTCATTTACAAACAAGCCAAATACCATTTATAAATTGAAAAAGATACATCAAATCCAAATTTAATAAAAAATAAATATATTTGACATTAAGAAGTAGTCAACGATTTATAATTTTACTCTTTATATGAAAACTATCGATGTCTAATTAAGCATCTTTTACATCAAAAACCAACATAAAAGTGTTAAAATTTGAAGAATGTATTATGATTCCGCTCAAAATAAATTTGAACATTTCTATCATTTATAAGACCATCAAAATAGAAATACTCATAAGAAAAAATCAAAATTCTCGTAAAAAGAAAATCAAAACACTTATAAAAGGAAAATAAACACCATAAAAGGAACAACAAAAAAACACATAGGACAACAAAAACAAAACAAAAAATACAAAATGCTAACAAAGAAAAGAAAATAATGGGACTAACACCAAAGAAGAAAGATGGCTACCCCTCAACAACACACTTATTCAAGGAAAGACCAAAGAAAAAAAATACTAAAATAGATTAATCATAACATATTTTCTTAAGCAATAAAATATATTTTCATTAGGCAAAAGGCAGCTAAGATAATAAAATCATGAATTAAGAAAATATATCCAAATGATACATTGTTAACGTGTGTTTTAAGCCAATGAAAAAAGTGCTTTAAGAATAATAATCGATAAAAAGTAACACATAAAACATAAACATTTTTAAAAAAATTTAACATATTAAAAGATTTACCTTTCGTGTAATATTTTTTTAAATCTTTAACAAGTACCTTACTAATACAAAACTCATTAGTTTATTGGCTAATTTCTTCACAACCTAATATAATGTCATTAGTATCAATTGAAGCATGTGGTTGAAATCTTCGCGTTAAATTAGTCGTCTTTTTTGGTGGCACCAATTGAAGCAAAAGTTAACCTAACAAACATAGTTTATGGGACTATCGTAAACAACATTATCAGACTCATTTATGAATTGCATGGTTTATACGGCGGGATAATTATTTTTTATATCTTTTGTCCTTTTTTACATAAACTAATATTTGAATTTCTTATATTAACACCAACTGACAGTTTCTACTTGCCCGCGTCAATTACTTCTACTCTGTAATTCCATCTCCCCTTAATAGAAAAAAACTAAAACAAAAATTAATTACATTGCATGGCTGATTACCAAGTGTCATATCACATCAAATAAATGTCGAACGCATGCATACATCACCAACCTTTTCATTTTCTTCCGAAAGCACATATTAAATTGATCTATCTATGACAGTAGTCAGTCTGCAGACTCTGTACTATATATGCAATTAGGTAGGGTTATCAATTTCTCAGACCCATTTAATTAGAATTACTAGCTGGTATTTGATTATCCAATACGAAACGATTAATCATCTTCTAGTCTTATTCATTAAGCCATCCTGTTGTTGTTTTGTGATCAAGTAGGAAATATGCACATAATTTTAAACTATTCTTCAACAAGTTGTAGCGAACACATTGTAAATTGTAATAGAATCTATCGGCATTATTTTAGTCTCACGAGTCAATGACCGTGACATCTAAGGTATAACTCATTTCCCGTTCCAATATTGTTTGTGCTGTTGGGATGATGTATCTGCAACTATCTTTGCGTTATTTTCTAACTTCTTAGAAATAGTGTTCAGCTTTTCTCCTTTCACAAACTCTGTTTGGAATCCCATTAGGCTTTCAACTGTTGAGCATGTTTTTCTTTTTGTTGGATCAAACCGGTATATATGTGAATTATTGACGTCCGCAGTGGTTAAATTTTGTGATGATGAACAAAAGCTGGATAATTATTCTTTTCCACCAAAACCAAATGACCAAATGACCAAATTATCATAAAATTTAGATTATTTAAAAGTAATCTGCTCAGAATATACTTCAAGGAAAAGATATTTGATTGTCGATTACTAGATTAATCATTGTACTTTTAAGTGTTTTCTACATAGTATAGTACTGATTATGATATGCTTGATTTGGTCCCCAGTTTCATGAGCAAGGATTTTTGTCCAAATTTTTATATGTTTTTATATACCTGATCCTGATTGGCCTTAAACTGGCTCTCACTCCCCTGAATATATATTAGCCACAAACTTTTCGAAAACAATTGCATAATTTAAATTATGTTGGTGCATGGCTGTTCAAATTCAATTTAAATTAATGATCATGCACTTGTCGTATCTTAATTGGCTTCCAGATCCATATGAGCAGGAACACTAGTACAAATACATTGCTAGGCCTTATGTCAGCAAAATGGTAGCTAGGCTCATTCTTTTTCGTTTGGTGACTCGTACAAGGCACTTGCTCTTGCTTAAGTACAAGGAGTAGGTAATACTAATATATTTGAGTCATAAGCTTGTGGGGCTCGGAGTCTAATTGATTTACTGATTTAATCAGACCAATTAAATAAAATATTGTTTCATAATAAACACTTCACAATATATTCCACCACAAAAGTCCACCAACATTAACAATTTTAAAAAGAAAAAAACTGACATGGAACTTAATTAATACCAATTTGTTCAGCATGATGTTACAGATAATTTTTTATCTGAAAACCCAACCACTGAATATTAATTATGCATTTAAACTCTGAAAACTATTCTACTGTATGGGCATGGCTTTAGTGAATCACCACCACATATATGAACCCACATGTTTCAACATTTCATAAGTTAAAAAAAAAAAAAAAACATTTTTGTTTATCTTCCTATATTTAATGTTTCTGCGTGGTACTGAGAGTTTCTAATAATACTTTATAAATAAGTGAGTGAAACTGGAAGACAGCAATTTATACCATCCAGTAAAGAAATTAACCTTGCTACCAGTATATATATCTGCTTTGGTTGGGTAGTTCGTGTATTTTGTGTTTGTTAGAGAGAGAAATACAATCCTTATCCGTCAATAATTTGACTTACAAAATTTGACTTGTTAGCTTAACGTGATATGGGAGGAAAAGCCTAAAAGATTCCGTAGGTACATGCAAAAGGAAAAGGGCGTTCGAGATGATCCAATAAAGGTTGACCCTTAGCTACTTCAGAAACTTCAATACATCATTTGAATATGGACGACACTAGTTAAGGAATGACTTCAAGTATTTTTTTTTTTTTCCTTTGATAAAAATACACTGTATATATGTTTCTGAAAATGGGCTCACAAGCAATTCAAACTAATTTGGTACCTTTCCTTTCTTTTGCCAATTCGTTTGATGAGTCAATCAAATCCGTGCAAGTTTTTGTCGGTGAAAGGAGTTGATTTCAAAATGCAGCTTCTTGGTTTTTTAGTTAGGGTGTACATCCCGTAGTTCTCTGCCTCCATATTTTTTTTTTTTACTTCGACATTAATATTTTTTTTGGTATACTACTAACTTTTTTTTGGTATACACTTCGACATGAATATATCAACAAGGGAAAGCAACCAATTCATACAAAAACATAACCTCGTTTCTTTAATGTGTTTCCTCCTCACATTTTATTATTATTTTCTAAATTAATTAAAATATTAATCTCGGAGAAAGAAGGGTAAAGAGGTCTGTAACATACTATATGTCTATTATAAAATAGTTACTGTAGTGGAACAGAAATAATAGCCACGTTTTTTGGGTACAAAGGACACGAGTTTAAATGGCATGTACTTTATGTACATTCTACATAGTAAATTGTATTGGCATATATGAACACTAACAGTGTAACAGTATCAACATTACCATATAGGTTTGTGTGGAAGCTTCAGAGAAACAGTATACTAATATTTGCTTACTCTCATAACCGTTATCTCCTTCATCCGTGCGAATCAAATCTGATGCAAGACAATCGCATAAATGGGACCCCACTAGTCTGTATGTAGCAAGCAAACCAAGCGAAAAAAAACAACAGAATAGCCTCAGTACAAAAGGCAAGACGGAAAGCTTATAACCAGACCCTTTTCAGCTAACCCTTTTCTCTTCCCTCATAGATTCTTAAAGAATCTGTTTTGGAGATTTATTTACAAAGAATTGATACGGTACTTATTTTTTGTGACTCAATACGTCGGTAAGTTTTGTATAAATGTCAATAAATTTTGTAAAAATATTGGTAAGTTTTTACATAAAATAAAAGTTGAACAAAAGTAATAATAATTATGTGAGATTCATCATTCAAGCATTTTTATCATTTTACTCACTTTTTTTTTATAAATCGTGTATTGAGTCAAAAAAATACGTCCCCCAATCATTTTTCTTATTTATAATGGAATGAAATAGAAAAGAAGATAACGATATAGATATATACATGTTACATTCTTGTTTAGGAGTTTGATGTAGAAAACGAAAAGAATTTTGATACTCTTATTTGAGAGTTCAATGACTAATAACTGAATGGAAGATTAAAATATTTCTATTTCCTCAACAAAAAATAATTATTCCTCCCAAATTCTCCAATTTGAAAGATAACAAATTTAGCTTTTTTGATGACTAAGAGGAGTTTTGTAATTCTTTTTTATCTATTCTATATCTTCCTTACTAATAACTTCCAAACACACATTTTGAGAACTTGATCTTATCATTCCATGCCACCCAATTGATTGTCATCCATCCAAACACTACCTAAGTTGCTGTCAAATATAATTACAGGGACATGCAACAACCCTAGTAGTTCAGTTATATTCATTTCCCTCCTTAGCTTCTTTTCATTTGATAAATATAAAGCTTGATCTTCCACCAAAGCCTGTGCTTCTCACTCTCATTCTCAGCTTCTGCTGCTTCTTATTGGTATTGATCAACATGGAGGAAACTCAGTACCTGATGTGGATGAAGAGAAAACAAATCTTGAAGGCACATATTCAAGCACCCTTTGGAGCCTGCAACAATAACTCATCATGGGAGGAAAGGGCTTTTGCAGAAGATGCGGCTAGGATACTTGGTGGATGCATATGGCCTCCAAGATCTTATTCATGCAACTTCTGTAAAAGGGAGTTCAGGTCTGCTCAAGCTCTAGGGGGCCACATGAATGTTCATAGGAGGGACAGAGCTAGGCTCAAACAAAGTCTTAGCCCTCATAATGATGAAGCCCTTCTTCATAATCATCACAAAAATGATTGTAAGTCATTAGGTGCTAAATTTTCTGCTGAGAACTGCTCTCAGCTAGATTGTTCTCTTAATCAATACTCTACCCTTGCTGGTACAGTCACAACAAGGAGCAAAGTCTCATCTTCTATGCCCTCAACTATATGCACACAAGAAGATCTTCACCAGCCTACCATGTCTCCTGATTCAGAACCAAAAGGGCTAGTCAATGCAAAGGAACAAAGTTTTAAAGGCTTGAGTTGTAATGATTATGTTGAAACAAGTTTGTCTGTGGGGCTGAATTCGGTGTTTGGCCAGAAAATCCCAACTGATTCATGTGGGGACGAATCCTATAAAAGGCCAAAGACTTCTATGTCTTCTTCTTCCCTGCCTGTCTTCCTCAAGCCATGTTCAAAAGATAAATGCCCGGCTTTGCAGTCTGCAGAATTCGTACCAGGACTTAAGCCTGGAATGGAAGACTTGGATCTTGAACTCAGGCTGGGGAAACCACAGAAAGTTTAGTAGTATAAGGTACAGACAGAAGAAGTCGCAATGGAAGGAATGTCAGTGTTTGACTCTTGTTTTCCTATTAGGGGTTGATAGAAAATAGGCAAGAACCTTTTCCTCGCCTTACTTAACCTTGAATAGAATGATAAGGTTAATTTGCTTGAAATGTTAATTTGAATACTAGTTGAGTTCTATCTCTAGTTGCATGTTACTATCTTATTTTGTTTCTTGAATATATAGATATATGTCTTTACTTTCCGATCCGCTTTTGATCATAGAATTATCAGTAATGCAACTGCATGCAGATCATTGAAGGCAAATGATAAAGGAAGATACAATACTATAGTACTTTCATATGAATATGTAAAATTTGACCATCCTCAATATTGTGATCAAGTTGGACAGATGCCAAATTACATGTTTATGGGAAATGAAATCTCTGAGTTAAGCTTCATAATGAAGTGGGATGCAATGAAAAATGAACAGATAGATTCAGATAAACCAAGTTTTTTTCTAAAAACTTTTTATTAATGTTTCTTTCTTTTCTCGTCTGTTTCTGGTTCTCGACTATTGTCTTACACTTACCACTCTGATGCCTCCAGTTAACTGCTAGTCTGGACAGGAAAATCAGAGAGAAGGAAAATTCAACTGTACGATACTATTAATTAAAGTGGTGGTAAGAACTGACAGTAACTGACAATTAAAAGTCACTTCAGCTACATACATTCCAGGGAACTAACAGTAGTCACATGCACATAAGCCTGCACAAAAATTATGGCAACCATTTTACCCGGATCATCACCGATAAGTTACCCATTTCCAAGTTCACCTCATCATTCCCATAAATTCCGAACCCTTCAGTTGCTTTCCACATGTTCCCTCCCTAACACTTCCAAAATTCCAACCAACCACATGGGATCAAATTGAATTGAATATAAATATATAATAATATAATACAATAGAGCCAAATATTAATTTAGTTTGGCAGAGAGGAGAAAGGGGACACCACATCGTTGGCCTTATTAGCACGTCATTGTTTTCACTCTTGGTATGATATAATATAATATTATAGTATAATATATATCCACGTTAGCTATAGCTATAGCTATACCACTTCAAAAGCCGCAAGGACCCCCAAACCCAAACACCAACCAGCCAGTGACCTAGGAGCCTAAGAATGTCCATGTCTTCCAAACCATTTCGAGGCCCGAGACAGTTCTGCTTGTAGTAACGCAGTAACAGTATTAGCCACCTTATTGTGACACCGACGGTTCCTCCAGAATACACGGCGACGTCATAGTCTCTTCCTTTCAACCTTACTTTGTAAGGAAAGTTGATGAAATATCGCTTTTGACTTCATGTTCTTTGCAGTCTGCGGAGAGAAGCACAGAAGCAGCGTTGCCGCTTAGTGGCTACTACCACTTTACACAACTTTTTTTTCCCCATTATGGGCATGGATTTATATTGGATCACATAATCGAATAGTGATAGGACTTGAGAACGAAAAAGAGATTAATGAAGAAAAGGAAGTGGGGGTTGCTCACTGAGGTTGTCTTTATGATTATTAATTGATATTTGGTGTTTACTATGTATGGAAAGTAGTAGGTTCATAGGATGACTTTGATTAATTAATGCAACATTTTTGAATTTGACAACGCCTGATTTCTGGCTCTATCATATGTTTGAATTGAAGATATGTGCAGCAGAGAGAGATGTCACATGGGGGATAGTGTGTGCGTTTCTGTTTTTTCTTTCGGGTATTTATTGTGGGAATTCAGATATACAGATATATGTTCCCAGCTTTAAGCGAGTTTCCTTTTCTTTATATAGGGTGCTATGATACATGCCATAGTGTTCGGTAGTATTTCTATATCTACCTAGCACGTGTGTGTATCTATGCATTGGGGAGTTTTTCCTAGCTTTTGGTAGTGAAAACAACTGCACAGACATTGCATCGTATAATTAATCTACTTATTGGTTGTGAAAGACGCTTTGACAAATGACACTTCACAAGCTTATTCTCCCTCCCACAATGTCTCTTTACTCTTTCAAGAAACCCAACACAAGTTGTTATGTCATGTACCAAATTGAGAAATCGAGGCCCTTTGTTCTATTTTAATTTTAGTTCAGTTGACAAAAGGGAAATAAGAATAGGGGTTTCTGCACTCTACGTGCACGTGATGGCATTTGAAAATTATAATGAATCTCCTCCGTGACTATGATGTGTGTTGTTATTTCGTAGGCACCTAAGTACCTAAACATATTTGTGAATGTGCCACATGATTGAAACTCCTGCTTGATAACTTGATCGAACATCCCAATTCAAAGACTTGCTTTCAATACACGTAAGTCAAATCTCATAGGATTAGTTAGAGCAGTATTGGGATTTCAATTCAACTCAATAATATTATTATATAGGCCACCAAAGAAACCCAATTTATGCTACTCCCCTGTCAATGAGTAAAAATGTTATTTGTATTTGTATTATGGATTTTTTGTAAACATATAATAAAATATTTTAAAAAAATTGATAAACTCATCATCTTATGACTTTTTATTAATATATGTCTATAATAAATCCATAAAATGAGTCAAATAACAATATTTATGAATAAAAACATAAAACCACCGTCAATCAATCAATTGTATAGTTTTGAATAAGCATACCGTCTTCTCATTTCCCATACTTCTTTCGACTTTTATCATTATTTTTCCTCTTATTTTATATACTCAGTGCATGTGTGACTTTCCAAAATAATGAAAAATGCAAAAAAGATGCTACATAATTCTCTTGCCTCGTCATCGATGACAACACAAAATAGTTGCTGGGCCCAACTCCAAGTTCGGCGTGGGCCCAAAGAGAACATCACCGCATGATAAGCCCAATAACCAGATAGGATAGAAACGACACCAAAAAGCACGCTCACACAGCAGCAACAATGGCGAACCCAGAAAGCAGTACCGGAGGCTCACGATGGTCCCTGAAGGGAACCACTGCTCTTGTCACTGGCGGAACTCGCGGAATCGGGTTCGTTTTCTTTACTCCTCTTTCTCTCTTTCTCTTCACAGTGTTGAATCTTATCTTTTCTTTTAAAAATGAAAATTGTGGATTTTTCTTGTTGGTTGAAGTGAAATTGGGTTTTTTCGAATATGGGGTTTCTCAGAACGACTTAAAGTTTCTATCTTTGCGTGTTGAATTTGTTGGGGTGGTAATGTTGATTGTTCACTGTTGTCAGCCACGCTGTGGTGGAGGAGCTGGCGGAGTTTGGTGCAAGCGTGTACACTTGTTCCAGAAACGAGGAGGAGCTGAATGCGTGCTTAAAGGAGTGGAAAAAGAAGGGGTTTTCGGTTTCTGGGTCGGTTTGCGATGCGTCTTCTCGAACCCAAAGAGAGAAGCTTATTGAACAAGTGGCTTCTGCATTCAACGGCATGCTCAACATACTTGTGAGTCCTTTCTTACGTCACAAGAAAAAAAAAAAAAAAACACATTGACACTTTATCTTCGTCTTACCTTTTTTCTCCCCTCTGTCATTTGCTCATATTATGGAAAAGGGTATAGATATAGGTACAGAAAAGTGATGCTAAGAGTCTAAGACCCTTCTCATGATCATGAACATAAATAAGTGGCTGATTTTTATTTTTTATTTTTTGGTTGTGATGTGTGTAAAATAATGTTTAAAGGTTTTCTATCCAATTCCAATACATTATGACACCTGAGCGGTTTCTGTGAGAAAAAAATTGTTTTAGTATTAGTAGTGTATAGGAAAGAAACCTAATGAGGCGGTCATGAATAGTATCGGTTCGTAGATAATGTTGCTAAGAAGGAGGGCAGGGCATGTGGAAACGTGAAAAAAGCTAGACGTTTCTTGTATGATGGAAGTGCTTTTACAAAACGAAATTTCGGTACTATTTTTTCTTTTAAACAAGACACATTTCTCAAGATATAAAAGGTTATTTTGAAATGAAAGGACACTCTGCGGTCAAAGAGAGTTTAAGTGAATAATAATATGTAGAACATGTACTAATTTGTTTATTATGTTAAATTTCAATTATTTTTTGGGGCCCCTGTATCTACGCTGATGCAGCTCAGGGGCTCTGCCAGTGTTTAGGATGGTAGGCAGGCTAACCTTTTTGTTCAGCTTTATTGATGACTCATTCGGATATCAATTACTGAGTAATATAACAGATTGGTCTCATGTATTATAATTCAAACGGGTTTCATTGTACTGTGTTTTGCTGCGTCATAATTATAGTTTATGTTCCCAGTAAAACAATTAAAGTTCTAGAAGAAATTTGAGATGCTAATGGACATGGTTGGCCCTTCATCTTTTTCCATCTTACATGCGCTCAATTTGCTATTAGTTAATGGCCAAATAATTGGGAAAATTTTTGCAATTAATTGATGCATTTGCTCGGTTAAGAGTTGAAGAGACTGTCTTATTGATAGTACAAGTGTACTCAGAAGGACAATATAAATATCTACAAATTATTTGATTTTAGCATAAAATTGATAAAATTAGATATGTTCAAATTGCTAGGCTTATTCATCTTATGGGAATGGCTTTAGCACATAAGAAATTTTGTTTACCAAGTTCATTGTCTTTTGAGCTTAGGTAAACAATGTTGGAACAAATGTGAGAAAGCCAACAATTGAGTACACTGCTGAAGAATACTCAAAAATAATGACTACTAACTTGGACTCTGCATACCATCTATGCCAACTTGCATATTCTCTTTTTAAAGCATCTGGAAATGGAAGCATTGTGTTCATTTCCTCTGTTGCAGCTCTGACAAGCATAGGTTCTGGACCCGTTTATGCAGCGAGTAAAGGTCAGTTGATATTATAGTTGTCATTTTTGCTCAAACATGATAGATTACAACCTATTTGAAAGTTATTGACTTAAAACATCCAACGTGCCGTTGTTTTTCAGCTGCGATTAATCAGCTTGCCAAAAATCTGGCTTGTGAATGGGCAAAAGACAATATAAGGAGCAACTGTGTTGCACCCTGGTACACAAAAACATCACTTGTGGAACATGTAATGCTCTTACACCCTGTTATTTTTTATATGGTTTATTTTCTGTTCCAGCAACTAATCATTTTGTCTTCTTGTTTTGAGCTAAACCTTGATAGGAAGATTGGTTAAGTACATTGACTAGTTGAAAATTTGAGTTGGATGGAAAACTGGACTGATTGGTCATGAGTTAAATATCTTCAGATAGTATTATTCTACTTTGTTAGCCTACCTGCATCACTCCAGTGTCATGCAAAATTTTAAAATATCATTACATAATCTGTGCCTTGAAGCTCTTAAGTTCATGGCTTCTCTTTTAGATCATAGTAGTGTAAGAGTATTCAGATTAGAAATGTGTGTCTATCAGTGTTTAAGTCTCTGCAACCCTTTAGATTATTGAATATGAAAAATATGAATTGCCTACATATGGGGGTGGCTCATAGATTTGTATACATTATGCTGCATTGTGATCACCTTTATCGCAAGTCTTTGCAAGCATGATTACTAATGCTAGGGTCATATAACAATGTAAAGTATCGGGGAGCGAATTAACAACATTTGAACCTTGGGAGGGGCCAGTTTCAGGTAGAACCAAAGAGGGTAATATGGTTATCATTTTCTTTCTAGTAATTACTTGTATTATAAAATTCAGTTACTATTGATTATTGGCTTACTTACTAGACAAAACATTCCAAGTGATCTCACAGCTTTACTTCTCCTCCATTTTCCTTTCTTTCTTTCTTTCTTCCTTTTTTTTTTTTTTTTTTTTGGGTAATACTTACCTGCTGCAGTCTGTTTGATTTAATTGTGTACAACACACAAAATATTGGCTCACGTCACGTTACTTGGGTTTCCATATGAAAGAGGTACCAAAATTATTTGTTCCTGACTTTTCTACTTGAGGACACTTTCTGGATCTGGACAGTATGTCTTGCTAAAACACATCCTATTGACATGTGGGTTGCATAGAATATACTTCTTAAATCAATATAAATGTAAGAAAAGAAAATTATCCGGCTGTGGGACGTTTGCCACCTCTGTATAATTTTATTCATGGATGAGCTTCTGTTTAAATTTGGAGGCAATGAATTTGGAAGTCTTTTCTTTTTGAAAGAGGAATGTTAATAGTGCATACTCTGCTTATTTGGACTTGTGTGTTGGATCACTTGGGATTGGTATTGGCGTTGTAGCTCGCCGGCTGGATCCTGAAATGTTTTTGTGTAGTATTCCTGGTGGGTGCATGGAGGCCTTTCTGCAGACATAGCCTTATTTTCTTCTAAGTTCTGAGCTATACCTTTTACATGTTTGTATGTCAGCTTGATCTGCATAATTATTTTTCAAATAACAGTCTTGTCTTCATAACTTGGATTCCTGATTGTTTGCCTTTCTAACAGTTGCTTGATAACGAAGACTTTGTCAATGAAATAGTATCTCGAACACCGATAAAGCGGATAGCAGAAGCACATGAAGTATCATCCTTGGTGACTTTCCTCTGCCTGCCAACTGCTTCCTATATCACTGGACAGGTTATTTCTGTTGATGGAGGATTTACTGTGAATGGGTTTCAGCCCAGCATGAGAATAACTTAAGGGCGCAAACTTGTCCTTTTACTTTTCTGGATTATGTTATGTGTACAACACAAGGCACTCATCAACTCTGTTTATAGGTACTGGCTACCGTTTGTTTAATTTGTCATGCACAGTTTTATTTGTAGACTTGTATCCTTGATTGTAGTGATCAACTTTTGAAAGTGAATACAAAAAGAATTTATATGCTTGAGTTATGGGAATGTCCTTAATTATTCTACTTATATTTATATTTAATAAATTTTGCTTTTTTTTTTTTTGTTATCATTTTTCATCTATGAAAGATAAAACAAGGCTACTCTTTACAAAATGCTGTAGCAGAGGGGACATATTGAGATTTATTTCACTATGTGCAGCATTCAATCCTTACCAACCAACCAACCATCATGACAAGTATCGTTGCGTTGTGTTTGTAATGATATTGCACTTCATCAGACTCAAGCTGAATCAAAATCCAAAGCTTTAATATTAGGCTTACACGAAGAACTCTCTCCCAAGTGTGGTAATGTTCTATAATCTCCTCATGCGTCTTGGGGCTGACCACGGCGGGGGCTGCAAGGTTCTTCCCCTTCTTTTTACGTGATTGAGTTTGCTGACTCTGCAAGGGAGATGACTCTCTCCTGGGCCTAAAGGAATTACCTTCTCTGTTCAGAACGAGTTTTTGGGCTGGGCCCATAGGGACCGAGTCTTTCACATTTTTCTCTCTCCCCTCGGATATTGATTTCATGCAAATCATGCATAACAACTCTACGCGTATCCTTCCCTTACTTACTAACACATTAAAACGAGATTCGCTGTCCAAATTATTTATTGAGTACTGTTATTTATATTCATTTTTATAACTCATTCTAAGAAACTCATTAAAGTGTTATGGTCAATGATTAAGTCCCTTATAATGAGTTACAAAAATGAATATATGAGTTACAAAAATGGGCAATTTTTGTTATTGCTACCGGGAGGATTTCCTTTATTCAACGATCTGAGCCTTCCTTAACCAAATTTGCGTCTTGGATTTTTCTTCACTATAACCTCCAAGAATTGCTTTCATAAGCACTATGATAACCCCTGCACTGCACATATCCCCTCCAGGTCCACACACTTCTCCATTCTATGCCCATATCTTCATTTGTTGTATCCATCTCACTATCCTCATAGTCGCTATCATCAGATACTACCTGTATCTCCTTAACTACTTCTCCCTCTAATTTTTTCACTTTTTTTGTGCTCCTATTCACCAAGTTTTCTTCCGCCTTTGAGCGCTGCTTAATTGCCCATCCTCTCCGTACTCATGTCAAGCCCGAGCAAAGCATTCCTATTCAAACTGAGTGATATTTTTCGGCCCGTTGTTTTAGTTCGTAAGAGTTTGCAACTTTCCCTGGAATTCAATTATCATCGTATTTTCTTAAAAAAAAATTATATTAGTGTTGGGACTTCAATTCAACTCAATAATATTATTATATAGGCCATCACAGAAACCCAAGTTGTGCCACTTTTCCATATTAATAAATAAAGGGGGTGTTTGCTAGATAGCATGAATTTTTATTTCTGGGACTATTGTTAGGAATGCTATTTCTAGGAATAATTCTCTTAGGCATGATGTTTTAAGCATGTTTGGTGTATAAATTAAATTTTCAGGAATATTTGATAAATTTTCAAAAATACCCTTGATGGAGGTGGCAACTGGTGGCTTTAGGTGGTGATAAGGATATTTTTATCTTTTCATTATGGTAAATATCTCCTTTCCATGGGAATATTGGATTTCTATAGGGGGTAGGAATATTTTGGGGGTGATTTTCCTTCTCCTATCAAACGTGGGAATTGATGATACTAAAGGACTTGATAAGAGAGGTTGAATCAAGTCCTTGATTGGTTAAAACTTTTTCTGCACACTTAACACAAAATTCAGAAATTTCACACAACTAGATTTTCTAGTAGATAGTTAGTAAAAATCTAGTAAGTGCCTATCAGACTTTGTTATAAAATAGTTCGAAATATAAGTAGAATATGTAATTCAAACTATTAATGCAAATAGAGTCAGATTTAATAGATATAACTTAAAAATAGAAATGTAAAAGATAAGGGATTGAAAGCTTGCACCAAGGATTTATACTGGTTCAATCTCCACAACTTGGAGTCTACGTCTAGTCCCCCAACTTTGTGGGATTTTGCACTATGAGTATTCTTTGTTACAACAAGCCTCTCCAAGCTCTTATACAATTTTCACTCAACCTTGAGCTACTACTTTCTTATCAACTAAGAGACCTCTCTCAATGGTGTATTCCTCACTTGTGTATCTCACAATATTTTCCTTTCTCTCAAGTTTCACTCACTTGAATTATAATAATTTCATAATATGAAAGAAGCAGTTGAATATAAGAAGCACAAAGCTATCAAGAAAGTCACACAGACTAAGTCACTAAGACAATGTCACAAAGACACCAAACTAGGTTTAGAAATAAGTATTTATAGAGACTTTAGCTTGTGCATGTGACTTGCACTCCACTTAATTGATTTGAATGTTGGGGAGCTTTTCAAGGAGTATATAGAGTGGTATTTTTATGCTGCCACATGTTGTTCCTTATGCCATGACTTTTTCTCTTTCATACAAACCTTTCTTGTCTTTTTCTTCATTTGGCATATCACCTTTTTGCTTCTTCATTTTGTATTTCCATTCTTGTACAATGAATCCTAGGAGAATACGAAAAATGCTTTTCATATTAGTCACTTTAGCAAATATAGCCATTGAAGCACTACATCAATAAGTCAACTCTTCAGTTTATGTGCTTTTGAATTTTGACCTCAGTAGTGTCAATATCTGCTTCTTCTTCAATAGATTGTGATATAGGATTTTCACTTCATGCTACCGGAGAATCTAATTCCTACACATATGAAAGTGACCTTTCCAAGATCGAGTGGATAGAACATTCAATACACAGTTTGAATCATCATTTATAATAAAACTTACTATAGATCCAATAGGAATGTTTTCACATTCTCGATAATGTGAAAACATTCCCTCATACCAAACACACCCTACATGCATAAAAGATAAAATCACCATTAATCAATCAATTATATACTTTTAAATAAGATAAATATTATTTGTACTCACTTTTTCTCGGTCTTTGTGTTGACTCATTCCAATCCACGGTTCCACACCCCGTCGAATGATGCATGGAAGTGAGTCAGCATAGACACTGAAAAAAAGGTAAGTTGAAATAACATAACTTTTTAAATAAGCATACAATCTTTTCATTTCTCATACTTATTATTATTTCTCTCTCATTTTATATGCACACTCATGTATATGATGGGAACTAAACCAAAGCATGCTCACAGCAGCAATAATGGTGAACAAAGAGAGCAGTACTAAAGACTCACAATGGTCTTTCAAGGGAACCACTGCTCTTGTCATTGGCGGAACTCGCGGAATCGGGTTTGTTTTCTTGCTCTCTCTCTCTCTCTCCCCCAACACTGTTGAATTTAAAGTTAACAAAAATTGTGGATTTTTCTTGTTGATTGAAGTGAAATTGGATTTTCTAGAATCTGGGATTTCTCATAACAATCTAAAGCTTCCATCTTTGCGTGTTGAATTTGTTGGGGTGGTGATGTTGATTGTTCACTGTTACTGTTTAGGCATGTTGTGGTGGAGGAGCTGGTGGAGTTTGATGCGAGCATGTACACTTGTTCCAGGAACGAGGAGGAGCTGAATGCATGCTTAAAGGAGTGGAAAAAGAAGGGGTTTTTGGTTTCTTGGTTTGTTTATGATGCGTCTTCTCGAACCCAAAGAGAGGCTTCTGAATTCAATAGCAAGCTCAACATACTTGTGAGTCCTTTCTAACATCACGAAAAATAAATTTCCTTTCAATTTTTTCCTTATGTTATGGAAAAAGGTCCATAAAACTATAGATGTATGTATAGAAAAATTAAGCTAATTCCCCTTTCATGAACATAAAATGAGTGGCTAATTTTATTTTTTTTGTGATGTGTTTAAAATAATGTTTACGCGCCATCTACTATGTATCGTATCAAGTTTGATGGTTCATGCGCCTTGAAAATCTTAACCACTCAATTAAAATCTATGACTGAGATTAAGAGACATCACATATACAACTATACATCCTTGATGCACCTTAGAAGCTACTCACTTCAATGACATATGATCCATCGTATGTGCGTCTCACTCCTTCTCCATTCCAGTGAGCCATTACCATTGCACAACCTAACACTGCCACCTCAACCCACCACTTCTGAACCCGCACCACACAACCACGGACCCAACCATCACACCCCTCTCTGCAATCACATGCCCACACCTCACCTTAACCATCATTGCCTCCACGCTAAAGTGCCATCATAGCCCCTGCACTACCGCCTTTAGCCTCAACCCGCACCCTTTCATGCTTAGAACCATTGCATCCCGTTGCTATTCTGCTTGTAGCCAACCACAACGTGCCCTATAGCCTCGGCCTCTGCTTTCCTTTTCGCAACCTAATAGACTTTGTCGTGCCACCATGAAATGCTAATTAGTCAGTTCCTGCCACCACGAATCACTAGCCGGAGATCTTATGAACCATCGCCACCATGTTCCATCTTCGATGTTCCACCTCTACAACTTTGGCTTGAATGGTAGTGTGCTGTTACCTCCAATCACGACCGTTGCCATATATCCATTGCCATCCCCTTTTCGATGCTGCTTCACAGTGTTGCGCCACTGCTTGTCGATGATTTTGATGCCACCACCGCTAGGTGAAAGTCAATGTTATCCGCTTTAGTCACTGTTAGGATTCAAGGCTTCATGAGAGATAGCAGGTACTGCATGGGTGAACCTTCAAGAGAGAAATACTATGGTGAACTCAATGCATTAAGCACCATAAAAGTGTGATGCATAGCAAATGGTGCCGTAATGTTTAAAAGTTTTGTGTCCAATGCATATTTTTTTATGTTATGTGTATTCACTTTGTATAGGATATCATATTAACTCACACCTTATTCACTATTAGATGGGATGTGGATCCAATCAAGTGGGATCATCTAATGATGGGTATAGTGTAAGTCGACATGATGTCCCACACTAAGTGAGTATAAAAAGTGTTTCTCTTGTAATATCTATGTAGTTTATGTTAAAAAAAAAAGATAAATTACATTTACCTCCTTTAAAGTCTTTTAATATTACACTTGTGCCTCTCTAATTTTTAACTTGACATTTGACTTTCCTTATCCTTAACGGATGTTAAATCTGTTAACTTCTCAAATAAAATATCTATTTTACCCTTTTCAATAAAATCCTTTCTCCTTATCTTTGCCCCCCACTTTTTCCCCTCCTCAGCACACGTTCATTGTGAATAAAGGGAACAACACCATGCCCTTTGTCCGCAACCAGAGGGTGCATGGATTCCCTTGCAAAAGATTCACTGGCATCCATGTCGCGCCTCGAGGCTGCTTGGGTTCTTTTCTGATGATTTGGTCATCTCCATTCCTGGCAATGCAGACAATGAAAGAAATGACTAAGCTTGATGGTGGTGTGATTGAATCGCGATGGTAAGTGCAAGGAAGAAATGTGATGACCATTGGCGGTAGTTGTTGTGACGGTGGTGGATGGTTTGCACGGGAGGAGAGGATGCTCAAAAGGAATGGTTCTCTGCAAGAAAAGGGGTGGCCATGGCTACCTTTTTTTTTTTTGGGGCTGTTTTTCTTTATTTGTTCATTTGTTATTGTGTTGAGTTTGGGGGGATTTGGTTTATGATACCATCTTGGTTTTGATTTCTGCTTGGCTTGTTATTCTGGATTATTCTTTGGCTTGAATTTTTTTGCTTCATGGATTTTGGCTTGATTTGGTTGGCTCTGGATGATTAATTTCTTTTTTGGTTACTCAAGGGATGACAATAGGTACCCATGGGGGCAGGGACAAGCCCTTGCTCTTCGTCTCTGTTTAGAAATTTGCCCCATCCTCTTCATGGGTCCTCATTCCCTATTTTCCATAGGATTCAAATCCGTATGAATGTTCATGGGTTTATGCAAAAAAAACTTTAAAAATTCAAAAAAGAGAAAAATTATACATAAAAAAAATCTTAAAATTGAATAAAATATTCATAAATATCCATAATTTATTATAATATTAGTAACACAATACAATCCGAATTAAAATAACAATACATGATGCAAATTCAAGTTATTGTAAATTTTATTTTGATCAAAGTTAATCAATTATTGTAAATTTGATTTTGGTTAAAAGTTTAGTCTACCATATGTTGACTATATTCAGAATCAACTTGATTTTATTTTGTATTATTGTCAAAATATATTTGTAAGTTAGTGTATATATATATATATATATATAATGAAGATTTAGTAGGTTTCCATAAGGTGGGGACCTCACCTCATCCCCCGCAACGGGAACTTCGTCCCATTCTTGTGGGGATCAAATCAGTCCTCGTACCTATCTTCATTGTAAGTAATCCTCGCAAATACCCACTTAGGCGGGTTTTTATGCCATCCCTATCTCAACTTGTGTTTGTCTTTCTTGGTTATGGTTCTATTGGGTAGTTTGGTGATTTCAAGCACTATTTGGTAGGATTTTGTATATATGCCACGAAACTCAAGGCTTTTGAAAGATATATCTTGTTTTATTTTTGTTTGTATTTCTCTTTTTTTTTTTTCTTTTTTGACATAGGTTGTATTCTTAGACAAGAAGGTTTTGGTTGATAGGATTGGAAGTGGCTTGTATTCCGTGTTCATGTGATACTTGCTATGGAGGGTTGTGATGTTGTTTCTAAGGTAAAGGGGAAAAAAATGAAGATTAGGAGTGCTATGGCAGTCTCATGAGAGTAAAGTGAGAATCGAAAGATATAAATGGCGTTTCACATAGCTTTTGAATTTTTTTTTTAAAAATATTTAAAACATAAAGAGTCATGTGAAAACTAACAAAGCCAACAATCTGTTAGCGTGCGTTTGGAAGGGTGGAAAAAAGAAGGAAAGAAAAAAAGGAGGAGAAAACATGATAACCAAGACATTTTCTTTTGTTTGGATCTAAAGAAAAGCAGGGGTGAAAAAAAACAACAAACGTGGAACCCATTTAAATATTTTCTGCGCTAAAGCCTGAAGAGCCAGAAAAACTACATGCATAGCAAGTTCACATTTTTATGTTGGTGCTGGTCCACAAAAAACCTATCGTTCATGTTGCAATATAAGCTTGGATATAGCCATTATTTATTTAATATTTAATATTTATTATATTATAAAATATATTTATATTTATATTTATATTTGTATTTATGTATATAAAAATATTAAAAATATGTTTAATTATGAGATAAATAAAATAAAATATACTTGCATTTTACATATGATTTTACTTAAAAAAATATATCTATATTTATTAAGGACATATACATTATTTTACATTCACATAACTTTTTTTTCCTCTCATTTTCTTTTATCTTTATTTTCTTTCTTCTAATTTTCTACTCTCATCCAAATAAAGAATTACCCTTTGCTTGGTTCCAATGAAAATAGTGAGATAGAAAACAAAGAGGATAGAAAATACACCGAGATCAACACTTCTCTTGCTTGGATGGTAGAAGAAAATGGCTAGAAAGATAAAAAATAATGTGGGGTCTACTCAAAAACTTTTCTTGCCTTTATGTCGAAAAAGCTAAGATTGGTTAAGAAAAGAATTAAAATGACACTTATACCCTCGTGAGACAATTTTATAACAAGTCAAAATAAAAATAGAAAAATAAATTATATGTAATAAATTAGTATAAAATAGTTATACAATAAAAAGTGGGACAGTTTATAATTAATAAAATTATATTAAAAATTAAATTTAGGTTGTCATATCTATATATATGAATATAGTATGCATTAGATGTATATCAAATTTATTTATATTTAAACAAATAATTTATACCAAATTTAATTATTTAAATACTATTAAAATTATTTTTAATTGATAACTATTATAAAATTATTTATTTAAGTAATTCTTAAAAAATATTTAGAAATTAAATAAAAAATAATATATTTATACTTTATTACAATAAGGATATATATATCATTTTATCTATGATATCCATTTTCTTTCCTTTCTTTTTTTATTTTTCCTTCTCTCTATTTTTTTATTCTCATTATCTCTTCCAATCCAAGCATAACGTTAGTGTCCAGGGATGTAAATGTATTATCTTTTAACAAATTAATAAAGTTAAATGTCAGTTTAAAAATGAGAAGTGAACAAGAGTATTGTTAAAAAAAATTAGACGAGAACAAGTGTATTGTTAAAAAAAAATCTCGGCAAACGAAATTCGCCAGTTTTAGTATCAGTATTGTATAGAAATATAGAAAAGAAACCTAATGAGGCGGTCATGAATAGTATGGGTTTTGTTTATGTTGGACCTGTAATAAGAGTCCAGCACTGAACTTTGTGTTTTTAACCCATGGATTATTTAAAATTAAAAATTATTCTGATCCCACAAAATGATGACCAGTACTGAACCTGAACTAAGGTTCAGCATAAACGCGTGAAAGAGGGCAGGGCATGTGGAAACGGGAAAAAAGCTAGACGTGTCCTCGTATGATGGAAGTGCTAACTACAAAATGAAATTCAGATACTACGTTTTAGAGTATATAATAATAATAATAATAATAATAATAATAAGAGCAAGACACGTTTCTCAAGATATAAAAGATTGAGAAATACTTTTTGCATCGCTGACATAGGTAAATATCTTGGATATTTAGAGATAAAAAAAATTATAAAAAAAATAAAAAAATAAAATAATTGATAAAAAAAATTGAAAGAAGGTATGTTAGAATTTTTGATATATATAAATAATATACCTTTAACACTCTATTTGTTTTAAGAGAAAAGTAAAGGAAGAAAACATGCATGGAGAGAAAATGGAAGGATTAAGCACTTCTCCTCCGTTTGGTTTAGGAGAGAGAAGGATGAGAAAATCAAAAAGTGGCATGGAACCCGAAGCAAAAGTTTTCTCCTCCCTAGTGCAGAGAAAACAGGAGAGAAGGAGGGTGTTTATAATAAATGATATTATTACCCTTTAAAATAAAAGAGCTTTTGGTGCTTTAAAATAGAGAGCGTAAAAATAAAATGTAGAGATATAATGACAATAAAAATATATATATTTAATAAATAAATATAAAACAAATTTATTTAAAAAAATTAGAACAGTTTTGGTAAAGGAAGCTTTTATATATAAAAATATTATAAATTAAATTTATATCACATTTTTTATTTTAAAAATAATATCAAACTAAATTTCATAATTTAAATATCAATACATTAAAAATTTTAATTAACATTTATTATAAAATGATTATTTATGTAATTTATTAAAAAAATAAAAATTAAAAAATATATAAATTTAATTTATATATATTATCAATAAAAAAAATTTTTACACTGTCATCTATTTATATATTATCATATTAATAAATATAGTTAAGTCTTATATCTACTATTTAAATAATCATGCATATAAAAAAAATGATTAGTTGTTTATATTAAAATTTTTTTATATTATCAATATATTAAAATTAAACTTAAAATATATTTATACTTTATTATAATTAAAATATATATATTATTTTATCTTTAATTTTATTTTTTTTTATTTCCTCTTTTTTTTATTTTCTTTCTTTCTATTTTTTTTTTCTCCCATTTTCTCGTGGCGTCCAAACAAAGTGTAAAAGATTTTTTTGAGATGAAAAGGAAACTCTGCGATCAAGGAATGCTAAAAAGACCATGTACCAATTTGTCTATGTTAAATTTCAATTTCTTTTTTTTGGAGCCCCTGTACTTTGCCATCTACGCTGGTACAGCTCAGCAGCTCTGCCTGTGTTTAGGATAACCTTTTTGTTCAGCTTTATTGATGACTCATTATTTCATTTCATATTGGGATGTCACTTACTAATATTATAGATCGGTCTCATGTAATATAATTCAAAATTTCTAAAGGCGTTTCATTATACTGTGTATTGCTGCATTATAATTTATAGTCTATGCCCGCAGCAAAGCAATTAAAGTTCTAGAAGGAATTTGAGATGTTAATGGGCATGGTTGGCCGTCATCTTTTTCCTTCTTACATGCACTCAATTGGCTATTAGTTAATGGCCAAATAATAGGGGTAAAAAGGAAAAAATTATTGCAATTACTTGATGCATTTTGCTGGATTAAAAGTATAGGAGACTGTCTTACTGATACTACAGATGCACTGAGAAGGACAATATAAATATCTACAAAATGTAGTTTATAACTGAAAACAAGAGATATACTACTTAGTTATTTGTAATTAATTGATTTTAGTATAAAATTGATAAAATTAGATACGCTAAAATTTCTAGGCTCATTCATCTTACGGGAGTGGCTTTGGC
This sequence comes from Pterocarpus macrocarpus, assembly GCA_031439585.1. NCBI lineage: Eukaryota > Viridiplantae > Streptophyta > Magnoliopsida > Fabales > Fabaceae > Pterocarpus > Pterocarpus macrocarpus. The sequence continues at coordinate 35,068,563 of CM062518.1, read as the reverse complement.
ACATAATAAATTTTGTTCAAGTTCATCATCTTTTGAGCTTAGGTTAACAATGTTGGAACCAATGTGAGAAAGCCAACAACTGAGTACATTGTCGAAGAATACTCAAAAGTAATGAATACTAACTTGGACTCTGCATACCATCAATGCCAACTTGCATATTCTCTTCTTAAAGCATCTGGAAATGGAAGCATTGTGTTCATTTCTACTGTTGCAGCTCTGACAAGAATAGGTTCTGGAACCGTTTATGCTGCGAGTAAAGGTCAGCTGACGTTATAGTTATCTCATCTTTTGCTCAAACATGATAGGTTACGAACTATTTGAAAGATATTGACTTGAAAGGTTCAACGTGCTGCTGTGTTTCAATCAGATTACCAAAAATATTGCTTGTGAATGGGCAAAAGACAATATAAGGAGCAACTGTGTTGCACCCGGTACACAAAAAACATCATTTGTGGAACATGTGCTGCTCTTACACCCTGTTAATTTTTTATATGGTTTATTTTCTGTTCCAACGACTAATAATTTTTTTTTTTTCTTGTCTTGATCTAAACCTTGATAGGAAGATCGGTTAAGTACATTGACTAATGGAAAATTTTTGTTGGATGGAAAACTGAACTGATTGGTCATTAGTTAATTATGTTCAGACAGTAGTATTCTACTTTGTTAGTGCTGTCTTTGCTACCTTCATCACTCCAGTTGTCATGCAAAATATTAAAATATCATTACCTTTCTCACAAGACTGCACAACCATGATTACTATTGCTAGGGTCATATAACAATGTAAAGTATCAGGTAGGGAATTAACAATATTTGAACCTTTGGAGGGGCCAGTTTCGGGGTAGAACCAAAGAGGATAAATTGGCTATCACTTTCATTCTAGTAATTACTTGGCAAATGACAATCTTATCTTCATAACTTGGACTCCTAATATTGTTTACCTTCCTAACAGTTGCTTGATAACAAAGACCTTGTCAATGAAATAATGTCTCGAACACCGATAAAGCGGATAGCAGAAGCACATGAAGCGTCATCCTTGGTGACTTTCCTTTGCCTGGCAGCTACTTCCTATATCACTGGACAGGTTATTTCTGTTGATGGATGATTTACCGTGAATGGATTTCAGCCCAGCATGAGAATAACTTAAGGCAAACTTGTCCTTTTATGTTTCTGGATTATGTTGTGTACAACGCAAGGTGTTCATCAACTCTTTGTAGGTACTGGCTACCGTTTGTTCAGTTTGTCATGTAAAATTTTATTTGTGGACTTGTATCGCTGATTGTAATCATCAACTTTGAAGAGAACACAAATAAGAATTTGTATGGTTGGGTTACCTTAATTATTCTACTTATATTTACGTTTAATAAATTCTGCTCTTTTGCTTTTTGGTTATCAACGTATGAAAGATTAAAAAAAAAAAAGACTCCGTACAAAACTCTGTAGCAGATGGGACATATTAGATTTGCTTCACTAGGAGTATGTGAAAGGTGCAGGATTCAGTTCTCAGCAACGATCATGTCAAGTATCGTTGGTTGTGTTTGTAATAAGAATGTTGATATGTTCTTTTAATAATCAATTTTAAAATTTTTTTAACTCAAAATTTTATTTATAATAATATGAGTCATAATTTATATAATATTTAAAGGTTATTTAATATAAATAATTAAGATTTTGAATTAGGAGAATTTTTAGACACACTAATTAAAAAGATTTAACATTTCTCTTGTAATAATAATACATTTCATCAAACTCAATCTGAATCAAAATCCAAAATATCTCACAAATTTGATTCATATTTCACATGGAGCCTCTTGCTAATAATAATTAGTATTAGGCTTATGCGAAACTTTCTCCTACGCATGGTTAATGCTCTAAGATCTTCCTATGCTTTGAAATTTTGTAACATGATACCTATATTCACTTAAGTGTACACATTCCGACCCCCCAAAAAAAACAAGAACATATTTAATAACTCATGTTCTAAGCATATAAAAGGTGTATATGGACATATGGACAAAACCATTATCTATTGTATATAGATTTATGCACAAGAGTATAAATCTAGAATTTAATTTTCAAAATTAACTGTGAATGCGAAACTTTTTTATGTCATTCAACTATGGGTTGATACATCAATTGGAGGAGCTTAACTAGAAGAGTTAGGCTACGTTGATCAATTAATGTTTCATAGTTAAGGTCAACAACAAACTATTTCTCGCTTTCCTATTTACTATAGCTTGTTGAATTCATTAATTGGAGCGAGTTAATCATTCTCCAAAGTCATTGATGACATGTACATTATTTCGGACTTCAACTCCTTATGTGAGATTATAAGCTTCCATCCATCAGAAACTAAATAATCGCTTTCGAAGTGGACACCTACCTTCTAATTAACTTAACATGAAGCATATTTATGGATGACTTTATGCTTTAGGTAAATAATGTTGGAACAACAATTAGGAAGCCACCCATTGAGTACGCTGCTGAAGAACATATCCAAAACTGACGACAATCAATTTTGATATCTGTGCCAACTTTCATATCCTCTTCCAAAAGCATCTGAAATGGGAAGCATTATGTTCATTTCATCTGTTATTTTGATTCAATTTTGATTCTGCTATTTCAGTTGCACACCATACATTGCTATCCACAACCTCCACTTGTAGAACAAGTAATTTTGTTGTTCCCTATCTTTATTCCTTTTATCCGTCTTCCTTTCCACTAAAGCCTTGGGGTAAAAAATGAAAAACATATTACATAGTAGACCAAGGCAATAGCCATAAAAATTTTTACACAAACGACCAAAGGCATTAGGTGCTGTAACTGTAGTTCAGTTTTTTTTTTTTTTTCAGTAAATATGTTTTCAATTATAATTATTTTCATTTTATTTTAACTTTAGTTCTTTTATTTGAAACTTTAAAAAAATAATAAAGCTGTTTTTATCACATCCTTCACAGAACCCTTTTTTTTTTTTTTTGGTTTTTGGGGGGTGGGGGCTGGTCCTAAAATTCATTCATTAAAAGTCTCTTAACATTTTATCGGAGTGAGTCTCAAATCCATTTTTACTGGATAACGGTTTGACTTATCTCGTATTGGGCGAAAACTCTCCAACACGAGCCTTATCTTTTAGCCTCCTTGGGGACCAATCACACTTCAACGTCCAAATGATGGATGTCCTTGAGAATTAGTCCTCGACGGAAACGTGTTAAAAAAAAAAATTATATCGTCCTACAATTATGTTAAATCATGTTATTAAAAACAATTAAATATTATAATAATTGCTTAAAAAGGTATATACATAGCAATACAATATGATATATTTTACACTAACAATAAATTAGAATATATCTCTTTCTCATAAAACCCTTCTGTTCTTTTATATTAAATTGAGTTAGAGTAAGATTTATAAGATAATGTGGACTTATAATAAGTTTTTTAAAATTTATAAGGTGAGTTATAAAATCGACTATGTAAGTAGGTTTTATTATGTTAAGCTTAACAAATTTAGATAATTTAAATAACAACAAATTCTTGACACAATACAGTGAGAATACTTTTATCCTTTCACCTTGAATTGTAGATCATAACATTTGTGTAAATAAAAAAAATTTAAAGAGTATTAGTAACATGAAATAATATTTTAAAATGTTTCATCTTATATGTTAATCTCATATTATACTTAGATCGATCTTTATATACATTTTTATCAGACAATCACAGCAGTATAATAAAAAGAAGAAAAATTAAAGAATTGTTCAAAAGTCATATTATTAGATATATTTTTGTCCTTACAGAAAAAAAAAATGACAAACTTTCATACGAACAAAATGTTTCACCTTATTAGATATATTTTGGGATTCTAGCATAGGCTTTGATACTCTCAAGTGAGTTGACAATATGCAACAGTTAATTCAGTTAAATAAATAATTAATTAATCATATTATTCCCAAGTAATGGTTAAATTAGTTGGACAAATAGTTAATATATAATCAATATTATGTAAATAAGTAGGGGTGAGCATCGAGTTGATCAACCTACCAACCCATGAGTTTCAATCCAACCCAATCCACAAAATACAGGTTGAGTTGGGTTGATAAGTTAGGTTGGGTTGAAAAATTTCTAACCCATGAGATATATATTAGATTATAGATTTGAAAAATTTTTACCTATATAACCCAATCCAACTTATTTTGTTTTTCTAGTATTTTTTATTTTTATTTTTTTGTGGTCTCAAACTTGTGTCAGACCAAGATGAAATGAAATTTTTTTATTCTCAAATCCTTTGTTAATATCAAATAAAAAGGAAATAACATCCTAAATCTTGTCGGGTGAAGGAATGAAGGGGTAAACTTTTTCTCAAATCCTTCATTAATATCAAATAAAAGGGAAATTACATCCTAAATCTTGTCAAGCTAAAAAATAAAGGGTATACCTCTATAAAAAGTTTCATAAGATATCCACGGATACTAAAAAACCATTTTGGAATTTCAGAATGCTTTTCCCTGGCTTTTCTGTGGTTCCCATTATATTTATGTGTAGGTATTACAGTCACATTGAGAAAGTTGCCAAAAAGAATAGAGATGAAAAGTTGATGGAGCACCTAATGGATTATTGTGATGAGAATTCAATGGATTATTTGGATAGTACTTCATATCTTGAAAAGATTGAGAGTGAAGTTAATAATTATGTCAATTCATGTTATATGTGATAACATTAATTTCAATTAACTTATGTAGTTTGTTATGTTTTTAGGACTTATATATGTTTCCTTGAAAACTATTCGGACTTTAATATGCCTTTTTGAAAACTTCTAGGACTTATGAATTTTTTTAAAATTTATTCAGTTGAGATTACTATACTTATTAAAAGATTTGATATTTATGTTAGATTTTATATTATATATGTTTAGATCTTATATATTTTGACAAATTTTAATAGGCAATTTTTTTAAATATATATCAGACCCACGAATTTAACTCAATCTAACCTATTGATAGTAGGTTGAATTGGATTAGATTGAAAGAAAAAATTTGCTCAATTCAACCCAACTCAACCCACGCCCATCCTTATAAATAAGTAGTTATTTAATTTAATAATTGGTTAATAATGTAAAATAAAAGGGTAGGGTAATGCAATTGCAGACATCGCTTGTAAGAATACTTTCAAAACCAAATCCTTCATACTGTGTTTGGCAAAGAAAAGAAGATGAAAGGATAGAAGATGAGAGAAAAGAATATGAAATGAAAGAAAGTGAGTGAATTTTTATTTTTTACAAGTATGTTTGGATAAAACGAAAATGAGAGAAAAAGAAATAGAAAAAAAATTATTTTCTCTTATTTATTTGTGTAAAAAAGTGAAAGAAAAGAAAAAGACAACGGTGCCAAATGATAATTTTATCCTTATATCTTTATAAAAGATTAGATAAAAAATAATACCAACCTATTAAATCCATCTATGGAGTCATGTAAAAAATTAGTACAAACATAAAGTTTAATGCAATTTGATCATAAATTTATCTTTTAAAATAATATAAATAAATATAATAAAATAATAAATTTAGATATGCTATGGACATGTCCCACCATGAACAAACAACTATTGAGAGAAAACAAATACTAGCGCTGATGCAGTGACACAAGCCCTTCTTGGTAAAACTCACAAATATGATGAGTATTATTGTCATTAAGGACAAGGTGTCCATTTTCCCATCCTCTTCTATCTGATTTGGGGAGGAAAAAAATTTGATGGACCCCACTTATATTTTTTTACTATTCATTCTTTCTTGTTAATCTGCCTTCCATATTCAAACAAAAAAATCAACCTCTTTCCATCCAATTTTTTTCCTTTTCCTCTCCTTTCTTCCATTTTCCACCCAACCAAACAAACCTTAAGTGATTCCCCCACCACTGCAGTTTGGATTTTGGAGGACCCTACAAGATCAGGTTATCCACCAAGCTATGCTTTTGCATCACAAGTTGGAGGGTTTTGACAAACTTCTTGTCCTAATTTCAAACAATAGAACGCAGAAGTCCATCCTACCAAATCTACCGTGTTCTGAAAGAAAACCTAAACTATTGTCTTTCCTTCAACTGCTACTCCTGCCATAATCATATTGGAAAGCATTGGTTACTCACTTTGACCTCTTTCTTCATGTGGTGGGAATGGTAAACCACGTTGTCACCTTCCAATGCGCTAAGGGTAGTGTTACCTGCATACCAAAAGTGGTTATTAAGAGTGCATACAATATTATGTATAGAAAGAGACACAAAGTAATTGATGTCAGTGGATGAAATTAAAATTTTATGTGTCTGTCTTCATAATATTCACTCTTAAACAAATAATGTTACCATCTTCTATTAGAGGTAAGCAAAAGTCACAACTTAAGACAATATCTATTTATGATTTATTTTGGTCCAATGTATTTACTAAATATTTTTAAAAGATCTATTTAATTCAGTAGGTTAAGATTTAATTTTTTAAAAGAGGGCTTACTTTACTCACTAAGTCAGCTTTATTATTTAAATATATAATTAAAAACTAATAATAATTTATAATTTATCAATTATATATTCATATAATATATATTTTTTACACAATAATACTTTACTTAAAGGTTATGCCTATTTTAATATTAAAAATCTAAATTTTTAACTTATTTAAAGGCTTTTATATAATATAGACTCTTAAGTATATTTTTCAATTACACTAACCTTTTATATTTCACAAATAGATTAACTTTAGTTATTAAAAAAATAAAATCAAAAGTAGCTGGCCAGACTCAAATAGGTGTTTTACAAACAGGTTTTTGCTATTTAAGCTTTCCTTAGACTATTTCTATGCTCAACGCTAATTAATCTTCGGAACAGTTATCCGTTTACTTTATGGCTTCGAGAATTTGATCATAGTTGAATTTCGGCCCCGAGAATATAAGTCATGAAAAAGAACAGATAAATTTGTATTTTGTGTTGATGACCAAGTTCGCCTCTGCCACTTTTATTTATTTAATTATATCTCAAATAGTGTTATCCACGATATGGGTTTAAATTATTCATTTAATTTCTCCATTTTATTAACAGATTGATGCATGTTAGTATGTTTAAATAATCAATATTTGTATTCTGTTTTCATAAATGGTTTGTATTCATCACTTAGCCATTGAGTAAGTAAATTTCAAAACATTAATATTAAATTTAGGCTGCAGAATAAACTTGCTCCAATTTTGGTAAATTTAAGTTATAACAACAATAGCAACAATAATAATAATAATAATTCATAGAAATTTTATAATCGCACTAGCAAAGTGGTAGTGACCCAAAAACAAACATAATTATGGAACTAAAAAAATCATTGTATATTTTCTCTCCTTCTTAGAAGGGATACATTTTTAATTAACATTTTAATTAAGGACAGTAATTAAAAAATTTCTTATTTTTTAGATTACTTTATATCACTACACCATATTTAATTTTTAGCAATATTTATTAGCAAAAGGTATTGTTAAAACTTAAAACTCTTTAATAACATTTAAAAATATTATTAACTAATAAAAATATGAGTAAATATCTTTTTTAGTTCTAATATTTTACGGTTGATATTAATTTAATTATAAAATAATTTTAACATCAATTTAGTCCCATATCAATAATTTGATGAAAAATTTGATTTTACAGAAAATTTTTTATGACTAAATTGATGTTAGAATTTAAAATATTAGGATTAAATTAAAGTTAAAATTTTAACATCAAATTGATGCTAACTTCAAAATATTAGTACTAAATTAATGTCAACTTTTTTTTAAACTAAATTGATATTAATTTTAAAATAATTAAATTAAAGAGATTATTTATTCTAAATTATTATTAAAATTCTTTAGTAACATTTTTATAAGTGATATGTTACTGAAGAATTATATCAATACTTTTATGCGTATCCTTATTCCTCACGACTCGTCCGATTTGAATCATACTACGGTCTCGTACTGGAAGTAATTTTTTTCAAAGGTAGATTGTGCAGAAGTCAAAATTGATGTTCATGCTTTTAAGCTTGAATCTAAACAAACGAATAATTTCAATTGGGATAAGGATGGCAATAGTTAGAAGAGACTCCTTGTCTGCTATATTAATTTCTCGTCATGATCAAGCGATCATAGTCCAGAAAGCGAGCTGTGACAGAGACACAAAGTATTGGTGCGAGCTTCAGCTCAGAGAAAGACAGTAATTGGCTCAATAATGATAATGGTGTTTTCTCTCACCTGTTTGCAGGATTTTTCTTGCCTTCGAAATAAAGTGTCAAAAATGGACCTATCCTTTATATTTTCCGTGTTTAAATTTGGACTCATCCCCATTAGGCATCTCTTTACCTCCTAACTGCTCATACACTAGACTTCGTCAAACCCATCTTTTTTCTTCTGCATTGTACCATGTAAGAAGGAAGAATAGGCTGACCTTGTGGCCACCTTTCCGCTAATAAAGATTACCGCATTCTCATCTTTTAAATTGTTAATAATATTAAATATAATATTTGATATATACAGATAATTTAAGTAATAATTTATATTATTTTATTTAATATAAAAAAATATTAAGTAATACATGTCTTAAATTAATATGATATTAATAATAATAATAAATAGTTAATTATTACTATTACTATTATTATTATTATTATTATTAGCTATAATAATATTATTACAATATTAATAATTATTAAATAATAAGAATAAGAAAATTTAATTATTAATTATAATTATAATAGTTAATTTCATTAATAATTATTAATAATTAATTATGATAATAATAACAATTAATATTATTTTTAATAATAACAATAACAACAACAACAATAATAATAGGAGGATTATCATATTGACGGTAATCCACATTACCACCTTCTATAGAGACAATCTACATTACTATATTGGTAGTAATCTATATTATTTTATAAATTTAAATTACTAATAATATTATTCAATCAAATAAAATAATATTATAAATTTAAATAATTTAATCAAATATTATTAATATAATCTAAATGGATTATTTCATTACAAACGCTACGGCAAGGGGCTTGGTTTATCGGTCCAAGCCAATACTTGAAATGTCATCAGTAACTTAAAGCTGTTCAAAATCAGAAATCATGAATACTACCAAGGTTGAATATACGAACTTTTTTACGATAGATAACTGTCGTTTATTATAATCTTTTTCCCCCTATTTTGCTTAATTTTTATTTATTTAAAGAAGATAACCAATGGCACTCATGATTGCTATGCATTTCATACTTTTATATTCATACCAAATATTGGCACTCTTTTAAGATTTGAAGAATTTAAAACAATTGTTACATAATTTCTTCATTTTATCTTTTATTTCTTGTATTGATCCAAACTTTAAAAAAATTAATTTTATTATACTATTAATTAAAATTTTTAATATTATCATCTAATTATATATTGATATGTCACTAGAAATATTTAATTCTTATAATAACTATTTTAAAAATAAAATATAGAACAATTTTTCTTAAATATATAAAATGTATAATTAGTTAATTGATAGTATAAATATTTTTATAATGATAGTATATTAAAATTTAAGTCTTACATTAATATTTAACCCATATACAAACATATTTCCTCCTAAAAAATATTTTTTTTCGGATCCATACATTTACTTCATTTATTGGAACCAATTGCGTTCATAGCCTATTCCACCCAATAACTCATTATGCTAAAGCTAATTGACTCTTAGTTTCATTCGTAAGAGGATTAGCTCAATGTATTTTTTTGATAAATTTGAATTATATGTTAGATTGATTTGATTCGATTTAATGTTCTTAATATTTAGAAATCAATTATTTTTATAGATTAAAAATATATTATGATTTTTTTAACATTTTAAATATAACATAATAACATTTTCAGTGATATACTATTTTTGAAAGAAATATAAAATAAGACATTCCTTGTTACAATTAAATATTTTAATGTATGTACCCAAAAAAAATATTTTAATGTGAAAACTGAGTTTATTCGATTGGAAAATCATGGAGTAAGAGTTCTAGAATACAGTGGTGTTTCTCAAGCCAAACTTTCAGGTCATTGAACTTGGCCAGGGAAGCTCAAAGATCTGCTACAGAGTTACAATGCCCAGGAGTAAAGCATGACTTAAAAGAACCGAACCATGAAACTATATGGAAAGCATCATGCAAGGATGAGTTAAATTTTAATTAACATATTCTATTATCTTGCTTTATAATACCAAAAAAAATAAATTTACAGAATCCATTTGTTACGGGCCGCAGACTTAGGGTGGTATAGCGGTTTGATTATGGTCAATGTTAGAAAAAGGATGAGAAAGAAAAAGAGAAAGAAAATTGAACGGTAGAGATAAAATTCTTCTATAAGGTCCGTGAAGGTTTGCTTGTTCATGCAAATTGCAGCACAACGCACCGAAAATTGGGGTTGAAAATACGAAACAAAAAGCAAGGCAGAGACAGGATCAAATAGCAGACAAGACGCAAAAAACGCGACGAAGAAAGGGGCAGATAGATAGATTCCACATGAAGGTAAAGACTAAAGGGAAGCGGTGGACTCTATAGTAAAGGTGATAAAAATATTTTTATATAAAAATTACTTCTATTTTTTATATATAATCCTACTATTTTTGTATATAGGATCGATATAAATGTGTAAAATCCACACATACAAAAGTAGAAATAATCTTAATATAAACCGTAGAAGCCGCGAAGAAGAAAGCGGTAATGCTCCAGACATTGGCATTCGTTACTTTGTCGTGGCATGCAGACAGTGATGTGTCCCACTGCCCCTTAGCCACGTTGCCCCACCCCCATGCCACCTCCATCCATCGTACCCTTCTTTTTTCCACACATATATTTTTTGTAATTTTATTAAGTAATTACACTTTTTTTTTTCTTTGGAACATTACACTCATTTATCTTAGGTTAACGTTTGCTACAATTTACTTTGTTGTTGTTTAGGAAATTATATTTGAATTACCGATTTATATATTATACTCATATTTTCATATTAGTCTTATAATTGAGATATTGGACTTAACACACACCTTCTACATATAAAATTAGATATTTAAAGTGTAAAGTTTATAGGATTTAACATTTGTGTAGATAGTTGAATATCAAATATAAGATAAATTCTAATATTATATTAAAATTGAGATAACTTAATTTATTCTCAAAAATTAACTTATGGAAGAGTATTACTTAAATATATATAAAAATTGTCTAAACTATTATTTTCAAGTAATATGAGACTTAACTTTTAAATTTATTTTAATTATATAATGTTCATTGTTTACATTATTTTTTATTCTAAATAATGAAAAATAAGTGTAATTTTATTACAAATGACAAATATAATAAATAATTTCTGTATAAAGAGAAAGTTATTGCAATATTTTTAGTCAAACACCATACTCTCATGTGAAGTGAGTAGAGAAACAATCGAGCAGTCTTAAAAATTATAGGAACATAAATAGCTTTTATCAAACTGAATGTTTAGATTTAAAATTTTGAAATATCAATATTTTCTATGATTTTGAGAAATGTTTTATAACATTTGTGCGTTTTTGCACTCATACTTTTAATATTTGATATTTTTGGTTTTTTGTTTTAATTACAATTCATGACTTTTAGTTTTAAATTATTCATCCAAAAGCTAGAATACTCAGAGCTTATGTATGTGTCTGAACTTTTCAAACACAAGACCCCAAGGATTTATAGCTACACATTTTTAGGTTATGTACTTATGTAATGCATGTGCAAAATTTAATTTTGTGCAATTATTATTTTTGGATAAAATCTCTGTACCTCTTTAATTTTGTTGTCCTTATCTGTAGGGAAGCCCAAGTCTCAAGGAGACCTCCCACGAGGTGCTCGAGCAGTGTCCCTATCGTATCCACACCACAAAGTACAAGTACAAACCTCACTCTCACTCTGCTGTTGGCCAACTACAAGGGTCAATCAATCCAATCCACAACCGGGTGATGGATTTGGTCCCCATTCAAGCCCCACGAGGTGCTCGAGCCATTATGGCACAACCTGACCAGACCTGACCAATCAATAGCATGTCCAATTTTGGAAAACTCCAAATGATAAGCGTTTCTCCCTTAGTACCGTTTTCCACCTGATATTAAATTAAGAGTAAATTCTGATAAAAATTTTGGAGATAAATTAATTTTTTGAAATTTAAAAATTTTTAAATAATTTTTTATTATTTAAAAAAATATGTTAGTCTTTTTATATAATTTTTTAATAATATAAATTTATATAAAGAGAATAATATATATATATATATATATATATATTAAATGATAAATGATTACTCAAAGATTTCTAAATTTTGGAGGATTAATTTATTCTTTAAATTTTTTTTATCAAAAATTAAAATAAATATTTACTCTTAAATTAAAATAGTGAATTAAAATTGGATTTTGCTAAGGACACTTGTTAAAAAAAATTGAAAATAGAAACTTTTAAAAATTTTGATATATTCAACTCATTGAAAGCATAAAAAATTTCTCTTTTCAATGAAAAGTTTATTTTTTTTGCTTCTTGGATAAGTGCCCTAAACAAAACCCATTAAAATTTATAATTGAAATTGGGTTTTTCATATTTTAATTTTTATATTTAAAGTAATAAATAAAATTATAATTATAATTTTATAAAGTAATTCAATAAAATAACAAAATAACTAAAATGAATTTTTCATAATTCGTAATTCATATACTAAAAATTAGTAATTTTAAAATGTATTAAATATCTCTTTTATCATTAAAGTTTATGTAATTTTCTTTTTTTATTAATCACATTTATTAGAATTTAATATTTTTATAAAAATTCTAACATAAAATAAATAATTTTCTAGATTCTATTTACTAATATAAATAATTTTCACAAAAAATATTATTATAGTACAAAAAATATCCTCCCAAGGAATGTGGCCCTATCCCGAGTGAGAGGACCTGAGAGGTGTTGGTTTTCCACGTAGGATTCTAGTTTTTTAAGGCTCTTAGCCCTCCATGTAACTAAGAATAAATGACTGTTGTATTAATATTTTTATTAATTTAAATTTTTAAGTTATATATTTAAATTATAAAATTAAAATTAAATTAAAATTACAATTCAGGTTCTAATTTTTTAACAAACTTAAACATAAAATTTAAAATTATAAATTAATGTCAACTCTAACTATTTTCAAATTTCAAATTGACTATAGTTGTTTACAATTTCAATTTCGCCGTCCACACGAATCCATATGATTTTTGGTAAAATATTTAAAAATCTTAAAACAAGAAAAAATTATATTGCATTGCTTGGGACTTAACATATTAGTTGTTGTATTAAAAAAATAGAAAAAACAAGACATAACAGCACCTCATAAAGTTATATATTAAAATATGAATAATCATGAAGTATTATTTGAATATAATTTTTGCAGACACCTGATTCGATATATGGGATATCACGCATATTTAAGTCAGGAATCCTATTATATTACTGGTAAATCGGTCTATGTAAAGAAATAGGAAATTATTTATTAATAATTAGAGATTTTTTTTTTAATTTTTCAAAAGTATCCCTTTTCTATTACTAAGAAAGGATATTAATTCTATTTCAGTATAATTAAATTTATTCTCTTAATTAGTATTTTTTCTAAAAATTAAATTGAAATCTTTTCTAAAATTATAGTATTATCTTTATCACTATGCTAATTTTTTTGTTAATTAATAATTAGAGATTTCAATTGTCTTAGTAGTAAACCCTGTAAAAAGAACTACATTATTAGTTTATTATACCACAGTAACCAAATTCACTATTAACATAACAGCACTGCTTTGTGGCTTAAAAATTTTGTGGCGAAATTTTGACGAATGCAAATGTTTAATTTGATTGGAAATTGAAAATGAATCACCAACCGAAAAAAAGAGAGAGCCGGATCAAACAAAAAAGAGAGGATAGATAATATTATTTGTGCAAAGTTGTACGAATTGCCATTCATATCGTTTACTATTATCCTTAATGTAATTAAAACTTCAACTTTCTTGCTAGGGTGCGTTTGTTTTATATTTAAAAAAAAGTAATTATGAAATTAATTTTTTTATATAATTAAAAAAATTAAAAATATATTTTTTTAAAAAATTATTATTTTCAATTTTTACTAAAAAATTTAAAATAATTTTTTTAAAAAAAATTCTAGTTACTTTTAAAAATTTATCTAAATGTATCAAAATTAATTTTTTTAATAAAAAAATGATTTTTTTTGCCAAAGGGACTTACCGAAACGCACCGAGGTTTCTGAAGTGATGATTGCAAAATTTATAGAACAAACCGTCTAACTATACGTATTTTCTCAAACAGTAATACCAATACTTATCGGTACAAAAGCAATTCATGAAAAACTGTCCACAGATGGTCTTATTAACCAAGCAGAAGGCAGGTAAAAGTAAGAAGGGAGAAAACTAGCAGTAGGCGATTTTCACCAACATATAGCCAATCAAATGGTTTGTAAAGATAATACAAAAATATATGAAAAGCGCTTTTCTTATTTTCAAATATTGAAATGGGTGTCTAAAACATAAATATAAAAAATATTTCTTATAAAGGCACTAGAAATAATATGAATGAGAATAGAATTTCAAATTTTGTTGCTATTGATATAAAAAAAAAAAAAAAAAAAAGATACTTCTTGCAAATGATATAGAACACAATTTTTTTTATATTATCAAATGATTTGAAAAAATTTTAATTTCTGTCAAATAATAATTTGAAATTTTTGAAACAAGGAAGAAAAGAGGTACTACAAGCCACCAAAGCACGAGGGCACACCAGTAAATTCACCACCACACCGCCGGTGTGCGTGTGGAATTCTCTCGCTTCTTTCTTTTGATTGCTGGTGATGGTCTCTTGTGCAAGTTGCACTTGTATCTCTGTGTCTCTCTCTATCAAGTCTTGTTTTGAACGAAGCTGGGTGAGTAGGTGACACAAGTGGATGGGGCTCTGCTTGCTTGGGAAGTTGAAAACTTTGAACGCAGCACAACAGGAACGGTTTACCGGGCAGACAAGGAAAAACCACCCCTACCGCCCTTCCCTGCATAAAGCCGCTATTTCCAATAAACTGTTCACTCATACATAGACACAGAAAGAGAGAGAGAGAGAGAGAGAGAGAGAGAGAGAGAGAGAGAGAGGGTGATACATCCTCGAATGTTGTTGCTGGTATTGTCGAACACTCACATACCCAGATAGCACCTTACCCTGAAGGAAGTACTATTGCCATATTCTGCCCCGTACTAATCTGACCTTTTGATTGAGGAGGTATAACTACAAAAGCATATTTGCAGATTCTTTCTTTTG
Organism: Pterocarpus macrocarpus; assembly: GCA_031439585.1. Taxonomy (NCBI): domain Eukaryota; kingdom Viridiplantae; phylum Streptophyta; class Magnoliopsida; order Fabales; family Fabaceae; genus Pterocarpus; species Pterocarpus macrocarpus. Next base: position 35,053,176 of record CM062518.1, on the reverse strand, counting down.
GATCAACACCCGAAAAAAAATAAGAGGGCATTCAGGCATAGCTGAGGTTGTCTTGTACTTGAGCTGCGGCTGCAAAAACGGTTTCACCACTTTGTTGTTGGGTCTTGAGCTTTCTTCCTCCTCTTTTTTATTTTTTGTTCTTTTGTTTTTTTTTTTTTTTAGGCTTTTCTGTAGCGGGTTTTTTTTCTGTCAAAATCTCAATTAGGTGGATGTGACTTCTCCAATTCGGGGGGGATCTATACATGTGGTTAGGGTTTACATGCAAATTAACCAAGCAAAAACACATGCTTTTGATGCCCGATTAATTCATGCAGTAACACATATATATAGCTGGGGGAAAGAGGGTTCCTTTTCTCTCTTTTCGTCGGTTTGAGAGATAAGGTGGATAAGGTTTTGTGCTCTATCCTTTGTATTTTGGGGTTCAGCTCTAGAGATCTGAGTATTTTATCAACCAAAGAAAAGAAAGCTTTTACTCTTCAGGTCAAGAAGCACATAGGAACATCATATCATACAGAGGTTTCGAAATCCAAACATGGCGAATCGTTGGTGGGCTGGGAATGTGGCTATGAGGCCCACAGATTCAATCTCACCACCACCATCACTTCAGCTGAGAAGAGAACAAGAATTCATGGACAACAACACCAACACCAACAACAACAACACTCCAACTAATAGCAGCAACAGCAACACCAACGCGAACACCGAGGAAGACGAGAGCCGAGACACCGGCGGCGGCGGCGGCGGAGAGGAACACAACCCCTCGGAGCCAGGCAGCGGCGGCGGCGGGGGAAGCAGCGGCCGGAGGCCACGTGGCAGGCCAGCGGGGTCCAAGAACAAGCCGAAACCCCCCATCGTGATCACGAAGGAGAGCCCCAACGCGCTACGGAGCCACGTGCTTGAGATCAGCAGCGGCAGCGACGTCGCCGAGAGCATCGCCGCCTTCGCCAACCGCCGCCACCGCGGGGTGTCGGTTCTGAGCGGCAGCGGCATTGTCGCCAACGTCACGCTCCGGCAACCGGCTGCTCCCGGTGGCGTCATCACCCTCCATGGAAGGTTCGAGATACTGTCCCTCAACGGTGCCTTTTTGCCTGCCCCTTCTCCACCCGGCGCCACCGGACTTACAGTTTACCTGTCCGGCGGTCAGGGGCAGGTTGTTGGCGGAACCGTTGCGGGGTCGTTGGTGGCTTCGGGACCTGTGATGGTGATTGCGGCAACTTTTGCTAACGCTACTTATGAGAGGTTGCCGCTTGTGGAGGATGAACAAGGTGAAGAGGAAATGCAAGTGCAGCAACAACAATCAGCAGTGAGTGGTGGTGGAAGTGGAACTCCTCAGGGTGGTGGTGGTGGTGGTGGTTCTTCTTCACAAGGTGGTTTGGGTGAGGGTTCGGTGGGAATGTATAATTTGCCTCCGAATTTGATGCACAATGGTCAGATGCCGCCACATGATGTGTTCTGGGGGCCTCCACCACCTCGTCCTCCTCCTCCTTCTTTCTAAAGGGGAGGGGGCAATGATGTTAATGGTCTTCTGATCTTTATTAACTGACTTGTTGTACTTTTGTGCAGTGTATGTGTTCTGCTACGGTTTTCTTTCTTAGCAAGGTTATGATGGACGTTATTTTTTTTTTCCCCTTTTTGGGTTCATTCGTTTGCTTCTAAGGAACTCATGACTAGATGTTGTTATCTTTTTTAGATGTGTTGTACTAGTTTGTTTCTGTGATCTGTCTAATCTGCAGCTGCTTTTTGTTGTTGGTGGTGGAGGCGTGATCAGTTATGATTGTGTAGGCAAGGGTGAGATTTGAAATGGTCAAGGAATAAGATTAATTGGAGGCTATTCTATGTGCGGGAATTTATGGTAAGCGTAATTTTTTGTCTTTACTCTTCGCTTGGTTTGTGCATTCAATTAGTACTTCGTCGAATAGTGGAATTGCTGGAAAGTCGCATGCTGTGAGTAATGTTATTGGACAGTAGCGCATTGAATTCTTCTGCTGTAGTATTTTGTTGTAACTTGTAAGGAGTGCTTGATAGTTATAATTTTTGTAATAATTGTTATCAAGATTTAAGGAAGATGGTTGAATAAGTAAAAGAAATAAAAATTACTCATCTCTTAAAAGGTTAAAAATAATACTACATTATTCTATTAAAAAAAAATCTTATTGTTTAGTATTCTGCTTTTGATGGTAAGTCGATGGGATAATCTTTGGTTTGAAGAGGGGAAGGATGGTAGGGTCGGATCATCAACCCTTCCCTGGAAGCTCAATTATAGCATTATTCTGCTTCATCTGGATGGTGCCAGAAAAGGTTGTCTGGGTGCAACTGCATCTTGTTTTATACTTTTAGGTTTTACGGGCTCAGCTTTTCAGTATTGTAGGAATCCCACACCTGCTAAATTTTGAACCCCTGTGGTGGATATTGCTTATTGTTTTGGGCCATAGTTTGAACTTTGAATCAGCCGTGCTTCGAAACTTATCTCTAGCCAGCATCATTTTATCAGTAGTATTTTAATGTGACGTAATTAGGTATAGATAGGATGAAGAGTGGGAGGGGTAGCATAGAATTGTGTAATAATTAGGTAGAGATAGACATGAAGAATTGGAGAGGTAGCATAGAATTGTGCACCCTATATTTTAATTGTTTGTATCGGATCAAAGGTGGTCGATATATCAAGGGCTGCTAAGTTTCCTTTTAATAGCTTAATGCACTTGCACTCTTATTCAATGCATCCATCAATGCTCTATGCTCATTTTCGTTTGTTTTAGATAATTAATGTTGAATCTGGGAAACTTTAATATGACTCAGCTACTTCTATATCCATCATTAGTGTGGTTGAAATATAATGCTAAGATGCAGTTTCCCTAGTACTCGGCTGCTTGTTATTTTTCCTTTTATCGATCTTTGTGCATATTTATTAAGGACTTCGAGAATGAAAAATATTTGGATTGTCTTTAAGTATTATATGGTTATAATCACAGCCAATAATAACACAATATTTTAGATGAAATCCATCACTAAATTGCGAGTCTCATCTAAAATGTTGTGATACTATTGGCTGTAACCACAGCTACGTGGTACTGCAAGACTACCCAAATATTTCGGCTTTGAAAATAGTAGAAGCAAGGAAACGTGTTTATTGACTGCAACAATTGTTGGTGTTTCCGGTGGTGCAGTTCAACCAGTTATTACGAGGCTTCTCTTTACCTTTGCATTGCTGTTATTCCTTCAGCTTCACTTTATATTTTCTTAAAATTTACTAACTAGTTTGAGAATTATGTGATTGGATCCTTCAATTTAAGGAGTCATTCCAGTGATCAATGGTGTAAGTATATCTAGCACCGCTCTTTGATAAGCATAAGATATTTAACTTTTAATTATCTGTGAACAGTTTTTCCTAAGTGTTTTGTTGTAGCCTTGTATTTGTTAGTTATCAAAGTGGAGGGGAAAGAAGAGAATATGGAAACCCAAAATTCTTGTAAATTAGCAATTTTAGGTGGGTTAAGTTCTGTCTAATGTGAATAAATAAAACCTAATGCCAGCTAAGCAATAGTTTCTCCTCCCGTAGCTAATGCTAGGTCCCTAATTCCTAAAGACAAAAGAAAAAAAAATCTAGAAAAAATAAACGGAGAAATGATAAACTGGGGATAAATAAAGTACAATAAATTAAGTTTCTGGAAACAATAGTATTTGATTTGATGTTATTTCCTTGAGCCAAATGTCAGCAGAGTTGATGTCATAGGTTAATGCATGCATAGGATCTATGGTTCATCTTAAATTTGTTTGATTAAGATAGTGCTTTACTGTCTTGTTGTATTGCGTACGCAGTAACACACCTTTCAAAGCACTAGTTGTAGTCGACAGTAAAATTTACAAACATAGGAAGTCGATGTGGGAGAGTTATTGTTTGATAAGAAAGTAGATACACTACTATATATGACATAGTATGATACTGGAGATGAGCATCTTAGCTAAATGGAAACTCTAAAAGAAAAGAAAAATATTCATGATAGTGACTTGCAAAAGCTTTTTACGAATTTGATCAGATGCTAGTCTGGTATTCTATGGATCGCATAAAATTGCGTACTGTTTCATTATTGGGGATGTAAATTTGTAATGTTTGGGTGAGCAAATGATGAACACAGTTACTAACGAACAGTAGTCTATTTGCGTATTTGACTAGTATGTCTTTTTGCTTGAGTATAATGAGTATGCTGGTTGGTTCTCTTGATTGAAATATGTGCCTTGAATAGTTATGGTTCAATTAACTTCGAATGATTCTCGTCTGTGTCATGACCAGCTGCTTGTGATGTGAAGTGTGAATTGTCTTAGGGTAAAATGCTAAGTTAGGAAGAGAGGTACCTAATATTTTCGAGTAGTTATTGAACCCTTGACGTGCTTTTAGTAACACAATGGGCTTGAGATTCATTAGGTTTACATTTACTCGTCTAACCAGAAAATGTCAACCTAATTTTTATATTACATGTTTGTTATTGTTAATCATTCATGGTTGCTTTTACGTTTATGTTGCTTTGTGGTTGCTTTTTTGGTCCTCAGTTTTTTGGCTGAGTCGAGTTGGAGTAAACTATTGAAAAAAATCATTCATGGATTATTTCATTAATCTATTTGGTGTGTGTGTGTATATATATATATATATATATATATGAAGATGTTTTCACCAACCTGCCTAATTTACTCAACTTTTTAATGTTAACGTTTATAGCATTTGGCCGTTAATGTTTTTAGAAGTTGGTTTTTCTATTTTACGTGTAAAAAGTTGAGTAAATTAGGCAGGTTGGTGAAAACATCTTCATGCATATATATATATATATATATATATATAGAGCTTTTTAGTCTTATTATTATTATTATTATTATTATTATTATTAATTGATTTAATTTTTTAAATGATATAATATTTTTAATGAGTATATTTAAATTTTCATAGCGTTTTCGAAATGTATCTTTTATTGACTTATTTAAAAGGCCTATAATTCGATAGTCCGATATGATACTTAGATATTGTCCTGTTGGTCTGCTTCAGAGGTTTTGTTCATTTTCTTGCTAGTCTACTTATCTACTTAAAAGGTAGGTTGCTTGTCTTATTTTTCTTTGACGTGGATTTCTTGTCTTAATTGAAAGACTTGATATAAAATAAGCTTTTAAAGGTAGAGAATTATAAGTTGCTAATTTGCTGGTTAAAAACATCGTCACTTTTTTGGTATATAAAAATATTATTACTATTTTGAATTTAGAAAAAATTTAATAGCTTATTGATGCATTTCTCTTCGGTCATAATCCCCCCACCCTTCCCCCAAAAAAAAAAAAGATGCTATGTCGAAGTGCATGAACCTTCGCACTATGTCAAATATTCAACAAATCAATAATTAGTATGTATGAATTGGATATGATACAAGCAACTTTTTGCAATAAAGAGTGTGCCAGTATGATTATTCATTTTGGTGAATGAAAGACTTTCATTTTACACAGTTTTTTATTTCAATGGTAAGGTTTGATTTACTTATTCTAGTGAGTAACTTGTTATAGATGTTAAATTTTATTAATTTAACTATTGACTTGAAATTTCTCATTATGTAGATAAAGTACATAAAATTTTACACAATTTAAAAAAAATTGAATACTTTATCATTTTATTTTATTTTGATATATATCATAGTTTTAAAAATATAAATAAATATTGACCATTAGATTATATATCTATTGATTCTAATTTTCTAAAAATTTGATATATTTGATCATCAAGATAACATTTGGGTGTGTTTATTTCAGTTTTTAAAGAAAAAGTGATTATGAAACTTAAATTTAGAGCATGTTTATTTTAATTTTTAAAAAAAGTGATTTTGAAACTTAAATTTTATATATAATTAAAAAAGTTAAAATTTTTTTTTTGAATTTGATTATTTTTAAAAAATTATCAAAATATGCGAAAATTGATTTTTTGGATTAAAAAAAGTGAGTTTTTACTAAAAAAATCCCAAATAAACACACCCTTACGTGATTTAATGGTTAGATTGATGAAATTTACTGCTTATAAAAAGATTATTCAATGAAGTAAATGTATAAGATATACACTTGGAGTAAATGAATAAAATTCTAGAGTTTTCATAATGGTTAGATTAAAACCACATTGGGTAAAAGTTCAGTCTATAGGCATGCTATGACTTGGGATAGGAACTAGCATTTTTTCTCGACCTAAATTGGAATGTTTGTTTGAAAGGGAAAAATGAAAAAAAAAAAACTGCCATAAGTGAAAACTTTTATTAACTCTTAAAATCCAAGTTAAATGGATGTTGAAGATGAATTTTTAATATTAAATAATTTAATCAAACAAGTAATGAATTTTGTCTCTCTGTTGTGAACTGTTAATGCAGGGCATATTGCATTCAAACACGGGTTCATAATTATCTCATATTAATCTTTTGCCAGAGTTGCTGTATACTTATTTTTTCAAATACATTTTTTAATGTAATTAATTTGTACATAGTTTAAAATAATAAGGGTGCATTTGGATAGGCTTTTAAAAAAATAATGTTTTTATTAAATTTTTTTTAGTAGAGATTCATTTTTAAAAAGAAGTTATTTTGTGTTTAGATAGGTTATGTGAAAAGTACTTTTAATTATTAAAAGTATTCATAAATTTGTTTTGATAAAAATGAATAAAAATGTTTTTTTGTGGCAAAACTATGAAATATGACTTTTAAAAGAGTACGGAGAACTATATTTTGGTAAGGATAAAAAGAAAAGGATATGAGTTATAATTATTGATAAAGGTAAAAATTATTTTTAAAAAATAATTTTATTAAAAATTATTTCTGCTTCTTTTTTTTTAAATTAGTTATCACTAGCTTAAAAAAAGTGAGTGCCTTCTGTTAAAAACCAATTCAAACACCTTAAAAAATATATAAAAATATTTTTTTAAAAAAAAACTGTTTTCCCTTTAGAAAAGCATATTCAAACTATAATTTACAGGTTTAACTTATTTAAATCACGAGTTATCTTTACAAAAATTGTCTCTCTAAGATTTGAACAATATTGTCTAACCCTTACTGGGTCAACATTACTTAATTATTTATTTTAATATGGTTATGTAATTATACTTCTTTATTTGTAATCCATTTTTCATAATATAATTTATGAATATTTTGCAATGATAGTTAGTTTTATAAATTGAATGTCGGCAATATATTTTTATTTTTATTTTGATAATTTTTTTAAAAAAATTATTTTCATTTTTAATCACTATATATTTATTCGTAATTGAATACTTATGTGTTTTTATGCAGAATAAATATAAAAATAAAATAACTAACAAATAATTTATGTTAAATAATAAAAATTATGTCATTGTGTTAACACATAACGTTACATGAAAAAATCATGCTGTCCTGATCAAAAATATCATTAAATGTTTTAGAAAATGTCATATCTTTACATAAAACTATTTAATAAACGACTGGCATTAAAAATATCAATTTAAATTAAATTGATATATAATAACAGATAAATAATAGATATATGTGCACGCATAGCTCGGGAATATATGTTCAATATTGACTCGATGAGCTTAATATTGGTTTTGTTTTGAGTTAACTTGGTATAATCAGATCACCTCAAATCAAAATCGAATCAATTCAATTACTACTGGGTAATTCTATTATTAAATTTATGATTTTTCAATCCACCAATCTAAATACTCAAACTGATCACTTTAATCAATTATGATTTTTTAATTTATTTATAAATTTTTAAAATTTTGTACTTAAACTTTAGTAATTAATTAATATTTTATATTTTCTTCAAATTTATTTAAGACATTTCCTTTTTCAAAATGTTAATAAATATTTTATTACTTATCTTTATACCGTAAGTGGTTACTATAAGGATAAAAGAGACAAATATAATTCGACAACTTGAACCAAACAAAATCTAATCTAAATTAAGTTGGTTCAAATTTATCGAAAAAAACTTTAAAAAATAAACCAAATCTACTTAATTAAATTAGTCGATTTATTTTGTCTTTCCTTACAGGACAGCCGAATCAAATCTATCCGCATTTGAGCCATAGCGTTATACACAACAATTGGAAAGGTATAATTTGTAATACCCTCTATTCATAAAGTATTTTGTTTGGAGTTATTTTAGATCAATTGCCTTATTTAAATATTCCAGTTGATACATTTGAAATAGTGATTAGTTTAAAATTGGTGCAATAATCAAATCTTAGATATTAACTTTCTAAAATAAGATTATAAATTAATAGTAATAACTTCAAAATATATTATGTTACAAATAATATTTATTGAGATAAAGTAATATCATATTTTATAAAAGAATAATGGTGAATGCTATAATTGAACTTGGAAATTGAAACTCAGAAATTTGAATCAGGAAGAAGTGAACTCCCTATAAATTTGGAAACTCGAACAAGGAAGAAATAAACTTTCTCTGAATTTGAAATTCAAAAATATGAACAACGAATGTTAAGTAGCATGTTGAACTTGAAACCAAAGAGTTTGATTATAATAGTGATGGGGTGATATATAATGAATGAAGGTGCTGGAAAGAGGAATATATTAAACCAAAAATAGGAGATGTGAAGACCAGGACATTAAGTCCTCTGTGAAGAAAAAAGCATAGCAATGTGGGAGAAAAATTTGAAAGCCTAACAATAGATAGGAAGAATATTGTGGCTTTGTGGTACAAGTATGGTACCTTAAGTCAATAAAATTAAATTACTTCTTAATAAAGAATGTTTTCCTGCAACTATATAAGATGGGAAGCACGAGCAAAACTATACATTGAAATCCATCAGATAACGGAGTGGTGTGAAAAGAACTTTTCTACCAAGAAGGCAAGAATTATATCATGAAGGAAAGATTTAGTAAAAGAACGAAGGATAGAATAATTTAGTGTATGCATATCCTTCTATTTTTGCAAGAATTTTTGGGATAGATAACGAAATTATTTATAAAGTAAAATTATAGCTGTATTTATTCATTGTAGATTATGTCACTATTACTCATTATTATCTACTATCATAATTTATTTTATGTTCTCAATTACTTTATTTATTAAAGTTGCTTAATATTATTCTTATTATAATTTATTCTATTTATCATCTCAACTTATTTTATTTAATGCTCCTTTGTATTATTGCTCCTTATCATTTATCATCGCAATATAGTTTATTTATTGTTTCAAGTTATTTGATCTAATTATAATTTATATTATCACTTATTATTATTTCAATTTTATTTTATTATTCTTTTAAGTTAATTTATTTAATGTTCCTTTATACTAATATTATTATTATTATTATAATATTGATACATTATCTTGGGTTGTCAATTTTTATGATAATTTTTCTAAGGGACCAATATTAACAGTAAGATATTATATCTAACCATAAGTAAAATTTATTATACACAAATTTAAGCTATTAAATTATCAATATTTTTACTAGAATTTTATACCTTGACTTATGGATAATATGATGACTCTTGATTTATGGATATTACTGTGACCGTTGAAAGGATAAAACTAATATACACTAAATATGCTATGATGACAAGGACATATTCATAAACTATGATAAGAAAGATTAAAAGAAATTAAATAAAAATTATCTTAGATTCAATCCTTTTAAAAATTAACATTTAGATTGGCAACCATATTACTTTGAGAAATTTTATTGAGATATTATATTATTTTGCTCAATCTTATATTGTTTCAATTCTCTATACCTTATTTATTTTTTAGTTTATGAATTAATTTATAAATTCTATACTTTATTGCGTTTATTTCTTAATTTTATGTTTTATTATTTAATTTGTTATAAGATAAATTTATTTATATTATTCAAATTTATTATTTATTCTATGTTATTATTCTAATTATTGCTTGGTTTATATATTTGTATATTTATGGTGAATTTATGCATAATTATAAATAAATAATTTGAAAAGAAGATATTTAAAATTTGCCACTGACCGCTAAGAAGGCATATCGATAAGATATAAGACTCTTTTATATTTTTATTTTAATTAGTGTAATGTAAAAGTCTCACTTTATCTTCACAATAATAAAAATAACACTAGAGAATGAGAATTTCCTAAAAAAATGCATGTGAGATAAGTAAACAAAAGAAAATGGAAGTTAAATCAAAGAGATTATAATCATATTAATATTTATTGCATTATATATTGCATAGCAAGTACTTTTTTTTTAGCATTTACTGCTCATAATATTATGAAGTAGTCGTGTGGATTTTTATGTTAAGACATGATTGGAATTATCATAGTTCAAATACTTTAAAACTCTTCATTATCCACTAAGAATTTTTAATTCTTACTCTATTTCTGGTGATTTCAGATTAGTCAAAGAATACCCTAAAGAAAGGTAGACTCCTCCAATTGCTAGGAAGGTACTGGAGTTGCACTTAAATAAATTATAATTTCTTAATTTGGCTTAAAAATATTTAATTTATGGTGCATAAAATTTTATCTCTACTCTAAATTTTATGATGTATTTATATATATTAATATTCAACTTTAAACTTTCTATACAAAATTGTACTATTAATTTTACTATTGACGAGTATTACATAATACATTCATTTGTGGACTTAATTTTTTGAATTGTATACACTATTATATTTATCTTGTATATTATCACTTATAACAATAATACATATGCATGTAAAATGCGATAGAAATTAAAATGCTTGTTGTTTATATTTTTATCTAATTTAATTGAATTATTGGTGTTAAAATTTAAAAACGAAAAATAAAATGAGATTGAAAATATATAGTCGAGTAATTTGTTAATTTAAGACAGTGATAAGATACTATATCTTTCCTGTCAAACAAAACAAAAAAAAAGAAGATGCTATATCTTTCCCGTTAAAAAAAAAAAAGAAGCTATATCTTTTTTCAAACAATTATGTAAATTCATTTAAATATATGACGTTGTATATCACTTGTCATTTTCTAATCATTCACTGTGTCTCTTATTGAATTTATGTATCTGACCATTTCAGACTCTGAATCGACACACACAATAGAGTCCATTGAGCTTTGAGAACAACAATTTTTAATGCTTATTTTGGTTCTAACTATTTTTATTAGATATAATTATAATTCCATTTTCAATTGATTATATATATATATATCCCTTTGAATGAACGAAGGTTAACAAGTTTCACTCTTTCAATGGAGCAAAAATGTCGGAACAAAAATGTCTGAATTTAAAAATTATATCTATTTTAGTCATTAAATAGTTTATTAATTGTAGAATAAGTTTTTCTCTCTCATAATAAATGCTAAATTTGGTAAATGATTTTTTTTATTGAATACTAATTTCATAAAATAAAATTATCAAATTGTTAATTTATAAATAAAATAATAAAATATTATATTATAAAAATAAAAAATAATTATTAAAAGTAAAGTATAATATTATCAATTTTTAAACAGCAATTAATAAATTATGATTTTTAAAAGGTAAGCCACTAATGCTTCTTTATAATTTTTTTATAAGTTAAGTTATTATATTTTTTATTTTTTTGAAAAGTAATAATGAGAGAAAAATTTAAGAAAAACGTTTATAAAAAATAAATTTTCCTCCTATTGAAAAGCTAAACGTATTGTCAATTTTCTATATAATTTTTATTTAAAATAATAATTGTACTACTATTAACTTTTCGGAAAAAAAAATGTTAGAAAAATATACGTATGTTTAGTAATTATTAGGAGAGTGAAAAGCTTGTTTTGCAATTAATAGCATATTTACTTATTAAAATAGGAATAACATTTAAGGTTTTTTTTTTTAATATTGTCGTCAATAAAATTTGAACCTTCGATTTTATATAATCTATCTGATCCTTTCACTACTAAATCAATTCTAATAATTTTATATAAAACTTGATGATATATATATATATATATATATATATATATATATATTAAAAAAAAAGTATAAAACTCTATTTACAAAAAGTATCACTGGATAATACATTTTAGTCTGGTTTGTCATTTATTGCCGTCTTTTGTAGTTTAAAACCGACTTTAGTTTGGATATATCGTTTCTATAAAATATTTTTATAATTATTTAATTATATATTATCCTACTATTAAATATATTTAATTTGTATTATAATTACTTTCTAAAACCATAAAAATATTATATAATTAATTAACAATATAAAATAAGTTAACCATCAAAACAATATAAAATATGTTAACAAATAATGCATTAAAATTATTCTTTAAAAAGCTTTTATATAAAACTAGGAAATAAGCTTTGGTATATTATGATATTCTAACTCATCCAACGAAAAGTTTTAAGGATTGAAAGTTTTATAAACTATAACAAATGTGATTACAACATATAAAATTTAATACATAAATTGTTCTTAAACTTCTCTCATGGGCCAATGCACTAGCGCTTTGGTCTGGAGCCGAATTCCGTGTTGTCTTAAAAAAAAAAAATCAATATTGACGTATTTAAATTGCTAAAAAATTTGGACTTTAATTTTACTTATAATAAAATCACTTTTTTTTTTCAAAAAAGGTATATTATGAACTATTCCAAAGCATTTAGATTCAATAAAAAGAAAAGGTGCAGAGACAGAGCATCAGCTAAAAGAGAGATTAAGATATACATGAAGCAAATAACGGGAAAAAAAAAAAAGGAAGAATAGAAACGTAGCGCCAACGCCAAGCAATAGTTGAAAAGGTGAGAACTTTTTTATTGGCAGCGTTAGCAGCAGTAGTAGGGTTTTATTCTGTGCTACACCCCAAACCACAAAAACCCTCTCTGCGTTTCATGCTACTCTCACACTCTTCTTTCTCTTCTTTTGCCTCTGCTTCTTGTACTTGATTGACTCGCACCACACCCTTAATATCTGATCGTGCTCACTTCTCAAAGTTTCGTTTTTTCTTTCTGAATTTTCTGTTTGCAGCTTTTCCAACACTTGATCGAGGACATGGCGGCTGTTAGGGATATTGGGGTGTCTGAATTCCTGCAGGTTTGGTTTCACTACATCTCTTTCAATTAGAATCAAATAATACCCTTTGTTTTTTTCCCCTCACTTTGTTGCTGTAGCAACATATGAAAGTAGAAAATGAGTTTCAACTCATTTCAACAAGTTTGATAAAACCATGTTATGTTATATTTTAACGTGATTTTTAGTCTCGAACGATGGATTGAGCGGGAGTGAAAAAAAAATGTTTTTTCATTGGATCAAATCATGATTGGCGAACTATAGACCAAACACACCATTAAAAGTTTGCAGCTTTGACATGGGTTTGTTTTAATTTTCAGTTTTATTACTGTCTCTTATTGAGCAATTTATGCAGCTGGTTTTATTTGGCGTATGTGATGCAATTGGTGTTTATGGGGTTTGTGTTTTGGTGGTTTTGGTTTCAGGGTACCTGCAGGCAAACTTTGTTTCTGGTGAAGAAGTCTCAGAGGCAGAGGAGTCATTTGCTTTGGGGTACTGTTTGGAACAGGAACCGGGCTCAGGGTTCAACTCAGAAATCTTCGTCTTTAAGGTGCCATGCTCAGGAAAATCCCAGAGCTGTGGTATCTGGGGGTGTGACCAGTTCAGTGGAGGAGCAATCTGGCTTGGTGGAGAGGCCTGCCTTGGAAGTTTTTCATTTGTACCGTGTCCCATTTATCCAAGAAAATGTAGCTGCTGAACTTCTTAGGGAAGCTCAAAGGAAAATCTCTAATCATATTGTGGACCTACAGACAGAGCAATGTTATAATATTGGCCTCGTTTCACAGCTTTCAAGCAGAAAGCTTTTGGTCCTTAAGTGGCTTCTTCAAGAAACATTTGAGCCTGAGAATCTGGGAACTGAGAGCTTTCTTGAGAAGAAAAGGAAGGAGGGCTTGAGGACTGTCATAATAGAGGTTGGCCCCAGGTTGTCATTTACCACAGCATGGTCTTCAAATGCAGTGGCAATTTGCCAAGCCTGTGGTTTGACTGAAGTTACCCGTCTGGAACGATCCAGGAGGTACTTGTTGTACACCACAAGTGAATTACAGGATGATCAAATCGATGAATTTGCATCCATGGTACATGATCGGATGACTGAATATGTTTATACTCAGAAGTTGACATCTTTTCAGACCAATATAGTTCCAGAGGAAATTCGTTATATACCTGTTATGGAGATGGGAAGAAAGGCATTAGAAGAGATTAATCAGGAGATGGGTTTGGCCTTTGATGACCAGGATATAGAATACTACACTAAACTTTTCAGAGAAGATATTAAGCGTAACCCAACAAATGTGGAGTTGTTTGATATTGCGCAGTCCAACAGTGAGCATAGCAGGCACTGGTTTTTTACTGGAAAGATTTTCATTGGTGGACAGCTCATGAATAGGACTCTTATGCAAATTGTGAAAAGTACTTTACAGGCAAATCCAAATAACTCCGTTATTGGCTTTAAGGATAACTCAAGTGCAATCAGGGGTTTCCCGGTGAAGCAGTTACGACCAGTTCAGCCTGGTTCGGCATGTCCATTAGACATGATGGCACGTGAGTTAGATATCTTGTTTACAGCCGAAACACATAATTTTCCATGTGCAGTGGCACCTTATCCTGGTGCAGAAACAGGTGCAGGAGGTCGCATTAGGGATACGCATGCAACAGGACGGGGTTCCTTTGTCCAGGCAGCTACAGCTGGTTATTGTGTTGGGAATCTCAATACACCAGGGTTTTATGCTCCCTGGGAAGATCCATCCTTTACTTATCCATCAAATTTGGCAAAACCTTTGCAGATCCTTATAGATTCTAGTAATGGTGCATCTGACTATGGGAACAAATTTGGAGAGCCATTGATCCAGGGCTTCTGTAGAACTTTTGGAATGAGACTTCCTAGCGGGGATAGGCGGGAATGGTTGAAGCCAATCATGTTTAGTGGAGGAATTGGGCAGATTGACCACCATCATATATCAAAGGGAGAGCCTGAGATTGGAATGTTAGTTGTGAAGATTGGAGGCCCTGCTTATCGTATTGGAATGGGAGGTGGGGCAGCCTCAAGCATGGTCAGCGGGCAGAATGATGCAGAGCTTGATTTCAATGCTGTGCAACGTGGTGATGCTGAGATGGCACAGAAACTTTATCGTCTTGTCCGTGCCTGTATTGAGATGGGGGATAAAAATCCAATTATCAGCATTCACGATCAGGGAGCTGGTGGTAACTGCAATGTTGTAAAGGAAATCATATTCCCAAAGGGTGCTGAGATAGATGTCCGAGCAATTGTGGTTGGTGATCATACAATGTCTGTTCTAGAAATTTGGGGTGCAGAGTATCAGGAGCAAGATGCAATCTTGGTGAAGCCTGAGAGTCATGAGCTCCTACAATGTATCTGTGATAGGGAGAAGGTTTCGATGGCTGTGATTGGATCTATTAGCGGTGATGGCCATGTCGTGTTAGTGGATAGCTTAGCAACTCAGAAGTGTCTATCAAATGGACTTCCTCCACCTCCCCCTGCTGTGGATCTTGAACTGGAGAAAGTCCTTGGTGATATGCCTAAGAAATCTTTTGAATTTCATCGGGTTGTTTATGAGCGGGAACCACTTGATATTGCTCCTGGTATCACTGTAATAGATTCTCTGAAGAGGGTATTGAGTTTACCATCTGTCTGTTCAAAACGCTTCTTAACTACGAAAGTTGATAGGTGTGTAACCGGTCTTGTGGCACAACAGCAAACTGTTGGCCCTTTGCAGATTACCCTGGCTGATGTTGCTGTCACAGCTCAAACTTTTACTGCTGTGACTGGAGGTGCATGTGCCATTGGGGAGCAACCAATCAAAGGTCTGTTGGACCCCAAAGCAATGGCGCGGTTGGCTGTTGGAGAAGCACTCACAAATCTTGTATGGGCGAAGGTCACTTCCCTTTCTGATGTTAAGGCAAGTGGTAATTGGATGTATGCTGCCAAGCTTGATGGGGAAGGACCTGCCATGTATGATGCTGCTATATCTTTGTCCGAAGCAATGATTGAACTTGGTATTGCTATTGATGGAGGGAAGGACAGCCTTTCTATGGCAGCCCATGCTGGAGGGGAAGTTGTCAAGGCTCCTGGAAATCTTGTAATTAGTGTTTATGTTACTTGTCCTGATATAACAAAAACAGTGACTCCAGATTTAAAACTTGAAGATGATGGTATTTTGCTTCACATTGATTTGTCAACAGGAAAGCGGCGGTTAGGTGGATCTGCTCTTGCCCAGGCATTTGACCAAGTTGGGGATGAGTGTCCGGATCTTGATGATATTCCTTACCTTAAAAAGGTCTTTGAAGGTGTTCAAAACCTCCTTACTGATGAACTGATCTCTGCTGGTCATGACATCAGTGATGGTGGGCTTCTAGTTTGTGCCTTAGAGATGGCATTTGCTGGTAATCGCGGATTTATTTTGGACTTGGCTTCACAAGGTAATAGCCTTTTCCAAACACTCTATGCAGAAGAGCTTGGGTTAGTTGTTGAGGTAAGCAAGAAAAATCTGGCTATTGTAATGGATAAATTGAACAGTGTGGGAGTTTCGGCTGAGATCATAGGTCAAGTTACTGCCACTCCGTCAGTGGAAGTTAAGGTTGATGGGGTGACTTGTTTAAAAGAAAAAACTGCCATCCTTAGGGACATGTGGGAAGACACCAGTTTCAAACTGGAAAAGTTCCAAAGGTTGGCGTCTTGCGTAGACATGGAGAGAGAAGGACTGAAACATCGATATGAGCCCTCATGGAAACTGTCCTTTATGCCTTCCTTCACTGATGAAAGATACTTGTCTGCAACTTTAAAACCTAAAGTAGCTGTGATTAGAGAAGAAGGAAGCAATGGAGACAGGGAAATGGCTGCAGCATTCCATGCTGCTGGTTTTGAACCATGGGATGTTACCATGTCAGACCTTCTTAATGGAGCGATCTCTTTGCAAGAGTTCTGTGGAGTTGTGTTTGTTGGTGGATTTAGCTATGCAGATGTGCTTGATTCTGCGAAAGGCTGGGCTGCTTGCATAAGATTCAATGAGCCCATTTTGAAACAATTCCAGGAATTCTACAAGCGTCCAGACACTTTCAGTCTTGGTATATGCAATGGTTGTCAGCTAATGGCTTTGTTGGGATGGATACCTGGCCCACAGGTTGGGGGCGTGCTTGGTGCTGGCGGCGACCTATCGCAGCCTAGGTTCATTCACAATGAATCAGGGCGGTTCGAATGCCGCTTTACAAGTGTGACGATAAAGGAATCACCAGCTATAATGTTCAAAGGTATGGAGGGTAGTACATTGGGGGTATGGGCCGCTCATGGTGAGGGAAGAGCTTATTTCCCAGAAGAAGGTGTGTTGGAAAGCATAGTTCATTCAGATTTAGCTCCTGTAAGATATTGTGATGATGGTGGCAATCCAACAGAGACCTATCCTTTCAATGTGAATGGCTCTCCTTTGGGGGTAGCAGCTATTTGTTCTCCAGATGGGAGGCATCTTGCCATGATGCCTCATCCAGAGCGTTGCTTCTTGATGTGGCAGTTCCCATGGTATCCAAAGCACTGGGATGTGGACAAGAAGGGGCCTAGTCCTTGGTTGCGCATGTTCCAGAATGCAAGAGACTGGTGTTCTTGAGATGTTCCGTTTTCTGTTTTTTCTTTATTTTTTCCCTCCATAAGCTCTTTCCCTTGCTTTAGTTGATGACTAATCCCTCTACCTCACATCAATAATTAACGGACAGGTCACTCATCAATGATAGAGCAAGAAAGTGGTCACAAGTTTGAAGGTCTATTATTGTCTACCTTGGGGAAACTCTAGCATATTGCTTTCTGTGGAACTCATCTGCAAGATATTTTGTTTTCAAGTTGGAAAGTTTCAGAATTTTCAAATACCCTTCTATATTTTTGTCTCAACCTGACTTCTGTTCCGCCTTTGCTGATGCGATTTATGGTATCTAGTGTTGCTTAAGTTTTATTCTAAAACGATCAATATACTTATCTGATACAGCCTGGCATTGCCCATTTTACTCAAATTATGTTATTGACCTTGAAAGTTATCGTAGCTACTTTGGGATAGTTTTATAGGTCGGCCCCTTTTGTTGAATTGACAAGCATAGACTGTCTTCTGGGGTTGATTACACTAGTGAGTGACGTTTATACAATATACATTCATCTGACTGTTGGATTATGAGAACTTTACACAATATACCAAAAATTCATGCATTTTTGAGGATTATTCACTTTTAGACCAGACACAAAATACGTATGCATGACACTGACGAGACAAAAATTTTCTTGACTGCGTTCAAGATGAGTACAGGCTTGTACTCTGACGAAGGCTGAAATACTCTAGCATCTGAAAATGCCAAAATGGGTTGCCTAATGGCCAGTTCAAATATGGCATTAATATATATATTTCTGGTCATTTGCAAATATAAAATCTATAGTTTGGTTAACATTTCACTAGATCAAAAGGCTATTCTGCTCCAGCTTGACGGTCTTCTGTTTTCAAATTAAAAATCCTCATAACTATAGTTGGGTAATATTTCCAAGTTTTAATTTAAACCATGGTTCGAGTTTTCTAAATAAAAAAATATAAACACGTTTTATTATGGTTTGAGTTTTGTAAACAAAAAAGCAAATGTGTAATATGTAGGCCGTTAACCCATGATATATGCAGTTGGATCCTCCAGCAGAGGAAATTCAGGGGACCAAACTGGTACATAAGCCTGGACTAAAACTGAGAAACTGCTAGATCTACTTCAGAATAATGATATTCACACAGCCATTCTCAGTCTTACTTGTATAATTACATGTGAAAAATGTCAACACACAAGTTGATTCTTATGCAGTCATCTAGCACTAGTGTGGTAATCAGTGTAGTGGCAGCTTCCATATTGCTAGTTTTCATTATGCTTGAACCATGGATGATTCAGGAACACCTCCTGGTCAATTCCAGACAGGAACTTCTCCAATGGGATGGGGTCTGGCTCGCCATATAAATGGTCTTCAAATCCATTTGTATTAGCAAGCTCTATATCCATCTGTGTGTCCAAGCTTTGGTATTCTCTGCCACTTCCTTCATGAGAAAGTATATTATCCGGTGGGCTTTGATAACATTGATTCCTTGTTGCATCTTGATGCACAAGATATTCTATCCCGTTGTTTGAGTTCATCAGTGCTTGGAAACTGCCACAATTGTCAACACCAGAAGGAGAATTTGCCATGAAATTTCCTAGAACATCTATCTCCCTTTGTAAGCTAGCAACCTGCCCACAGCAAAGTTAAAGTAACACATAAGAATCACAACTTATCTAAACTATGGTGTGACATAGCAAGTATATTGGGTCCCATAACCTGTTGCTGCAGTACATAGATATAAGCAACACATCCATATATAGGATCCTGCATACGAGCCAGTGCTTCATAAGATATGGTGATGGCAGCATCACTTCTATTCTGTAATGGAAGGTGTAACAACAGCCTAGAGACGTTGCTAGCACCAAAAACCTTATGCACTGCTGCAAAATGGGTTGATGCCTGATCATAGGAGAAGTAAGGAGAAAATACACAATCCCTTGTGCACTTTCTCCTTAGGAACTTGCATGCTCCACATGAAGAGCCAAACCCTGTCATTGACCTGAGTCAGTACTTGTCTACTATTTCAGTGGTACTAGTTTTCTCTATGGAGAACTTGTGACTCGAGCGCTTATTATATAGCCGTCAAGCACTTGGGAAGGTTAGTTCTTTTTGTTGTGTCCAAAGGACAATTTCACCTCAGTGTAAATTATGTTTCTTTTGGGTCTCTTTTGTGGCCTACATTGTCGTTGTCAACGAGAATAATTCTATCTCTTTTTTCGCCTTAAAAGGGCTTTGAGTCAAGTAGTAAGTAGTTTCTTCCCAAGGGCCAATGTAATAGATTACCCCATCATCATCATTTGTCGGGTTAAAGTTTGTGACATGTTAATGTGTAAGAAATTAAATGACGTTTCAGGTGTGCTTCATGGAGATATCATGTCAATCTAAAGGCTAAAGACATGGAGTGAAGTGCATAAAAGCCAAATAGTTTTATAATAAAGCATGTGGATATAGGTGGGTGTTCGCGATGCAATTTGGAAAGATGAGCTAAAGGGAAGAGAGAGAGAGAGAGAGAGCACTCTCTCACCCTTAAGAGTGCATGAAAACAATACGTCTCTTGACCTGCGAGAAATTCTTATATGGTTTGGGAGTATCACGTGGCTATATTTTCGACCAATTATGTAAATGCATTTTTATGGGATTATGTATTAGTAATGGGTCTCATATAAAATATACTTACATGATTGGTCCGGGAGCATAGCCACGTAATACTTCCGGACCATGCAAGTATTTCTCCTTGATATGCCAGCTAGCATAAAGAGGAGCCGTCCTAAAGCAAAATATGGTAGCCTTGAAGTAGGACTAAGAAGCGCTCCAAGGACATCTTGAGCGCCCCAAAAGCAAAAGATATATTTTCAATAAAGATATTCAATAAAGGCCTTGCGGAGAGTTTTGATATATTTTCACTTTCAGGGACGACAAGCCATTCGCTATATGAGATCTTACGCCTCACAAGTGTAAGAATGAACCGAAAATTTCGTGTTAATAATCGTTCTTTCACACCACTAATGCATGGGATAAGCAGCCTCTAGGCAATGAGTTCACATCATGCAGCATTGTGATGTGAGGAGAGGCGGCTGGAGAGAGAAAAGCTTTTTTTTTTTTGGTCTTGTCTCCCTCCTCCAGCCTCACTTAGAAATAGTGAAATAAAGCGTAGTGTAAGGGGACTGAATAGAGAGAAGAACAATAGAGCTATTATTCTTTTTCCTTTGTATTTCCCATAATAAAAGTTTTGCTCAAGTTCATCTTGGCCGAAAAATCCCTAGAGAATATTTTGAGAGAAGAATGCCATTATGGTTGAAACTCTACTCGAATATTTTTGTTAACTCAGAAAAATGCGATATAATACAAGAGCATCATTCACCATTGATCCGATTCTTATATATATATATATATATATATATAAAAGCAATGTTATATTATTGAATAACTTTTTGATGGTATAATTTTTTACAAAATTCACTATTGGACTAGAAGTTTATATTTTGTAGATCATCTCTATAAAATTTTGTATTAATATAAAGAATTTAATTTAAATGCACTGACAGTGTAAAATAGTTTTACACTGTCAGCCAATAGAAATAATAAAAAGTGCCAATTCATACAAATAACTACTTATTATAATGAGAGACCAATCATAATTTCTCACTTTTCCCTATTTTTATTGGTTGACAGTGTAAAACTATTTTACACTGTTAGTGTATACCAATTAAACTCTAATATAAAATTATTTGATATATATATATATATATATATGAATAAAGGGTGATTTGATTTCACTTTTATTGATATTCAATTTTGATGAAATTTGACATATAATCTTCATGATAGATAATTATAATTCAATAGTTGGATTGATAAAAAATATATCTTGTAAAAAGTTTTTCAATGGTGTAACATTATTTAAAGTTACATCAATGTAACTTGATCATATATATATTGTTAGCCAATTTTAACAAATTAGTTCCAGCAAATATATAAGGTCACAAGTAATAAAAAAAAATTGAGTACGAAATTGTCGTTTCCACAAGGATTGTAACCAATTCGTTTAGAAAAATTACTATTTGAGCAATAAAAAATATGATAATTAAGAATAAAAATAAAATAAAAGAAAATAAAATAAAATGAGCAAACGAAAAAATTAATAAATAAAAAGATAGGTGTTAGGGTATGATTTTACTTGGTTTTCCAAACTATGTATTATCTAATTAAAATCTAATTCCTAATTCAATTAAATAGCTAGCCGAAGTTTTCAAACTTATAATCACAATTCAATGGCTTGATATTGTAATCCTCTTAAAATAAATTGAATAAATTAATGGCTTAATATTATTCTAAATTTATCTAACGATGAAGAATAGAAATTTCTATGACCACACAAATGAGTAGTTTTATTTATAGCTACTCTAATTCATGGCAAGTTTTAGATTAACTTATTTTATACAGTGAATTGGCATTCAGCAATATAAAACTATAGAACATTCAAAGGAGTGGCCAATTCCTAGAAAGCATTAAGAACACTACAAATTACTCAATTAATCAAAAAAAAATTAAATTAAAAATTAAGAATGCATAATTTGTTCTACCAAATTATATCACCCTAACACATAAAGAAAACTAAAGAAACATTAAAAAAGAAAAGAACCTAAACTGTATAAAAGTCGCATTCCTTATCTCCCTCTCCAGCTCTCGCCTTCTCTCAACAATTACAATTATTTATAAAAGAAGAAAAAAGATTCAAATTTTTAGAATCTCTTAATTTTCTCTACAAAACAAATCTCTATCTGCTCCTCTTCCAAATCTTTTTCAAATTTTCAAATTCAAATATTAAGATCTTCAAATCTCTATCAGAATATTTTCCCTTTATCAACTGATGTTATCTTTATCCTATATCCAAACAAATCTGGTAAGAATCTTTATTTATTGAGTACAAAATAATTATATTCTAACTGATAATACTTATAAAATAAATTTATTAAAAATAACTAGGGAAATCATCATGTTGAGAATAAATTTGAAATAATTAATGCACAAATATGGGTTAAATAATATAATTTCACAAGTTATCATATGCATATACATAAATTTAGGTGAGTTTAATGCTTGTTATCCTACCAAGGTGAGGGCACGGTCGCCAAGCTCAAAGACTACTTACAGAAGACTTATGAGATTGTTTACCAACAGGATCCTTTTATCAGCGGTGGAAATCAAACTCGCAGTCTTATGGGATACAAACTGAATTCTAACCTGTTGTGCCAACCTTCATTCACCCTATTCTTCTATATCTCTATACTTCTTTCATTCTTGGTTTTATGTTTGCTTCTTTCACGTCTCCTGTGATTTTGAACCCTTGCTCCAAAATAGCTGTTTTCAGAAGTTTTTGCTTATAAACTATTTTAAACTCAAAATAAACTAGTTAAAATACACAGTAATTCTCTTTTATTAAACCTGAACCCCACTCTTAACTTGGTTATATATCTTCTTTATCCTTACGTTAGAGCTTGGGGCTGGAATCTCTAAGCATTTGATCATATTTTTTGAAAAAGTTGCTCAATTAAAAATCATAAAAGGATAAATGGTAAAGTCTAATTCATCAAATACTAATTGATAGGAGCCACTTTTTCGTTACAAAAAGGTGAGGGGACACGCTTTTGTTTTTTTTTTGCAATGATGAGAGAATATTTTATTCACCATGCAAGGCTTATTAATTAGAATAAGAGTTTAATTTTAATTTTTTTTATTTGCATAATCACGTGATAGCTGAATTTTTCAGCTGGGGGATTCAGGTCTTTTAATAATTTGGGAGATCCACTTCCACATATCATTGTGTTGTCTGGAAAAGTGTTAATTTTACTTTTAATGAAAAAAAAAAGAAATAATTTAATTTGAATATATTTTTAGCATAAAATTTTTTATATTATCATATGTCATTAAAAATATTTAATTTTTATATTAAATTATTTTAATTATCATACATATATTAATAACAATTTAAATTTTAAAAAAGTACATTATCATCTAATCATATGAGTTATATATTGTTAAATGAATCAAAATTAATATGAAATTAGAAGCATTCTCACGTTGGAATGTGACTTTTCTTGGGTATGGAGTGTATTCAATAGAATAAAATACATACTTATAACTACCAACAAAAAAATTAAAATTTTATAACATATAAATATTTATATAAAAAATTATAAAAATGCGATAGTTTTTAATCAACATAGGTTTTTTGATTCTTTGTCTTTATTTATTTTTTTAATTTGATCAATACATATAATTTTTTTTTCAATTTAGTCTCTCATGCTACAAATTATCTTCAATTAGAATGAGACCTATGTATTATGCAGAGTTAATAAACTAAAAGAATGATTAATAAATATTGTAGGAATAATTTAATGTGAGTTGACTACATAATAAAATTACAATATAATATATTTGTAATAAATTGACAATCTAGTAATTATAAATTAAAAAAATAAAGACGTATGCCGTATACGGCGATCTAGATTGAATTGAAAGCACATGAATGTTTGATATTCGAATGTGTCTCCTCCTTTTATGTGTGTCCTTTTTTATTGGGTTTGCTTGTTGGTTGTATTTGTTTACTTATTTTTCTTTTGTAGCTTTGAATCAAGATTGGCTCATCATCTGATGTTGATGCATGCTCTTTTTTTTTTTTCATTTTTTATGTTGATGCCTTTCTTATTCATTTATAAATGATCTCTTTATCTAATAATGTTATGTCTATTGAGATATCATTTGTTGTAGTAAGAGATGCTAGAGTGAAATAATATTGTGTTAAATATGTGTAAGGAAGGCTATAGTTTTTGGAAAGAGTATTTACCTGTTCATTGAGCATTTGAGCAATATTATTTTCAAGAGAATTTGATCTTGTTGATTTTCTAGTGAAAACATCCTAGATATGAACCACTTGAACTTTGAGAAACCAATCATCACGGTCTGTGATGAGATTCTAAAGAAATTGGTATTCCATATCAGTTTTTATGTGAACTTATTTTTGAAATGTAAGATAGGTAAAGAGTGAGAGCTGTACAGTTAGAACCTATACTTATATGCAATTGTGTAGGAGTACATGCTATAGTACATGTCGTGTAACTGATTTTTTAAAAAATTTTAATGATTTTGAGATTATATTGTAGTATTGAATTTAAGACAATAATTTTTAAATATGTTAATGATCTTGCCATCAACTTTTATTTGCTTTTATTTAACAGGGATCATTTTAAAGATCCTGATCTAATAAAGATTCGTGTTTTAAGTATAATGAAATATGCGCCATAAAAAATTTGGAAAGGTGTGCAACATTGCTGTTCTAATGGATATAAGGGGAAAAAAATGGAGAGGTTACCTTGGCTGTGTCATACTCTTCATTGTGAAAATCAGGAAGAAGGATAACAGACCGTGCAGGCACTATGTAGTTCCTTCCTTTGAATATAAAGTGGCATCCGTGGTGGTGTTGGCGTTGGTCAAGAATCAGCTTAATGATTTATTTGTGGCATACACGGTGGCCTAAAATTTTGAAAGTATATCATATTAAGTGCTTGAAAAAAAAGTAACGGAACAAATCTATGGTAAGGGGTAACGTAAAGATTAGAAGCAAAATAGTGAGGAGGTAGAGGAGAAATAAAGTGGTTGATGTGGCAGGTGGTTAAATTATAGGATGCTAACTCTAATAAGAAACTGACATGGAGAAGTTATAGACCATCTACACACAATCTTGTCTCAGATTTAATATATTATAAATAGATTTGGTCCTTAATTATGTTACTATCACATAGCTAACGAAAAATATTGACATGATACAATTTATGTCACATTCACATATGTACCATGTCAGTATTTCTTGTTAGTTATATGATAGAAATATTACTAGAGACCAAATTGAAAATAATTTATAACACAAAGAACCAAATTAAAAAAAATAATAAAGATAAGGGGCTACATTGTAAAAACAAATAAAGATTAGAGACTTAAAAAACCTTTTCACCTAGTTTTTATATCCTCAAATTTCAAGTGAGAGGTACAAACCTTAATGCAACATCATTCCAAATCAATATTGTCTATAGAGCTCGGGCATTTTAAGGCTTGGAGTTAAATAATAAAATCTTAATTAATATTTAAAAGATTTATTATTTTAAATGATGTGATGATATTTAGTTAAATTATTGTGAATAAAAAATTAAATCCTCAAAACTTAATGGTAGTGTGTTTGATTGTAAATGTCATATTATAGTTGTTAATTTCGCCTTATTGTGGCCCTATTGTAGCAATGTGTTGCGGAGTGGCGGGATAACGCAATATTGTGTCGTGCTTCAACATCGCGATTATCGCAGTTGCGAATTGAGGCGGATTGCAAGTAATATAGCGTTATCGCAATTGCAATTAGGGGGACACCGGAAAACACGTTAACCATCTCTGTTATTAAGCAAAACCCTACTTTTTCTTCTTCTTAAGCCAAATTCCTTTTTTGCCTTCACTTATGCTACTGAAGTTTTTTATTTTGCACTCACGCAATCTATTGAAGTTTCTGTTTTATTCTCACTTAACCTTTGAAGTTTCTAATTTGCTTTCATGTTCCTCAACCTACTGACTAATTCTGGGGTTTCCAATTGCTCCTCCATTCTCACAAAACAGAGCAGTTTATGCTATTTCTTAGACAAACCTACCACAGAAAGAGAGTTAGAAGATATCACATCATTCTATCCTCACAAAGATTTCTATATTTTGCACTTTCTTCTCTATTTCAACTTGTTTTAGGCTTTTCTAGCCAAGTTTCTTCTCTTTGTTTCATATATCAACTTATCATGACTAATATAGACTTTTTTTATTAGTTTTGTCTTATTAATAATGATTGTGCCTTTTATGCTATGATAACTTCAAAGTATTAATGGTAAATATATCTCAAGTTTTGAGTACTCTTTTGTTTTTTTTTTGAGTTTTGATCTATTATGTGTATTAGAAATTATTTATATTGTCCTTGCTGTATTTGATGTAGCAATCATGGTACTATCTGCTATATTGCTATAACGATCTTGTGGTTGGTGCACTCTGTGCCACTTTTCGGGATTGATAGCTATAGCTATTTCAACGAAAAATGTTATTTAAATATACTTTTACATGTATCAATCAATTTATAGTGATTCATACATAAATAAATGGGAAATTTATGGGCATGACTGCGGTATCAGGTGACAAAATTATCATTAATTGTTGCACCTCCAATTATTTAGATAAATTTTTCAATTGTTTGTTCATAAATCAATATGAGTCAATTGACGCACATAAAACGTATGTCTCTATTTCAACCTAAATAATTAAACTTTAAAGTCCTTGCAGTTCACGAGTACATGATTCATGGCGACATTTTTGTCTGGATATTGTTAATGGTCCATTATTTCCCTAATATAATTTCTCTTTTATTTTAGTCACACCCTAATTTAGGTTTAGCTGTTGGCCACTCAACTGTGGTCGGTAAACTAGCCCACTCTTTGTTATTCACGAAATTTTAATTTCTTACTGTTCACACTAAAGAGACTAATGATACAAAATTATGCCGCAATAGCAACAGTTGCGGGGAGTTGAACTTGTTCTCTACTCTCTAATATGCCGCGGAACAAAAGAAGGGGTGTGCTGACGAGGAAGAAAGGTGAAAAGAGTTTGAGAGACAATGCCATTCACAATTGCACAACTTTCTGGTTTCTGTCACTTGAAAGGTGTAAACTTTTTGTTTTTGTCTTTGACCTATGGTTATGCATAGGAATGGAGATTTGTGAAGGGAAATTAATTTCTTATATAGAGCCAAGAGATCAATTTCTATGCATGACAATTTATAGAATTACAAAAAAATTGTCAAATTATAGTATGTAATTAATTACTATAATAATTATTCATCATAATTTGATATTTTTTTTATTGATTAACAATATAAAATCCTTTTATACTATTGTACATAAAAATTAACCTTTAAACTTAATGTATTAATTTATTAGTTTATACTAAATAAAATAATTATTGAGATAGCATTAACTAACAACAATGCCAGGATAATCTGGCCAAAGAAAAAAAAAATTAACTATCACTTCCGAACCTTTACTAAGACCCACATCCCTTATATAGGAGGACCTCTACCTAAACAGAGCTACGAACAAGTGAGAATCATAATGGAAATTGAAATAGACTGGTTCAATAGATAATGATGCATGATTGATATGGAATTTACATTCATGACAGAGAAAGACACTCATCGCTGCACTCGAAAGCCCAAAGTTCTCCATCCACCATCTCACAATTGGAGACTCTAAATTCTCATGTAAATCTGGTACAGTTTATTATATTATGTCAGTAAATTATTAATATATTATTATTTAACAAGAGATCTTTTAAAGATTATCTTTTTTAAGATTTAAAGTTTAAACTTTGTGTTTTTTTTTTTTTGGGTGGAATGTAGCTCATTATATCCAATTCTTGTTAATGGGCTGATTGTTACTTTAATTGATAGGATCAAACAACCGTTAATAATAATAATAATCTCTCTATTGTGAATTATAAATATGTACGGTTTGATTTTATATATTCTCTCTATTTTAGAATATTTACCATTTTTGGCTTTTAATATTCTAAAATATCAATATTAATTATTTTTAAACTATATTCTTACATTATTTATGCTGATTAATGGAGTAAGTAAAAATATACTCTCTCCTATCTATTTTAGTTGTCACTTTAGTAAGATATACAAAAATCAAGAAACCTAAAATCGGAGCTCATTTATCATATTAAAATACTCTTAATCAAATTTTAACATCCAACTATATTACTCTAAACTGTCATACTACTTTTTTCAATTAGCCATAAACGGTGAAGGGTTAAATCGAGAAGTTAATCATAAATGTTCTATTGATATGTGAAAATAAACAAATATTATGGACCGAAAATTTTTGCCAAAGTAACAAATAAAATGGATTAGAACAAGTAAATAAAGTTGTAATTTTAATATAAAAATAGTTCTTTATAAAATTAACTTAATTTTTAATATTAACAAGATAATTATTTAACTAGTTTATAAGGTGTATAAATTTCAAAACGAGAGATATTGTAAAATAGAGGGAATATAATGAAAATTCAAAATTCTAACCTGCCTCTAAACTAGCTCGACGTAAAGCATGATTAATTAATTATATCAATTTTTTATTATGTGATGATTAAGTCATTTAATAAATGATTAATAAATAAAATTAATGATATGTAAACAAATAGTTTATTTAATTTAATTTATTTTTTGGTCGCTATTTAATTTAATATTTAATCAGTGCAGTTTGTGCTGTGCCTTTCTGTTAATTTTATGTGCCTTAATATACACGTGTCAAGTTGTGCATAAGTAAGAATATTTCTCAATTAGGAAAATAAAACCACAAAAAAGCTTAAACAACATAAATACCGTTGAATTATTCGATCCAATCCCTTTAGATCAGATGCCAAAAATGGTTCTGGTTGTTTTCGGAGGAATGAAGGAAAGATTGAAGAAGGAAGGAGGGAGAGAGACAGAGTGATAGAGATGGTTTTGGTTGATTTGAAATACAAATAAATTTTCTGGACGCAAAAACATACATAATTCTAAAATTGGTTATATACTATATATATTGATAATTCATTATCAGCCTGTGCTGGTTAAAAAGGTCTGAATTTCCTTGAGTTGCAATAAGAAGAATGTTAGGAATTCCTAGAGCCACATGCAACACGTAATAGAGACAAGGAGAAAGACAGAGGGAGAGGGAGAGGCAGAGAGTATTAGTTAGCGGAACAAGGAGCTTGTTTTGCATCATTGGGTCCATGCAGTGGTGGGGGTTAATCCCCCTTCTATGAAATTATCTCACACTCACCAAATTAATTTCTTATTTCTATTCAATCATAAATGCAAACCCAATTTTTCTCCACCTGAAAATAATCAGCTTAATTTCATGGAAACTTAAAATTGAATCTGTTGGCTTGTGTGGGTCACTAGTACCATACACGCGAAAATTAAACAGAACCTCAAATATTAGTATGACTGATCCTTAAAAACACTAGTATTATTAGTATTAATATTCTTATCAAGAGCACTTGTCTTTTTGGTATAAAACAACAGTAACCAATGCTTGAAATTTGAATAAGATGAGATGAGTCCCTTCAGCCTTGTGTGGTAACAAGCTCCCCTTAATATTGGTGGAGCAGGAAAAAGCTTCAATACCAACCTCAAAGTCTAGGCCAAGAGTGTGACTAAGAACTTCAGGCAATACATGATTGCCACGTGGCAGCCGGGTAATCTTCATTGTGTGGACGTTAAGGAATCTAACGACCAATCCTCAGGATGTGAATTTGTGTACACACAACCAGGCAACATCTATAAGTCCACCCAGCTAGTCATTTCTGCTCCCCAAATAAGCTTGCACTGCATTTGCTCACAGTACGTCTCCTTCTTTGCGAAACTCTAGCCAGATCACAGCCATGGCTGCCTCCGTCTCCACAGTCGGAGCTGTCAACAGAACTCCAGTACGATGCTCTTCCCACTTAATTTGTGACACTTACACTTATTTAATTACTATGGTCCTTCAGGTCTTAGCTGATACGCATTTGTTTATATAGCTCACATAGTTTCGCTTACACTTATTTAATTACTATGGTCCTTAATATCATAGCGCACGTAGGTATCAGTAGTCACATACTACAAATCAGGTAGTTTAAAATTAAATTTAGATTATGGTTTTACCATAATACAGCTCTATTTTCATTCTACGTGTCACATTAGTACATTATACAAGGTCAGATCAAATGGGTTGGTGTCATTAGTTTGGTATCAGGTGGTTTGATAGGCATGTTTATATTCTGTAATTTAGTAATCAATGTATATGGGATACCAATTTTGAAATGGGGCTTTGTCCTACAATCCTACTTGATGCATGATATAACATATTGAACGCTAACAATGATATAGAACAGAAATAAAAAAAAGTAGAGACACTATTTGCTTTTTATGAACACGAATTGTTAGTAATGAAATTTTATTAGTATGAATAGTGTGAAAAAGTTGTTGTTGTGATATTGCAGCTGAGCTTCAATGCATCTGGAGCTGGATCTTCAGTTCCCAGCTCAGCTTTCTTGGGAAGTAGCTTGAAGAAGATTACCTCAAGAATTCCCAACCCCAAGGTTTCCTCTGGAAGCTTCAAAATTGTTGCGGCAGAGATTGACGAGAGCGAGCAGACCGACAAGGACAGATGGAGGGGTCTGGCCTACGATGTTTCAGATGACCAGCAAGACATCACAAGGGGGAAGGGTATGGTTGACTCCCTTTTCCAAGCTCCAATGGAAGCCGGAACTCACTACGCAGTCATGAGCTCTTATGAGTACCTTAGCCAGGGACTTCGCCAGTGAGTGGCACATTACGTGCAATTTCTAAAACCAAATATATATGTAGTACATGTTTGGTTATGATTTTGTTATGACGAGCTGATGAAAAATGTCCTTTATGATCTAATCTAAAGCTGGTGATGATTGTGTTTTAGGTACAACTTGGACAACACCCTGGACGGATTGTACATTGCCCCAGCCTTTATGGACAAGCTTGTTGTTCACATCACCAAGAACTTCATGACCCTGCCCAACATCAAGGCATGTAATTAGACATATGATTTCAGCACTAACAGCACTTAGACTTCAGTAAAATAGGGAGACACGTTCAATAATTTTCATTATTTTAACAGGTTCCTCTCATTCTTGGTATCTGGGGAGGCAAAGGTCAAGGAAAATCGTTCCAATGTGAGCTTGTCTTTGCCAAGATGGGAATCAAGTGAGTGCTTGCTATACTACTATAGTATACTAGCCCCTCCTAAAATGAACTCATGCTACTGCATAAATTTCAATTATTGAACCTCATGCACAACTCAGAAATCCAACCCTGATCAACAACTGATTTGTCCCAATTGGATTTCCAAACTGGCAATCTTCCTTGAACTCATGATGTGATACACATAAGCATGTTTGGTAATCTACTACTTAACTTTCTAAACCATTTTTGGTGATGATGTAAAAATGTTAACAGCCCCATCATGATGAGTGCTGGAGAGCTGGAAAGTGGAAACGCAGGAGAGCCCGCAAAGCTGATCAGGCAGAGGTACCGTGAGGCTGCTGACTTGATCAAGAAGGGAAAGATGTGCTGCCTCTTCATCAACGATCTTGATGCAGGAGCTGGTCGTCTTGGTGGAACCACCCAATACACTGTCAACAACCAGATGGTCAACGCCACCCTCATGAACATTGCTGACAACCCCACAAATGTCCAGCTCCCTGGTATGTACAACAAGGAAGAGAATCCCCGTGTGCCCATCATTGTCACCGGTAACGATTTCTCGACACTGTATGCTCCTCTCATCCGTGATGGGCGTATGGAGAAGTTCTACTGGGCTCCTACAAGGGAAGACCGCATTGGTGTCTGCAAGGGTATTTTCCGCAGTGACAATGTTCCTGATGATGATATTGTCAAGCTTGTTGACACCTTCCCTGGCCAATCCATTGGTAAGTACCCTCCTAACATATCCACCAGATATTCTTAGATGCTACCAGAATAAGGAAAAAGAAGTGTTTTATACTATTCATAGCTTAACCAGGACTATTACGCGTACGTAAAAAAGTCCAGACTCACTTAAGGACATACAGCTGAGACTCGTCAAAATGGATAGAAAAAAAAAAAAAAAAACAAAAACAAAAAACTCATTTATCTCAATAATTTAAGGGCAATGAGTTAGCATGGTTTCCCACAAAAATAAATACAACTAGAGTGTCTTTAACTTAACACATCAACTATTATACCAAAATAGTAATAAAAATGAGAAATAATGATTTGGTTGATTGAAGTAATTTGACACTTGTTCCTCTTAAATGAGGTCTCAAATTCGAGTTTTGTTGATAAAAAGAAAAAAAAAAAGCCTAGTGTTGAGAGCATTTTACTCTCGTAGCAAACAGACTTTCCTCGAACTAGGAAACTAATGGTTTAGACAAAAAAAAGAAAGAAAAACTGTGATGACTCACAAAACTTATGTGTTGAACTATGAATGATATAGACTGCATCACTTTCTTATTGATTTAGGGACATCTAAGAATTTCTCAAATTTTCACATGTACTTGAAGTCTAGAACAATAAGACTAATGGTTGCTATTCTCATCCCATGTATCATGCAATGTGCTACTGCAGATTTCTTTGGTGCACTGAGGGCCAGAGTGTATGATGATGAAGTGAGGAAGTGGATTTCTGGTGTTGGTGTTGACAGCGTTGGTAAGAAGCTTGTGAACTCAAAGGAAGGACCTCCAACCTTTGAGCAGCCCAAGATGACCCTGGAGAAGCTATTGGAATATGGTAACATGCTTGTCCAAGAACAGGAGAATGTGAAGAGAGTCCAATTGGCAGACAAGTACTTGAAGGAGGCTGCTCTTGGTGACGCCAACAACGATGCTATCAAGAGTGGAACTTTCTACCGTTAGAGACCTCAACTCAAAGGCATTGAGTGGAGGTTTGCATCTAACTTATTGTTTCTCCAACTCAAACAAGTGTGTATTAGGTTCAAATAGAACTTAGTCTAAAATCTTGGGGTGTTTTCTGTGCAGGCGAAAGCAGTGCAAGTAAATATTTCTGTCCCCCTGAAGGTTCTACTGATGCAAATGCCTCAAACTTCGACCCAAGTGCTAGAACTGATGATGGCACCTGCGTATACACGTTCTTAGCATTTGCAATGTGTAATGTGGAAGGAGAAGACGCTAAGTTTGCAATAATTTTACTTTCTTTTTATATTGCCCTCTATAATTTTGAGTTATATTGTGCACAATGTTAATTAAATTGAGTTTGGTGCCATTTTCTTTCTGCCTATAATCTGAGCTTTTGCTTCTCTAGATTTAATAATTATTTGTTTGACATATGGTGTTAATACCGTTCTCTAAGTGCTAACCTCCTGAACTTGGGGAAAGGCCAAGTTCAGCGCTCAAGAGCGATTAGCAAACGGCCATGATATCGTACACATTACAAACTACCATATTCAAAGGATGAGAAATCTGTTCTTCCAAATCCACCAGAAAAGCTGAAGTTTCTTCCCTTCAAACATCATCACTGTGATCTTGATTACCAAACGCATTGCTAGAGTAACGGCCCTTAAAAATCATGTGCCAAACACTAATGGTTGATATTCGAGTATATCATGTGAAAGCAATGGCAACGAGAGAGACGGTAAACTCGAAGAAGTGAAATGTAAAACTCAAAACAACAAAGTCAAACCATAGAGCAAACAAGTCAAAAGTTGAAACAGACTGATTTAACGAGATTAGAAATTGGAGGGATTCTTGTATCTGCAAGTCTTATAGTGTGTTTGGAAAAACTTTTGAGACGTTAAAAATGAATTTTGAGAGCTCATAATTGATTTTGTCCATTTTTCTTTTTGTTTGGTTTTGAGTTTCATCCATTTTTAAAATCAGTTTTGTATCCAAAATCAATTCTAGATAAAAGTTTAAAATTATTTCTTTTAGCTTTGTAGTCTTCAATTTTTGTCAAAATCACTTCTCAAATCAAACTACCAAATATAAATCACTTTACCTCAAAATCAATTCTAACTAAATTAATTTTATCTAAAATCAATTCTATAAATACAGAACTAAACACACACTAACCCATCACAATTAGGCACACTTGCAAAAAAAGTGAATCCCATTAATTTTATTCAAAATACACTCACTTATGTATAGCTCCTACCAATTTTATTGTGAATGTACCTAAATATAAAATGTTAGACTTGTGCCTATCTAAGAATATTAGACAGTGTTTGACACATTACTAAATAAGATTACTGATAATTTAGATTATCACTCAGAAAGATTGTTACTTTTAAAATTACTAGTAATATTATAATACAATATTTGATATCTACAAATAATCTAATAAATAATTTATATTACTTTATTTAGTATATAAAAAAAATTATTAGATAATATATATCTTTTACTATAATAATAATAATAATAATAATAATAATAGAAGAATTATGACCTATGTGGTAATCCACATAAACACCCCCATAGGAACAATTAATATTGCCATTTTAAAAGTCATATGAATTATATTAAAAATCTGAATTGTCAATAATATGATTTAATCATACAAGACAATATGATAGACCCAGATAATATAAAATTATATTCTCAATAATCTAAATAGAGTAACACATACCAAACATTACCTTAGCCTACCAATATAGCAATCTTTGTTGGATATAGGCGAGCTCAAAATACTAGATCTTTTATAGGCTTGGTTTTTTATTCCATAGGTTTAAGCGAAAAATCACATAATATATTCGGATATAGGAGTGTTCAGGATCAATTTATTTGAATTTAATAAAAATTGAAAGGAATAAATTTAATTAAATTAGTTTGATTTTACTTAAAGTAAAAAAATAAAAATTTATATTTTTAAAAAATATTTTCTTATCACAACTATTTATAGTATAAAGTTATATGAAAGATAATAATAGTTTGAATAAGTAAATATTTTAAAGGAATATGAAAAATTAAGATAAAAAGTAAGTTACTAACTAAAGTCTAAGCATAAAACTTTAAAAACTTAGAATAAATTTTGAAAAAATATAGTTGATTGAGTAATTGAATTTATGCTTGAAAAACCATAAATATGATAACTGAACCAATAACAATTGGTTCGATTTAGTCTTATTATAAAGTAGATTTGAATATCTAAATCAATATGATTAGTTCAGTTTAAATATTTTAGTTCATCAAGTTAATCCAATTTGATTAATACTCCTAAACCCCTATCATTCACACTTATATATTCTTCCCAGTATGTCTTTCAAATTAAGTACTCCGCGAGCAAGTAATAGTCGGTTTTGATTAACTTTTGAGGCTCCAAAAGACCTTTTATTAGTATGTAAATGAAAATATACAATACTTGAATATGTTTGAGTTATAATTTTTCTTTTTTAACTAATTTTTGTAACTCCAGAAGATATTTTACAAGAAGTATCCTTAAAATTATTTTTTATTTTAGGCAAAAAAAAAAACTTTTTGAACAGAAATCTCACTATTACTCTTATATCAATAATAAAAAATAATTTTATTATATCCTATCCAAATAAAAGTATTCTCTTAAACTTACTTTTGATATACTTAAATAAAAAATAAATCAATTTTTTAAAAGCAATTCCTTCAAAAATAATTTCTTTAATAACAATTCTTTCAAAAATAATTCTCCCTAAAGTTATTTCAAACATACGCTACAGGAGTGGAAGCTTTTTTTTCATAATTTTATTTTTGTGTGTCAACATTACCATTTGGCGAAACTATTTTCACAGATGTTATGTGAATATTAGCACCCAAAAAATGTGGCTTTGCATTTTTTATATAGCACTTGTGTTATTAGTTTATTATAATACGGGTTATTTTAAAGATTTACATGTATATAGTTTTAGTTAACACAATCTCTCTGGTAGAGGTACTAAAACGTATTTTATTATTTTTCCTTCACTTGCAAAAGCTGATTGGTTGTTTATGCAAAAGTTGGCCCACTTTCCTATTTGTTAGATAATGGATTCTAGAACAAGTGGGTTCACTTGCAATAACGGAATCTCTGCCACGATCACATTATTGCAGGCATCCCTATGTATGATAGGGCGGAACTTGGAACGCGAAATCTCTACCCCTGGTTACATCAACAAGTAGATATGGAAGGGCAGAACCCAGAACCTGAAACCTAGAACCTTGGAAAAACTTTAACATACTCGAATATCATGGGCTTTTCATTTTTTATATGGCACATGTGTGATTAATTTATCATCATGTGAGATATTTTGAAGATTAACAGAATATGAATTTAGTTAACATAATCGTTGCAAGCATCTTTATGCATGGAAGGGTGGAACTTGAAATATAGAATCCTTGTCCGCAGTCATATAGGCAAGCATCCCTATCCATGGTAGGGAGAAACCTGAAACCCGAAACTTGGTCCTCGATAAACACATATATTTTATTTTGAATTTTAATATATTGAAGTTTAGGATTTCAAGTTCTACTCAAGTAGGAAAGTGATAGTTTTTTTGCAGGCGATAAACTCTACATATCCCAACTTTTCAGGCATAAAGAAAAATAAAAAATAAAATTACTATATATTTTATGACTGAACATCTAGCATTCTTAAAAACAAATCTTAATTAACATTCCTGTATTAAAGAAGGTGGATTGTCTCACAAAATTTTTTTGCCCCTCCCTGTAGCAGATTATTTTTAACTAAAATTATATTCCCATAATAAAATCTAAGATACTATATAATAGTTATAAACACACATAAATGTCATATTCAAAAAGCGGAGCCAAAAAAATGTCATGTGAATACGACTGGCATTAGTTTATTGAAAATGAAACAAAAATCAACTACGGAGAAAAAGTGGAAGTGACATAATGTAAAAATAAACTATGCAAACAAACAAAATTGGTCATATACAATTTACGAATTCTCTTGCATACTATTTATTATTATCCTTTTTTGTAGATTTTTTTTTTTTTTTTTATGACATGGAACCTTGTTCCCAGGCCACTTCCAGGAGTCACATCAACTCGGGCATTCAGGCATTCATCGCCCTCTTTATTAATGGGAGTGACAATTACGAGAGCGCCCTTTATTATATCCGTTACTAGCTTGTAGGGCTGGAGGTGAGATCAGCCAAGCCAATAGTTCCGGCATGGTGCTGAATTCATGTTCGAGTTTGTGTTTAAATAAATCTAATTTTTAGGTTTGAATTCAGTTGTTTATAAAAAATTTATTAAGTTTAAATTAATTAATAAATTATTTAAATTTAATACGATACTTCAGATAGATTTTAAATTTTTTTAATTTAATAAATTATAAAATATTTAATAATAAAAATATAGTCTTTACAATAATATATATATATATATATTAAGTCAACTCACAAATTAATAAATCAAATATAATAAAAACTCAAATTTAATTTATTTAATAAATAAATTTAAATTTTTAACTCACATTTAACTCATAAATTCATAAACTAACTTGATTTACTTTCAATCCTACTCACTTGAGCAGTTGATTTATCAATTTTTTTATTAGAGTTTATTTATCCATTATGACACCATATATTAGGTGTCAGAAAGCTTAATATATCAGGAAAATTATTTTTGTGGGCTTAGCTTTTTTTTCTAATAAATTAAGTCAAAAACTACATAAACCTTGTATTGATTCAAAACTTGTGTTATTATGTTTATAGATTCATCTATTTATATAATTTTTTGATTTTTTATGTTAAGCTTCTTTTTACTTCCTGAAATTCTTAAACCCGTGCACGTGGATGAGGCTGAGGTAAGTTAGCAAACTAGATGCCATGTAAGTACCACACCCAAAGCTCGACTCTCCTCCCCTCAAACAAACAGAAAAAAAAATAATAATAAAGAAGAAGAAAAAATCCCCTCCCTAACCTAAAAATAAACCTATACATAAAAATAATGCAAGGAATTTAAACAGGGAATTGGAAAAGACCACAAAGCCATAAACACAAATACACAATGTATCTACTACCTTGAACCCCACCGCCCCCCGGCCGCCCTTTTTTCTTTTCTTCTCCTCTCTCAACACACCAACAAAAACAAAAAACAAATATCCCTCACGGTCCCGACCAAAAAGACTATGCACAAAAATAATGGAAGAAGTTTAAACAGGAGTTGAAAAGACCAGAAAGCCATAAACACAATGTATCTTGATTTTATTCATGCCTTACCGTAATACTTTATTAGTGTATTTGGTTCCACTTTTTGACATCTCAAAAGTAGATTTATAGAAATATATAAATAGTCGTTTGCTCGTGTTAAATAAGAGGGTCTAGGCTCTAAAATCAAGCCTAGCTAGAAGCAAGATCACCATAAATCAAGTTTGCAAATACAAAACTAAACACACTGAATCCGCAGATTTTTCACTAGTTCGATAAATAACTTGTGATCCAAATTGTAAGCCCTCCAACACCAATAAACATGGACACTAGTACTCGACCCATAGTGCTAGATGAATCATTAAATAGACCCAACCCAGATGCCACGAAAAATGAGTAGATGTCCTTTTTTTTTTGGTCATGAATAGATGTTTCGCATAGGTCCAATTATCAGCAACAGAGAAACGTACATGAATTAATGTAGGCTGTTGAACAAAAAAAAAAAGAGGGTCAATGTGGGTCCAATTCACGTATTTGTGTTGGTGTTACGGTAGGGCGAAATTACCTGAAGAGGCAAACGTATCTCAGACAGCGTACTTACTTTATTGGAGTAACAAGCGAGATGTGACAGTGGAGCTAAAAGAATAGAGGAGTAAAGGTTGATTTTGGTTACTTAAATTGTATATGTGTCTTATTTTAGTTTTTGAAATTAAAAAATTAAAAAATTAAAAATTTAATTTTTAAAATTATAAAAAATAATTTAATTTAATTTCTACAAATATTTTTTAAAAAATTAATTTAAATTAATTTTCATAATTTTAAAAATAAAATACACATATAATTTTTGAGATCAAAACAAACCTCTATCTCAAATTGGAGATTGTTTGAGGAGCTTTTTGACTCAATATCGCACTTTAAAAAACAATCTATCAACGTGTAGTAGTTTCAAAACAATTTTTTTCGTTTATGGATTATTTTGATACGTTGAAAAGTTACAAGAATTTTTTAATTTTATTGTCTACGAAGACAGTGAGTGGCTCAACTTGAAGTCAAGCTCCACCTATTTTTATAATAAAATAATTTAATTAATAGCTTAACATAGACTAGCATTATTTAATTATTATAACTTTCACTAATTTAAGTTTAGTGAGACCTGAAATTATATGATAAGATTAAAGTTTCAATTTAATAACAATCTTTTTCTTTATTCTTTAGTGCATTATGACTGAAATTCTCTTCTATTTTATTCGATCTCTTGTCACATTGAAATATACACCTTTATGCCCTATGCCCTGTGAAATTTTCTACCATTTGGGTATACAAGCACAATAAAGATACTCATCTTTTTTAAGCAAATCAAAAAGAAAATAAGAAAGCTGTAGAAGAATTTGACGAAGAGATAGAAATTGAAAATTGAAAATTATAATGCACAAATTGAAAGTTGTGTTAGTTAGATGGGGCTGGTCCATGTTAAGCCATTGATTGGATTATTTTATTATAAAAATAGGTGGAGCTAGTTCAAGTTAAGCCACCTATTATCTTGACAATAACAACAAAATTAAAAAATTCTGCAGCTTTCTAATGTGTTAAAAAGCACCACAGACAATAAAATTGTTTTGAAACCGCTGCACATTGGTAAATTATTTTTAAAAGTGCAATATTTGGGTCAAAAGCCTTGTTTGAGCTCTATTACTTATCGACAAAAAATTAAAAAAAAAACTCCATTGCTTGTACTTTAAAATCGGATATTAAAATCACCAAAAAAAACAAGAGAATCAGATATAATATAATATTTTTATTTTATTCTGATATATGATATATGTTAAATCTTAGTACTTATTTATTCTTATATTAATATACAACATCTAGTATAGTTTTGTACATTATATGTGTACAAAATACTTTTCATATTGCTTTGCCAAAATGTAATGAAAAAGGTATATTTTACGATGAAAGAAACTTTTTCTATAATCTGAACCAAGGCAGAAGCTGTGGTGGACCATCATTAGTTATTATTTAAGTTGGTTATTGATTGATATTAAATCTGTGCCATTGAATTTTGATCCTATGACTAAGATTTTATATCTTTAATAGTATTTAGAATCTTATTTTATCCCCATAGAAATTTTATATTTAAAATTATGAAATTATATTATGACCCCATTTTAATTTAAGCAGACAGAATTAATGACTTAATATTGTGGAAAATAGATTAAAATGGTCATCACATCATATCATATTATATCATATATTTATATCTTAAAGTAATATTATCAATTTTCATATTCTTGATATCAAAAATCTCAATTAAAGTAATATTATGACCCCATCTTATTTTTGTCTTTTTTCAATACTTGCAATAAAGGAAAATGCTTGTTGGTACGAAAGTTATCTTTTGTAACTGTAATATGAAAACTTTGATTGGTCAATCACCCATGATTTTCGTCACATACCCCTCTTCTCTCTCTTTTTTTCATTTTATCTATTTTCTAATTAGTTGAACCTATTCTTCATACTATTTGCACGAAAAATATTTCATACCAAATAGCATTGCTGTGTAATAAATAGTTATACAACCAATTTTAGGTTTTTTTACTCATTCACTAACAACAATTTTCCTTTTTCAAAACAAAAATTTTCAATTTTAGAATAATTTATGCCTTTACAAAATATGTTTTTGGTCAGAAATCAAATTTGTTTTTTTTTTAACAAAATTAAATATATTTTCAATCAAATAAATTTGATATGCTTGATGAGATTTTTTATTTGATAAAATTAGCATATTGATTTTGAAAAATATAATTTTTTTTAAAAAATTTAATATATATTAATGGCTCAAAATTTTTTGGATATCCGTATAATTTTTTTGGGTGCTGTTATGAGTTAATTAAAAATTATTAACTTTACTTTTAAAATTAAAATTTTGCCCCACTCACTATTTTTTCTCATAATATTCGTCTATTACCAACTTGGACCAAAAGTGGAAATGGTCACCACAGGCACTCCCTCTGAACCAAATAGACCCTTAGAAGCCAAGCATAAATCTCAAGCTACACACTCATACTAAGATTTGAATTAGTGCAAGTTAGTGCCCCATATTCTAGTTGTTATCTAAATCAAATGCTCATAAAATAGTGATGCATGCGTTGGCAAAAAATAAAATAAAATAAAATTGCTATGCGATGCGTTATGGTAAAATACATTTTTTTTTGGGAAAAAAAAAACGTGCGAACTTAGGCTAAGACTCGTAGTTTATGTTTATATTTATATAAGAGGAATTATTCAACGATCATAAGGCACTGACAATAGAATAAAATAATAGAATTTGAGTTGAAGTCTTATACTTAGGACCTTGAACAAGTTAATGAAGAGTTTGGTCCGTGTCAATATGCGTGCTGACCAACATTAGGTCCATATTCTATCAACGCCCAATACAAGGACTCTCCGTAATTATTTATAGCTTGAAACTTCAGAGAAAAGATTGCAGTTTAAGGTCAAAGATGGCCTACAAAATTCTAATAGAGTAATGTTGCATAGCAAAAAAGGAATTAAAATATTTGGCACAATATACAAATAACTATGTGGAGCAGGGGAAAAACAAAACTATTAGATGAAATAAAATTAAAAGAATCACTTATTCGTTTAAAAATCAACAAACATGTAATTTTAATAAAAATATTCTAGCAAAGGTTCTTACTGTATACTCCCTCCATTTCATTCTAATGATTTACAGTGTAAACTTAGGTTTTGGAATTATAAATATTTGATTCAGTTCAGTCATTATGCAGGAAAAAAAAAAATGTAATTAGGAGACATCTTCCCTAACAACGATATATAAGATCGATCCGTCTTTCAACAAATGCAGTAAAGAAATCAGCAAGAATCTCTACTTGCTGGCGCTATTATTGACTATGGGTATTCAAATCAGATAAAACTTCTAATGAAAGCATGGGTGACCCTGTCAAGCAGAATAATTCTACAATCAACACTGTTCAACAATTGTTCGGTTCACTTTTGTAGCAACTAGGAGGTTGACTATGGCGCTGGAAGACGTGGCTATGAGGAATTAGCAAAAAGACGTGTGATTGCTTCTTACGGGGATACGACATATAGACACTAGAGAGGGACAATTCACACAAGACAGCCGCACTAACAGGCATCAGGTGGGCTAGAAATCCGTTTTGTGGTATGCTCTGGAACCGACTTTTGAGGTCCAAATTGGACGAAACACCTGCATACACACGTTGCAGAAGCATATTAGACCGCCCTTAGCCATTCCTACCGAGACATCTATACAATTGGACTTTGCCCAAATTAATGCATCGTTAGTTTCCATTAACTTTCAGAACTCTCTGGCCTGCGTGCTCACTATTTTATGTGCCGTCTTTATTAAGGAGTACTACATCTGTACAAAGATTTTTCATTTGAAAACTTGTGTTCTACGTTTTCAGACAAGTTTTTTTTTTTTTTTTTTTTGTTTTTTTCAAATGAAGAAATGATTTGCCACGAGCAGCTCATGGCGATAGTTATAAATGGATTTCTAATAAAAGACAGTCAACAACAATTAAGCTTACCAGATTTGTATCACGCTATTTGATTCTCTTAATTGAGCCATCACTACTAAACAGTGGCTAATTTTGTTAAGATACTTGACTATGTCAATAATAGTTCCAGCAACAGATATTATAATCAATATGATCTTGATAGTTAATTATAGCCTTGATAACCACGGAAGGAAAGCTAGAAAAACGGCGTATAGACATTATTTAAGTAGCATCACATAAAACTTTAAACATTTTCGTAAGTAGCAAGTCGTAGACCAGTTTGTTTTTTCTTGGCTCTCAAGTGATTCAATATAATATCATTTATTTAAGACATTAGAAGGGCGAGAAATGAAACTTGGCTTGGCCAATCAATTTCATTTGGCTCTTGACCAGTTTTTTTTTTTTTTTTTTCATCCTTAAATATTCCACATGAACTCCTAATTAAGATGTAGTGAGAGGAAAGAATTCTTTTACATATAATATATACGCCATACAATATCAGCAACTTCCTTGTCTATCGGTATGCTATATTACTAAGGAATGTTTGCTTTGAGCAGTAACTGGAACTACTAATTTAGAACACAAGTAACTAACCGTTGCTTATTAAGGATGTGTTTGGTATTAGAATAAAAATAGGAGTAAATTTTCATAAATTTTATTTATATTTAATTTTATAAGTAGGTTTTTGCTTTTGATGGGAAAAAAAGTATAGCTTACTTATATAAGTAGGTTATATTACTAATGAATGTTTGCTTTGTGCAGTAACTTGAACTATTAATGTATAACACTAGTAACTAACCGTTGCTCATTAAGTGTAATTTTTCCTTCATGATTTTCACTCACGAATATTTGAAGTTAAATATATAAGGTTACTATGTTTACATAAAATCATTGTATCATAAGTAGTTATATTAATTTTGATAATTTTTTATGTTAAATTTTTTACAATATCATTTAATCATGAGATGTCATATTTATAAAAATAAATAAAAAAAAACACGAGTTGCCATATTTGATGATTTAAAACTTTTAAGTAGTAATTGTTATCATAATTAGAACTAATATGATATTTTTTAAATTGAAATTAATTAGTATATATGGATACTGTCAGCCAATATAAATATAAAAAAATATTAAATTATAGTAAATCTCTCATCTAATGGATAGTTATTTATATAAGATGACATTTTCTTATATATCTATTAGTTGATAATATATATAAAAATTAAACTCTTTTAAGTTACAGAATAAAGGTACCTCCAGGCTAATTTATATTTTAAACAAGATTAATGATTTCT
This sequence comes from Pterocarpus macrocarpus, assembly GCA_031439585.1. Classification (NCBI taxonomy): domain Eukaryota; kingdom Viridiplantae; phylum Streptophyta; class Magnoliopsida; order Fabales; family Fabaceae; genus Pterocarpus; species Pterocarpus macrocarpus. The sequence continues at coordinate 35,008,939 of CM062518.1, read as the reverse complement.
TCTCCATACAATCTTTTATTAAAAATGGACCTGATGTACTCTTCAAACAAAAATATAAATTCTACTAAGCATTAGCCTCAGACTTAGACGAATCATTAAAGCACAAACTCATCATCTCTGTAAAAAGAAAATGTAACCTACCCTAATGTTGGGGGTAATATTTAAAATACTCATCATAGAATATAAATATTAAATATTTATTTAAAATTAAATTATTGATCTATCTAAAGTTATTTATAAATTTAATAATAAAAAATAATAGAATAAATTTAATATATTAATATATAATATTATAATATTATAATCCATTAAATTGGTATTAGGTAATTTATTGTTAATGTCTAACTCGAAATTTAGTGTCTGTATATTTTTGTCAATGTGAGACCTAACTCGAAACTCGAAATTCGATGTCCTTATATTGATATTTGTTAGTATAAAACTTAATTTTTAACTCGATTCATAAAACTCGAAACTCGAAACTCAATATCAGATAAATAATTAAAATAAAATAATTACATATAATAGATAAAAAAAAAAGTTTAATATTTATATTTAAAGATGAGCCTTTTATAACTTAATCCTAATATTGACCTATTTCTACCCCAACTCCAATATACGTATCACCTAAAAGCCGGTTTTCCTTGTGCGACAATCCTATCAGGGTGCCTGTATATTTCAAAAGCCAAGCCTATCCAAACCGTGATATGTTATTTTACCTACATAATCAGACACTGATGGTCTTATTTTTTTATTTTTTTTTCTCTAAAATCGTTGTTGATTGTCTCACTCAAAACTTAAAGGCAACCACTGGAAACTGACAACTTTCTTTAATCACTGAGTTGATTTGACTGTCAATAATTAACTTGCAGCCGAAACACAAATGGAACCTTAAAACATATATAATGGAATCCAGAGGGAAAAAAAAAAAAATTCATCCCGATTAAATAATATTGTTAATCGATCGAGTTTCAGCTAAATGCCAGCATTACTTCAAAAAGAAAAAGAAAAATGGTCCCGGTAAATTGTAAAGAGGACCACCACTTGTCATCACATGCTATCCAAATTAAGCCAGGCAATTCTACATGCACCTGAGGCTTGCATCCAAACTAATAAATAGTGGACAATACATCCTAGTGGAAAAAGGACAATAAGAGAAGAGAGCGACATTTTAATTAAATAACAAACTAAATTCCAAAAATATATATAGAAGAGATTAGCGTGAGTTGTCCTGACATAGAGTACGCCTTGTCTTGGTTTGCAACTTTGGTGGTTGAGCTGAGACATTAAGATGGGAGTGCGGTGGTGAGTGATTAGTGGTGCGTGGACTAATGGAAAAGTTGTCTCCAGTCACAATCTGTAAAAGCCATGTGAGGATTCCATCAAAACAAACAACCACGTTTCATTTTCCAATCCACAAGCTTCAAACTTGAAACTACACTGCACGCACTTTGCTTCCTCTTCAATTCATGATGGAAAAATGTTTTTTTTTTGTACTATTAGGGTAGGTAGATATTTTAAATATTTAAAAATAAAAAAGAGAAAAAAAAAATTATCAAACTTGAAACTACACTGCACGCACTTTGCTTCCTCTTCAATACATGATGGGAAAATATTTTTTGTATTATTAGAGTAGGTAAATATTTTGGACATTCAAAAATAAAAAAAAAAATATAAAAAAATAAAAAGAATAAAATAATTAATAAAAAGAGAAAAAATTAAAAAAAAAATGTTAAAATGTTGAGATCTTGGCATATACAAAAAAACATAACCCTCAATGATGACATCCAAAACAAACAAGACGCAAGTATGTAACATGAAATGAGAGTTCCCCAAATATTTTCAGGCCAACAACAAGGACCACTTTTCTTCACCATATTTACTTGCACTTGCCCCATCCTCTGCCTCAGGTTCAACTCTCTCATGGCAAAAACACTGGTGCTTCTCTGGGTTCTCCTAACTCTAGCCTCAAACCCTTCAAAATCTCAAAACGAAGAGCTTTTCTTTGAAGGGTTTGATGGTGCTGCCGCCAACGTAAGTCTAAACAGCGGTGCAATGATTCAGCAAAGTGGCATACTTCGCTTAACAAACGACACTCAGAGAGTACTCGGTCACGCGTTTTACTCAACCCCAATCCAGTTCAAGAACAACTCCTCCTCCACCGACTCCAAAGTGTTCGCCTTTTCCACCGCTTTTGCCTTTGCAATAGTTCCCCAGTACCCAACACTTGGTGGCCACGGCTTTGCCTTCACCATTGCTCCCTCCAAGGACCTTCCCAATGGATATCCCAGCCAGTACTTGGGCCTCCTCGGCCCAAAGAATTTGGGGAACTTCTCGAACCACTTGTTGGCAGTGGAATTCGACACCGTGCAGGACTTCGAGTTCGGAGACATCAATGACAACCATGTTGGCATCAACCTTAATAACCTGGCATCCAACAAATCGGTTAAAGCTGCGTTTTTCCCTGATGGGTCAACAAGCCAACAGGACCAACAAGACCTTAACTTGAAGAGTGGCAAAGTGATTCAAGCATGGGTTGACTACGATTCCTCGAAGAACCAGTTAGAGGTTAGGCTCTCCCAGACTTCATCAAAACCCAGTTCCCCAATCTTGTCTTACCAAGTTGATCTCTCACCAATCTTCAAGGACTCCATGTACGTTGGGTTCTCATCGTCAACGGGGTTGCTAGCTAGCTCCCACTACATCTTGGGGTGGAGCTTCAAGACCAACGGAGAAGCCAAAACCCTGTCTTTGAAAACACTCCCTTCACTCCCTTCACAAAACAAAACCCATAAAAAGGTCTTAACCTTGGGGCTCTCTCTTTCAGTTTCATTCCTGGTCCTCTTTTCAATTGCCCTACCATTCTACATCATCAGAAAGACAAGGAACGCCGAAGTGATCGAACCGTGGGAACTCGAAGTTGGACCCCACAGGTTCCCCTACAAGGATCTGAAGAAAGCCACGAGGAACTTCCAGCACAAGAACCTCCTCGGCTTCGGAGGCTTCGGCACAGTCTACAAGGGCACTCTCCAAAACAACACCGAAATCGCCGTGAAGCGAGTCTCCCACGATTCAAAACAAGGCTTACAAGAGTTCGTCTCGGAAATCGAAACCATTGGCCGGTTACGCCACAGGAACCTCGTACAGCTCCTAGGTTGGTGTCGAAGCCACAGCGACCTCCTCTTAGTATACGACTTCATGCCAAACGGAAGCTTAGACAAGCACCTATTCGATTCTCCAAGAACCATCCTCAGTTGGGAACAAAGGTTCAACATCATAAAAGGTGTGGCCTATGGGTTATTGTATTTACACGAAGAGTGGGAACAAACGGTGATTCACAGGGACATCAAAGCAGGGAACGTTCTTCTAGACGGTGAGATGAACGGGAGGCTCGGGGACTTCGGTTTGGCGAAACTATACGAGCGAGGTTCGAACCCGAGTACGACGAGGGTGGTGGGGACGTTGGGGTACTTGGCGCCGGAGCTCACGCGCACGGGGAGGCCGAGCACGTGCTCCGATGTTTACGCGTTTGGGGCGCTTTTGTTGGAGGTGGTGTGCGGTAGGAGGCCAATAGAGGCGAAGGCGATGCCGGAGGAGCTTGTGTTGGTGGAGTGGGTGTGGGAGCGGTGGCGCGTGGGGGCGGTGTTGGGGGTGGTGGACCCGAAGCTTGGGGGTGTTTATGAAGAGGTGGAGGTTGTGGTGGTGATTAAGTTGGGGCTGTTGTGTTCGTGTGAGGTGCCGGAAGGGAGGCCCAGTATGAGGCAGGTGGTGAGGTACTTGGAAGGGGAGGTGCCGCTGCCCGATGTGATTCCGGCGCCGGACGGGTTTGGTGGCGAAAAGAAGGGTGGTGGTGGGGAGTTCAAAGATTTTGTGCATTCGTATGGGACGTCGTCGTTTTTTGAGGGGTTGAAGACATGGTTGTCGACCGTTGATGACGTGGAGGGTGGCTTTGGTTCGTCTCGTTCGCTTTCCGCTGCGAGGGACGAGGGTAGGTAAAGCTCACAATAGATTGCCTAGGCCTCCACCTACTTGATTTTTCTCTCCCTGCGATAAACTTTTTTTTTTTTTTTTGTACTTTTATTTTTGAGAAAAATCTTAAATTAGTCATTGATAGGGTTATGGGCATGAATTTGATATTAAAAAAAGTTGTAATATCAATTTAATTTTTAAAAGAGTTTGATATGTCAAGTTAATTTTTAAAAAATTAAAATTTATCTTAAATTAATATAAAAGATTTAAAAAACTAAATGAATTAAAAATAAATTTTAATTTTTTAAAAATTAAATTAATATCACAAGATTAAATTGATATATTGCAACTTTTTAGATGGCTGTTCTATAATTCCTTGGAGAATCAATTTGAGGTTTTACCTTCCTTCCTTCCCTTCTTTCTTTCTTTCTTTCTTTTGTATAGGTTATCTCTTTTGAAAGGAAATTGTTAGGAAGCGAGAATTTTTTTAGGAAATTAAGGTTGTGAATGATGTAACATGATTAGTAATATTTGTATAAAAAAGATGGACTATCACTATATTCAATCCAATTGTCATCATATTTTTATTAAACATTTGAGCATTTGATTTTGAAATTCAATTAGTGAATATACACTTAAAAACGATTATAATATACGAAAAAAAAAATAGGAGATACGATGTTATTGATATAATTGAAGGTATTGTTGAACATTAAAATGGATATAATAAAAAAATAAGATTAATTTTAATATGTTATTATTTAATTGTGTGTATATGTTAGATTTTTTAGATAATAAAATATTAGAGTCAAATATTTTTGATAATATAATAATAAATAATTAAGAATTTAATTTGAATATACTGTCAGTGTAAAAATTTTTTACACAGACATTCAATCATATATTGCCACATCAGCAAAAATCTTTGATATAACCACCCACTACTTGAATGGTCATAGAAATAGAATATTTTGATTGGATGATAGTGTAAAAAAAATTTACACTGTTAGTGCACTTCAATTAAACTCAATAATTAAATATTTATATAAAATATTTTTATAATAATACATTAGAATTTAATTTTGATTAAGAAAGGAAAATGTTTGAGAGGAAGAATTTTTTTCAAAATTTATTTGTCAGACTTTTTGATGGGTCAAATGAATATTTTCTTTTTTCATGAACTAAGTAAGTGGATCATATCAATTTACTAGCATATTTGACACGTATGATATACGTGTGTCAATTAGGTTTTTTATTTTTGATATGATATTTGAATGGTATATATACCAAAATATGAGAATTGGGAGGAATTTATACGAATATGGGATATTACAAAATTGGAATTTCCGATTTCAGAAAAGGTGAAATCGGAAATTCCGATTTCAAATAAAATAATATTTTATTTTTGTCTTTTCTAAAATCAAAATTTCCGATTTCACTACAAACAAAAAATAAAATATTATTTTATTTAAAATCGGAATTTTCGATTTCACCTTTTTTGAAATCAGAAATTCCGATTTTGTAAAATCCAATATTTGCATAAATTCTTCCCAATTTTCATATTCTTGTAAATTTTTTATCCAAATACCATATTATTAAAGATATAATTTATTTTATAAGGATACTATTTTACCATTTTTTAGTGAGGATAGAACAATTAAAAAAATTATTTAATTGTTATCTATCTTTTCTTCAGTCTCTAATAAAATAATTTTGAAAAAAAAAAATTGATATAACAACATATTCTTAAAAATATAATTCATTTATGAGGATATCTATTTTCAATTTTTAAATAACAATTGATAGTATAAAATTATTTTATATTATTAATACATAAAAACTAATTACATAGTTCATTATTAAAAATATAATTTACTTTATAACAATTTTTATAACTTTTAATAAAGATTAATTTCTTTCCTTTCCTCCTTTCCTCCTTCCCTTTCTTTAACCTCATAATTAAATAAAAGCACATACTATTTTGTAGATCATTTGGCAATTTTTGAATTTCAATTTAATTTTAAAATCTAAATTTATGAAAAGAGTAAAAAAATTTATGCAATTTGAGTAAAATTTTAATTATATTAGACAAATATAAAAAGAATTATTAAAATAATATTAAAATTACTTTAATGCTCACTATATTCAAATAAGAAATTACTACTACAGTAAGTTATGATAGTAATCCTTTAATAATTATATTATATATATCAATTGATGACACTTGTATATATTTTTTTTCATAAGTTATGATATCAATTTATTTGAAGTAAATTATGATAATAATTCTTTTAAATTTGTTGTAACAAATCTCTATTAATATCCGTCAACATTTAACATTATACGATTCCGTTGGAAAAAAAAATAGTATTATATATATATTTATTAAAAATTGAATAATTTTATAATTTAATTTATAATAAATATATTATATATATATATATATATATATATATATATATATAGTTTGAAGATCAAGACAATATATTTATTATAAATTAAATTATAAAATTATTCAATTTTTAATAAATAGAAAGTTAAAATATTTCCTTTAATAATGACTTTTACAAAGTGGTAAAGAATTAAAATTCGTGAGAGACTGATACATGGCATAACTTTCCTTATTATGAGTCTTAATTATTAGTATTATTATTATTAGTAGTAGATTAGTAGATTACATCCAATAACTACTCATGTATTTTGTCAAAAATTATGCCAATAAATTCTCGCAGATTTCTATTACGATAAGAAATAGGTAAAAATATATCGTTGTTTGTTCTATAGATACGGTTAATTACAGTAGGAAAGTAGCCTTGAAGATATATACTAAATCTTTCTTACTTGAATGAAAAAGATGAATGTGATCTAAATGAATTGCTGGAAAAAAAAGGTTTGCATACTATAAAGCTGAATGATATAAAACATTATTAAACAGTGAAATATATTATTTTGTTAACTAACGTTACATTTTTATCTAAGGTTGCCAAAATGCTGCCTTACAGGCAAGGTCGATAGTTGAATTATAAATCTAATTATGACAATAAATATTGAGCAATATGTCTCTTTTTTTAGTATACTGGTGGTACTAAAATTTAAACCTATAACTTTATGTATGCTATTTAAATCTGCACTACTAACTCACTACTCCTAATAATTTAGGAACATGTCTCCTTCGAAAAATAAATCTTACATGAATACTAAATATCAACTACAGGTAATTCTCGTGTGTGTAGCACGGATTTATTTATATTTATCTATAAATTCTTTTAATGAGAATACTTTTTTAATAAAAAGTTGTGATAACATATGAAAGCTAGACATGGTAAAAAATTATTGTAAAACCTTGTGGAAATCAAATGCTGGTAACAAAAAATTTTAAAAATTCACATAAGTTTTTGAGTCGTGCTGTATTTTTTCCATTTACCTTAAATTTTATAGTAATAGCGGAATTAAATTTAAATAAAATGGAATGTCCTTTTTTTTGTCTTAAACAAAGAAGTGTATCTAGTTTTTAGTAACACACTTTTCCTATAATATAATTTCTTTGTTTATGACCACTCAGCACCCTCATTTTGGTAACACACCCAAAATCCCTCTTTTTCTTTTTCTTTTCTAGAGAAATTCATATCTCTCTTCCTCATCACTACCTCACCCTTTCTTATTCTTGTCTCTCTCTCAATCTCATTTTCTCACTCTGCATTACGACTGTCTCTCGTCTCTCCTTCTTTGGTTATCACTGTTGCATGCATCTCTCACCACAGCCACCGTTGAGCACACTTCTCCTCTACACTCATTGTTTCAACCTTCTTTGTCTCATCCTTCTTGCTTAGCTCTCTCTCATTGGCGAAGCTCCCTCTCTACGAACTCTTTCCACCACGCGTCCCTGTTGCTCCATCGCGCACCTCCTTTCTCGCGGTTTTGGTGGGGGGCGGTTTCTATCTCTCCAAACCAACCCACAGTCCTTTGGTAAGGCTCCTTCCCTCATGGTTTGTTTTCTCCTTTCCTTGAAATCTGAATGTTTTGGAGGAAGTATTTGGGAATATGTGCATAAGAACATAGTAAAATTTTAGTTATGGCTAATGTTTGGTTATATTGTAATTTCTATATATATATGGTTAGATCCTTCCCATGAACAACCCTTGGCTTCGAGTGTACAGTGAGTGATAATATATCTATAAATTGTTTTCTTTTCTTTACTTTTCTAAATACATGCCTAAATTATGTTTTAATCAATTATTTATTAACCATTGAATTTATAATTTCGGTTAGTATCATATCTAAATTTTTGAAGGATATTTATGTTAGCAATGCTAATTATAGTTAAAAAAAAAAAAAGTAGGACAAGTAATGTTATAAGTTGTTTGATGATATCTTAAATTGATTGAAAGAACATGATTTCGTGTTACAAAATCTTGGGTACTTTGAAACAAATGGTTTTGTGAATAAACTCAAGATGTTTCATAACTTTCTTACTAAAGGAGTCTGATTGTGTTTTGTGATTATGTTTGGAGTTTTGGGCTATAGATTGATTAAGATATTGATTATTATGACGTTAATATTTGGTAACATGATTATTTTGAGGAATTGGAAAATTTTGGGCTTAATGTTATGACTTATGCTGTCTGCTACATCGAGAACTATATTAGATTCTAATGAACTTAATTTCTGGAATAAGATTCCTTAAGAATTCTATTGAAATTCTAAATAAATGAGTTTCCCTTAAGGGGGACCTTTGACAGAAACTATAGCTAACAGTAGTAGATATTAGTCTTTGTGCACCTTGGTTTAAACCCAAGTTAGTAGGGGAGTTGTTAGCCCAGTGTGTTTGGCCTACACGTCTGGATTTGTTATGATCACACTAGGGATGGGTGTTAGGGTCACTTAGTTGTAAATTGATTGATAATTATGATTCTGGATTAGAAACCTCACTCTTTGAATGTTTGATGCTTTGAACTTGGGTTTTACAAGTCATACTTGAACATATTTTGGTATTTATGAACTTCTTTACTAATTTTAAAGGTATTTTTATGATGAATATGATTTTTAACAAAATTCTTTCTTGGTTTCTATTATATTATGGTTTGATATATGTGTTAATTTCCAATTAAAGTATAGTTTCATATGTTATTGAAGTGGAAAAGATTACTTTATTTGGACGTGTTTTATAAAAAACTTTTGTTTAAAGCTTGTCTCATTCCTATTATGGGTATAATATCTCTCACTGAGTCCATTTGACTCATTCCCCATCCCCTTCCTATTTTAGAGTTAAATGTAGGTCCGTAAGTGGTGCGTCCCTGCCAGTAGAAGTATAGCAGCTCCGAGAGTCTAACACACTTGTCTGTGCGGACTGTAAGGTTGTTTTTTTTTTTTCAAATAGATTTGTATCTATTAAATATTTGTTGTATAATATCTTAGTTATGCTCCTTAATCCATAGTTAGGGCTGGACTTCATTATGTTATAAAGTTGTAATAGATTTAGTTGTGAATAAGTAAATCATACTTGTGTATAGGTATGTCCTGGTTGTCTTGGACCTTAGAGTCTTTGAGAATGCTAGTTGGTTTGAGGTCGTATTTTGAATACTATTGATCCATTGGTTTTGTGGCGGGACTATATATTTTAATTTCTAGCAGGGATTATTTTTATCTTGGGTAATGACCAATTTTAAGGGGAAACATTGTCTGTTTGTTAATTCTTTAGGTAGGTTAGCTAGGGATAGTGTTCCCTAAATGTTGGTCATAGTCTTCGGTGGGGTCGTGACAATTACAGAATCTTTTAACTATTCTAAGTAATAAAAAAGATCAAAACTTAAAAAGCAATTACATTTCGAGAGTTTATATTGAATAATTCATTGTAGACAATATTTTTCTATATAACTATTCTCAATCTTTTTATTGAGATCACTTTTGACAATACAAAATGTAATTGTTCATGATAGAAAATTTATTGTAGCAAATACAATCCTATATAGTTCAATAATTAGTCTTAACTTTTGTTTATTGTCATTGCATATAACACTTTTATTGGAAATTATTTTTTTATTAAAATAAAATATCACTTCAAGTTCTTTTTTGGCAAAATTATTCATAAAATAAGAACTTTTGCACCAATATCGCTTCATATAATTTGCTTTTATTATTTACTCTCTTAGGTGTATAAATTCCCAATGTCATATTTAGTTCACAAAAAATTATGAATTGCCTTCTATTTCTCTAGCAATTTTTGATATTTTTCTTTCTCTAGTAACAGTTACCTGATCACATTTTAATTTTGTTATATATTATAACTTATGTCCACCTTAATATTACACATTATTTCCTAATAAAATGCATCATAAATAATAATAGTATTAGTTTTTGTGACATAATATATATATATATATATATATATAACCTTTGATTAATAATTTTTTTATTCAATTTTATGTTTTGACAACTATTCTCTTAACATTTATACAAAACTCACTTAAAATTACATATACAGATACATCATATATAAATCATTTTATGTCAATATATTCAAACTTTGATGATTAATTAAATAATTATTTACATAAGAAATTACACATTTTATAGTTAATATAAAACAAAATAATATTTTAGGTTCTGAAAAGTAATTTAAATTATTTTTGTTGCATTAGTTTTCTTTTACATAAAACGAACCTATATAGTTTTTTCACCTGTCATTACTAAGTTGTTAAAATAATATATCTTATTTTTTTTTTTTTACCATTTGATTAATATATTTTTTAGTCCGTTAATATATTATATATTTCTTCCACATTTGACTTCACAAAAATTTTACTTGTTAGCTTTTTCTATATATGTAGTAATACTTGCAATAAATATTATGATGCAAGTGAATTTTACTCTCTCTCTCTCTATAGAATCTCTCTCTCTATAGAATTTGCATATACAAAAGATAAAAGTTCATTCAAGGAAACACTTCATAAATAATTCATTCAGATAAACAGATGAAGTGATATTTACACAAAAACTGCATGAACTAAACTACAAAATTGTGCAATCAACAGCATAGTTAAATTGAAACAAGGAACATCAAATCAAGTTGAGTCTATTTTGTCGAAAACATAATAGTTTTTTTGTATGTAAGATATGGACATACACTTTTTAACAAAAAATTAACTATTAAGGAGGGAGTGTATGGTAGTAGGCACTGTTTGGCAAAGTCCACACGCAACCGGCGCAACAGGTTTTAGAGAGAGAGGGGGATGCACATCATCTGTCTCAATTGTGCATTTCTTATTCTTTAGAATCGGATATGTGGATAATTTTATTTTTGAACTCAAAATATATTTTAATATTCTGAGTGTCGAGTTCATCAATAATGGACTACAATATTTTATGGACACTGAATTTCGAGTTAAAAATTAAGTGTTACATTAACAAATATTAATGTATGGACACTGAATTTTGGGCTCTGAGCTGGATATTAAGTACATTATTTCATGAATATCGAATTTCGAGTTGGGTGAAAAACATACAAACACCGAATTTTGAGTTATTTTTGGGTTCTGATTTGGACATTAACTACATTATTCAATGAGTATAGAATTCTGATTTAGGTGAAAAATATACAAACACCGAGTTCCTAGTTCATCTAGTAACTAAACTATAGCTAAAGATAAAATCAAGTGCAATTGAATACTATTGTATCTCATTTAATGATAAAGTGGATGTGACAAGTCATAATTGAAGTCGTCAGATAGTACTAATGGTGATAGACATAATGAAGTAATAAACCAATTATTTTATTGAACTACAGATAATAAATTAGTAGACCACGATAGGCCATATCGCGATGTATGGTGCCTCGGCTAAGTAACAAGCACCATAGCATTTGCCGTAAAGGTAACGGATATAAATACAATTAACACCATATCCCAAAAAAGAAAAAAAATACAATTAACAAATGTAGAGTACGAAGGTCAATAAGTGTGTTTGGTTCCACGTTGGATCCCTCGAAATTGATTCTCAAGAGGCAGAATCAATTGCTCAGTAATTTTATTTTATTTTATTTAGTTAATCATCATCAAAATTAATTCTTATTTTTATAATTAATTTTAGAGGAAGTAAAAATTTTTTTATTTTTTGTTAGAATCATTTTTAAAAGTATTACTAAATATAAATTACTTTATCTCAAAATCAATTTCAACTAAATTAATTCTATCTAAAATTAATTCTATAAAACATAACCAAACAAGCACGAATTGAATACGATAAATAAATTAACTAGTAGGGCCAAAGTTAAAGTACGTATGTTTTAGGTTTTTTTATAGAAAAAATAATTTTTGGATTAAAAAATTATTTTTTATAAAAGTTATTCATCTTAATTTTTATTTAAATATTAAAAAATTATTTTTGACTTTGGGATAAAAATTTAATAAATAATTTTTATGAAAAATGACTTTTTTAAATAGTAAAAATATTTTTTTTATTAAAAAAATGAAACAAATGCAAGCTTAGATCACCATTTTCATAAATGGATCTACACGTAAGGAGGGTACGTGTTTCCAACAAAATTTGAAAATTTTGTTAATAGTATATAGGTATTTATATTTTGAATTTAATTTAAATATATTAACAGTATAAAATAATTTTATACTGTCAATTAATATAAATAGTAAAAAGTGTTAACTTATATAAATAATCATCAATTATAATGAGGGACTTAACACAATTTCTTATTTTTCCCTATTTCTATTGATTGATAGTGTAAAATAGTTTTACACTATTAATGCATACCAATTAAATTCATTTTTTTTTTGTCTCTATTATTTTATTATATTTGACTTTATATTAAAATAAAAATTATATAAATTTTTTTATTATATTTATATATTATCTTTGTCCCCATTATATATATTATATATATTATATTTATATATTATGTCTTTTACTTAATAGTTAACTTTATGTGAAAAATAATGTATATTTTCTAATTTTTACTTTTATCTAAAAATTTAAGTAAAAGACATAATATATAAAATAAAATAAACATTTCAAAATTAAAATTCAAAACAAACACGTATTTACATAATATTTTTATCTATTATAGTATTTACATATCTAATTAAATAAATAATTTCTAACAACTAACAAAGTAAAAAAATTTGGAGAATATCAAGTAAAAAGAGAACAAAATTTTACGAGAAATTAAAATTTTTGAGGGAAGACTTCCCCTTTAAGTAAAGGAGGACAATCAACTCTATATTTCTCAATAAAAGATGATGTAACAGAATTCATTAGAACACAATTTCATGACATGAATGACATAAGAATAAGAGGAGTTAGCCTATGTTTGGATTTACATCTGCGCTCCCAAAATCCCGGTAGAGCACCTGCAACCATGATTTTGTTTGGTAATAAAAAAATTATGTTTGGATGATTCATTTCAGACTCAATTGTCCCAGCAAACCTTGGCTTATGTAGGGGCATCTTCATCTTGCTTTCATGATGCTTTCACTGTAGACATTTTCATGGCGAGATGCTTTTAATTGTGTACTTCCAGTACCATCCTCTAGTCGCATGTTTCTCGAGTTTGGCTCCAAATGGGTAAAATATAACATCAAACTCATACCGATTTTGGTAATTACACATATTTTATCAAGACTATCCAAAAAACATTCAGGAGTGAATTGACTTTGGTACTGTGTCTGATGAATTGAATTGGCTTTTGTCTCTGCAGGTACTGTTTCGGAGGAAAAGGACCGAGCAGATGGAGAGACTCGCAATGGCCTAGGAAGCAACATTGGAAAAGGGAAAGCAATTCGGAGCCCTAATCAGGTGGCGGATCAAGTAATTGAAGCTCTTCGAAGCTTCAAAAAAGCTAAAGAGAAAGACAGGATCCCCTTACCCAGACGCAGGAACGTTGACAACCTCCTTCCTTCCCCTGCTTCAAGATCAACACAAACGTTGCGACATTCAGCGAGATGCAGGAGGGGCTGGTTTCGTGGCCGCAAATTGTAGACTTGAAAGTGGCGTGCTAGAACCATATAGAGAGGGAGGGTGTTCGAATGGCAAGAACTCTCACGCTGGAATCGATCATCGTAGAAGGGAATGCAAAAGTGGTCTCTCACAGCTTTGATTCTAGCTTCTTAGACCTATCTTGCGATGGGTCGAAATTTGGGACTTGGCCGATTTAGGGTTCAATTTGTACCTAAATCTTAAATGATAAAGGCTTATGCCAAATTATTTACATTTATTTCACCTAATTCTTAAATTAAGTAAGGACAAGTGAATATTTAAACAAATAAATAAATAAGCAGAGAGGGAAATCAACGTCAAACATGCGCTCTTAGTCCTGTAGCTAGATAATGCAGTTTTTGTTAACATGTAACTCTTTTGAACATGGTTAGAAAAGGCTTAAGTGAGATCACGCAAAATTAGATGCAACTATTTCTTATTCATTTCTGCCAGCCAACCTTTTCAGTAACAATGTGCAATTATTTTGTCAGAACTATGGAAGCTACTGCACAACTGGGTCCATGCATTTATGAGGACTATGAATTCTACGTTTAGAGACAACAGTCGATGTCTTCGTTGTTGACCAATCACACTGCGTTTTATCTTTGTCTTTTTTTCTTTTTCTTTTTTTTTTTTTTTGGGTCTGAGCGTTTTATCTTAGTCAGATTGGCAATGCTAGCGAGAAGAATATACCGGCCACTTGTGTCAGCACCTCTGCGTTGCCCTCAGGTCCTCAACAAAAATCTCTCCGCACGCGACCACAAGATGAACTAGTTGCTAATTCTTTTCTTTCTTGATCCCCATTCCCCACACCAGGCGACAAGAGAATCTTCTTTTGTGGTACCGAAACATACATATCCAGACATAAAAGTCAATTCAGACATTTCGACACGATGAAGGTCAATAACACGTTCATATAATAACGCCGTCTGGATGGCTTTTTCATTAAAAAAATAAAATAGAATGGAAAAGTGCCATTTCCTTAGGAAACAAGGCACTTGAAAGATCACACGTACAAAAAGCACTTTAGATATAAAGCTTAAAGGAGGTCAAGTTGATTCAAGTGAGGCTGTGTATTACTCCAGATAATATAAGAATCTCTCCAATTATTGATACCTAAATGAAACAACAAGCCAAAAACATAGTGATAGAAAACATAAATGCCATACAATTTGTCAATCGGGGATGTTTGAGATAGGTTAATTATTTGTCAAGACAGTTTTTTGGTATAAAGGTTGTTTTAGATTAATTAAAGTTTAAAAGACCTCCCGTGTTAAAAGACTTCCCAGTGGCCATGAAGAAGCAAATCGAGACTGGAATATCAGCAATAAACAAGAGCTTTGTACATTTGTAATTGCAAACATATCAATTCATAAGATGAACAACTTATAGCAAAAAACAAAATTTTATTTTCAGTTTGCAAGAGCTGTACACTAGTAGTGAAAGAAATGCTGCAAAACTATCAAATACAGTAGAAGCAACCGTACAAGAACATTGTAAATCATGACAGAACCCATAGCTAACAATAATTAGGATGCCCTCACCTGCCCAGCAAGGCGCTCCCCCTAGGTTCCCTCTATTTATTTTGATGATTAATTCTACCAACCAGTATTTGGGAAACAATTGAAAAATGTGAATAATACACATCTTCTGCATTAGGCAATAATGAGGAAAGCTGTCAGCATGGATTCTACATACAAAAGAATGGTTCTTTGGATCATTAACTAATGGTTTACCAGCTTGTCTCCAGTGTTTTCATCCTCACCATCTTTCACATAACTGAAAATCTCATGATCATCAAACCCTACAAAAAGATGGAAACATGTTAATTAAGGACATTCTCTACCATGCAGTTTCCGTATCCATTGAACTACACACAATTACCTTCACCCAATTCTTCAGGTTCATCATTTAAAGGCCTTAAAATCATTGTGTTAACAGAAGATGGATCCAGTGCCATCCAATCCGAGTTCCCATCCGCTTCGAAGTATAAATCACGTGGCCTGATCCAGTCCTCAACAATACTAATGCTGTCGAAGGATAAGGGATCACTCAAATCTTGTTCTTTGCTAGTGAACCTGAAAGAAAATCAAACAACAGAATATAAATTCCCTTCAACTGCCAACTGCATTAACACAATCTATCAATATACAATGGTCCAAGCTCACATTTGTCTTAATCGTAAGTTGTACTGAATGAAGACAAGATCAGTAAGATGTTGGTGCTCTATAAGATTCCTTGTATTCATTATTTTTTGTTCAAAAGGAATCTGGTTTCTCTTGCAGATCATCATACTGCATGTTTGACTGAGAATACGAATTGATAAACGTGACAAGTTGGGGCAGCCTCCTCCATATGTTGACCACCATTCAGCTAGAAAAGCAACATATGTAAGTAAAAAGAGAGAGAGAGAGAGAGAGAGAGAGGAAAAAGGAAGGAAGTCAAACATGGGGTCATGAGAGAAAGGAAATGCTCAAATAGGATGTCTTAAGTAATGCAATGTAAGTCTCAAGTATAAAAATGACATACAAAGAACCCAACTTACCCAACCATTGTTTGTGTAATAATTCCAGACAGGTCATAATAAAAATTATGTCCGACTTTTGAGGGATTTGAAAAGAATTATGCTGGCAGTGACTCTACAACCTAAACAAGCTTCAAGCACAATATCAAAGTGGTAGTCACTTGTGCAATACATTCAGATTTCAGACAATGAAATTTTCAGTTTCCACTCATATGACATTGGTCATTATGTCAAAGCATAAGCATTTTACACATGGGACAAGGCAATTTTTGTCCTCTTTCAGTTTATCAGGTTTAACATCTACACATCATAACTATTTTGAATAAATAGTGTGCACAGGTTCTAATTTATTTTCCTATTAAGTTACTTAAAGTTAAAGTAAAAACACGACATGGCATCTGAATATACTAATCCTATCTAAGAGAATAGGTTATTGACCCTTACAAGGAAGCAAATTATCTCTAGCTCTGACTGCCATCTTTCTCCCAAAATCTCCTGCAGCAGTCTTGTACAAGTTTATCTCTTTTATAATTTTATCTTGGATTCTTGTATCAGTTACCAACCTCTCTATGCAATCAAACATCCCTGAGAGAATCTCATTGTGTATATCCCCTTGAATACTATAGAAGAACTTCGGATTAAGATAGAAGCCGGCAGCATGAAGAGGATGATTCCACAACCTTTCCCATCTGTGATGTATAATATTCCAGTACACCATATAATCCTCCCTCTTAACAAGTGCTTTCTTAATTGCTTCTTTTGCCCGATACATTCCGGCAAAAATATATCCCATTGCGGGTCTCATCTCACTAGCAGCTATTCTCAGGACTCGCAAAAGAGGAACTGTTAGACGAACAATCATGTCACACGAAGACCAAAATGTTTGATCACTCAGGATATCTAACATTTCCAGACCTGCTGTTTTCTTCGAATATGGACAATCCATCCACTCCTGAGAAGTGACCATGGCCTGTAAATTGTGCTTGAGATCAACCATTCGTTTCAATGTGGAAAAGTTTGCTGCAAAGCGTGAGAAAGAGGGATCCACCATATCATTCCCTAAAGTATACCTTCTAACCATACTCAAGACTGCACTACAGTTGTAGACAAATCTTGTTATAGATCTAGCTTGTTCAACCACAGCACTAATCCACTCGAGATTTCCAAAATCCTCAAGTATCAAATCAATGCAATGAGCTGCTGAAGGACTCCAATAAAGGGTAGGAAAAGTATCAGTCAGCCGCCTACCAGCAGCAGCATATTGTTCTTCACCTGGGGTAATCACTTGCAGCACTTGCTCAACTCCAACTTCTTCTACTATCTGTCTTATCAACTCATATAGATATTCTGCAGAAGCCGAAATCTCAGTCGCATCAAAGAATTTCAAAAAGATTGTTCCTTCAGGACAATATGCGAAAAAATTGAGCAGCACTCTACCACCTTCTGTACCCCATTGATCAACCAAAATAGAACAGCCTGTCCTCCCCCATGTCATCCTGCATCTATCCATATCATTCTTCACTTCTTGCACAGAGTTTTTCAGTATCCAACCACCAAGTTCATGATGTGAGGGACATTCAAATCCTGAACCCCTTGATGCAATTGCTTCGACCATTTGCTTAAAATAGATTGAGTTCACAGCATCAGAAGGTGCACCAACATCATACAAAAACCGACCTATTGCCATGTGAACGTGATTGTCCATCCTTTTGGGAAACAATGCATTTTTCTCCACTGTAGGAACAGCCTCAGAGTTTGTATAAATTGACATAGAACTCTTGGCTTTTAACTTCTTCCTTCTTTCCAGATTTTTACTCATCCCTTCACCAGCATGCACTACCGCATTCGAATTGTGCTCCACTGAATTCTGTATTGCAATAGACTGCATTCCCTCATTCGCGTCCACTTGATTGGCAACCATGTTCACAGCCAAAGGACTAACATTCATGATCTCTTCCTCAATCTTCTGCTTCTTTCTCTTCTTCATCACAACCCCATCCAGGCTCTGCTGCATATGAAGCCTAACATCATGGGGAACACGGCTGCAAGTAGATGCATTGCCCTTCTGACAAGCAAGATGTTCCTTAATCCTATGAATCCCACCACCCTTGAACATCTTCAGGCAATATATGCACTTCAGCTGCACCTTGTCCCCATTCTTAAACATCTGAACATGCTTCCATGCGGGGTCATGTTTCTGTGATGTAATTGGCACCGGTTCAAGATTTGAACCCATTTTTTCCAATAACCACGTCAACCACTGTGGACCAAAAAATTAACCACAACCCCCTGTAACAAAAACCACAACAACATGCACTCTCTCGTAAAACTGAAACTAAACCCACGTTTCATTCTCATTTTTCAGTGCCAAATGCCACAAAAGATTCAAACTTTGTAGCCTTAAACTTTGGTCTCTCATAACAAGACAAAACTTGGAAAACCCACAAAAAAATAAAAAGAAAAGAAAAAGATGTAGAGGTAAAAGAAAATAGCTTACCCGGTTCCCTGTGTTGTTGAAAATCGTTACTTCGATGGAAGAGTTAGAGTTGGGGAATATGAGAAAACAGAACCGAGTTAACGAGTATTATGAGAAGAAAGAAGAGAACCGTGGAGATGTAACCGGACGGACCGGTTAGGGCAGAGAGTGGATCGAGTTGAGTTGGCTTTGAATAGATCCGGTTTCGGCGGTCAAAGGTTAGCCGGGCCGGTTTGTTTCGCCACGAAATGGGGAAAAAAACCGAAATTCGTGCTCTTCCTCCGCAGCCGGACTCTGCGGCTTTGTACTTACATGTCTGTTGCTGCTTTTCCAACCCAACCCATGGTTTTTTACTGGTTATCTCACAAGTCAATCCATAAAACCCTACTCATTGTACCCAAAAAAGCCTTCTTTCATTTCAGTGTTTTTTTGGTCAAACTTTGCCTTCAGTTTCAGTGCTTAGTTTATTATTATTATTATTATTATTATTTATTTAGTTTCAGTGCTTAGTATCATGCATTATTGATGCCTCAATTTAATGTGTTATTCGTTGACATGGGGTTTTTGTTTTTGGATTTAATTTAAATACATTGTCAGTGTAAAAAAATTTTATACAGACATTCAATCATATATTATCATATCAGTAAAAATCTTTGACATAACCACCTACTATTTGAATGGTCATACAAATAGAATATTTTGATTGGATGACAGTATAAAAAAATTTTATACTGTCAATGCACTCCAATTAAACTCTTTATTTTTTAATTGGAAAAGTTGCATTTATAAGTTCATAAATTTGGATCATGTGCAAATTAAATTTTAGAATTTTTTATTTTAATAATTGCTCATGTAATTTTGGTATGAAGGCAGTAGTGAGGTGAAGTTATCCTATATAATTGTAACTTTAAAATTTGAATTCCTAATATTATAAATAAAGTTCATTTAAGACTACATTTTAATTTCAATGCAGTTAACCACCTTTAAATCAATTATGGATTCTTTTGGTCTATAGTTTGAGAGGCCAAAAAGTCTTTTATTGGTATGAGAATAAAAATATACAGTAACTAATATGTTTAGGTGTATAAAAATATATTTTTAAACTTACTTTTGGAACTCTAGAAAGCTTTTGGAGAAATATCGTTGAAATTACTTTTTATTTTAGGAAAAAACCTTTTGAGAATGAATTTTATTATTACTCTCACATCAATAACTAAAAGTAATTTTACTTTATTCTATCCAAACAAAAATTATTTTCTTAAACTTATTTTTGACATATTCAAACTAAACAAAAATCATTCTTTTAAAAGTAATTTATCTAAAAATAATTTTTTTAAAAGATCTTCTTTCAAAAATAATTCTCTCAAAAATTAAACCAAACATACCACAATTAAACCAAACATACCACATAGATTGAATTTTAGAGTTTGATTATATCTAAGTGACTCTTTAAATTTTTTTTTTTAATACAACTCTTTTATATTGAGTAATTGCTAAAAATTATTAATTTAATTGTAATAGATTGTTAGTATAATTTTTTTATATCATTAACTATTTACGTATTAGTGTATATATTTTATATCCATTTATATGTCTTTTAAGATTTGTATATAATAAATAAGGATAGTAATAAAAAAAATTAACTAGGATTTAATATGATTAAAATACCTCTCTCTCTATTCAACTCTTTATTTTATTTTCTAATGTATCAAACAAAATTCCACCCTCTATTCATTAATAATTTCTTTTTCTTAAAAAGATAACACTTCTATCAAGTTTTTGATATCTATTTTATCCAATTCTCAAATTAAATAAAAACAAGATAATATTTTTTCTTAAGAGAACTAATTTAAAAGTTTAAATTAAAGTGTACACTCATTTAAAAAAAATCATCATATTATTATTTGATTTAAGAATTGACTAAATTTTTTTTCTTAAATTCAACCTTTTAATGATGAAAGTAAATTTTTAAAATTTAATTATTATTTTCTTAATATTTTTAAATAATAGATGATTTAAAACTAATCTTTTTCTCTACCAAAAAAATAATTTTTTTAAAAGACAAAGATATGAATATAAAGAAAGAATATGATTTGCCTTTCAAAAACAAAAAAGAAGAAAGAAAGAAAGAATATGATTAATTTGGAATAATTATTAAAAAAACTAGTGTTGAAAAGATAAATGCTGATAAAGTTTTATCTCTATTAGGGGTGTTCAAATATAATAAAAAACAAACAAAATCTTAAAACAGATCAAAATTGAAAATGTTTGCATTGGATAAAAAAATACTCACTAGATTGAATCGGATTTCGAATTCAATTTTCAAAATTGAAGCAATTCAATTCAAATGAAATAATATTATATAATATAATTTTTTTATTAAATTCATAATTTTAATGTTAATTTATCAAATATTTTTATTTATGTGTCATTCACTTAACATATTCTTTTTATGCATATTAAATTAATTATTTTTATTTATTCATTTTAATAACTTAAGTTATTTTTAGTTTATAATATTTTAAACTTATATTTCTTTTATCAAAAATGAATTAAGCCAATTCAATTGAAATCGATAAAAATTGTTTTTATTTTTTATTTTTGCCACAATGATAAAAATTGGTTTAGACTTTAGATTATATTCGATTGGATTGAATTGAGTTAGATTAAAAATTTAAATTAAATTGATCAAATTCAATTTGATATAGGAGGCTATTTTGGTTGAGGTACAACAACGCTTATTAGAAGTTATAATATATAATGAAAAAATTATAAGTTATGACATAAAAATTACAATATATTATCAAAAAGTAACAATGTTACAACATAATTAATTTTTATCGCACATTTTTATTAAATTTTTGTTCTACTATGCATATTTTAATTTGCGTTATAACAAATATTTTTAATATTATAATTATCTATATAGAATTATAATTTTTTATGGCAAGTTGTAACTTTTAAAAATGATATATCATGCTACTTTTTTTTGTAAGGTAGTATCGAAATGTACCCTTAGTGGGTCAATACAACTCAAACAGATTTATTAAAATCTAATAAATTTTTTTTTTTTTTTGGATTCTAGTTGTCTAATAAATTTTATATATTAGTAGTTTAAACAAAAAATTATTAAAAATTAAATATTTTTAATAATACATAATTAAATAATAGCATAAAACTAGATTTGCTCTCTTCTAATAGACGGTCTTAATACTTACTATCGCGTCATGCAAGCGGTGAAAGTAATTATTTGCTTTTCATTTAGTTTGAAAATATCTTCTAACTTTTATATATGTTATTAATGAAAAAATAATTATATATATAATTTGTATCAAACTAACATAATTAATTTTTAATAAGGTATAATAAAAATAAAAAAGCTAATAATGCAAAGATTAAAAGAAAACAAAATGCACCAAACGTAAAACTGAGTAAAAGAAATGTACGGCAGTCATGTTGTGTTGAGAACTTAAAATCAGTCTTTAACATGAAAATAAAATAGAAATTTTTTACATAACCAAGCAGGAAAAACATGCAAGCCACAAATTAAATGTAAATAAACAATAGTAAATACAATACTTTAAGACAAGGTAAATATTAATGAATATATTACTTTAGAATAATTAGATCATTAGTATTATTTAAAATTAAGTTTCTATACTTCAAATAAGACAAACATCTTAATGAGGATTAATTTAACTACAAATAAAAAGGCAACTCATTTAATTAAAATAATAGAAGATATATAAAAAGCAACTCTCAATTACCAACTTATTAAATATAAATTTAGAATAGTACCAATCATAGGCCATTAGAAGTGATCTAGTGGTGAAAATTTAAGTAGTATATATGAAGTTAGGAATTTGAACCTCATTGTCATTGATGTTCGAAGAAAAAAATTAGTACCAATCATAATTTAAAAGCATAAAATTAATAATGGTCATAGAGCAAATTGTGATTAACAACATATTGGAAGGCAATAACCAATGTGATCCGGTATTGAAAAATTAAATAGATCTATAATTTTTTTTTTCATGAGAAATGAATCTATAATTGACTATCATTATTATATCAAATTTCATGGTTATGGATTTATTGAAATATCATCTATACTACTATATAAACGGATTAGATCATTTTAACTTCCCTTTGGTCATATTTCATTTTTCATTATTACTGTTCTTTTCTTAACTTCCCTCAACTTCTCTTAATTTTTCTTAACTTAATTTCTCTCAATTTTTCTAAGTTTGTGAATATTTTAGGAATAGATAAATTTAGACACCAAAATAGAAAAAAAATAGTTATCTATTTCAATTTAATTTTTTTTACACATAAATAAAAAATAATTTTTTAATTTACAATAAAACAAATAAATGTGGATTGATAGACACGAAAGTGCTTATCAATCCACTAGTGTATAATAATTTGCAATCATAAAATCAGTTAAACATTGTTAAGTAATTTGATCAATATGTGTGTAGTTGAGCTCATAGGTCATAGTTTAGTGCTTGTCTTTTGCATATCTCATTTGAGCTTGAGATGTCCTGTGTTTAACATCCGAAAGGAATTAGTCTCCTTCCCTAACAATAGGGAGAGGGATACCCTTAGAAAATCAAAAAAATTTGTAAGAAAAAAATTAATATTAAAAATTGTTAATAAGAATTAATTAATAAAAATATATTCATTATTAACATTATTAAATAAAGATCTATTAAAGATTAATTAAAAAAATTATAAACTTTTTACAAGTAGACCATAATACTCTAAAATTATTTTTTATTTTTTTAAAACATATTTTTTAACATTTTATGCTACTCTCAACTCTAGTCCAACAACTCTCGACCAAAAGAGTTTATTCACGTCCAAAAAAAAAAAAAAAAAAGAGAGTTCCCTAAAAATTTTAATATAATAATAAATGAATTTAATTGGTATACACTGACACTGTCAACCAATAGAAATAGGAGAAAGTGAGAAATTATGATGGGTTCCTTATTATAATGGGTAGTTATTTGTATAAATTAGTACTTTTCACTATTTCTATTAACTGACAATGTAAAATTATTTTATACTATCAGTGCATTTAAATTAAATTCATAATAAATATGTCATTTCGTAGTTTTTTTCCCCTTACTCAGTGAACGGAGGAAGCATGAAAGGTGGAAGTGGGAGGAAACCGTTCAAAGAGCTCATAGTCTCTGCTCCAGCAAACCGTTTCCACGCATAAGTTGAAAATGGCTAAAAAGAAGGAGACTAATCAGAACCTCATTTTCCTGTTTCCTTCTCTTCACCACCATGACATTACGCACTCCCACTAATAAGGAAGGAACTGTGCGAAAACGGTTTCCACATTCCAAAACCCAATGCCTACCTCCTTACATCACTTCATTCTCTTCTCCATTCTCGTCTCCATCTCCCTCGCAGGTACTCGTCCTTCACTCTCTCACACAACTCATCACTTTCTTCACCAATACTTGAATAGAAGCTAAGTGTTGAACTATCTCGTTAGTCATTACATTATATGTATCTTCTATCTTGTAATAGTTGAGATTGTTGAGCACTTATATGTTATTGTGTTCTGATGTTACATATGTTACAGATGGGGGACAACTCATATTGGTAAACAACTGCAAAGAGAGTGTGTGGCCCGGTATTCTTGGCAATGAAGGGCACCCTTCTCCCAAGGATGGTGGCTTTCACCTTTCAAGCGGCGAAGAAGCTGCTCTCCAAGTCCCTGAGGGTTGGTCAGGGAGAATCTGGGGCAGACAAGGGTGTTGCTTCGATGAACAAACCGGCAGAGGCTCTTGCCAAACAGGTGATTGTGCAGGCCTCTTGCAATGCAAGGGCGTTGGGGGAGTCCCTCCTGCTACCCTTGTGGAAATGACCCTTGGAACCTCACAATCACCATTGCATTTCTATGATGTGAGTTTGGTTGATGGGTTCAACCTTCCTGTGGCCATGAAGCCAGTGGGTGGTGGTAGTGTAGGGTGCGGTGTTGCAGCATGCGATGCTGACCTGAATGCTCTTTGCCCATCAGCACTGGTTGTGCAGAGGAATGGGAAGGTGGTGGGGTGCAAGAGTGCTTGTTTGGCTGCAAAATCAGATAAGTATTGCTGCATTGGGGAGTTTGCTAACCCAAATAAGTGCAAGCCAACCGTGTTTGCTCGTCTTTTCAAGACCGCATGCCCTATGGCTTATAGCTATGCTTATGATGAATCGTCAGGGCTTAAGACTTGCAAGGCACCTCGGTATGCCATTACGTTTTGCCCTCCCCGCTGATGTTTTGTGTGTGGTACTAGCACCTGAAAAGGGTAGTAATAAGTGATGAAGAGATGTGTTTTCAGTGTCGTCTTCTTCTTCTTCAGTCTGATTGTTGTTATTATCTTTTGTTTTAGTTTTGGCAATTTGCTAGGTTAGTGATTCATGGTGTTCTGTCACCTGAAGCAGTGATTGATGTCCATTTAAATCAATGATTAGATTCTTAATTGAATCTCTTAGTTCCATTCAGAGTGGAGTGCTCCATTGACATGCTAATTAAATTACAATTCATAATATGTTGTCTCGCATGCGCCAAAAACTATACTACCTCCATTCCCGATTAGATAGATTTAAATGCAGTAGTTTTTGGTATAGCCAGAATTCAGAATGTGAAATACATTGAAGTGATCAGATTTTGTTTGTGTAATACCCAAAAAATTCATTTAATTCCCGAATTATAGATAAAATTTAGTCATTTTTTTCTCTGAAAAAAAAAGTCGCTTTTAAAATGCATTTAACAATATTTATGAATTTTAAAAGTAACCAAAATTTATCGATATTAAACTTAGAAAAAAAATCTATTTTATTGTAAAACCATGCAAATAAAATATAGTCATACTTAAAATGTATGTAAACACATTTTTTAATTCTGACTAAAGTAAATAACTATTACAATGTAGCATAGGTGATTTAATGTATTGCTAGACCTTGTAATCTTCGTCCTTAGATCACAAGGAGTATCACACATAGATGAGGAGCGCCGCAACCATTGCCTTATATCATAGCCAAAGATAACCCATTGTAAAGGGGTGTTTGGTAGGTAAAATGAATTTTTATTGCTTGGAATGCTATTTTCGAAAATAGCATCCCAGGTATGATATTTAGGTGTATTTCGAATGCTAATTGAATTTTCAGAAATTTTACAATTTTTATGTTTGGTAGATATTGGTATTATTGAGAATATTGTATAGATTTTCCAAAATACTCTTGATCATGGCTAACAGCAATGGTGGACGATAGCCAAAGGTTGACCAGTGGGTTGTCGAAAAGTTGTCGACTGTGCTTGGACGATGGCCGGTGGTGCCGACAGCAATTGGGGGTAGTGGCACTTGATAGTGACAGGAGTATTTTGGTCTTTTTACTTAGGAATAATATTCCCTTCCTATGGAGGGAGATGGGAATATTTTTTGGAGATTTTTTTCCTTTTTAGGAATGTAATATTCTTATAAAATTTTTTTCAAAATTTGTACCAAACATAAGAATTCTAAATTCCCATGTCACATTTCCAAGCATATTTTTATATGTCCTCATACCAAATGCCTTCTAAAACAAGATAAATTCTCAAGTGCTCTTGGAACGATAAAAGAAAAATTAAGTTTATCATGTTCCATTATTTATCATTTGACACTTTTTTTCTTTGACCAGACCATTTAACACCTTAATCACATGAATCAATGTTATTTTTCACTTGCATTACAATTTTAATGAAATGACCAGTGTTAAATAATGAATAAAATAAAACAAAACTTTTTACCTACCGAAATATAAAATAATTTTTTTTCTTATTTTAGAAACACCTAATAATTTTTGGATAAACTCTGTTTTAATTCCTCTCATAATATTTGTAAAACGTACAAACTTTCAACAAACATGTGTGCTCAAATGCTGAGCATTATCCCACCAAATCATTTGAATGGTTAGTAGCCAATATCTGGATCGACTAAAAGTAAAGTTGGACGATGCATTTTTCATCCATCTCCTCTTTAAAATTAACTGTTGAAATGAAAGTTCCCACTAATTTGATTAAATATATAAAATTTTATATAATTTAAAAATAATTTGATACTTTAGAGATTAATTTTTGGGTTTAATTTGTATTCACCGATAATATAAAATTTTTTTATATTATTATTTACTCATATGCTATCACATAAATAAATATATATCACCTTCACTACTCCAAAAATTATGTAAATGAGAGAATGTAATTGAATAATAATATAAAATAATTTTATTATATTAATACATATAAATTAAATTATTAATTTTAATACACTGTCAATATAAAAAAATTTTATATTATCGTTGAACTACTGGGTGTATCGGTGTGGGAGCTATTGTTAATGGTTGTTTGTTGGTAGGGGAAGGAGACTGGAGGGGGGGCAGAGTGGAGATGGGTGGCGAGGCGAAGGGAGGAGGTATGGTCTCAGCGGTAGGGGAGGGAGCGGAAGTGGAGGGCAAGGGAGGATGGGGAATACGGTGGCACTGAGCTCCACTGTGCACCCTCATTTTTTTTAAAACTGATGTATGGTGCAAAATAGTTGATCTGATGCGTCAGAGCGCCTAACATTGATGCTTCTTGCGAAAAAAGCTATTTGTTTGGTCAACTTCTGGTACTCTTGGAAAGGCAGCTTTAACAACGTAACTTTATGTTTTGGTCCACCAATAGACCACCAACAAAATTACAAAACAATCCTTGTTAAGTGAGTGAGTCCGACCACTACTCATTTACCAGGTCCGTCCCTTACTGCTCCTTCATCTCCGCCGCCACTGCCAATGTCGTCCCCAAACTACTAAAACTGTTCCAATTCAACTTTTGTGGCTCTTGGTGTTGGATCCGTGGCTATTGTCCATTTCATCGTATGCTTCAACCCTATAATCAACCTTTGCCTTGTAATGTTACAAATTCAGCAGTGCAATGTTAATAGCGTCACCGCCATATTAGACCCACTAAGAACTAACAAAACCTTGGCTCTAGAATCACTTGTCTTCCATAACCTGGGAAAAAAATGTGACCTTGCGGCCACCATCGAAACAGAGTCCCTCAATGACAATCTCATTGAATTCCCACACCCCACGCACTCGTTCCTCGACAAGCTATCAGTCGTTGAGTTAAAAGCAACAAAGATCACATCAACAAACAAGAACTGAGTAGGCTAAGCAAGGAAACAACTTATCGAGGATCTTAGTGTTAGATCCGTGGCAAGACCTTGCACGGCGATGAAGGCAACGCAGGCGGATACATTGTCAAAAGTAGGGGGTGTACACGGGACGAATTGAACCATGTTAACTTAGACCTAAATTGGACCCGATAATGATACGAATTTTTAAATTAAATCAAATCATTCTCATTTTTAATTTATTCCAAATACTAACAATAGTCGTCCAGAAGAATATAGATGAAAAATGCGAAGATAATATCACAAAAATTATTAACGAATTGCTTGGCATGATTTTGAACTTGTGATAACAATAGTTATCCAAAGGATAAAGATGAACAGCACAAAAATAAAATAACAAAAATATTTAACAAATTATCTGACATGATTTTCGTCAAAGTCTGGTGTGATTTGAACTGGTGATAACAATGTCGAAACTTTTAACAAACCTAACGACCAAGAAACTTTTAACAAATCTGACATGATTTTCGTCAAAGCTTGGCATGTGATAACAGAGTTATCCAAAAGGAATAAGATAAGACAAGCAGCACAAAAATAAAATTACAAAAACTTTTGACAAATCATCTGACATGATTCTCGTAAAAGCCTGGCAGGATTTTCTTCAAAATCGTTTATTTCTGACAATCACATCAACTCAGGACAGATTTATTCTATAAAAATTAATCTTATATATATATGACTTTTAAATTAATAGATCTGAGAGTTTAACATATTTATTAACATGATAATTATATAATTAATTCATATTATTAATATATCGAAATTAAATTTGATTAATATTAATTAATTATTAATAATGTACGTGATTAATAATGCATAATTGCATAAACTGGCGTCTCATAGATAATTAGTTCATGTCTTGAAGATTTATAGAAAAGTCTTAACATCACTGTGAACGGTGGCTTTGGAATTTTCAAGCCAATTATATCAAACAATGGACAGAAGTCCAAGGGTGCTGCAAATCTTCTTTCGGTGCTGCAGATGGCAATTTTCAAATGGTGCAGTGGGAGAGCACCGAATGCATTTATTGCATGGGTGAAAAATTGTGCATGAATAGCTCTATAACCGGAGCCTTGGCTTCGAGCACTATACATCCACCGACAACATTTCCATGTTCAGTCTTGCATTGTAGAGAAGTTTTGTTTTGATTCTCTTAGAATACTATTATCTGCGAGTGTATATATCGATTAAAAAATATTATGAGATATTTTAGGTGTATTTGTAATTTGGGTTTGGACAGAGTGTGTTTATATCTCTATTATTTGAGATTTTGATTGAGTAAAATGTGATATTTTTTATTTTTTTATCATATTTTTTTAACAAAATATTTTATTATTATCTTTGTCAACAAATATAGGTTGTTTGCTGAATTATGTTAAATTCTTGTGTTTTATTTCTTACATTTTCACATATTTATTTTAATACTTTGTTTATGCCTTCTGGACTCATCACTACATTTTGCAACAATTACCTCAAGAAATTCAGTTATAAATAATAAAAGTTAATCCATTTCAATTGATTGAAATGTTTACTACTTCAATAGCATGAGTTTAGCGATAGCTATTAATTTCCTTTTGTTAAAAGAGAAGAAGGCGAATGCATGCCAGCCTACAAATTGAATTGATCCATGACAGGAATAAACCGTCTTTTACCGTGTTTTCTTGTGTGATTTATCTTTCAGCCTTTCGGCAACTTATGATAGACTTTCTTCATGCCGTTTTCCACTACACCCGAAATTGCTAGATACCAATAGGTAAAAATAAAAAGAGTATAAATTTTCACCCTCAAATTAAATTTCAACATTTTTTTTATACAAGCATGTTTTGATGAGAACCCAGTTCCCCACATTTGTGTCCACCGGTGTGAGTTTCATATGGTGTGGGATCCTACGTACCGAGTTCGCACGACACATATTGCCAAGAAATTTCAAGCATAATATGATTTCTACAGTTTTGTTCGCCAGCTAAATACTTATGTTGAAGGGTTTGCGGATCGGCTTGTGGATGCTTCGTGCTCGTGCTGAGGGTGGCGTGGCGTGCAGGTGTTCATCCACGAAGAATACAAGATATTGATATCTAGATAAAGAGATATTGATATATAAAAACAGAAAGTTTGAAAATAACTAGAATTACGATATCGAAAGATAAAATTTTAAAGTTTAAGCTCAAAAAAAGGGGCATAATTCAGGTGGAGGTTAAAATAAAATGAGCACTGCAAAAGTGATTCATGGATGAACCACTTGTGAAATTACAAAAATTGTCCTAATCATATCTAAATGGCGCCAATAGCTGAATAGAGAGGTGAGAGGAGAGAATTTAGGGTTTATTTAGGGCAAAGAGAGTGGAGGAGAGCATACTCATTTAAAATTTGTCAGCAATGTATTTGGATATAAATTATCTGGATACAAATTTGTCAGCAATTGTATCTAGATACGTTGCCAAAATGATAATAATTTCTAAATAGAGGAAGTACATCAAATAATTCATCAAGACCACTTTAATCCTATGATTCAGAGGTACAATGAGATTTGATTTTAGATAAACTTTATTAACTAACTAAAGTTTGAAAATTTGTTAATTTTAATGTAGTTTTATCTTTTTTTGTCCCTATCTATTAGTTTAAAAACATCTTTTCTATAAATAGATCGAGCACCATCCAATATCCATATTCATTTTTTCTACTCGTGTATATTCCCCCAAATTTCATGGATTCAGAGCCTTTCATCATCGCTTGCTCAAGCATCCTTCTTCTCTTCTTGTTCAATAACCTTGTATATAAGGTTCACCCTAGCTCTCCAATGGCTTCAGATATGTACAATTACAGAAAATATTCTTCCTATTGGACAACCAGACAGAACAAGCTATTCGAAAATGCACTTGCCTTGTATGATGAAGACACCCCAAATCGATGGGAAAAAATAGCCAAAGCAGTTGCTGATAAATCAGCCGAGGAAGTGAAGAGACACTATGAAATCCTCGTACAAGATCTTATTGATATAGAGAACGGATTTATTCCTATTCCCAATTACAAGTCTACGCCAAGTAACAGTGATGTTGAGCTTGAAGCAGACAGGTAGCTTTTAATGAATTTCACTTTTGTCTTCTATTTCCTATATTCTCTTTCTCTTCTCTTCGATGAGATTCTCTTGTATGTAAAATTAACATAACTTAGTGTGCCTATGTCTGCGTTGTGATATAGCAATTCACGAAAGAAATAAAACAAACTAAAACAACATTTTAAGAATCTTGAATATAACTCTGAAATTATCATCTTTACATTTTTTTTTAAAGAATTGCATAAAATCTTGACTTTGAAATTTGTTTTTTTCTATAACAAAATAAAAATTATAAATTAATTAATGAACGTAAATTATCAATTCAAGAACCTGCGGTATCCTTAAATTGCAAAAGATTCTGAACCTATCAATATATGTTCAAATTGTTTAACAATGTAAAATTTTGAATAACTAAAGCTTAAGTGACTCAAAATGTTTTGGAATACTCGTTGACGCCGAAATTAAATCAGCACTAAGGGTCCAATTTCACTAGCTATTCTTACTTGTATTTAGAATTCTAAACTTAATCAAGATCTATTTAATCAATTGATAGAGAAATTTTTTAATTTAATTTATACTCAATTCTTTGTCATATTAATTTTCTTTAGTTTTTAAAACTCAATTAATTGCGTACTGATTCTAAAGGGGTATTTGCAATCCTTTTTAAAAAGAAAAAGAAGAAAAAAAAATAGGCAAGTATGTGCAAT
The DNA here is from genome assembly GCA_031439585.1 of Pterocarpus macrocarpus. Classification (NCBI taxonomy): domain Eukaryota; kingdom Viridiplantae; phylum Streptophyta; class Magnoliopsida; order Fabales; family Fabaceae; genus Pterocarpus; species Pterocarpus macrocarpus. Next base: position 34,977,012 of record CM062518.1, on the reverse strand, counting down.
AGGACCAGATCTTAGATAGAGTTTATTTGGTAACTAGCAAAATATTTAAAATTGATTTGTATCTAAACCAATTTTAGCTTGAAATCTGTTTTAAAAAAAATTTAATTTTAAATTTAATTTTTTTCTTATTTCTTTCACCAACATATTTTTTTCATGGGATCATATCACTATATTTTTCATATAACAATTGCTTATATTTTTATTATTTTTCACAGCTATCTTCCGCTAAAAACAATCTTATTCGAGACACAATTAGACAGTGAATATAAGCACGTCTCTCAACAGGAATTCAAACCATCACCTATATATTTTACTTCACAAAAAGAAGAAGGAAGACATGAGCATTATTTTAGGTTAGTAAAACTTTATTATTTATTTATTTTTATTGTTTTCTTTTCTCTTCTTTTTGGGATATAGATATTGTTAACCATGAACATTGATGTTGCTGGTTTTTTTGTTGTGTTTGTCCATGGGTTTGCAAAAATTTCCAGGCACAACGATTTTATGAACAGTAATGATACCACGGCTTGTGAAGATAGATTACCAGAGTTAGTCAGATGGCTCCCCCCCTTGCCTGGGTGGATTAAACTTAACACTAATGGTTGTTGCATAGGGTTGCATGGCAAAGCCGGGTTTGGGGGAACTCTCCGCGATCATGATGGTGCTTGGATTGCAGGTTTCTGTGGTTCGGTTGGGATAGCCCCGATCCTGTTTGCCAAGTTGATGGCTGTATATCAAGGCCTTGATCTAGCATGGAACAGAGGATATCGAACGGTTTTGTGCGAAAGTGATTCTCATGAAGCGTTGAGAATCATCCTTGAGGCGAAAGAGTGCTTCCATTTGTTTGGAGCAATCATTGCTAAGATCCGATCTCAACTTGCTCAGAATTGGTCAGTCCAACTTCAAGTGTTCACAGAGGCCAACCATTGTGTTGACTCTCTTGCTAAGAAGGGTGCGATGGGTTCGGATGAGATGCAGATTCTGAATGATTCCCCTGCGGACTTGACTTGATATGCCCTCTCCAAGCTGATGCGTTAGACTCAACCTCTAGTACATTTTAGTCTATTTGTTCCTTCCTTAGACCTAGGTTAAAGATGATCCAGCCTCTCCAAACTAATGGCGTTAGGCTTGGTCTATGTTAGATTTTAGTCTTTTCAGTTTGATGTACACAAACAAAGAAAAAATATATTCAGTATGAAGGGCTATTCGTTGGATTAGTACCGATAAGGTTCCTTGATTTTCGTTAGGCTTTTTTTCTTTTTTTTTTGAAAAATATTTTTAAAGTAAAATAGGAAAATTAATGTTACCAACCGTTAATAAGTATTAAGTAAGAAAAAATGAAGAATTATATTAAAATTATTAAAAAGATCTATTAAACATTAAGTAAGAAAATACGCACATTAATACCCTTAAATTATTTCTTAACTTTTTATATTCTTTTGAATTTTTCTGTCACTTACTCTGTCAATCCCCTTTTTAATGAACTCTAGAACCCTCACCTTTGTTGCTGGCGTGCATATGTCTATAACTCATCGTGCGCTCTCAAAATTTGAACTTCAAATAGACCCAAAATTTCGCACATTATTTTCTCATAGGTGCATATTCTCCTCATATGGTACAAATTTCAATCTATTGGGAAAATGGATAAATGGAAGAAGGAAAAAAAACTTAGATCAGCTCCTTTATATTCATTTTATCTAATTTTCAAATCAAAGAATAATAAGTGGATATTCTTTTTAAAAAGAGTGCATACTTTTAATTTTTAAATAATTTATTTAAAAAAAATGTCTACATATCACCTTTGATTTAAAAATTGATTAAAATGGATATAAGAAACTTGGTATAAATTTTGTCAATGAAAGAATTGTTTAATAAACCTCTATTTATATGCTTGCCTCTAGAGATATACAAAGGATGGTTTGGATTTGATTAAGTTGGAGCCTATATCAACAATTCATGATCCTTAGTCAACAAAATCTACTGCCAATTGAATACAAGGATTTGGGAAAATGTGCATGTTTGGGAACTCTTTCAAAACAGCTTTTTTTATTTTTGAACAAAAGCTATTTTGGAAAAACCTATCATATTTGGAAATCAAATAGAAATAGATTATAATCAGAAACTAATAATTTTAAACTAAAAAATAGCTTATAAGCATAAGTAATATTTTGGAGATAATGATTATAAGCAAAAGTTAATTATTTCAAAATTATTATATTTTTACCAAATTGATCCTAAGTAATAAATATTATATAATATAAACAATCATTTCATACCTTTTTTAGTAATTTTACCATATAAAAGTAACTTTTTTCATACAATTTAAATAAAACAGATTATCTTAAAATCACTTTTCAGCTAAAATATCTATACATAAGTGTGTTTGTGAAACTTGTAAAATTAAAATTATTTTAATAATCATTTATTTGTATAATCAACTATATGAAAATCAATTTATATTTGGATATTTTAGCTAAAAAGAGATTTTAAGATAATCTATTTTATTTAACTTATATGAAAAAAGTTGCTTTTATATGGTAAAATTACTAAAAAGAGTATAGAATGATTATTTATATTATATAATATTTGATATTTATGATCAATTTAAAAAAAATATAATAATTCTAAAATAATCAATTTCTGTTAATAATTATAAGCTCTAAGATATTGCTTATATTTATAAACTATTTTTTAGTTTAAAATTATCAATTTTAGATTATAATCTATTTCCAAAATTTAACTAAACATGATTATTTTAGCAAAACAGCATTTTTTTTTTTAAAAAAAATTGTTTTAGGCTATACCCAAATATGCATTAAATTAATTCTTATATATGCAATTATACAAATAAGCGATTGTTGAAATAATTTTAATCTCACAACGTTGTCAAACACACACAATATCTCATTCTGTATCAAACACCTTGTTTTTTTATTTTGTTCAATCTATAGTTGAGAATATATTATTTGTAGAGTTTTTAAAAAACAAAAGTGCTTCCAAAAAGAAAATACTAGTATATTATTTGCAACATCAAACCAGTGTACAGCCAAATAGAAAAATGTTGCATGACCATAGGAAAATTTCCCATTTCGTAAAGTAGTAAAAACATGAAGCCCGACACCACACCGCACATGGCCTTGGCGTAATGATACTCATCATTGATGAAGTGAACGAGACAAAAATATATATAACAAAAGCATAATTTACGATTGCTGGCGATAAACCATAGATAAAGGTGTGCTGGTGATGATGAATGATTAAGCTCAAATGTTTAAATAAAATGAAAAAGTAATACTAAGAACTGTTAATAAGTCTTAATTAATACAAAAAATTAATTATATCAAAATTATTTAAAAAATCCACTTAAATAATATTTTATCTCTCTTGCTGAGCGCGCTCTGTCTCACATACCATCACCATGTCACATGCTGTCACTGTATTTAAAAAACAGACAAATATATGCTTAAAAGAGAGAAATCAAATCAACAAACTTAAAAAAGTGAAAGCTTATTCTTAACGGAAAGAGTACCCATTGCCCATAATAAAGCTTTCTAGGAGTACAGTAGAAAATCTTTGAGCATCATCAAACAATGTGTTTTTAATCTTAATCTTAGCAGTTTGATTCAATTAAAAAAGAGAATTTAGTCAATTTCTTTGAATGAAAAAGTGGTATATATTCTAATCAATTAAATCAAAACAGAGAACCAATCAATAAAGATGCGAAGGTGTAGGACAATAATCATGAAGCTTAAAGTGAAAAAAGAGAACCAATCAATTAAGATATGAAGGTATAGGGCAACAATTATGAAGCTCAAAGTAAAGGGAATTGTTAAGAGTATTTATGAATGTCGGCAAAGGAAGATCGAAATTGCAGAAGTAGTGCTCGCGAGCGATGAACGCAATTGTGCTGTGACAAATGAACAACAAATGGAGGCGTGTCGGTAGCAAGGGCGAGAGATCAAGAGTTAGGGTTGAGAGAGCAAAGTGAGTTCAGCAGGATAGGTAAAAAATAAAAAACAAAAGATAGGTTAAGAGATGACTTAATAGTATTATTTTCACCTAGCAAAATTTTTTTGTCATTCTCCTTAAATATTATTTATATAGGTTCTTCCTAATAAATTTGATATAATAGGTCCGTTTTATTAATTGATCTTTATTAATAGTCCTTTAGTGTTAATTTTCTCTAACAGTATATTTGGCAAAGAAAAGAAAATGAAAAGGAAAAAATTAATTAAATTTTTATTTTTCATAAGTATGTTTAGAAGAAAAGAAATATAAAAAAGATTATTTTTTCTTGTTTGTTTATATGAAAAAATAAAAAAATAATAATAATAACAACATCAAATAATAATTTTATCTTTATATCATTTTAAGAGATTATTCCAACTAGAATATGGAGTCATATAAAAAATTAATGAAAATATAAAAGTTAATATAATTTTATTATAAATTTATCTATCAACATAATGTAAATAAATATAATAAAAATTAAAATTTTTTATTTTTATTATTTCTTAAATGGATAGTTCTATTTTTTTATATTAATATATATACAAAACGTGTTAGTCGAGGTGATGCTATAAGGGGTATTGTTGGCATGTGAAAATTTACACACTTCTCCCCCACTTTTCCGTCCAGCTATTAAAATCTGCAGGTGCTTCTTTTTTTGTAATTATGGCTAGTACCAATGTGTGGTGGTTCCTTGGTCATATCAGTCGGGGGTCTATCATGTTTATCGTATTTTGATTCTTGGGGACTTTTGATCCTTGCTCCATGCTCCTCACTTTGTTTTAGTGAGAGTGAGTCTTTAATAAATCAATAAAAAAAAGGAAAAAATTTGGATGAGTCCTACCTCCTTTTTTTATTATTCGATCTTTTTTCTATTTATTTTTCTTTACAACTAAACATAGAAAAATGTTCCATTTCATTTCAATTTCCTTCTTTTCTCTCTCCTTTCTGCCAATTTCCTTCTAACCAAACATAGCTTAAGAATATGTTTGATAGAAATTAAAAAAAGGAAAAATTTTTCATAGACGAATTTCATGTATCATCCATAAAATTTTATTTTCCATTTTTACCCTCTAACCAAACATATTCTAAACAAAAAATCAAACTCACTTAAAAACAACTTAGAAATTTGTTTTTCATTTTTTTTTATTTCATCATATTTACATATTTTTAAAAAATAATTTAACCTTTAGTCATTTGAAAACTTTATTCATTTTTACACACAAGCACTCTTTAAAAAGAAAAAAAGATAAAAACATTAGACCAACCACTAATTCTCACAAATAACAAGGAGTCAAATTCTTTTTTTTTTTCTTCAAAGGAAGAAGTCAAATAAACTAAAAAGGGACCAAAAAAAAAAAATACAAACCTAGCCTAGTGAAGCGGCCAACGCCATCCACCGCCTTGCTAATACTCCTTTGGATGCCCTTAGGCATTTTGCTTGTCATAATCTGCAGCATTGTGGGTTTTGTCCTTACCCTTTTGGGCCACCCTTTATGTGCCAAGGCTCTTTGGCGGCAAGGTTATCGTGAAGGGAAGGCCACCCCTACCCGTCTTCGGCAGAAACTTTGGCATCCTCTTTGTGTGCAGTGCACTTATCAGACTCTCATGGACCCCCATCGTGCTCTCTTCCGTGCTTCATTGTCAAATCCCAGCAGTCACATACTCCATCTCTCGATTATTAGAAATCCTCTCGCCGATCCCTATAGTTAGGTTAACAAGAATACGACATGTTGATGCAGAAAAAATCATACAGGAACTATCCAAAGGCAACTTGGTAGTGTGTCCAGAAGGAACGATGTGTTGTGAACCTTTCCTTTTAAGGTTTAGTGCCCTCTTTGCAGAGCTAGCTGACCGGATATTGCCTGTGGTGATGATGTGGCCAACTACGTGCAGAGGATACTTGCAGCGACGCCAGGGTTTAAGTGCACCAACTTTACAAGGAAAGATAAGCATAGGGTCTTTGCTTGGAAGGTGGATCTGTGTCTTATACTTCCTTGGTTGATCGGATAAAGAACGTGGTGAGCACCTTCAAGCCATTTTTACAATAACAATGGAAGTTATAAATGAATAAGATTAATCAATTGTTTTATTACTATTGAAAAAATGATTAATCAATTGTTTTGTTTGTTTTATCTAGGGTGGTAATTAGTGCATGTTGAGTATCATAAATTTATGTCTCTTTTTATTCTCATTAGCTTGGTTCGTTTGGATTCTTTAGGCCGTTTTTTAAATTAATTATTAACTGCTTCCTATTATTTAGTACAAATACATTTAGGGCCGTCAAAATAAGTCAATCCCGTTACTTGCCAAAAATAAGTGAATTAAGTTTAAAAAATAATAATCTGTTTAAATTAATCCATTTTCAACTTGGCCCGTTTAACCTACGAGTTAAACGAGCCAATACCATTTATCGGCGTTTCTTTTTTTTTTAGTAAAAGAGATATAAATTTAGGATATAAAAATATGATTTAGTAATCAAATTTAGGGCATCATTATTTTTTTAATAAGAAATAAGAATTTTTGCTCCTTTTTTAAAATTAAAATTAATTTTTTAATCAAAAAATAATTTTTTAAAACTTGAAAGCAATAAGATAAAAAAAATGTTAAACAGACCGAGCTACTAAAATATAACCCACAGACTAAATAGATTGGCCCATTTAACCGATTTATTTCGCAAATTTAAATAGGCCAACCCAATGTATTTGACAACTCTAAGAATACTAGTAAGAAATTGTTATGAAACACCTTTTAGCCAATGAACCTCTTTTATAACTATACACAGTAGCAAAACTTTCAAGTGTAAATGTGGTAAAAACAAATAATGTGATTGCGAAACAGTTCTTACTTGACTTTTGTGTAAAAATTTTGTGATGATAGCACTACACTTTCCTTCTAATAACTCAAAGTAATCAACATGTATGTAGAAATACCTAAAAAATAAATAACTTTGGGGCATTCAACATTTTCCTTCCAATAATTGCTAAAATTAGATGCTGCAATACAAAGGTTATGTTTGGATCATGATGGTAACAAGATTATCACATATGGTCCTAAAGCACCAAATATAAACATGAAAATCACACTGGAATGTCAACCAACCTTTTTGAAAAGTTTTCAAGTCGATGGTCATACATAGGGTGCTCTTTAATTAGACAAGTTGTGAGTCACACTTGAATAAGATAGTCAGAGATGCGTCAATAGCAAAAGTCAATGGCAAAATATCTTGCCAAATGACATGCATGTTCGAGAGAAGGACCATTAAGGGGGATGCTAGAGTTTTTTTTCAATGATGCCACCATGGTTGAGGGGTATTATAGTTTCTCCGTTAAAAAAAAAAAAAGAGTACCAAGTTTTCTAGTGTTAAGCTTGATGTTGACTATCAAAATGTTGTGTTTCATGAAAATGTTTTGAATAAAAAATAATTGAACTCAAATGTGAGTGTTGCCATAAAACTGACTATATAAAGATATTAATTGGTTACAATAATAACAATGAAGTAAAAGATAAACCTATAAATAACAATAAAATGAACATAAACCTTAATAATAAGATAAAACAAATTAAAGCTAATAAATCCTATCTAACATACCCTTATTAGCAAAGAAGTCCAACGAGCTCGAACTTGTCATTTTTATTTGTTGGTTTCTTTATGGGTCATGAGAGCCTGAACATTGAAGATATGTCAATTCCACCAAATTATCGCCTCGGCCATGATAATTTGGTATGGGCTGTCCTAAATGGTAATTGGGCCACTTTTTGGTTTGAGATTTTTAAGAGATTTCGTACAGCAAGAAACATAAGAAAAGTAGCAAATTTTTTCAGACCAAAAGAAAATCTTGGATTGAACGTTGAATTAGGCATCATACCCCAAAAAAAAAAAAAAAGGAATAAATTTGCCTCTCTATGCTGGAGGACGGGCTTTTGGGGGATATATATTAGATGGTTCTGGATGCTAATATGATGATTAATACATTATACTAGTGGCTTTTAGTTCCTTGCCTTCCTTTCTTATCTGTATGGTCTGTGGCTATTGTGTACTAAGTATTCGTTTCTTTTCTTACTTGAATAAAATAAATTATCATTTGTAAAGTAAAACAGCATAATTATAGGGTGATCAAGATCAATCATCGTGGCCAAGTCTACCGGCATTTCTTAAACCAATTAAGAATTGGGCAATTAGCAGAGACAATCAATTGGTGAAAATCCGCCACTTAACTTCGATTTCCATCCCTTTATTTTTTTAAAATATTTTGTATATATTTGGTTACCAAAATCGCCAAATTATTATATCATTAATTTGCAGATATGTTGATGTCAGATCAAACTTTACACTGCATGTTTTCTGTTTCATTTTTTTCCCTCCCAATTCTTATAGATTCTTATATATAGTACATGTGATGTAGACTGGACCCCACAGCAAGATTCAAGGACAATAATCGACAGGGCATAGAGACCCCTTGTAATAAAGTCTCACGTATTACGTTGGCGCTGCAAATCAATATTTATATGGTTAATACCTCTAGTTTGGCATTGGCAGATTAGAATATGGGAGCTTCGCAGATATTTGTGGTTTGCAAGCAAGCTAGGTAAGGAAACTTGACGTTGTGAGTTGTCATTCCCCACTTGTTCTAATTGATTGGGGAGAGAATATGCTTGCAAGCTACCACAGCCTAAAGTCATGGGTGGACAAAAGAGTTGGTTTCGGGTTGATCAATCCGATTATAATGGGACTCGGTTGAGTTTTTCTTTTTTTTATAAATATTTTTTTATAAAAAAAAGGCTTCATTAATTAATAGTACAATATATCAGAAATTATCGATACAAATAATTTGAACCTATAAAATTAACCAATAAAAATTATACAACTTTAATAGAAATTTCAAAATATGAATAATATTGTATCACTCATAGACATAAAAGTAAATACATCATATCTCACATCTATTTAAAATATTATAAAACTATTTTTCTTCGGTAAAATATAATAGTTACAACTTCGTAGAGTTAAAACATTGAATTCGGCGGTATTTGATTTATTATATATGGTGGCAGCAAAGTCCGTTTACCAATAGCCCATTCCATGGTATATATCAGATCACCAAAATTTTTGAAAATAACTTTATATTGTACAAAGAGTTCCATTACCTCAGGAAAAAACTCCAACCAACATCCATCGATAAACATTGTCAACCCATCATTGCTATAAGCACAATCGTTTGATCCAAGAGGTAATTACAATTGCAAGACTAAAAAATATGAGTCTTCGAACCAAATATCTTATCATTAAGATAACTCACTAGATATAAAGATTAAATACACCATCAAATAGAGTGGGGTAGGCAACAAAAAGAAGGAAAAAAAGGAAAAAAAAAATCCTAAACCTAGATTAGAATAGGTTGGGGCTAGTTTTTTTTTTTAGGTCACAGCTAGGTTGAGTTTGAGTTAGTTGTTTAAACCTATACATGTCTTTTGGATTAGGCTAGGTTCCTTTATACTTGATAAATTGACATTCTTATTCTTAATATTAGCAGCTTGATTGGCACCACATTTTTTTTATTTTTTATATATTAATATAATTAAATATTAATTATATATATTAATAAGATAAAATATTTTTATATTACCATTATTGTCTAATAAAAATTATCATATTATAACGGAAAAAATTGCAATATAGGTGTAAATGATCAGAACATATTACTTGGCTATCCAAAATCTTTGTTTGAAAAACTGCAATATGGGTGCAAGTGACGAGAGGAAAAGAAAAAAAAATGGGGTGGAGTAGAGTGAGTTTAATAGTCGGATAAATTGTTATATCTTTTTTTAAATTATTTATATATTTATTTTTATAAATAGTTTTTTATTTTATAAATACTATAAAAAAATGTATATGAATTTGAAAAAAATATTTAAATACAATGAAGAGAGACCATAATCTAATTATTTTGAGGAATCCTCTTTATTAATAATATGGATATAAATATTTTTTCACAACCTAAACTCATTTTATATATGGGCCTAGCTAAAAGATTTTTATTGAGATAGCCTTGTAATAAAATATTATAGAGGTAAGAAATAAAAAAAATAAAACTAAAATAAAAAGTATGGTTTAAATATGTTTTTAGTTCCTCTAAATATTTGATTTTTCGGATTCGGTCTCTTAAAAAATTTTCGCTTGATTTTGGTCCCTTATTTTTCAGAGTTATCAATATTAGTCGCTACCGTCAATTGAATACTGTTAAGTGCTGATGTGGCAATGTGAGATTTTGACACGTGTTAATACTTTTAAATCTCACGTTGCCACATTAGCACTTAACAGTACTCAATTGATGGCAGGGACTAATATTAGTAACGTTTGAAATATAAGGGACCAAAACCAAGCAAAAATTTTTTGAGAGGTCAAATCCAAAAAATCAAATATTTAGAGGGACTAAAAACATATTTAAGCCAAAAAATATTTATAGAAATTGGATATCATTATTTTTCATATCTGTCCTGAAACATTTATATATACTTTTTTTTTACTTATATTTTATATAATTCAAATTTTATACATATAAACATTATATTATATACTTAAGTTTTGCCAATGGAAATTTATGGATATTTAAGACTGATGGAGCATACTAGACTTGTGAGAGCCGAAAAGGTGATAATCAATATCATTTATTTCTCCATACTTTAAACTTAGTGGCCACTTGATAGAATCATCATGCATCCTAAGGGCACTTTCCCTCTAAGCCAGAAAAAAGTAACACCGTAAAAAGAGGCATTTCTTTCTTTATTTCTTTTTCTCTTTTTAGGTTTCTTTAAAATTTAGTTATTTGTAACACTTTCAGAAGACTTTTTGATAAAAAATTGGAAAGAGTTTATTGCATATGAAGGTTTGATTTGGTATTACTGTGATTTTTTAAAAATTGTTGAACTTTTTCGACTTTTTAAAAGTTACTATTAAAAAGTTATAATGGTATCGTTTGGTAAAATAATATAAAAATTACTCTCAATAAGCAAAAGCCATAAAAGTAATATTTGATAAAATTACTCTTAATATTTAAAATAACTATAATGATTATAAATACTAAAGAGAATAATTTCTATTTTTAATATTATTAAATACAGTAAGGTTATATTAATCTTTCAAATTTTGAAGAGCACAAATCAGCTCCGAAAAGCACTCCATGAGGGCTTTCGAAAACATCCCCTGGCTCTCAAAAGTCAGAAGCAAAAGCACCCTTGCTTTTTAGTTTATCAACTAGAAAAAATTGGCTTATACTTTTCATAAGACAGAGCACCCCTTCGAAGAGCACTACCAAACTACGCCAAGGTGCGTACACAGCTTCTCATATTTGGAGTATGTGGTAAAATTAGAATATATGGGGTCAAATGATTATTTAATTGACCTTCTATACATGTATTGCCATAATTTAATACACACACACACACACATATATATATATATATATATATATATATATATATATATATATATATATATATATGTAAATACTTTTATATGCATTTATCAATAATGCACTTATTTAGGTAAATCAAATGTATATTATTACATTACTAAAAAAGTTTAAATCTTATATAATTAGTTTATAAAAAAGTTATTAATGTTTGCAAAGGCTAAAAGTTAGTAAAACAAAAAATTAAAATTAATTATATGAACTTTTAATTTTACAAATTTGTAGTTATTACTAATTATTAATTACAAATAAAAATTTTAAATATAAATTTAATTAAATAATTTATTTTATCAATTTATTCATATATTTAAAAATATATAATTAAATAATAATATAAAACTCTTTTATATTAAAATTACATCAAAATTAATCTAAAAAAATATTATATAAAAAATTCTCATATAATACCAATATATCAGAAATGAGGTGAACCAACAGAGACCATGGGAAAACTCTGACAACGTACAATGAATATTCCACAATAAAATTCCAACTTTTCCATTCATACAAAGATCTGAAATGAAATACTTTATATTTTTTGTTTTTTATCCACAAATATTGTGGCATTTTTTCTATTGAAGTTGTTAGCAACTCGTATATGTACTGAAAGATTCTCTGAGCTTTAATTTAGGGCTGCGTATGGCACCAGAATTCACAATCTATCGGTACAAAATTAGATGCTCAGTTTGTAAATAGCTTAAGACAAACACTTCATATTTAATTATAATTAATTAATTAATTAATGATAAAAAACCATACAACTCCCCATGGAGAGAAGACTTTTTTACCTTCTAGATGTAGAAATTTTTTTTGAATAAGTGACCAAAATACCAACCAAACGCAGCCAACGAAAAGAAAAGGACACTAAAATGCACGCCAAAATGCCGCTTGGAACAAATGATGACGTGTTCAACAATAACGTGACCCTGGCCCACTTCTTTTGAAATGATTCATGAAACTACACGTCAGTTCGTAACGCGTGCTTCTTACACAAATACTTATATAAATCAGGAATACTAAGTACTCTCGATCAAGTATTTTTTATATATGATTGTGAATCAGGAATACTAAGTACTCTTGATTATGAATACTAAATACTAATTACATAAATATATTTTCAAATTATGTAAGTATTTTTCTCCTTCTTATTTGGTGCATGTCCCTATTTACAGTATTTTGTCTTCAACCTTTTTCTCTATTTATTTTCAACTTTTTTTTCTTATTTACAGCATTTTGTTATTAACTTATTTTTTATAAGAGGTAAAATTTTATACAAATATTAATTATATATTATCAAATTAAATTTATTATCAATATATATCAATTAAATTCATTAAATGATAACACAAAATTATTTTAGCATCAAAATTAATCTACGGGGAAAATGATGTCCTCTACCTTATTATTTTACAATATTTTTTATGCCTTTGATGGGTATAAATTTTTAGTTAATATGTGGTTAATTATGGAGCTATTAATTGAATAATTAACTGAAAAATAAAAAATTGTTGACAAAATTTTAAAATATATTAGTAAAAGAACTTTAAATTAAAATATTTGATGAAAAGTGTAATATTTAATATATATTAAATGAAAAAAATCCTAAAAGTATATAATAGTAAAAATCATAGAAAAGGAGATATTATACCTTATTAAAATTATTTTTTAAATCATTTTTTTTAAAAAATATGTCTTAAATAATTTAAGAATTTAATTTTTATATTATCATTCAATCAAAACTTTCTATTTGCATTTTCATTTAAGTAGTAGATAATTATATCAAATACTTTTATTGATGTAACAATACACAATTGAATATATAAAATTTTTTATATTGACAATTTACACAAATTAAATCTATAATTTTACTGTATCTAAATGGAATGAGTGTTAAATTAGAGATTAAATAACTTAATAATATCTTTCTATTAAAAATTATTATCTTTATTGAATGAATATTTGTTTGTACACCTAAAAAAGGAATGAATATTTGCTTTTTTTAAATATAACATGAATGGTGTAATAGAATTACACTCCGTTTGGTTTAACAGAAATGCAAAGAAAAGAAAATATGGAGGGGAGAAAATGTATTAAGATTAGAGTTCTTACATTTGGATAAAAAAGAGAAAAACAATCTATGGGAGCCCACCTATAAAAGTTTTTTCTTCATATGTACCGTAAAATCTACTACCAAATAAGACAATGGCTTAAACTACAAGTATACAGCTATAAGATTGAAAACTCATAACATTTTAAGAATTTATATTATATTTAATTTTATTTAAACAAGTAATTTCCAAATATTATCATAATTTAAATGTTAAGAAATAAATTTTTATTAATAGTATCATATAATTATTTATTTATTTATTTAAATTATAAAAATTATTTAAAAATTAAATTAAAATAATATTTTTTATTACAATAAGGGTATATATATATATATATTATTTTAATATAATTGTCATTTTTTTCTTCTTATTTTTTTCATACAAATATATAAAAAAAAGATTTAATTTATATTTACTATCATCCAATCAAATTATCCTATTTACATAATTTTTAAAATAATGGGATAAGAATTATGTATATTTACTTATGTGATAGCATATAATTACATGATAATATAAAAAAAATTTATACTATCAATATATATAAATTAAACTCTAAAAAATTTATTTATTTATTTATTTTATTTTTATATTTTTTATTGTCTCTTCTTATCATTAACAAGTGAATTGACGAAGAAAAAAGAGAGAAAAAAAAAAAAAAAGGACGCGCAACGGTTAATCGAACAGAATCTGCTATTGGTATTACGGGCATAATTTTAAAACGCCGTTACAAATTCACTCCAAGCGTGGTGACGTGAAGCCTTCAACCTCGCCCCCGGCTCTACTCCCACGAAAACTGCTCATTCGGCTCCACGACACTCAAAACGCACGACGTTTTATCCTTGTCAAGTCGTCGTTTTGGGCTCCTCCAACGGCACCTCGCCACGTGGGGCACAACAGGGAGCGTTGGCGACACGCTAACAAAAGACTACGCGGTTTCGCTGTTATCTTTGTTCCACGCGACAGACACATGAATCTGCCGTCGCCCTCGTTCTCTCTCCATCTCTGTCCCCCCCACAGCCCTCCCCCCTTTTCTCCATCTCTGTCCCTTCCTTTCTCCATCTCTCTCCCATGGAAGAAGAGACCCTTACATAGAACAATACAGATTCATCTCGCTACCACGATTTCATCTTGAACCTTAACCCATCTCATCCACACCCGATCTCTCTCTCCAAAAGAGAAAAAAAAAAGAGAGGAAAACCGCATCTTTTACGTTTTGGAGATTTTTTTTTTTTTTCTGGGGCTGCGAGAGGATCTGGCTGCAAATTGAAATTCTGGGTTTGGATTACGTTTTGGTTTTTTTGTTGGTCTTTTTTTTTGGTTTTTGGTTGGATCTAGATGTCTTCGGGGACATCCTCGTATTGGTGCTACAGTTGCAGTCGGTTTGTGAGGGTATGGAGGCAGGACACGGTGGTCTGTCCCGACTGCGAGGGTGGATTCGTCGAGGAGATCGAGCCTCCGCCGCGCTCCGTCAACCTCGACTCCCGGCGCCGCCGCTTCCCGGCCGCCGCCATGTACATGATCGGCCAGCGCCCCGCCTCTGACCACGACAGCTCCTCCCGCCCCGCCATCCTCCGTCGAACCCGCCGCAACGGAGGCGAACGCTCACCCTTCAACCCGGTCATCGTCCTCCGCGGCGGATCCTCCGACCCCTCCGGCCACGACGGCGGTACCGGAGAGGGCCGCGGGTTCGACCTCTTCTACGACGACGGCGCCGGCTCCGGCCTCAGACCCTTGCCACCAAGCATGTCGGAGTTTCTTCTCGGATCCGGCTTCGACAGGCTTCTGGAACAGCTCTCTCAGATCGAGATCAACGGTATTGGGAGGTACGAGCACCCTCCAGCGTCAAAAGCCGCCATTGATTCCTTACCCACCATCGAAATCGACCACAACCACTTGATCTCGGAATCGCAGTGTGCCGTTTGCAAGGAGCCTTTCGAGTTGGGAACGTCGGTGAGGGAAATGCCTTGCAAACACATATACCACCAAGATTGCATATTGCCGTGGCTCGCACTTCACAATTCCTGCCCCGTTTGTCGCCATGAATTGCCCGCTGATGCACCTAACCCTGCCCCTTCGGGTCACTCCCTTGCGTTGAATGAAGATGAGAATGTGGGGTTGACCATTTGGAGGCTGCCAGGTGGAGGCTTTGCCGTGGGGAGGTTCTCTGGTGGGAGAAGGGGTGCTGAGAGGGAGCTTCCGGTTGTGTACACTGAGATGGATGGAGGGTTCAACAATGGTGGTGAGCCTAGGAGGATCTCTTGGTCTTCTAGAGGGAGTAGAGGGAGGGAGAGTGGTGGCTTTCAAAGACTGTTTCGTAGTTTATTTGGTTGCTTCAGAAGTGGTGGTGGTGGTGGTGGTGGGGACGGGCCTCATAGGTCTGATTCTGGTAGGGAGTCTCGGTCCATAGTAAGGGGGAGCTCTTCTCGTTCCAGCATGGATCCCTCTCCGCGCTCCCGAAGGACTTGGTCTATGGATGTGAACAGTGGAATGAGGGCGTGGTGAGTTTCAGGTTGGGGGAGGATTTGAACTTTGTTGTTACTTGGTTCCCCATCTGAGAGACGAGGGAAAGTTATGTTTTTTTTCTTAAGGGGTCGTATCATATTTGTTGGTCAATGTACATAGCATGGTAATTGAGTCCGGGATGAAATGCAATGCAAGCAAAAGGGGGTATTGCAAATTCTCACATTTTTTTCAGCTTGCAGATGTCTGGTGAATTACTGAATTGTGAGAGAGCCCGCGTGTTGTCGTGTTGTATGGGGAATTGTCACTGTGAAACTCATCGTCTATACTAGCAATAGCCTATAGGGAGAGGAAGCAGCAACAATGGCAGAAGACAATGTAGAGGAACAGCATAGACAGAGGAGGAGAATCTGTGCGGTATTTGTGTATCTTTTGGGGGGGCTTGGGGTGGGAACATGAAGATCAGTACCTTTAATATAGTTTGCTAATGAACTGAGGCAACTTCATATTGTTTTTTTGTTTTATGTTTCTCCTTTCTCTATATTGCTAAACTGTAGTTGTTAGCTTCAGTTTATGATCTTTCAGATCCATGTCATTATTTTTCATTGTTTTTTTGTTAAGGAAACCCATAAGTTCAAATGCATGGTAAGCGCACTGCATTGAATCGATTTTTGATGATGACTTGTTTAATGCTGAGCTGCTTCGCTATTACCACACCATATTTTGTATGATTTTCTTAATCACGCAGAGCAATGGATTCTATGGTATCTCTTTCTTGCCAGATTATCTTTGTGGCTTTAATTAATTGCGTTAGCCTCCTGTATTCTCCGCTTTGGACAACGTTTTATTGATCTAAGTGGTTCTTATTGTGGTCCAATAACTAAAGAACATGGAAGATAGACTAGTACTATACTGCCATTGTGGTTCTGTTAGTAAAAGGAGGACACAACCTTGGATTCTGTTGAGGGCAATCTGGATAGAGGAAATTCAGGACTGAATCAGCCAGACAAGAGGCTGTGCTAAACTCTGATGGTTGAGAACTACATAAAAGCCTGATGTGTTCTGAAAAAAACAATAATTTTCCATCAGTGAAGGTAAACTATCCTGTAAAAATTTACATGTTAATATTGTATGTTCATATCTTTAAGGATTTTATCACATGTCTATCCAAATAATCCTTGCCACCCTCCAAGAATAAGTATTTTGTAACAATGACGAGTTGGCTCTATGTATTTTGAGCATGGGCATTTATTTACGGACAAAACTTAAGGCAAAATGTTGTAGGTATTCCTGTTATATTTCTCTATAAAAGTGCATACATTTATCATTTTTTAATCACACCATCTTTCTTTTTAAATTCTTCATTAATTAATTGTGTTTTTATTAGAGAATATTATCGCAAGCACCTAAAGAACTTTTCATAAATATTGTCCGCTTTCTAATTGTCATGGGAGTTGGACAACAACCAAGAAAACCACTTGACCATTCCCACTAATCAGCATCTTTATTCATTTTCAACTTTGATCTCTTCTTCCTGTTTATACAAGTTGTTATGAAAGTCAAAATGCAAACATTTTCCCCCCTTTCTGCTTATTAGCCTAGATGCCTTTATTATAAGTTACAATTTTATAATTCATGGAAACTTGAAAAGTTTGCATGGGCCACGATTTTTCCTAATCTTGGCAGAGGCACATCTTTTCTTTCTTTAGCAGTTCCTAGAATCCATTGCAACATGCAAAACCTGTTATGACTGTAAGAAAACTGAAAACAAGCAAATGAGCATTCGATGTCCAAGATCACAAATTCACGATGCCGTTCTCAAAGATCTGGTACTTGTTTTGGAAAATAATAAAAAAAAAGGGCGTACCTGAGCTGTACCGTATAGGTTGCACTATTATTGGGAAAGTTGGTTCTGTTCTGGTGGGGACTGGCCAAACAGTTGGCCTCTAACTTGGAACCAAAAAAGTGCACACAACTGCATAGAAGTTGAGAACGTTGAGTGCAAGAAGCAGCAAATAATTGCACGTGCAGTGCTGGGTGGGCACTTAATTTTGCCCCGCACGCCAGTCAAGCGCCAATAATTTCAGCACATGCTTTTACCTGTATTTAAGGATCGAAATCTGGATATTCTGTACCCGGAAAAAAATAAAAAGGGGAGAAGTCTGAAAATTGGGAAGGGATTTTATGCGATGCCACAATCAAGGTCATGTTATTGCTATTGTTAGAGAATTTTTCATGGTGACAATATAAATACCAGATGTTTAATAAAAAAAATTGATTGGTTCAAGTGATTTAATAATTATTTTTTTTAAATAAAAAGTTAAGTTTGAGTATTATGAATTAAAAAAGAAAAAATGAACTTTGAGACAATTTTATTGTTAAGTCAATTTGACTTAAGTCAAATTAAATTATGTCTAATAAATTTCAGATATTAATAGTACTTTTTTATTTAGAAGAAAAAGGAAATTCTTTTTCCCTATTTATGAATTATTGGTGGATCTCAATATTTGCTTTATGATTCATCATTTCTTCCCCTATTTATAAGCCAACCTATGGATTCAAAATCAAATATCAGTTCAACCTGCTGTGGCCTTTGGGATGGGTGTGAGCTGTTTAAGTTTAAATACGATGAGCAGATCTTCCCTAAAACAAGTTGCCAGTTCTTGATCGGTTACAAAATTAAAACGAAAAATTTATTCAGTGTACTAAAAACTTTTTAAAAAACTCGAAAAATTCCTTAAAATTCATAAAAATTAAGGAGGAAGGGAAATTATCTCAATTTTAAATTAAGGCATCATACAAGTCATAGCAGGGATTTAAGATCTACTTATAACTTAGTAACCAAAAATCATTGGCAAAAGTCAAACTTAAGATATTTTAAGGTGCGTTTATTTCAATTTTTAAAAAAGTAAATTTAAAGTTTAAATTTTATATATAACTCAAAAAATTAAAAATTGATTTTTTTCATAAACTACTCTTTTCAGTTTCTACAAAAAAATTGAAAATAAATATTTTTAAGAATCTAATTATTTTTAAAAAATTATTCAAACATATGAAAACTAATTCTTTTTTTATAAAACAAAGTGATTTTTTGCCCAAAAAATCTCAAATAAACACACCCTTCGCCTGATGTTGTACCATCTTATCAATTTAACCATCTCTCTTTAATGTTTCAAAATTATATGACTAACTACTGTGAATTTAGCTTTTTTAATATGATTGAATAAAATAATATAACAAATAAAATAATATACACTCGATAGCATATGGCCTCGTAGAAGTTTCTCAGAACTCTTGGCTTGTACTTCACACTTAAACATAATCTATTAAGTATAAATCTTTTCAAATGTTTAGAGCGTGAAGATATTTGACATTTTAAAGTTGCTTTCTAGGACTTCCAAAATGCTTGTAGGACGATTTATAAAGGAAAACTGTTATTTGCACATATTTATTTATGTGTTTATTGATCACTGAAATTTATGTGTAAATAAGAGGAGAATTTATGTATATAATTGAAAAATTAATGATGGTACTATTATTTATCATTACACTCACCTAATTTTCTAATTATATATATAATTTTCCACTTAGTTGCACACAAATCTCCATTAATCGATTACTGACACAAAATAACTATATCAAAATATCAGGACTCTACATAGAGTTCTCTTTTCTCATCATTTATCATTTATCAAGGGTATAATGAAAAAAAGATGTTTCAAAGGGGTAGGCCTTTAAACGGACAAGGCTGTCCTTACAACAGTGGAGGAAATTAAGACGTAAGTCTGTAATCTGCATTAATTATCCTAATAGAGATTTGAAGGCACAAGTTATGGTTCGTAGTCGGTAGGCAAGATGTATACCGCTGAACTTGAAGATAAAGTTCATGATTTGGAAGCCGGGAAAGGATAATTAAAATGTATTTTAAGTGCTGGCTATAGAATTAGACCAATTTTGTCAAGAAAAGAGTATCTCTGCTAATTTCTCACAACTCGGGCAATGAAATTGAGAGCTTACAAAGCAAAAAGTTAGAACTAAAATGAATTGTGAATGTACTGTAAACTTCTAGCAAGCTAGGAAAGGGTATCAAGTAGGGATAAATTAGCTATTGGAAATAAGGTATTTGCGTGCTGATTTAGTGTGTTTTTTTTTGGGGGGGGGGGGGGTTGCTCTTCATGCCTACGGGCACGATTTCTCTTTATCCTTTTTGTATCTATTGAACTACTGTGTAAATTTTTATGCATTAAAAAGATTTACATGGATCAAATAAAGCTTTATTCCTAATACACCATGTTAATCATGGTGTATCAAATATCTTCAAGTTGTCTTTCATATAAACTGTTGGACTAATGATACACTTAAATCAGGTGATGCACTATAGGAGTCCTTGGTTGTAAGATCGAAACTTATGCGAAAGATCCTGCTCCATCTTGGAGGGTGGATCCGATATGGGAGTAAGCTGTTGTTCGCATAAGATCGGAACTCATGTGAAAATCTAGTTCTAACTTGGACTTTGAGTTTGCTAGTAAAATAAAAAAACCTGGCATAAGATCGAACCTCAGGCGTAAAAATTTCGATGTAGGAGTAAGCATAATATCGGAACTTGGGTGAAAAAAAATCCTGTTCCAACTTGAACGTTGAGTCTACTAGTAAAATAAAAAATTTGGCATAATATCGAAATTCGGGCGCAAAAATTTTGTTTTATATTGGACGTCGATAGAGTAATTTTTATGATATACCACAAGAAATAAGTGTATAGATATACCTGAATATCCAACCCATTGGATCACATAATGTATGGTGTACCATTTTTAACGCAGTGCATATTAAAACGCGCCATCAAATAAATAATTATTCACATACTAATTTGACTGTACTAAGGAGAGAGAGAGAGAGAGAGAGAGAGATTATATATTTGACCTCAAACAGTCAACTTTTTCCCCAATGAAGATGCAAGCCGAATGTGTGCCACAGGGCCAGACTTGCGGCCCGCCAGTTATGCTATAATAAACTATACGTCTGTTTCCATCTATCTTTTTTTTTTAAAAAAAAAAGTATTTCTAATTTTCCACCTATAATGTACCTTTTGACGTGGACATCAAAATATTCTAATCGCATGTTTGGATCCATATTTTAGGGGGTTAAAATTGATTTTGCCCCCAAAATTGATTTGATCAATTTTTAATATTGTTTGATTTGTAGAAATTAAAATTAATTTTTGTTTCTAGAATTAATTTTAAGATAAGTGAATATATTTTATTTTATATTAAAATTACTTTTATAGAAATTATTAATATAAATCAACTTACTTAAAATTAATTCTAACCAAATCAATTTTAATAAAATTAATTTTATCTAAAATTAATTATATAAAAGTAGAACCAAATACATTATAAGTCATTTAGAAATTGAAGACTAAAAGTCAAATTAAGCGGACTGGAATAAAATTATGAGAAATTAACGGTTGTCATTTACGAAAAAAAATTGTTCAGCTGTAATACTTACTAAGTCATCGGAAAATGAGAAGACAAAAACTAAAATTTCTAACTCGCACTAACAGTTGTTCATAAATGAAATACTCTATTATGATATAACGTGTATGCTGAAACATATTACCTGGTGCTGCATGTCCTTGAAGTTAGCAGCATGCTCAGATTTTTTAATTTTATATTCGGGATATTTACAGACATTGTTAGGTAACTCGTTATTAATACAAGGCTGCGTTGATAATTATCTTCTTAAATTTAAACTTTAATCCTCCCTTAAGAAAATAATTCACTTATTGTCGTGCCTAATCCTGGAGTAATAGCATTAAGAAATGATTGTATAATGGAGGATCAAAAGCATATATATGAATATAATTCCTCTATTTGAGTTTTTAAGCGTGTGTGATTATTCATTATATTGCAACTCTTAAGTTTCTAAATCACGATTCGATTAATGATGATCATCTAGATTCCGCGATTCCTGTTTTTAATTATGGACCCTAAACACGTTGGTTTAGTGAAAATAAACAACAAAAAACTGGATTTGGCTTTACACAGTATCCGAGAGAGCCTTTCAAAAGTAAAACTAGTTACACAGACAACCAAATACAATGATCCCACAAAAATGATAACTTAGCCTTTGGTTAATTTTTGTGACAAAAGATCAGAGAGAAAAACAAAGAGAATAATGAATGGGGATGATTAAGTGATTGTAAGGTCTTTATCAAAAAAATTTCGGTGTCATTATGATTGCTCTTTGTTTAATTACTTGTAGTTTTTCCTTACTACTCTCTAATCCTGGTATGACTGGTCTCATTGAATAATTCTTTTAAAGATGCTGGAGAGTAGGCTTAATAGTATTCTCTAGCATTAGTTAAAAAAAAATCAAACTCAAATTACTAAAATGTATGCTTCTGCAATCTTTCAACCCTACTTTCGTGCACGATATCATTCATCATAGTTGCGCTTGTATATAAGATGCTAATTTTGCTCCTTCACATGTAAATGATATTTCGTTACAGTAAAATATTTTAAGGAAACGGGGTGAATCCACTGCTGTATTCTTTATGTACTTCGCAATATTGTATAATCAAATTTGACAAAGTATTGAGTAGATAAAAAGTGGATAAAACGGTCAAGAAGTCGTCAAATGGTCAACGTTGAGATTACTTAGCCAAATTGGCTGCATCTTACTCATAGGCCATAGCATGATTAGAGCAATCATAGAGCTTAATAATGACCGGGAGGGACTAGTAGGCATGTTGTGAGTTTTAAAATATATCAGCATGCCACGCTTTGGTCTAACACCTTTAGAAAGAGAACAACATCAATTAGCTGTTTAGGGTATTAATTAAACCGCGTTGGGATTGCTATGAATCAAGCTTGCGTCACTCTCTCTGCATACAGCTTACACTGACTTAGAAATCGCACCGAATCAATTTAGGTTCTTCTTTGTCTGAAGCCAATTTTATATGCCATATTTGTTCTGCAGCAATCAGTGCCTGGTGAATGCCAATTTATCATTTATATATCTGATTAATAGAAATATAGAAATTTCAAGTGGGAAATGCAGCTCTTTCTTCCTATGAAGCAACAACACGTATATGACTATGAGAACAAAATATATGAACAAATTTAATCGACCAATAATTAAAATGAAGGGATGTTTTCCATCATTTTATAATTGGAAGAGGGGAAAAAGTCATATTAATATTAGACTGTTGGACCAAATCCTTGGCCCATGTTGCCAAAAGACAAAACAGATACCTCTGAAACTTCTCTCAATTTGATTCGTTTGCTACACCTGTATAATAGCAGTGTGTCATTATATGCAATTTTCAAAGGGAAGAGCAGAGCTGGGGCTGCTCTAGTTGAAGTTTGATTGCTGGGATGGTCCCTATGTTAGACTTGAGCTTCGGGACTCAATTAGGTAAGTAAAACGGACAAAGAGAAATGACCAATGGATGCCGTGTAAAATGGCTCTAATGACAGCGTTGAATTGAACAACTGAAAAATCTTTTGCTGATTGTGACACTTTTTTGGATATTTTTTGCTCTATTTTGAGTTTTATTCTTGAAATTTTCTCGTAAAACCAAATAAAAGTGTTTTGGCATTGTATATAACATGAGAAATGTATTTTGTACCATTTTGTAAATAGATATTTTTAGATATTTAGAGAGAAAAGAGAGAAAGAAAAATTATAAAAAAAAGTAGAAATGAATGAAATAATTGATGGAAAGAGAAAAAAAAAAGAGAAAGTATTGGGATGTCCAAAATTTAGGGATGTATAAATAATATGTCTCATATAATATTAGATAAAAAAAAGGCATTATTTATATTATACAATAATATTTGGAAAGTCTTCATAAGATCATTAAGGTTTCCCAAAAGAAATCATCAAAATCGATTTTTTATGAATATTCTGCCTCTGGGCCTTGCCTTATAATTAACACGTTAGCTTAACAAAAGGTTTCAATACAGGGGAGGTAAAAGTTAGAATGGTCATGCAATAAATCCTATTATCATTTGGCGACCAAATTACGGTAGCTGCAACAAATTTGAATTTAAGTAGGCTAATACAAAGTGAATTTAGCAAATTTCGTTAGTTATATGAGGAAGGAAACGTGCCAAGTAAAGTAGGAGCACCTACAAAATTGTATGACTTTATAAGTAAAATCAAAACTAAAATAATTTAGATGATTATTTAACTCAACAATTCATAATAAATTGATAATTATTGAAATGTTCAAGATTCTCCCAAAAAACAGGAGCAAAGATACAATTCTTTATTTTTATTATTCTTTTTTCATTAGTCCTAGTTGAACGTGTTCATTAGATATTTTCCTTATTACGTCTCTATATGCGTGTGCACCATCAAAATATTCGTCTTTTTTAAACCAGTAATTAGAGCTAACTAGAAGAGCATAAATCTAAGATGAGATGTTGACAAAGAACCTAAAAGACGGGAAGGTATCACAGAATCAAGCTTTCACGCGTGAAAGAAGGAAATGCACATTCCAGGCCAATTCCCCTCAAGCGTACGTGTTCCATCTCTGATCCTCAAAAAGTGACGCCCGTTTGATAGCTACGAATGCTTATTATAGGATATGAATATTAAATATTTATTTAAAATTAAATTATTAATTTAAAGTTATTTATAAATTTAATAATAAAAAATAATAAAATAAATTTAATATATTAATATATAATATTAAAATATTATAATTTATTAAATTGGTATTAGATAACCTATTATCAATGTCCAACTCAAAATTCAGAACTCGATGTCTGTATGTTTTTGTCAATGTGAGACCCAACTTAGAACTCAAAATCCAGTGTCCTTACGTTGGTATTTATTAGCGTAAGGCCTAATTTTAAACTCGAAACTAGGTTATCCATAGAATTCGGAACTTGGAACTCTATATCAATTAAATAATTAAAATAAAATAACTGCTTATAATAAATAAAAATAAGATAAATATTTAATATTCATATTTAAAGATGAATATTTTATAATTTACCTTGATACCTTCCTAGAGAATCAGAGAACTATACCATTTCAACTCTATTACGTTAGTAATGAATCAACTTAAAGGTTCATACGAGAGTAGTAGTTATTTATTAGAGTAAGAAGAATAAATTTATACTATTAAATCTTATATAAATGGTGAGATTAAAATATAAAATTATATAATTTTTTTAAATAATTATATGATGTTTAAATAATTTTTAATTTTTATCATCTATATATAATTGTACAACTCATATTTATTCTTTTTACTCTCTAATAAATCATTTATCTTACTTTATATGTCCCATGCATCAGCCACCAAAATATCGGTAAGAATTTTACTATTGAATTCTCGCTTTACAACATGTTTAAGGTTGCACAACCTAACAACATATTTAACTCCGTTTGCAGTAAATTTTGATAAAATTGTTTCTAAAAAAATTAATTTGTATTTGAGGAAGATATTTTAAAATTCAATGTAGAAGAGCTTATTTTATTTGAATACTAAATTTAAATTACTTTTGAAATATAATTTATAACTATATGTATACTATTTAAAATTGTATGGATCCCACACTTAAAAATCAATTTAATTGTGAAGAAGGGAGAAAAAAAAAACCATTTCTTTCAAAAATCATTTTGCTACATAGAACTGAGCTTTTTAATTTTTTTTCCCACTAGGATTTTGTAATGCCAATCACATTGACTTATACTGAAAGTGATGCTCAACGGTGAATATGCTGCCCAAACTTGCATTTCACTTGCAATCCTATCTTGCACGTTGGGTGAGTCCAGGTTTGCCTTCGAAACCCCAGATATATATGAGACTTGTAAACAAAAATTCAACTAAGGATGGTACCCGCATGTACAGGGCGGGAGCAAAAAGTGTCCTGGTGCTATTGGTGCCTCGGTGGTGAATATTGGCGAGGGCGGTGTCGCGTTGAAGATTTTTCTCCGTTCCTGCAGTAAAAATTCTCAAACCCGAGTTTCAAATGGAGCAGTTCTCGTAAGATGGGAAAAAATGTCGCCCTTAAATTTTATTAAGATATAAAATCTTAAGATATAAATTCATTCATATATTTATGTCCAATATTTTAAACTATTGAAAAAGATACATAAATAGTTTATATAAATTCAACTCAGTAGAACAGCCTTGGACTAATCCTTCCCTACGTAATTGATAATATTAATTATTGCTTTAATGGTCACTAACCAGTAGTAATCACCAACTACTAATGCAAGCGGGACACAGCACTTTGCCACTTAAAAACAGTGTCCGATCCAAATCAGGTTAGAAATTTCATGTTATATTTAATTGACCGAGAGTGTGAAACTATCGAGAGCATGCACTCAGCTTAGCTGCTAATGCTTTCACAGACCACCATGCGTAAGATTAGCGTGTCTATCAAAAATTCAAACCGTTATTTAATGTCATACGTAGCTGGAAGGTGTATCAATTTGCATGAAATTACAGTATATTCCAATTTAAAGAATAATAAAAGTTAATTAATTTTTAATGCTAGAGAGTCAAGGAATAATAAATTGAACAATTTCTTTAAATAATGTTAAATAACAATTAAAATTTTAACAAAATATAAAAGTATTCATAAAATAAAAAAATAATAGAGTATTCATTTATTTAAAAATTAATAAAAATGTCATATCTTTTTAATAAAAAAATTATGGCAAAAATTTGCAATATCCAGCATATTTTCAATTTCTTATATAAGAAATACTTGGGTGGTCTTAAAATTTTGCATGATTGTACTCATAATCAATAATATAATAATATTTTAAATAAAAATATAAATTAATAATAAATCTCATCTAAAATATTATTATATTATTAATTGTGAATACAACCATATGATACTTTAGGATCACCCAAATATTTGCCATCTTTTACTTCAAAGTGTATTCTTTTTCCCGGTTTTTCCTAAAACTCGGCACTTTATGGTTGTATTTAGGGTCTTTTCCGAAAAGAAAGCGTTGGTTGCATCAAACTTTGCCCTTTTTTTTTTCCCCTTTACCTCACCTTTCAAATTAATCTTGTCATAATTAAGAGAATCGCCTAACGAGCATCAGCGCCATCACCTATGAAGCATTAGTTGGTTTCTAAGACTATATAATGCACTTTCTGCCCAAGAATAATACTAGAAGTCTAGAATGCAACGCACTATTTTCATATGGGAATATATAAAACGAGTGTGAAACTAATCTCAGGTAATCATACTATATATCACAAGAACAATCACCCGTGTAAAGGTTGCTACACGGTCCACCTATTTTGAAGACGGGCTAGCCAAAAAACAAAATCGTGCAACTTTTTCCCACTGCATGCCATGACAAGATTCAAGTTCAATCCAGCTATATATAAGAATACATGTACATGCTAACACTTCACCACCACAGTCACTGCCCCTATAGGACAATCCAACAACATGGTACACAGACCCCCACTCCCTCCATTTAATTTCCATTGAAATTTGATGAAAGCACCAACTCAAAAATAAATCAAATCAAATCAAATCAATCCAAACTACTGGCCAACATACGCCCTCACTCAATCAAACATGGCCTCCTTTTTCCTTGTTCTTCATCCTCCTCTTACAATAACCTTCTTCATAATCTTCCTTCAAATCCAAACAGGTGGTTCATCTCTCTCATCCTCACCACAATCCCTCCTCATATTGCCTCTAAAAACCCAAACACTTCCAAGGCCTTCCTCATGTAAGCTTCCATTCAAACACAACGTAACCTTAACCGTTTCACTAACCGTAGGGTCGCCCCCACAGAGCGTTACCATGGTCCTCGACACAGGGAGCGAACTCTCTTGGCTGCACTGCCAAAAATACCCAAACTTGAACTCCACATTCAACCCAAAACTCTCTTCCTCGTACACCCCGACACCATGCACCTCGCCGGTTTGCAAGACCCGGACTCGCGACCTCCCCATACCCGTTTCCTGCGACCCGAATAAACTCTGCCACGCCACCCTCTCCTATGCGGACGCCACCTCCCTCGACGGCAACCTCGCCGCCGACACATTCTTCCTGGGAGGGTCGGGTCAACCCGGAATCATATTCGGGTGCATGGACCCCGCCGGGTTCAGCTCCAACTCCGAGGAGGACTCCAGGACAACCGGGTTAATGGGCATGAACCGCGGGTCGCTCTCGTTCGTGACCCAAATGGGGCTTCCGAAGTTCTCTTACTGCATCTCCGGCGACTCCTCCTCCGGCGTGTTGCTCTTCGGCGACGCCACCTTCGCGTGGCTGGGGCCGTTGAAGTACACTCCCCTCGTCAAAATCTCCACCCCCTTACCCTACTTCGACCGGGTCGCGTACTCTGTTCAACTCCTGGGGATTCGGGTCGGGTCAATACCGCTCCGGCTCTCGAAATCGGTGTTTGTGCCGGACCACACCGGGGCGGGTCAAACGATGGTGGATTCGGGCACCCAGTTCACGTTCCTTCTCGGGCCGGTTTACTCCGCATTGAAGGAGGAGTTCGCGGCGCAGACCAAAGGGGTGCTGACCCGTTTGGACGACCCGGATTTCGTGTTTCAAGGGGCGATGGACCTGTGCTACCGGGTCAAACCGGGTCGGGTTAATTTTTCTGGTCTTCCGGCGGTGTCGCTAGTGTTTGAGGGTGCGGAGATGAGCGTGCTGGGGGAGAGGTTGTTGTATCGGGTGGGTGACGTGGCGGGTAATTGGGTGTATTGTTTCACCTTTGGGAACTCTGATATGTTGGGAATTGAGGCGTATGTAATTGGGCACCATCACCAGCAGAACGTGTGGATGGAGTTTGATTTGGTCAACTCTAGGCTTGGATTTGCTGACACCAGGTGCGAACTTGCCAGTCAACGCCTGGGGATGGGTCATTAGTTAGACATCAGACTTTGGTTGTAAGAATGAATGGGGTGTCCTCTGTCGTTGGCCACCCTCAGTTGCTCCTACAACCTTGGACTTTGGGCAATGTATATCAGCCGTCTGATTGCAGCCCATTATTTTTTTTGGCTTTTTGTCTGTGGCCTACCACCTTTGTGGAGAACTGGAGATTTGTTTTTTGGGTGGGTCATGGATCGGAGTGCGCGCGCGCTCGTGGTGGTGGTGATGGTGGGGGGTTTGGTAAATATCGGTTGTTCTCGTTTTGTTCTGAAGAGAGTAGTTAGCGCCATATTCACAATTTCAAAGTTCTCTGGCAATGTGTCATGCGGCGATGATATTATTGAGAGGTTGTCACGTTGGTGAATCTGTACACAGTACAGGTTAGTCAAGTCGAGGTTGTAGAATCAACCCCAAAAAGAGTCGGGGTTGTAGAGAAAAGTATTAATCCTTTGGCACAAACTTTATTAATTCAAATTAGTTACTAAAAGTTTATCACCTTCAGTAAAATTAAACTCTGCAATCAAATTGACCCTTTGTGGACGAAAGGGATTAACGAAATAAAATTTCAGACTAAATCATTATTTTTTAAACGTCAGAAATAAATTTAATGATACGCCTACAACTTCAAAAAATAATTTGAGACTTTACTCACTTTTTGGTCTCCATTATCTAACATTATTTGTGTAAATGTATTCAAAGTCATTCGAAGTTAAGGGCTTAAGTACCAATTTAAATTTTTAACAACCACATTCAATTAATTAATTCTTTTTATTGCCAAAAGTTTAGGTTGAAAGAAGAATTTTAAGTTTATTGAGTACTTACGATAATATTTACAAAATTATTTATCAACAGAAAAATAAAGAAATTGAACCTAAATTATGATAATATATAAATAAAGAGAAATGAATAAAATGTAGGTTAGTAAAGCCAACGCAGATTGACCTTATTCAATTGATTAATAACTAGTCAATAATTCCCAAGAATCGACAAAATAATAAATTATTATATTTAAAATAATATTACATCTAGTTTAAATTATTTATCATTTTGAGTAAAAAAAATTTATTTATATTACCTGTCACTCTTATATTTTAATAAAATATTTATTTTAAATTTTTTTATACAACCGTTTACATAATTTTAAGTATAATGAATAATAAAATATTAATATAACAAATTAGTTATTAAATAATAATATTTAATAAATATTTTTATAATTAATCCATAATTTTGAATTTCTTAATATTGGTATAAATAATCAAAGTCGTAATTATTTTAACCCCAAAGGAATAATAGACAACACTCTTATTAATGGACACAGGATAAATTGAGCAATTTCAAAGGCCTACCGCAAGAAATAAATAGCTTTAGAAAAGTGGCAAAAATTTAAAGAAAAAAAAGATAGAACATATTTTTTGCGATATATTACATGTACGTGATGTATATAAAAAAAGTAAAAAAAATAGTAAAAATATTTGGATAATAAGTTATACATGATTATTGCTATTTTTATTAATTTTTTAATTTAAAAATTTACTAATCCAAAGAGTGCAAGTGCTTTTAACTTATCATTGTTTATGCTAATAAATTTTATGTAAAAAAAAAAACTTATCACTCTCTATTTATATATACAAAACTTACATAAAATTTATCAACATAAAAAATAATATAAAATTTATCAACACTTACACTATTAACTTAAATAGCGCTAATAAATTTATGAATAAAAAAATTAAACAAAAAAAAATAATTACATAAAATCGATCGTCTAAATATTTTTGACATTTTCTCTCCTTTTCGTTGTGTTTGGCTTTAGTGCTTTCACCTATTATTACTGAAAAAATTCAAAATCAAATCAATTTGGGATCGTAGTCACACACGCCATTTTATTTTTTAATTTATTTTATTATTATTATATTCGTTATAACAGAATCTCGTGCTCCCACCTCGAATCCAATCGCGAGATTCAGCAGACGGAAGCTTCAATCGAAACGCTGTTTCCGATCACTTTCTCAACCAGCTTCAGCTGTTTCTTCCTTGTCAAAAATCTCCGTAAGTCTCTTCCCTTTTCTCAGGTCATCGATTCGCTTTTCATCAATGTCGCTTCAATTGAACGTGATCTCGAGATTGAGCTGGGTCTTTCTAGTTTGTTTTCATTTACGATCCGCAATTGGTTGATGCTGTGCCATGACTCATGATAATCGCATAATGTATGATTATGGGGATTTCTTGATGCACGCTGTTTTCTTAATTTATGTTTTCCCTCAATTTCATGAGTGTATTCTTTGGAATCTTGCAACTGTGTAATCATCTGCAGTGCTTGATGTGATTTTGGCACCAAGGTTCTTGTATTTGGTGTTTCCTTAAGGAAAATTTGGCAACAGATTATTTTAGGGAAATAATCGTTTTTGTTTACTCTAAAGCTGTCCCAAAAATTTGTTTATTATAAGCTGTTTTGAATCGAAAATAAGCTAATTCAAACATAGGTCAGCAACTGGCACCCAGCTGTCTGATTCTTTCAGTGTATGTAATCCATGATTGGAGCCGGTGGATGGTATGGTAGTCGATGAAGTGATGGTTGGCTTCAGTTTGTTAGAGAAAATAACTTACAGCTTAGAATAGGTGAATCTTTTTTCTTCCCCCTTTTTTCTGTTACTTGGGTCTAGAACAGGGAAAATTCTATTTTGCCAACTGTTGTACCGTACGTTAGGAGCCATGAATTTTCATCAATGCTGCCTGCACTGAATAATCAGAATAATAGAAATATGTTTTAGGGTAAGTTTCTATGTGAAACAATTTGAAATGTTCATGGATTACATTGGAATAATTGACCGTCATTGTGTTTAAAGTAGTTATTTGTAGTTAAGGTGGGGACAACTTGAACCCTTTATTTTCCTCTATAGTTTATCTGTGTTTGTGTTATTTTGGTGGTGAAGATGTCTGATTAGTGATAAAATGTTAGACATAGGCGAGTTTAGGGATGATATTGGTAGGCATAGAATGTGGAATGTTGAATGCAGTTTCTTTTGATATAATATAGTATTTTCTACTCTCTTTTTTTTTTCAATTTAATCTTCCGTGTGAATCCTGTTGAACTTCACACTCAAGCATGTATTTACTATTGATTTCTTGTTTACTGACTATGATTTTATTTGATATTTCAGAATATTGGAAGGTTTTAGCTGTTGATTCTGGTCTAGTCAACCCGTGAAGTTTTAATTCAAGTTCCAAATTATATAGAGCCATGAGTTTTGTTTTCCGAGGAACAAGAGCAGACATAGAAAATGGACTTCCTGAATTTATACCTGAGAGGCGTACACTGGTATGTACTTTGTGCATCAGTTATCTGCATAAATGTTTCAGTGTAGCTGACCTACGTGATGATTTATTGTTTATGTGTTTTCATGCTTTATGAATATAAAAGCATCATAATATATGTAGCTTATTTATCATCATCAGATAAAACTATATATTGATTCCAATATTTTATTCAGCGGGTTCATGCTGCACATCCTGGGAATTCCAATTCACTCACTTTTCTAGTAACAGGTATCAATATTATTTCATATTGCGTTAGTTGTAGCAATTTTTGTGTGGATGCATCCTATTCATATTTCTTTCTTATATGTTTCAGTTCTGCTGTTATTCATGATACTGAACTCTCACCAGATGTCACCAAATTTTCTGGTAAGGTCTTCAAGATGTAAACAAGGCATGCAAGTTTTTTCATGGAAAAAATGACATTTTTAAATTATTAAAATGAGATCCTTTTCCTGTTGGTAGCTCTGGCTGGTGCTTGGAGTTTTCTTGATGGCTACAATGTTAAGGATGTATGCAACATGTCAACAGCTTCAAGCGCAGGCCCAAGCTCATGCAGCAGCAGCCAGTGGCCTTCTTGGCCATACGGAACTGCGGCTGCATATGCCACCGTCAATAGCACTTGCAAGCCGAGGGCGTTTGCAAGGCCTCAGACTTCAACTTGCACTTCTTGACCGGGAGTTTGATGATCTAGGTTTGGTAGTTCTTTTCATGATATCAATTCCATCTTCGCTACTTATGAGATATATTTAGAACTTTCTGGAAACCGATTCTAATTTAGTTAATTTATGTGATCACTTTAGATATGTTATGTAATATATTCATATGGGGATTCTATTTTTTTTTTCTCCATTTCAGATTATGAAACCTTAAGAGCTCTCGATTCAGATAATGTTTCTACTACACCTTCTATGACTGAGGAAGAGATAAATGCTCTTCCTGTCCACAAATACAAGGTTTCTGGTCCCCAGAGGTAAGTAATCAGTCAGATTAGTAATTATATCTTTTTTTTTTAATGAATCTTGATATTTTAAACCAATAACTCTATCTAAGAGTGATGCTAGAAGTAGCAAAACATGTAGTAAAATTCTTGTACAAAATAATGCAGCAATCCAGCTCACTATTGTCAAGTCATCAATCAAATTTGAAAGATTTGTGGGTGAAAAAGGAAAGATTATATAAAGAAATTATGCTACCCTTGATTGTGAATGATATCATTTTTGTTGTTATTAGTGCTTTTGAATTTGATTGATGACATGGAAATGCTGA
Source organism: Pterocarpus macrocarpus (assembly GCA_031439585.1). NCBI lineage: Eukaryota > Viridiplantae > Streptophyta > Magnoliopsida > Fabales > Fabaceae > Pterocarpus > Pterocarpus macrocarpus. The sequence goes on along the minus strand of CM062518.1, from coordinate 34,943,490 downwards.
TTTGGGACTGCCATGTGATTTGGGACAAGTTTTGTATATTTTGGGACATCAATTATTGCCCTATCTTGTGTAGGGTCAAGAGTGTAGACAATATGATATACAAAGAGTTTCTTGAAGTATACTTTTTATATGTCAATTTAAAATAACAGTTGAAAAAGGAATGTATTCCTTGACTTTCGAATTTTACAGTCTGAATACACTCTTAAAAAATTATAGCACTGATTTTTTTGACAAGAAGCTGCTTTTGCTTACAGTAGTTCCTCAATGCAACAAGCTTCATCTTCCACTTCTGCTGAGGTATCAACTCCATCCTTTATTTTTTTCATTTGGCCTAAACAAGTGAATTACATTACTTCTCATGCTTCCTTGATTGCATTCTCTTCCGCATGTTTTTCCTCTTATTTTCTAGCACTATTACTGACAATATGGAAAAGTGCTGATAGTCCTCAAGTTACATTTTATATGTGATGACTTTGATATAGATCTATAGCACATTTATCGTGGTTTAAGTACTTTCAAAATTGTCACTGCCATTATGTTCTTGAATATCATCATATCATTTTAATGCACCATTTTGCCTATACTCATTGTAAGTCTGGAATTGTTCACCACCTGATGTTTTTGTGGGGGAGTTAAATAACGATATGATCACACAACATTTATGTAGTTAATTTTTCCTTACTGTCACTTGTAATTTTGCTTTTTATGGGCTGTTAGTCTGGAGTTAAAGGTTGACATAATTTATTTTATTGCTTTTCATTTGTTGCAGAGGAAGCAAGATAATACAAGTGGAGTTGGGAGCATGAAAGCCTCTGATGATGAGCTCACTTGCAGTGTATGCTTGGAGCAAGTTAATGTTGGAGATGTACTCCGTAGCTTGCCCTGCTTGCATCAGGTTGGTTTCATAGCTTAGTAATTTGTAACTTTTTAGTAAATAATTTCTGTTTCCTATTTATCTAATGATACATCTGTCAGTACAACTCTGCTAAGCGCTAACTTTCACCCGTTTCACTATTAAATGCAAGAAGTCAATAACAATATCAAGTCACTTTGAACTTTATAAGGAAGAGCAGACTTTTCAATGTTAAATTTTAATCGCCATTTTTCTGCCACCATGTATAAGTGAAGTCGAAATCCTGCAAATGTCAGCTACAGTAGAACCTGATATGATGGATAAGGATTATTGCTAACACTGCATTTGTTTTTTAAAACTTCCTTTCTTTGGATGTTCCATTATAAACTTGAGAGCTATTTCTGCCGTGTATCCACAGAAGAGACACCTGCGACGTGGGTATAAGCGTGTTTGGTTTGGCCCTGTGGTCAAGTGAAATTGCCGAATTTATCCTTGGTTATTTTTCAGCCTTAGTAAACCAAGATATTTGGGTGTTTAGGAAAGCAAATTTTAGTGCAAGCATGCTTGTGAACAATTATTGACTATTAGCCTAAGTAGTTAAGTAGTCCTGAAGTTTTACTAATATCTTGTGGTTGATATTCTGTATTTACTTATTTAGTTATTTATCTCAATATTCTGAGACCTTGTTTTTATTTTTCCTTGAAGTTTCACGCTAATTGCATCGATCCCTGGCTGCGACAACAAGGGACGTGCCCTGTCTGTAAATTCCGAGCAGGGTCTGGGTGGAATGAAAGTGGACATAATGATATCGCGGACATGGTTTGAATACCTCCTAATTTTTATTCATGAATGTGTGTTTATAATCTACTATAACTGTAATTTATTCTAATCACTATCAAAACTAGTCGCTTATGACTAGTATTTCTGTAATTACCCTGACATAGGGTTCTGAGGAATAGCATTGTACTGTGTAAAAATTATAGAAGTTATAAAAGTTGTTTCCCCAGTGAAATTACTAAGTTTCTTGGGCCACTGTGGAAAACCAGATAGCATATGTTTTTTTTTTTTTATGGCCATATATATATATATATAGAGAGAGAGAGAGAGAGAGAGAGAGAGAGAGTACATTTTACATATATTTGGTGAAACCTTTCTCCTTATGGTACCTAATTATCTCTTTCTTCTTCTTCTTCTTCTTCTTTTTTGGCCAAAAGAGTGACTTGTTTTCCATTTTCCCCCCTAATCCTCGAATGGAAGTGGGTTGGCGCATGTTTATATACCAAATGGGACCTCTAGCCATTGTGTTTTCATTAGTCACCAGCGTAATCTTGAATAATTTGAGGAATTGCAATGCAAATAATGAAATGATTAGGCTCCTTTACTATTTTATATTTTTCTTTTAAATTTGCCACTGTCTTATTACTAGGAATGACAAAATGATGGATTTAAATTGGATTATAATAAATGGGTCAAAAATAAATTATTAATTCATTTAAGGATTCATTAATTTATTTTAATAAAAATTCAATTCATATATAACTAATTTGCTAACTAAATACTTTACCTATATATTAATCATCCACACTGTTCATTTAAAATTATATATTGTATTGAAAGTTTATTTTATCATTTTAAATTTTTTATCTATTACCTTTTTTAATTTCTTAAAATTATGAATGAATTCAAACTCAATTATGAGATTTCAAATTGTCTTGATACTCGGTCCATTTCAAGCGGAAGTTTAATAGCATATTTGGGAGCACTTTGCAACTCTCAGAATTGATTTTGCCCACTGAAATGGGAATTGGTCATGAAATTATGATGTCTGGATGCACATTGACATCCATTTTCAAAATGATTTTAGCTCCAAAATCAATTTTGAGAAGAAGCAATAATAACTTGCTTTCACGGTTACATAAAATCAATTATGTAGATTCAAAAAAATTTCTTCCTAATATACCCTTGTCTTTTCTCTATTTTCATATATCTTTAGTGTCCCTGTTGTTGTCAACCGTACGTATTCAATTTTGTCAAAAATTAATGGCACAAGAGAAGACCACATAAGCAAAAGTCATTTTTAGTTTAATTTATCTTATTGTTACTTTTCAATATAAATGATATCTATAATTTAGCCATATTTTCACTCATTACTTTTGTCTTTTTTCATATTATTTTTATAAATTATATTATCTTAATTACAAATTATATGTTTTATCTACACTTGTTATTAAACCACTAATCACTATGAGATGTGGAATATTTGTGTTTAATATTTTTTATTATTAATTACTTAATTATTTTATTTAAATTGAGATAAGTAATTTGGATAAAATAATATGAAAATTATATATATTTTTTGTAATTATATACTTAAAAGTGATTTTGATCAATATTATCCAAATAATATATCAATTTTAACAAAATCACTTTTTTGATCAAATTATCAAACATAAATCACTTTATCTCAAAATCAATTCTTATTAAAATTAATTCTATTCAAAATCAATTCTACAAAACAACTCTAAGCCCTTAAGGGACGAGTTCTAAACTTTCTTTTGACCATCTCTTTTATGATTCCTCGTTATTATAGAGTGACCGATTTTCCCTCTTATCGTTAGAGTAGTTACTCATATTTGAGTCTTATAAATAAATCATTGAATTCGAGTCTTGTAATATATATATATATATACTTGGTTGCCGAATTTAATTAATTGTTCGGCCTTAGATGCTTGACCTACCACATTGGGGCCTATATAACAGGTCCCCATGGAGCAGTGACATGTTTTCTCTAACCTACTACCCTAAACCTTCCACATAATCCTTGTAAATTGTTCGACTCAGCTATCCTTTCCACCTGCCAAACCTTAGAACTTAGGCAGGAACAATATCTATTCATAACCCAATCACATGAGTTAAACAAGTTATTTGGCAGACCATTACTCATTTGCCCTATTCCTAATTGTATTTGAATCCTCTAAAATAAGGGAAGTTGTAAAGTGAGCAAGTAAGGGACCATTTATTATTGAATCAATAATTTTCATTTTATGTGAGTCCCACTAAAATGATCTGATAGTGAATGATCATTCCTTTCTTACTTTACAGCTTTTCTCACTTTATAGAATTCAAATACATTCTAATTAGAAGCCTTATAACTTTTGCATATGACACCAGCTGATCAAATCTGGTACCAACTTTCTCTGTCCCATTAATAATACTTTTAGTTTAGCTTTTTGAAAAGTCTCACACTATGGTTTTGGAAAAAACTTGTATCATATAATTTTTACCCAAACTATAATTTTGGAGTTCCAAATGCAAATCCAACTATAGCAGGAATGTAGGAATTTGTAACTCTTGTCGTCTTGTGCATACTAATATTCAGGGATTGGCTTGTTGGCCGCATGGAATCCACCAGTTTTCCCCGGCACTTCATTTCCTTTTACTATCAAAGTTATCAATATGGTCTGTCTAAACATTGTGTGTCCTTTATTTCCCTTTTATCGCTTAAGTTTCCCCATTTGGTGAGAACGTGATGGTCCACCCCTTTTTCCTTCTGAAAGGGATGCTATAAAAAAAAAAAGGGGGAAGAAGATTCACTAGCTGCTGCCCACTAACCTCTGCAACTGTTATTGCCGAAGCTATACTGAGTTCAACCCATCCTCATGTATTGGAAACTACACCTTATTACTTTGTCTGGTTATCTCTAACTATTGCCATCAGTTTTTTTTTTCAAACTCAATACAGCTAGTTAATTCAGGCTTACAAAAACCCAGACACAACTCCTGAATGAAATTTCTTTAGGTGCAACCAATTTTTTTTTTGTCATCCCGCCTATTTTTTTATATGTAATGTTGGAATTAACTTGATAGTTCGTCAATTAACACTAGAGTGAATATCACAAACAGTACGAAATTCTATCATCAACAAGGGCAAAACTATTGATTTTACCTTTTCTTTTTTGTCTTTATAATCGATTTTACATTTTTTTTCTCAGATAAGAATTTCTTTTTTGATGTGAAATGCTTCTTGCTTAGGATCACTTCAACAAAAAGTACTCCATTTTGGAACCGAAATGGTTATTCAATCCACAAAACGCTGGAACAGACTAATTTATCAAATTGACCTATGGGACTCCGACCAAAAAAAAAAACGAAAATTGACCTCTCGGACCAATGGCTGCTTCTTTGACCCCAACAGACTAAAGGCAGAATTACTAGTCGTTAATTGCTTGAACAAAACTGTTTTGTAGTTGTATACGTGGAGCACAAATGTACAATAAAGTAACCAGCATACACAAGTACATATTATTTTGCACACAAGTTCTGAATTAAAATAGAAAATGAGTTTAATTGGTATGTATTATAATCAATAAAAATAGAAAAAAATGAGAAATTATAATAAATTTTTTATTATAATGAATAATTATTTATATGAGTTGATATTTTCTATCATTTTTATTAATTAATTTTATATTATCAATACATTTAAATTAAATTCATAGAAAATTGGCACCCATTATGTGAACTATAAATTAAGCAACGGGTCTTGATTGATTTTTTTTTTCTTTGAAGGGATATGACTCTCGAACGTTTCCTTTCTTTCTTTTTTTTTTTTCCCCTTTCCCCCCTTTTGGTTAACTGAACGCTTCTTTATCTTTTCGTTGTTGGTTTAATAATAAATAATAAAAGATAATTTTATTATGAATATTATGTTAGATACGCAAACATGAAATATTATGCTTTTTCTTGTATTGACACCTTATGAATTATTGAATATTTATTTATTGTTAGTTATATTATGAGGCTTTTGTTTGTTATGAATATTAGTAATTATTAAATATTCAACACTAATAAAGATAATTTCTTTCTGGGGGAGAGTAAGTCAACAACAACTCCTTAAAAAGGATACACGACAGGAGTGGGTCACCAACACCAACGAGCTTCCTCCGTCAGCATGCGTGCGGTGTCTCAGTGTCTGTGACTGGCACAGTAACGCCGACAACGTTATACTACAACTGCATTTTACTACATCACAGTCACTAGCTTTTCCTTCTGCGACCGTAAACAGTCATGCCCCAATTAAAATAAGCCACGTGTCCATCCATACTTATTGCTTTCTAATTTTTTTAATTTTGGTCGGTATTGTTTTTGACGTGCGGTGATGTGACCATTGACCATGCGTTCGGCCCCTATTCCAACATTTTGGGCCCACCTTCTCTTGCTACGAAGTAAATGGGCCCACCACTCCCACACGATAATTAGGAATCAACATTCTCCTCGTGTATTGGCCAAAAAGAAAAAAAAAAAAATGGAAAACCATTCTCCTCATCTCTTCAACATTTTTTTGGATCAACCTGATCTCCTCAACCTTAACCCCAGGCTACCACCATCCCTATCTTTGGGCTATAAACTTGTCTTTCTTTCTTGGGCTGTAATCCATAATAATATTTATATGCATGTTTTTGAAAAGTCAAATGTATTCACGCATTTTCTGACCCAAGAAAAAAGTGTATTCAAGCATTTTGACCAAACAAAAAAAATATATTCAAGCATTTATTGTGTCGATACATTTTATTGGGGAAGGGTGTAAGTTGATCCAAATTCTTACGCTATTAAATACTACTTTCGTCCTGAAATAATTATTTAATTTTAAATACTTATATGAATTAAGAAAATAATTACAAAAATTTAAATATTAAAAAAATTTAAATATATTTTATAAAATTATTATTAATTAATTTTTTCTCTTTTTTAATTATTTTTTTATTTATTCTTTTTTATTTAATAAAAATATAATTGAGAAAAAATAATTAATATTACCTAAATTTCTTAAATGAATAATTATTTATAGACAAATAAAATTTTAAAAGTGAATAGTTATTTCAAGAGAAAAATAGTAATTTTTATTGAATAATTTTTTACAAGACCTACCCTTTTTATTTTTCGGTGCTTCTGAAAAATAAACCAAACAACCGAAACTAAGCCCTACTGATTTTAATAACATATTCTTGCACATTTTAATTAAAAATTTATAGTTTAAGTTATCTTTTGATATACATACCTCACATAATATGTACAATTATTATTTAGATTTAATGACATTCAGCGAAATAAGTTAATTAAGAAGTGAGAAATGTTTACTTAAAAAGTGCTTTTGGAAAAGCTGTTCCGCACATTTATGAAAAAAAATCTATGTACAGTAAGTTTGCAAGCTAATTAGGAAAAGCAATTATTGATCGATAAGTACAACGGTTCAATATGGGAAACATAAAGTGAAAGAAAGAAAGGACGGAAACATAGAAGTAGGACCGCTCAGTAATTATGGAAGGGGAGGAACTATTAACGGTAGGGATTATGAAATGCCATAATTTAGACTAGTAATGTTGTTGGATATGCTTTAAACAAACTAGACAAAGATGGTTCAAAGTGGGGGCAATAGATAATGATAGAAGTTGATTGTTTTTTTGCCTTGATATAGATTACAGATCAAATGTATAGAACACTTAGATCATATCATGGACTGAAGAATATCTCTGTTCTCTAGCACGTTTGATTAAAAGGCCATAATTAGCTAAGGAAGAGCCAAAAAAATACGGGGAAGCCAAGGGACAATAACACCACGCTTGCTCAGTATTCTGTTCTTATTCTTAGATGCTCATCCATCATGTCTCGTATGGTTTCGCGCACTTGCGACACTAACGAAGTGTTCAATAAAATAATTTAATACGTGCTTTACTTGCCGAGGATAAAAGCCTTTATCACTGAATTTGTAGTGCAATCATAGATTCAATTATATGTTGGAAGATATTTTTGTTTAGCTTCCTTTTCGTATCCTTTTTGTTTGAATTTGGATGAAAGATGTTTTTGGTGAGTTTTTAAACTTTCATTCACTCATGAAATTCAATCTGCCAATTTAGTTAAGGCTCCTAATTTATTAATAAATAGTGCGTCTATTTGATTTTTTTTTTCTTTGGTGCTAATCATTACATACTATTTTAAAGCAGATATTTTAAAAAATATATTGTTGGATTTGTTTATGACAGTGATTTTCTCATCCTCTAAAATAATAAATTTAAAAATGGCTGTTACAGTTGCAATAAAGATAAGAAAATATTCAAAACATATTTAGTGCATACAAAACCATTTTTTTTTTTTGTTACATTAAGCATACAAAAATATTATTTAAAATTCAAAGCAGGAAAGACAGGATTGAAAATGACGTAATATTCTTGAGTTTAATATTCAATATTTTTTTTATTTTACTAGTTTATTCTTAAAACTATACGATTATTACGAGGGAAATCAAGCTTTTCCTCCCTTTATACTACTTTGTTTATTTTTACTTGACAAAGACTAGTCATTAAACTAAGAAGCTCCAAAGATAATTAAATAGCAGAAGTCAGTGATATTTAGTGCTCCAAATCAAATGCAAACATCGATGGAGATTTTAGAAATCATCCAACTACAAGTGGATTTAGATATGGGATGATGATGCTTTCACTTTTTCTTGATCAACCTCTTCAATTTTGGGCCCCTCAAGCATGTAAACATATATATACATATTTTATCCTTTCCCCTATTCATCTTCTAGTATTGGGTCTCCTTCTTGCACGCCAAACCAAATTCCAATCATTAACATCCCAACTTAATCTAAGATTTTGAGTGATGCTATTTTGATTGCTAGCAAATTGCATCGAAAGAAGGTCTTGGAGGAAAAGCCAAATCTTCCCTTTGACTATAAAGCCAATAACCTCGACCATGCCTATGGATAGAGGAAGCCGAAAACCGAAAAAGACATAAATAGAAAGGAAATTGGAGAAAGCAATGGCAAAGCTAAGGGAGAAAAAACCTATACAATTAAACAAGTTATCCTAGCCCGCAACCAAATATAAAAACCGATAAGATTGACACTAACGCAAGTGCTTTTATATCCTTTTTAGTTAATTTTCAGCAAATGAATTCAAAAAATAATAAAAATTTCCGTTACATTAAACTAACAAGAAAAGAAAGTGCCATTTCATTAAAGCTCATTTCTTTTATATAATAATTAATATCGAAATTCTCTTACTTAACAATCTGTTTATATCATCACATTGAGAGGAAGGATTCCAACACACTAAAGTACTCAACAATCCAAAAGTTCTATTTATTTATTTGAAAAATGATAAACAACCAAAATTTTTGTCAGAAAGATGTGTCATTCTCATTAATCTTTGTATAAATAAATATGTCCTATCACTTTATGTCATTCGATCACTATCATAATTTCTGTAAAAAATATTGGTTATATTCTGTTGGTTGTGTAACATTTTTCTATTTTGATTTTTTCCTTGCCCGAAAGAAAATCGAGAATAATGAATGTGCAAAATTTTTATGATGTAGACAACACAGGTTTAGGAGCGTACCCTCAATACACAGCCTAAGAAAATAAAGAGAAAATAAATAGTAAAAATTACAATCTGTAAAAGTAGTATATTGTATGTATGTATCATCACTAAAGCACTTTGTTCGGAACTTCGAATACTTTCCACTTTCAAATTGCTCTCAAATTATTATTTTGTGGGAAAGACTGTAAATTTTTATTTCAAAAAGAGAAAGGCTTAAAACATGTTTGGATTTCAATTTACACATCTTATACTATATTTTCAGATGATATAAATTCAATTTCGATTCACTTTAATGTGTTGAGTAAAATTAGATTAGTTTATGTTTCAACATTTTTTTACGTCAAACCTTAATTTGAATAAAAAAATTTATACAAAATATAATTTACAAATTATAAACTAAATAGACTATTGCCCGTTAGCATTGGGTATCTTGATGCAGCTCTGGTTAGCCTTAAATAACAAAACACCGTTCAATTCACTCTCTGACTCTGTAAGACTAATGTACTTTTCGTTAAATTATAGTGAGAAATTAAACTAACAACAACAAATTAAAATATAGTTTATAAAATAATAGTGATTAATTTATCGTTATGTTTTTGTGCATTTAATTTTAGGTGAATCTTTGCGTGACTGAGAGTCATGTGTTGCTCTTTCGCCTGTGATGCCCATTGCCAGTGACCATGCCAGCCTGCCATTCCCAAAGCCATAAAATAATATTATTATTATAAAAGCTATTTTTTCTTTCTTTCAAACTTTTCCTATTCAATATTTTTACTATTAGCAGCCAAATAAATTTGTATTTTCTTCATCAAAGTAATTACTTTATTTAGCTATGATTACCAAAAGCAATTCTTCTTTTAAAATAATCTTCTTTTGCAATATTAAAAAGAAAACGGTATACTATTAGTAACATTTTTTAAAAAAAAAATAGAAGGTCAGGTCCATGGTCGCGGTTGCGCGACTTCACCCCCTGTGAAAAACAACAGCAAACCCAGCTGTAAATAAAGTCTCATGGACGAGGACACCACTGACCAGTGCAAGGTAATTACCCTTTTCAATTTCTCTTTAAAGTAAAAATTTCAGATTTGGTCAATCTTGCTCTTGCAACGAGCTATGGTAAATGGTGTAACGAAGTTCCGAGAATGCCCCTGCCGATGATCATGGGTCAAAGTGATACATCCTTGATACAGCTTCCGGTTGCATAACATTTTCGTAATTCGACTTTGAATAAAATAAATTGCCTAGGGAGTTGCGCCAAACTAAATGGCCATGTCCCTAACTTTTATATTTTACGTATAAAAATTTAAGTTTTAAATTCATATAAAATTATGAATTTAATTAAATTATATGGATAATGTAAAATAATTTTATATTATTAATTAATAAAAATATTAAAAAATAAAAAATTATAGTAAATTTTTTATTATAATATATAATTATTTATATAAATTAATATTTTTTAATATTTTTATTGATTAATAATATAAAATTATTTTACATCATTAATATATTTAAATTAAATTCTAAAATTATTTTCAGATCAAAAAATTAATTCATATGAAACTAATTTGAAATTTTTATTTTATATATTTTAACAAGTTGTCGATGAAGAAATAAATAAATAAATTTTAGTTAAAACTTCTACAATATCAAGATTTGAAAAATGCCTAAACGCACGGTTAATTGCGTTAGGATTATACACTATAAAATTAAATTTTGATGTAGTTAAGCATTTAAATTTAGCTTTGTAATAAATTAATTTATGCTTAAGAATTCTATATAATTCAATGTTTAATTTATTCATAAATACTAACTAAATGAAAAATTAAAAAAATATATACATTTATATTTAATTTCAAAACCTAATTAAACATAGGTCAACAAAATCATAATTTCAGGAAACTGAAAGTGAAACCTGCTAAACCCATTTAAGATTAGCAATGTCTGTCGTTTTTTATTAAGAAAAATATGGTTGAAATTAGGTTTTTCTTTCCTAAACTAGAGTATGTTTAATTTAATTTTTGAAAAAAATATTTTTGAAAAAATATTTTTTAAAAAAATTATTTTTATTTTTTTAAAAAATAATTTTTATTTAATTTAAATATATCAAAAATCAATTTAATAAAATAATTTTTATTTAAATAAGTTAAAATAAAATTATTTTTAATTATTAATATAAAAATAATAGTAAAATTTTTTTAAAATAAAAAATAATTTTAAGGATACTTATTTTCAAAAAATTTTTAAATCTTCAAAAAAATTTTAAAAAAATTTTTTTACACATCTTAAATATATTAATTAATATATATTTTTATTTTCATATCAATAAAAAAAATTATCCTTTCCAAAAGTATAACCAATCATACTATGACATGTTTTGTTACACAATAATAATATTGGCACCAAAATTGGTGCAAAATTTTGACGAAGTGAAGGGCATCTTTGTTGCTTGCCTTCTGGCCGTTCCAAAGATGTTTCTTTATTCTCTCACACTCACACACCTATTTGATTTACTAAAAAAATATAAATAATTAAATTAGTTGTCAACTTCAATGATCCCATTTTCATTAATAAGAAATTACATAAAATGATTAAAGAAAGTAATTAATTAAAAAACTATGGTGTTGCGTCAGCCTAAGCACCTTCAGATCTACACAGAGCCTAGTTTACCTCACATCATCAGCCTGCAGTGGTTGAATGGAATCTCTCTGATATGAGATCTCAAACATCCATCACACTTCTTCAATCCCAAAGAGCAACAACACCCAGATGCAGAAATTTAACTTGGAAGCAAAAGATGATAAATCTCATGCGAGATATGAAAAAGTTTTTTTTTTTTTTTTTTTTGAAAAAAGAAGAAGGCAAGACTAGCGCAATTAATGTATTAGCTATATATATCATTTAATTTCTTCATTCTCATATATCATATATCTGTTCTTCTATTATCAGGTAGACAAGGAAATTTAGAAGCACCACCATGAACATGAACCTCCTTTAATGGAAGTCCAAATCCGGCCCCTAACAAAAAACGAAGATTAGATATTTCTACCCCAAAAAGGGAGGAAAAAAAAAAGGTAGAAATTTTCTATATACAGTTGTATATATATATATATATATGCCTCTTCCACTGTTGAGTACTGAAGCCAAGAAAAAGATCAAACCCAGCCTACAAGCCTATGGGTGCAAACAACAAGGATGTGAAACAGAGAGAGAGGAACACCAAAATAGAGAAGATTCTTAGCTCCCTGAGATCCCTTTCTATAGCATCCCCTCTTGAGCCTTTTGTTGTGCGGTCATGATCATGAATCACTGTACTCACGCCAGCATATGAGCATTACAACACATCGCCTCATGATGTAAAAGCGTGCCCTTTGCTCCTTCACCAGCCTAGCACACTTGCTGGCAAAAGCACACTTTCTACTACTATGAGTGGAACTGGAATCCTTCATGAGTGGGGAACTTGAGCAGCGCCTCCTTGATGATGATGACCCTTCTTTCTTTGACAACTTCCACTTCTCATCGAAGTAGAAAGGTGGGGCACTACTCTCATGAGTGCCACCACTACATGTGGATGCAGAAGTAGTAGAATTAGCCATGTTAGGCAACACTTGAACAAAGCACAAAAAAAAGAAAAAAGAAAAAAAATTGCTGTGCTTTGGGAATAGAGAGCAATAAGGAAAACAGAATCGGTTGGTAGAGTAGTTAAAGTTTACTGGGACTGAATCACTGCGGCGAAGGGATGAAGGAGAGGGTCAATATTTATAAGGGGGTTCAGATTGGAAAAGGGCGTTGCAGGTGAGTGTGTGTGTGTGTGTGTGTGTGTGTATATGTGCGCGTGGCAGTGGGTGTCACCTGGGCCTTCCTTTGCCTCGAGAGGCCCACCATTATTTTTCTAATAATAAATATATTTTTATTTCAGAAAATTTATTATATTTTCTTCTTGTTGTAAGTAAAACTAATGTATAGTAATATTATAATGAGGTAGGTTCCCAAGGTACACGTCAGTGCTGGAAGGGAGAGACGAGAATTGAATGAAGGAAAATTTATCCTGTCAAATGCTAGTTGTATGGTTACATAGTAAAATTAGACTGTAGCTATGAAGACAAAATGAATTTTATTGTAATTAAGTTGTATGGTATAAAGATATAAACTAATGAGTGAAAATATGTATAATATGTATTATTATTCTATGCTTGATGCTAATTTGCCTCTTTTGGGGGATAGATTTACACAGAAAAGAGGTATTGAGCTGAATTATTGGGTGGTGACGGAAGTAACTGTAAAATAGTGAGTGCCGGAGGGAAACTTTGTGTGGATTTGGGAAAGATTCAAGAGGATAAAATTGGAGATACAACTTTACGAAGGTGAGCTTTTATTTTTATTTTTCTTTTTCCAATGGAAACCTTGGTGGTAAAAAAGGCCATTTCACTTTTCTCTGGGGGCTATAAATGCCCAATGCATGGGAGATTCTAAGGACGGGAATTGGGGGACCTGGTGTGATTTTGTCACCATACGCTAATTTACTGTGTGTGATGTGGAAGCTACCTTTACTTCTGCCGTAAACATGTAAAGCTATTATGGATGATAACCCAGCATGTGTTTTTTTATTCAAAAAAGGATTGTCATTTTCTCTGTGGAATTTAAGAATCCTTGTCATTAATCTCTTTTTAGGAATGGAAATTTTCCTTTAATATATATATATATATATTTCCGTGTGTTTGTTGGATGTTCTTCTTTTTAATGAAAGTGTTATATAACATAATGCCATTTGTTTTTATTAATTAGAAACAGAAAGAAAGAAATGCTAACACATGAAGAAATAACCAAATCAGAAGGGATAATATCTCAGTAGGTGACAAAGAAATTAATGTTGAAATTCATACTAAACCAGAGATAATTAGCGAACTGAATTGCTTGTCCTAGAACATGGGTAATAGTAGCTAGGATGCGTTCAAATCTTTATTCAAATTTTTCGCATATCAAAAAATGGCTGCATATATTGATATAAATTTTAAATAGAAGGATATTATATATTACTACTTAAATTACTCACATCAATATTTTTCTGTTAACGCATTTTATCATGTCAGTTGCATTAAGAAAATGTTTCTTATATAAAAAATATAATTATGTTAAAATGTATTAATGATAATTAAGTTTGTTTGTGCAAAAATTATAGCATTTAAATTTTTATATTTTTTTAATAAAATAAATTTTTGTCGTTAAAAAGTTATATAAGTATCCTTAGACTCTAAATATTTTTAACTGTCAATTAATAAAAATTGAGAGAATTACCATATTATAATAGATAATTACATAGACTTAATTTCTATTAATTGATATGGCAACTCCCTTGAATTAAAGACTCTCTCTCTCTCTCTCTCTATATATATATATATATTGTGTAAACTTTTATTTTATAGTTATTTAAGTAATAATAAATTAACTAAATAGTCACGTAAAAAAAATTAACTAAATAGTGAATTCTGTATCTTAAGCTTAATGTATTAAAATATCTAATAATATTGCTTATTAAATAGAATGGTGAAAATAAAGTATTATACAATATTTAAAACTCATTTATCTTTGACCCTGCAAATACAATTTTTTTAATTCTGTCACTGCACGTAATATTTGCCGAACTGCCAAATATTGATAAGCCATTAGGATTTTTTTTCTTCCTTTTTTGGTTTTTGCGAGGGGGTGGGGGGAACGTAAGCTAAGAAGAAAACAAAAAAGAGAACAAAAGGAACGCTTGTCCATAAAACTCAACAGCCATGATGTCCCCATAACGCCAAGCTTGGGATAAGCCGTTATGTCATCACACACACATACATACACACACTCACCACCCCCCCCCCCCAGGGCCCCCCCAAACCCCAAAAAAAAAACAACAAACACGCACACATACAGCGTAAAAATAAATATAAATATTTAATTATATATTATTATATTAATAAAAATATTTAATTTAATTATTTATTATTTATTATTTTAAAAATTTTATAAATAAATATATATAATTAAATAATAATATAAAATCTTCTATATTGATAATATATTAAAATTAATTTCAAAATATAAATTTTACATTATATATATAAGGGATTGCTAACCTCTACATTTTATTTTAGACACAATATTCATTTTTATCTTTTCTTAATCAACTTTTAGCTTTGGATAAATTTGTAATTTTATTTCATTTGCATTAATTACTCTTTTAACTTTTTTTCTTTCATATTTAATATTATCCCTCTTATTTTTTACTTGAATAATATTATTCTTTTTCTATTTTTCTGTTTTTTTATATCATGTTGGGTAAATATATAATATTAATTTAATAAAATATTTTTTTATTAGCTTTGTAAAATATTAGTAAAATTCAAGTAATAAAAAAAATCAAGTAATACATTAAACAATTCACTTAATATATTACGGGTTTAACATTACTTAAATCGGCTTTACATTTATATTACATGTTTCTTGAATATCTCTCAAGAATATTATTTTAATTTATGTGTTTTAATATTTTTGAGTTATAAAGAAATATCTGAATTTATATTACTTGAATATCCATCTAAATTTTACAAAGAAGTTTACTTGAGCAATTTCTCGTAAACAATTCACGTTTCTACACCTACCTTTTTAATCTTTAGGGAAATTTTTTTTAAAGAAATATTTTATTAAATTAATATAAAATATTTGTACCTAATACATTAGTGTTAGTTGAATTTTTTTATTTATATAAAAAATAGAAAAAAAATAATATTATTCAAGTAGAAAATAAGAGAGAGAATAATATTAAAAAAATAAGAGAGAGAATATTAAATAGGAGAGAGAAAAAGTTAAAGAAGTAATTAATATAAATGAAATGAAACTACATATTTAGTCAAGATTAGAAGTTGATTAAGAAAATATAAGAGTGGGTTTTGTATCTAAAATAAAATGTAAAGATTGCTAACTTCCATAATTGTTAACCTCTACATGAAATTGTGACATGAAATTGTGGAAGTTAGCAATCCCCATACATATATATATATATATATATATATATATATGGATTAGGATCAAGTTACACTAATATAATTTTAAACATTTATTATACCATTAAGTAACTTTTTATGTGTGTTATTTTTTATAAAACTCACCGTTGGATTAAAAACTTATGTCTTATAGATTATGTATCCAATCCAATAATAACTTGACTAATGACTAGACTAGACCAAGTCAACCGACATTAATGCAACAAATATAAATTTAAATATTGTGCATAGTAAAGTTATATAATTTTAGAAGTAAGAGAAAATATATATTTCAAAACAAACTATATTAATACAAACATACCATCATGTTATGTAAAAGAGTAGTGACATTTGAATACTCTCCCTTCTTAGACGCCTTGGACATCCATACACATGGAGAAGAAGAAAAAAATGTAAAAGAAAGTGAAAAAGGTCAAAAAGATGAAGAAAGAAAAAGTAGAGAGAGTGTTGGGGTGTCTATTATACGGATGTACAAAAATCAATTCTCTATGTAAAATGTATTAACTAAGGTATAAAAATCTTATAATTTATCATTAATTTTTTAAAACATATAACATTTAAAGAATTACTATGTGATTTCGAGCTAAAGTAAACTAACTCGAAGTACGACTCTAACTTGACCCAAAAATGCATCAAGTCAAAATTTCATAACTCAAACTTGGTTTACTTAACTGGTGCTGCTATGGTCCTTACAAAGTAAAGTGCTTGATGCATCATTTACTAACATGCACTTATCATGGAATGCAACCAACAGTTAAAGAGTTGTCTTCCTAGAGCTGATTACTTCATGTTCTTAATACTTTTTTTTTTTTTTATTTTAGTTACAATGGTGAACCCGAAAATTCACCACACAATAGGCTATTGTTTTAAACCATTAGATAAAAAAAAAGGGTTAAAATGAAGGGTTGGGATTAATAATTAATAAAATTATTAATAATTTATTAAAATTATAAAAATTTACAAAATTACAATTCTATCTAAGGCCTCTCAATCATCCTCTCTCACCCAACCCTCTACCGCACCCTTCACGACGGTTGCCACCATCACACCATCGCTAGTGGCCCACCACCGACTGCATTGCTACCACCTCAACCTCATGCCCATTACCCAGCAAGTCATCAACTAGAAGCAAAAGAGATAAAGAGAGAATCCCCCTGCCCCACTGGCAACCAGTCCCTTCTCCATCTTCCTCATGTCCCTCCCTCTTAATAATCAATCAATAAGAAATAGATTCTTCTTCCTGGATTTTATCATCAAGCTCAATAACAAGCTTTTTAATCTTTCCTCTGGGGAATCCCTAACCTCCAGGAACAAACACATTCACTTTCGAAAATCCACAAGACAAAGACAAAAACATAAAATCAAAGCAAAGACCCAAATTTTTTAGTTTCACTAACAAATAAAAAAGAATCAAAATGAACCAGATAACAAAATAGAAGCTAGCTCTAATTACATAAACAAATTTGAGAAACTTTGAAAAAAATTGATAAAATTTATGGGGACCTAGCTAATCCAAAGAAGTATTAATCCATGATTGCAACTAATTTTCATAAACACGAATTGGGCACTTTTCAACATCACTCCAATAATTATAGAGACAGGAATAGCACAAACTCAAATCCACTTAGACATAACAATCAACCTCAACGACAAAACCCTAACATTAGCAAGATCAGGAAAATTCAAATTTAAAAGTGAAGCCTACACCAACAAAGTTCCTATCCCCAGAGATCCCCATGTTCTCTCTAGAGTTCTCCACGCATAGTATGAGCTCGGCACCAAAGACTATGCCGCTGGAGCATGGTGAGGCTGCGCCAGAGACTCCATGCTGATGCGATGGAAGATGGTGTCATTGTGGAGGTTGGGGAGGATCCTTGCAACCATCATGCAAGTGAATAGTGATGCAACAGAAAGAGTAGTTGGCATGGAAGCGGAGTGATAGAGAGGGAACTAACAAAGTGGTGGTGGAGGAGCTTAGGAAGCTCGCCGTCTTGAGGGAGGAAGAGGCAACATTGAAGATGTTGTGCGGATTTGGTGTAGCATGTGGCCATGCTTGTGTGGGTGCCTCAAGCTTAAGCTCAATAGAGGAGGAGGACGATGTGAGCTAAGTCATTAGAGCAAGAAGAGTTTTGGTAGAAGACGAAGGCATGCAATGACTGGCAGTGATGCAAGGGTGGATGGTCTCGGAGGAAAGGTGGTGTTGAAGAGAGAGAGAGAGAGAGAGAGGTGTTGTGTTATGTGGATTCTCCCCAACCTTTACACTCATCCGATTTTCATTAACTAAAACCAATGCTCCAGATCAAATCATAGGTCCAAGTAGATCCCAGGTGCATCTCAAAGTATGGTATATTTAAGAAAGGGATAGGGAAAATTATCAATTTAGGTCAAATTATGAACACCGCTACAAACAAGTAATTAAATTGAGGGGGAAAAAAGCTAGAGAGAAAATTTTGCTAAAACGATATGGCATATTATTAAGTTTTGAATGTATGAGTGGATTATATTACTTCATTTCATTCAATAATTTTCATAATTGCTATCAAAGATTATGCTAAAAATTTTCTAACTGTATTATAACATCACTCTTAAATTGGTATATGTAAGAGGTGGCTAAGTGTGCATAAAGGGGGATAGGTGAAATAAATGCGAGCCCAGTGACCAAGCACCGTAGAGGTGTTGGCACATGAGTTTGATTTTAAACCGCGAATCAAACGGTGGTATACACATACACTTTGATACAGTCAAAATAATTAAGGATTTTAATTTGAAGGACTAAAGATGATATTGCAATTCGAAAGAAACCAAAGTGAGATATCTAAGTAACTTTATTTGTTCATATATACATAATCTAAACACAAATATCACACCCTGAGTTTACATACTTGTATGATGGCGAAAGATATTACGTGAATAATTTATGTAGTAAATATTTACTGATCCAATGACTTATATAAGATATTTTCATGAATATAATGACTTTATGAATCGTGACTGTAGCTCTGATAGCGTTAAAACAAAATCATAAGGGCAAGTTAATTGTTTATTTTTAATTTAGTTTTCTGTCTTTACTTCTCTCAACACTATCAAAAATAGTGTGTGTATATATATATATATGATTTAATTTGTGTGTATTGCCAGTATAAAATTTGTATGATTTAATTAATAAAAATATTTAACTCAATTATCTATTTAAAATTTTTATAAATATAAGTATTTGATTGGATGACAGGGCAATTTCTTGGATGGTATCTATAAAATGGTATTTCTTACTTTAATTTATTAATCCTTCTGTTTTAATTTATCTGTTCATTTGAATACCTTGATTCATTATTAAATCAATACATCTGAATATAATTGTATATATCTAGATATATTGATTTAAGAATGAATCAAATTATCCAAATAAATAGGTAAATTAAAACGGAGGAAGTATTTTATTTTAGAATATATTGCAATTAAAACAAAAAAGATAATGTGTTGCCTTGATTTCCCCATAACCCCAAAGCTTGTGTGTCGAATAAACAGCAAGTGAGTCGAAGAGGTGTTCAATTACTAAACCGAGAGAGTGAGGCCCTTTTTACCTACTCTTGCAAGCAAGGCGCAAGGTTTTTCTGATTTAATTTGTTGCCTTGCCTCTGAACTCACACCCTTCTGTGTGTTCGGTGCACGAGCCACCACCGACCCACCACCACACCCTAAGCAGCTATGATTCTTTGAATCTTTTTATTTAATCTCTATCCCACTCTCCTCTATCCAAGCATGCATTGCTTAAAGCTTATGTTTTGTTCTTTGCTAAAACGATTCTTTGCATGAATCCGTACGTGGTAAAAGACATCAGAGCCAAAAGAGAAAGATGATGAGGTTATACCCGGTGGATGTGACCATACGCGGCAGTTTTGTCCATTCCACATTGGTGGGTGCTTCTTCCAGCACGGAAAAAGGGTGATGACCCCCGGTGACATATCAGAAGCTGTATGTATCATCAAAGAGTGCGATCATTAAGTGACAGGATCGCGTAATTTTTAATGAAAAATTCTTAGATATTTTCATAGTAAATAAAAGTTTTGCTTTATACTATTAAATTAATCAACACATCAATTATTATATTAAAAATTAAAAAAAATGAGAAATAATATTTATAAAAATTAATGTATTAAATTATGAATAATTTAAAACAAATTTTTTGTATTATTCTCGGAATATTTAAAAATTTCTCCTTTTTTATTAGAGCTATAAGATAATGTGCAAGAAACAGGTGGACCCTATCAGTTTTTCCTATAGCTTCGATCATCATGCTCGTGCCTTAATTGGTTACGGTAAAGGGTTGCCCCAGTGGTGATGGGAAATATCATTGCATATTTGCATCCCTCCAATTTCCCATCAAGGGTTGCATTTGCTGTCCAAACATGTCAACTAAAGCACAATCCTCCAAATTCGAATTTAAAAATGTCTATGGCGTGTGAAAATATAAACGGAAGCAGAGATCAAACGGATAAAATTGATCAAATGTTGGCTTTAAACATTTAAATTAAGTAGACTCTGAATTGATGATGATCAATGTTTCATTTAATTTAATTACAACTTAATCATGATTCAATAATAAATTCAATCCATTGAATCAAAGAAATTATGAATTAAAGAGGTTTCACCAATTCAATCTCCGGCATAATTTTGGAAACATTAATCGACTTATTTGACAAATCTTTAATTTATAATTGTTGTATGATTTAAATTTGAAAGTAAGAGTTTTATATGTAATTTGAGGCGCCTACTTTGATACCACATTTTAAAAAAGCTAGTATATAACACAACATTTCTTAAAAGTTACAATTTAAGATTAAAAAAAATGTAATATAGTACTATAGAAAAGTTATAGTCATGTTATTGCAAGTTACAACATCGTAGCATAAACTAATCCGGTTGTGCTTTTTGAAAAACTTTCGTAGTATGCATTTTTCAACCTATGCTGTAACAAACTTTTTTAACATTATAACTTATATACACCAAATTATATTCCAAATAATAACTTTTATAACATGTTGCAATGTAATACATTTTTTAGAAGTAATACCGAAATAAGCACCATAATTTTATAAGAAAATTTTCATGGAGTTATGATAAGAAAAATATCTTTAACTTTAAACCATTTTTCCCTTGTTATGTAAATAACCAAATTTGTTGTTCATTTAGATATATTGCATAATATGATGTGAGTTTTTTTATTTCCTTTTACGCTTTAACTTATTTTCGATATTATATGCAAGTTTAAAAGTATTTTATTAACTATTCTCCTTCTTTAACTCTCTTATTTTATCTGTTACACAATATTTTGATATTTTGATGCTTTCAATGATTTTTTTTCAATTGTAAAACAATATATAAAACAAAGTGTGTTCTACACCTTCATTATTTCTGATCATTGGCAAATGATCAATGGAACTTTACCCGATAAATTAATTTCATTGATCATAGAGTATATTGTGGTAGTTTTATATGTTTTCCTATAATTTAAAATATCATCATAGTATTAACGAAGATTGGTTTATCTAATTGATCTTATGCTCACATATTATTATAACTTAGGTTTGAATTTTAGACTTTTTTATTAATGAATGATCTATAAGTATATATCTTTATAAATGCTCAATAAACTAATAGATATATTCCAACCCTCAATTAAGGTAATCCTACCTTTCGACTTAAATTTTTGTATATATATATTACATGCAACTTAGAAAGAATCTACAAGTGATGTTATAAATTGTCTATATCAATCCACATTATAATGTTTTGAACCGTTAAAGAAATGGAAGTGGACAGAAAACTCGTTGCCCCTCAAAATTTTTGGTCAAATATCGCCGTTGGGTATTTATTATGTTTATCTCGAACTTATCTATATAGTTACTTATATATTAAACGGGCCAGCCGCTTTGAATCGATCTCCCCAGCTTAAGTTGTCCAAATTAAAATAATCTATTTCAATTAATGACTCATGATATATAATCTTGTAAAATATGTTTAAGCGTCTATTTGTTTGAGTTTTTTTTTTAAAATAAAATTTTAATTAAAGGCATATTTAAATAAATTTAAGATAATTAAATATTTTTTAAAATAATTAAAAGTCATTATTTAAATACTTTTTAATAAATTAGAAAGAGTAATATATAAAGATATTTGAAAAAGTACATCATAATTAAAAGCATTTTTCTAAAGTTCAAACAAGCACATCTTAAATAATTCAAAAACAAATTAAATTATGAATTTACTATAAAGGTTTAAACTCTTGTTATTTAACACTTAAATAAAATTTCGGATCCAAGTTTTGTGTATAAAAAAAATCAGCATTATGAGAGCTTTATTTTCATAGTGATCTTAATTTGACTAAAATTAGATTAGTTCAATTTCAAAGAATTTCAAATATTAGTAGTTTATAAAAACGAAAAATCTTGTACCCGATGTAGTTAATTAGTCCATGTCACAGCGTGACTTTTATAACCTGATTTACAAAACAGATTGCTGCAAATCGATCAACATAATTATTTGAAATTGGAATCATGATCGGTTAAGCACTTTTCGTATTATATAATGACATTAAACGGACACGAACCAAATCTGTTGAATCAAATATTAAACACCCAGCAGAAACGAAAGAAAGAATACTTTTGTTAGTACCATTATACAATGTCAATTGAATTTATATATTTATTATTTGTTATTTTGTTAATTTGGTCACAAAAAGTGCTTTGAGGAGTGTTTGTCGAATTATATTTTAAAAAAGAAGCTAGTTTTGAAAAGCTCTTAGAAGATATTTATAACTCCACGCCGACAATCGTGCTGAGCTACATTGCTAATTTGAATGAACTTGTCATTGCAATATAGAAGATACTTTCATTAGAAGCCATGCATCTATCAAATCAAATGGGTCCTAAAATCTCCCTTGTCCACATACTCTTTTACTACTTCAAGTAACAATGGTCCAAAAAGAAAAAGGGGAAAGGGTAATTGCCATTTTCGGCAAGGGAAGGGGACTTAACATTTGCCTCATCAACCCATTAGTTTGAAGTGTCTAATTAGACTCGTGCCCTCCTGTAAACATATAGCTGGATCGATGTATAAGTTTAACATTGGCAATTGCTTTCTCTGCCTGCAAAGCTTATCTTCTTGCTTCATTATCCTTCAATTAAGTTGGGTCACCATATATAATGCTGTAAATGTCTCTCAGTTTTCAACATATATTTTCAATTCCTTCATGATCCCGACTTCTATAATGGTACACGTTCATCCGATGTTCATAGGGTCTGAGAGGGCTGTAAGATTTTCAGCAAAATGACTACGTAAAGTGAAGCTCGATATAGGTATAGGATTTGATCCATAATACTTGGTGCCCGATTTTGAAAGTATAGAATTAAACAAATAAGTGAAACGCGAGTTATAACTCTTTCATGTTACAAAAAGAAAAGGTTTGTTTGAACTACAAAGTAGAATTATACAATATTTTTGTGGCATGTGAATTTTGAATATAAAGATTAATTTCATCTTGATATATTGTTAGTATAAACTTTTTAAATTTTGACTAATGTATTATTATATTATTAAAAGTATTTAACTGTCACAATAATTACTATAAAAAAATAAATACGACAGTATAAAAAAAATTACGCTGTATTATATTAAAACTAATATCTATAAAGATTACTAAAAGATAATTATTATGTATAATTATTATGAGGTTTTATATGAACTATTCTCAATAGCAATATAGTAGTTGTAGGATATACTGCACATTGAAAATGTTATCACCGGTTAGAAGAGGAATTTATTACATAAAACTTGTCTTTAATTACTTTTTATAACTGAGTCTTAGATGACCCAAAGAAATTCATAATTAAGTTGGACAAACTCCCAAGTCTTTCACTTTTGTATCCTCACTTTTCAAGAATTGGTACCAAATTAATTTAAAGAGAAAAAAGTAGTTTTTTTTTTTCACTTCAAGGTATCTTTATTTCGAAAATTATTGTAATTAAGAGACTTTTTTAATAATTATTTTTTCTAGAATTTAAATCTTAGTCAAGAAGTGCAACCTACTTTCTGCTATACCTATTCTTATTGGTAGAGAAAAAACAATTTTTTAATACTTATATGATAATAGAATCTGAATTTATAACCCCATACATATTATTCAAATTTGTTACCACTAATTCACTCTTAATAGCATAGAGAAAAAAAATGGATATATATATATATATATATATATATATATATATATATATGTTGAGAGAATTCTTTGAACCCTACCTATTTGTTGACATCACAGAAAACAAGAATCAAAGAATGACTTCATATATCAATATCTATTTAAAGCATGAAAACTACAACTCCCTCCAACAATCTCTTAGATAAGAATTTGTTAAGTCACGATGGCATATTATCTTATAGTTGACCCCATGATACACAGTAGCAGAACTTGAGGTAAACTTTTGAAGGGGTGAAGTGTTGGGTTTGAATCTTTTAAAGTGGGGAATGTATTTTAGACGATAAAATGAATCATTTTAAGTATTAATTAAAAAAATTAATGATTTAAGATTTAGAAGATATAAAGTATTACATATTATGTATGTGTGAAAACTTCTCATTAGTTTTTTTTTTTTTTAAATCAAAAGTTGAGATTGTGGATTTTATTCTATATGTAATTAAAATGCATCTTATACTTTAGAAAAGTCAAATCCATAAGTGTTAAGTAAATACTTAAGATTTTGCTAGGATATTGGGCCAATTGGATAAGTATAAAACAAATTTGTGGTATTGGATTTTTAGTGGGTAAATAAAATTGAGATTAATTTTAATACACTATTAATATATAAGGTGTAACTATTGACACACTCAGTTACCTATCTATACTCTCTACTAGATATTATATAATTCAAATATCTTCTATGAATTACTTGATAATGTATAATTGAATGCTTATGTTAAAAACATTTTATATTGATGATGCACTAAATTAAATTAAATTTAATAATATTAAGAAAATAAAACATTTATTGATTAGGGAGAACTATGAAGTGGCATATTTAATAGTTAGATATAGATATTAAATGAAACTCTAAGGGCAATCTTGAAATCAAAGGTTAGATCAAAGTTGTTAAAGCTCTATTCTGGTGGAATTGGTTTGTATAATTACATCATGATTGTTTTCTTTTCCCTTTGCTTGAATTATCTTGATATTCATTAAATTTTGACTAATTTTGTTCAAGTCAAATCAATCTATTATCATAGAAAACTCTTATCAAAGTATTAGCTTTTTTTTTATTTACAATATTTAAATAAAAAATCTTAATAAATCGCATAAACAAATCAAAGTGTTGATTATGATTATATGAAGGCCAACACATGTGTTGATAGTTTGGCAAACTTTAGCATTGATTAATTGAGTAGGATTAAGGCTTGATTTTGTATTGTTGTGGCTTTTTAAAAGTTACTAAGCTCTCTTAATTTTTTAAAAGCTACTCTAAAAAAGTCATAGTAGTATCGTTTGATAAAATAATATAAAAATTACTCTCAATAAGTAAAAGTCACAAAAATAGTGTTTGATAAAATTGCTCATAATATCTAAAATGACTATAATGGTTATAAATACTAAAGAGAATAATTTCTATTTTTAATGTCATTAAATAGAGTAAGGTTATATTAGTCTTTTAAATTTTGAAGAGTACAAACTAGCTTCGAAAAGCATCCCATGAGGGCTCCCGAGAGCACCCCCTGACTCTCAAAAGTCAGCAGCAAAAAGCACCCCAACTTTTTTATTTACAAAACAAAAAAAAATTGACTTATATTTTTTATAAGGCAAAGCAAGGCCTAAGACCTAGCTCCTTTCCTTTACCCCAAATGAAGAGAGAGAGAGAGAGAGAGAGAGAAGAAAAGCGAGCATAATTAAGGGATGAATCATTTATTCTTTTTTCTTCCTTGATTAGGATTTTTTTATCTTAATAAAATCATTGGTATCCTTAATTAGAGTATTTTAATAGACATTATTATAACTTTACAAGATTAAAAAGAATTAATTTTGAGATATTATTGGATGGATACTAGTTTAAAAATTTATATTTAGGTACACTTATAATAAAATAGGTTCCATTACCTTTTTTTATGACATAGGTCTCATTAACTTTATCATAAGTATGCTAAATATAAGTTATTGAACTTGTGTCTATCCAAAAAAATTTCTTTAATTTTTGTAGTGCCGATTATTCTACTAGTGTATGAATAATAAATACAAAATATATATAACTGACATAGCCAATGGGACACATAAATTTAATGATCATTGAAACTTGCATTTACAGGACACACGCCTGCGTATTTGATTTTCTACCAGCCTTCTAGAATTTGGGTATCTTACTACAAAATACAAGAAAAAAGTTTTTTCATGATATATTTGGTTGAGAGATAAAAATAGAGAAATTTTTTATGGAAGAATTTTATATGCAAATTTATATATGAAATTTATCTATAATTTTTTTTAAATTTTTACTTCTTTATCAAACATACCTTTAAAATAAATTTTTCTTTGAAATAGGAAAATAAAAAATTATTATTTTTAGATTATTTGATGAGATTTATATATTATATATTTTATTAATTTAATAATAAATAATTTCCTGCTTTTCCACTTAAAAAAAATCTCACTTTAAAAAATCCTACAATATATATTATTGTTGTTGTTGGGATCGGAATATTAATTAATTAGGCTGCCGAAAATTAATAAAGAATGGTATGTAACAATGAAAAGTTGATTTTGTCCTTTGGCCGTGTCTGAATCTTGTTTTAGCCTGTTTGGTTCTCCGTTTGCAGTGGCCAGAAGGCCTTCTAGGAGAAGGAAAATGATTTTATACAGTAAATGGTAGTGTTTGGTTTAACTTTTTTAAAGCGCCTTTCAAGCCTTTTGGAAAAATATCTTTGCAAGTTCTTTTCATTCTAGAAAAAGACCTTTTGAAAAGGAATCTTACTATTACTCTCACATCAACAACCAAAAGTAATTTTATATTATCCTATCCAAACAAAACTCATTCTTCTAAAAGGCCTTTTGACATATTCAAACCAAACAAAAATTATTCTTTTAAAAGTACTTCTTCTAAAAGACCTTCTTTTAAAAGATCTTCTTTTAAAAGATCTTCTCCCAAAAATTTAACCAAACGGACCCTTTATCTCCGTCATCATCAATAACTTGGTCAATATGAATCATTCACCTAGAATTTGAGGGAGTATTTTTTTTTTCCGATATAATCACCAATATCTGAACTTTTTTCTTAAAATATTGATTAATTCAACTTGATTTGATTGAGATTTTTGAAGGGGATAAGAGTCCTTTAACAATAATTTCATTCACAGATTTAAATTTAAAATTTCTGATTAAGAAATTAAGACTTACTACCTTAATTGATCCACATTGATTGAGGATGTATATTTATATGTGGCTAAGTTCAATGTCCTTATTATTTTTCATTATTGTTAATATTTTTAAAGAAAATTTCCAGAAAAATTTTTTTAAAAATAATCTTACAATGACATGTCATAACTTTCAAAAAGAATTTAAAGCTTGAACATTAATGATTAATAACCAGGAAAAGAAAACTAACATTGTGAGAATTGTTAAATGACATGAAATTTTGTATTTTAAAAAACTAGTAATCCCAAAATGCTAAAATCATCAATTCTTGGATGCATAGATCAAGTTTTGTTTGACAATATTGCTGCAGCGTCATAGCAGGTTCACGATTCTGCTTTCTGATTTATCCTACATCATCATCATGAGGCGGTTTCATTTATGTATCTTTGTTAAAAATTTAAGCTTTTTAAAAAGATTTAATTTTGATATATTGTTAATATAAATTTTTTTTTATATAAATATCTAATTACATATTATTATATCAACAAAAGTATTTGATTCAACCATCCATTATCTTAAGGGTATGTTTGTAAATTTTATGTCAGAGAAAAAAGAAAACAAATGAAGCAAATTGTTTAAGAAAGTGGCTATTACCCCTTTTTATTATCTATTGCTACTTCTATTCAATTAATTTTTGTTTAATTTTTTCAAAATGTCATTTTTTCTCTTTCCTATTAAATTAATAATTATGTTGTTACTTCTAGTTTTATTCAAAATCAGCATTATTAATATTTCTTTTAATGATCTTCTTTTAATATTTTATTATTGGCATTTTTGTGATATTTTATTTGGAAAAAAAACATTTTATTTTTGGCTATTCTTAATAAAAAAATTAAATTTAAGAAAAAAGTATAATTTTCTCACAGATTGATTCTCTTAATATTAAAGATAGCTTATAAGTTGAATTAAATTTTTTTACTTCACATGACTTTCAAGTATTTTTATGCTTTTTAATTTTAATATTCTATAAATATGATATGAAATGAAACTAATATACGTAAATTATTGTTAACAAAATAAATATTTTGAATTAGATAATATAATTATTTATAATAATTTTAAAGTTTAATTAATACTCACTGGTAGTGTAAAAAAATTATACTATGATTCAATAATATTTATCACATTATTTTGAGTTTAATATCTGATATATTGTCGAAAAACCTAAATGATGTGATAATGCACAATCAAATGTTAGTATAAAATTTTGACTCTAATAGTATATAATAATTAAATAAATAACTAACTTTAATGTAGTAAATTACCTTAATTTCTAAGAATAAAAATGAAAAAAAATTAAAAATTATAATAAAAATTAAGAGATTGATATGGCAAATGCTAGTAAAATATGTTCATTTAATATTACATTAAATTATATAAACACTAGATGGTAAAATATTGGTATGTATGTATGTTATATATTACAATTTATTTATTTGCTCAACCTTGTAATTATCTTTTAGCTATCATACGTACTACTATATTATTTAGATAATTATCATATACTAAAATTTTTTAAAATAATTTGATATTTATATTTAAATAATTATATTAATAAATTAATTATAAATACGTATAATATTTGGTGGTCACATAAAAATAGAAAATGAAATTAATATTAAACATTTTAAAAATTAAATTAGTTATCAATTAAGACAATAACAATAAATTATACAAAATTATTATGAAATTTTTTTCACAAAATAATAAATTACACAACCACAAATAATGAAATATTAAAAGAAGATTTCTCAAAGATATTAGTAATAATGAATTAAAAATAATGTTAAAGTAACAATAAATTATTAATTTAATTATTAAAAGAATTTAAAAATTAAATAAAAACTAATTAAATAAACAATAACAAGTGGCAATCGCACTCCTTTGTTCAATTCTCATTGCTCTGTTTGAATGGTCCCCAAAGCCGAAGTCTTCATCATGTAGCAGAAAGCAACAATCATTTGATTAGAACGCATCGAGAATCAAGCCTCATCAAGTATGGGGACTGTTATCCAGAGTTTTGCATATTCTATATCGTTATATGGTTCTTTGTTCTTGTATTAAAACTTAGTCGGAAAACAGAAATTCCCGTGATGTTCTTGCCAAAAGCAGCAAAATGGGCATAGCTCTGCGAGTTATGGTATTTTATTCGTTAAATTTTAACATTTATGTTTGGTTTGGGTTAAAAATAGTGGACAAATTTTCATGTATTTCATTCAATGAGATCCATGAAAATTTACCCATTTTTTACCCCAAAATCAAATATAACTTAAATATAATTCATCTTTCATATAAATATGTATAATATATAAGATTAATTTTGATATATTGACAGTGTAAAAAAATTTTATATTATTATCCAATTAAATACTGTTATTTATAAGATTTTTAAGATAGTGGATGGTTGAGTTAAATATTTTTGTTGATATGGTAATACATAATTAGATATCTATGTAAAATTTTTTTATATTAATAGTATATATAAATTAAATCCATAATATATTTATTTTATGAGACTAATTTTGATGCACTATTCTTAGTATAGAAGAGTTTTACATTATTATTTAATCACATATTTTTATTTATAAGATTTTTAAGGTATGAATACTTAAGCTATATATTTTTGTTGATATGACAATATATGATTGGATATCTGTATAAAATTTTTTTATACAAATAATACATCAAAATTAAATTCCTATTTTATTTCTATATATATGTATTTTGATATTTATCTCCATACATAAATAGTATATCTACATAATATCTAAACACTACAGATTCAAAAAATATTTATCTATACTTGCATATCAGAAAAAGATATTACAATAACGCAACATTAACCTAGTTAATTTTCTTTTTACCCCTTCAATTTTTCAACCCTTTTTAATTTTGGTCCGTAATTGTTAGTACAGGTGCAATATTGTGATTTTACAGAACTCTGCAACTGCATCATGACAATAATTACGGTTACATTAGCAGCATTTTGTCTCAATTTCTAGAACGTAACTGTAATCGTAATTATAATGCAATTTGAAGCTACGTTATTGTTACCAATTTTTGCCGAAGTGGAAGAGAAATCAATCAGGACCTTGTGGATACTTAGCTTAAGTGTCTTTCTGTTATCGGTAGAAAAACAATTCCTTTTTCGCACGCTGCTGTGCACTCTTCTTAAATCATTAGCAGAGCTAATCAAAGAATCCCTCTTCACTTTTTCTTTGCTTTCGCCAAACAATGTACGAAACAGAACCACTAATTAAATTAGCAGCAACAAACTTTATTCATGCAAATGGGGAACATACGTGCCCCCAAGAAATGCTTTCTCGAGCTTTATTCCACAGGATTCTTTAATGATCATTGTTTTTTCTTTGACCAGTCCTACTTTTTTAACAAATGCAATATATAAATTGTTAAAATCAAGTTCACCAAATTCAACCACATGAAGCACTTAACCTGCCAAATTGATAAATGATATTGTGGCATGAGGGATCATGGGTTAGTGACTAACATAATAGTACTAAATTGTCTTAACTAATCTTGATTTAAGTTTTTCATTTGGGGATAAACCTTTTGTCCTATTATGATGTGAACTTAAAAAATATTTGGAATCATGACCATAACGTGCACAACTATATTGTAGATGGTCAGAAGCAAATATTCTTATACTTGCTTGTGTTTATATCGCTAAAGAAGTGGTGCCTAATTTGCCTATTTTAAATTGCACGCCTCAGAGTTTTAAAGTTTTCTGTTTATATGATCATTATTATGCTTAATATAGCTTAAGGAAGAGACATTAAGGGGACAAGAATCCTGCTATTCAAATCTGAAGGAATTGGACTCAATATGCTATTGATATGAATGGTTTCTGCCTTTCTGGTAATGACAGTTTCAGACAATTTTTCTGTGTTTTGGTTTGGGGGACCCCCGGGGGGGCTAGGCTACTATTTAGTTGCATGCAGATTCAAGTCAAAAACTCCTCAGTAGTCACACTCTGACGGTGAGAAAATATATATGCACTATAACCATAAGGATATGGCCAACGATTTTCTGGAACTTTATGTTCAGCGGGGTACAAGCTTTTGTAGGATGCATTTTTTTTGGTGGACAGCATTTTTTTTTCGGAGGATGCATTTGAAAGTTTGTAGTTTGAAAAGAGTAAGTTATTTCATGTTAACCTGATTTATAATTTCATACCACTTTCTAAACACAAATCAGGCTCCATTTTCGGAGAGTAGATAAACTGACAAAAGTATAGAGTGAAAAGAAATTTTCTTTCTGCGCTGTACTCAGAACTCTCCATCAATCATTAGCTCTGCTAATTAGAGAACGCACTTCACTTTTTCTTGCCTTTTCCCGAATCGTGTCTGAAACATAACCACTAATAAAGTCTCCAGCAACAAACTTTGTTCATGAAATGGGGAACACACTCCCTAGAAATATTTTCTCGGGCTCAATTCCACTGGATTCTATGATAAACTTTGCTTGGGTTTTTGTTGCACAGCTGTATTGACCAGTCAAATTTTTAATAGATTGCATGAAACTGTAACATTGGAAGCGAAATATATTAGGCACAGGCACCACATGAAGCACTATCAGACAGGAAAATTGAAGAGGAGATAAGGCCGCACCTGGGGTCATGTGGGTGGTGAGTAATTTAGTAAAACTAACCTGTCTTAATTAAGCATGATTAAATTTTGTATTTGAGGATAACCATTTTTCGTGTCTTGATCATCCATTTCAAAGAATTTAAAAAAATTTTGGAATCATAATTATATAACATGCACAACCAAGCTGTTGAGCTTACAGGATAAAAACATTGTAAATGTAAAAGGCAAAAAGGCAACAATACTCTTTTACCAACCTGTGTTGTAATTGTATATTTACACCTTAGCACTTGCCACTTGTTGGATGGGATACTTATTGTATTTTTTTTTTTAATTTTTAAATTATATTTTATATATTAAGAAAAATTGCTTTAGGGGGTGAGGGCAAGAATACAAGGTTGGGGTACGCACAAAGTGACCGTTAGTTTTACAAAAGTGAACCCCATTTAGCGAGACTCTCTTCGTTTTTTCATGTTCAATTCGTTTTCGTTCATTATCTTCAAAAGCTGTTGTACAATTAATATGACCTAAAGTGTGGACGTTAAAGAGAGGAAACATTCTATCCGAAAAGTTTTTCCTCTTATTAACAAAGAAAATCTTTATACTACTTAATCAACAATAGTTGGAAGTTATTGTATTGAACTTGTAGCATATATATCTATACGTGAGGTTTGTGGTTAAGTGGCTATCAGATCCCATCATCCACTAATTGATTATAATGATGATTACATTAGATTTTGTGTCACCTTGTTTGAACGCTCCAACAATATTGAAATCCATGTATCGATCCCTATTTAGTTAATAAACCTTACACACAACCAAACCAAAATAGCTGAAATATTAAATAAAACTCTCTTCGGGTTTGTTTGCTTTCAGCTAACAAGTCAAACTCATGAGTCATAAAGTGCACGCAACTGTAAACGTAAAAACGTTTCAAATAAGGCTCATATGTATGAAAGTTATGAACCATGCATGTGAGGTGCTTAATTGAAAAAACAGAAAGTGGCTTCAAGGGTCATGTGGTGGTTACCTGATTTTCTTAACAAATTTGGATTAGTTTTATAATTTATTAAAACATTTTTTTCTATGATGTGCCATGTGTTAAAGAATATAAGAAAATTCAAGCTTGGCATCAGATATATAACTTCCAAACCAAAGATGATGTGATACTAAAACATTGGAAAAATAGTTATTCATTCTATCATACCACCTATAGTCATTGCTAATTAGGTCTTTTTTTTTTTTTAATAAAAATTCTTTATATTAAATTGGGTACCATATAAGTGAAATGATCAATGGGTAAAGGAGGTTAGGGTCATAATGGATGTGAGTCCTTTGAATATCTAAACCTATATAAAAATTTTGTTTCTGGTTCTAAAAATGTGCAATACAGTCACTATCAGTGTAAAAGAATTTTATACTGATATTTAATTATATACTGTCATATAGGCAAAAATAATTTCCTTTTGAGATAGTAGGTATGAGAATCAACCACTTTTTCCTATATGACAGCACGATGCATATAAATTAATCTCTATGAAATAAATAACATCTAAATTGGAATTATAGGAGCTTATATGATGCAAAGTGATATCCGGGTCTCGTCTAATTTTTGGTCTAATAATTGAGTATGATTTGATTGAAGATTTTATGTCCTTTTTGTTTCACGATAACAAGCCTAATTGTTTGGTCTGAAAAATCAGCTTAAAAGTTGGCGAAATTGCAAGCAGCAATCTCCTTGGAATTGAGTGTAGAAGCTACTTTGGGCAACATTACACTTTGTTGATTTCTTGCTTATGTTGCCTATCTTGTCCTTAACGATAACACCGGTCTATTTTGCTTCGACATTTATGAGACATAAATATCTTAATTCAATGAACTTAGACCAATAATTCTTGAAGGCAGGAAAATTTGCTCTGCTTCAAAGGTTTCGCAATGTCATTTTCTGCATATACATCCACCGAACTAGACCGTTACTGCATTTCTATTCAAAGTATCAGCTTTAGTGCCCACATAATTCCCTTGCTGCACATGTGAATATACCCCATTACCCCTCCCTCGACCTTCCAATGGACACTGAAGTTGAAGTAAGGGAACATTTCTCATGTTATCAGGTACTGTTGCTTGTTTTCCACATGGTTCATTCTACATAGTACATACTGTGAACCGCAACTTGAAAAATACAAAAGATACTATAGTCAGTAGTGACCATTAAACATGGTAGGGTCATGAAATACAGTGCAATGCAAAGAGCATTGACACTTTGGCATGTCGTAACTAATCTGCTGGCTTGATCAATGACATTCATCCTCAAAATTCATAATGAATGCAGCAACACAACGATGCTAATTAAGAAAGTCCAAGAGCTTGATTTAAGCTATGTGACTTAACTAGTGCACTTGTCTACTTTGATGTCTCATTCTTAAAAAACCAGCTATCCATTAACATGTGCAAATATGATTCTATTACAAATTTACAATCAAACTTTAGAGACTCTACCCGGCACTACTTTACTGCTATCTAGGAATTTGTTGGCTGAAACATACGACATTAGCAGTCAAGTAACGTTGACTTTTGGCTTGAACTCAGCTGCCTATTATATTATTAGTGCAAGGTTTGTCTAGCCCATAGGTTTGAATTTTGAAGAAAATTATTCGAACTATATTGGAATGATTTACGAAGCAGCTTCAAGATCAAGTAATGAAACAAATAAGGGCTGAATGCTGACCTTTAAATCGTTGAAATCGTAATCTGCCTCAGCTTTTGACCCATAGGATACCAAATTCTCCAACATAGATCTGTAGCACATTGTCCTCTATATATGGAGTCATATCCATGTTAGCTATGATCAGTATAGTTAAACACAATTAGACAAACAGAAAAAGTAAACTTTCAATAATCAGGATCTACTGTTATGTTCTTGATTGCCTTCTGGACGTTCCAAACTTGCAGAACCATTTCCTTTAATGCAGGACATTTCTGCATATCAATAGAATTTTATGCCACTTTCCTTTTATAGTATGTGAACATCTCTTTACTGTTAGTGAAGTTAAAGAAGAAAGATTAGAGACAGTTTATCCTTTGCGCTACAGAATTGAATTTAACAATCTTGGGACCATGCATGTAATTAAGAAGGGTTGGAGTTACCTGACATGCAGAAATCTTTTGTTAATGAAATGGGGAACAAGGACTCTTCCACTAAATTCGATGGTAGTCTTTGTTAGGGTTTGTTTGTTTTTTTTTTTTTTTAAATTAGATGAC
Source organism: Pterocarpus macrocarpus (assembly GCA_031439585.1). Taxonomy (NCBI): domain Eukaryota; kingdom Viridiplantae; phylum Streptophyta; class Magnoliopsida; order Fabales; family Fabaceae; genus Pterocarpus; species Pterocarpus macrocarpus. The sequence continues at coordinate 34,907,900 of CM062518.1, read as the reverse complement.
GTGACTAGTCAAACTCATAAAATGAATGCAACTGCAAGTGCAACAAAATGTTTCATATTAGGCCCATGTTTCCACATGAAAAAAAGAAATGGTCCTTCTGAAAATTGATAATTCGAGAGGCATCTCATCTGGAACCATGTGATGGGTAGTTGATTTGTCTTATATAAGCTTACATAATTTATGTAATTTATTAATACATTTCAATCTGTCCTACTATCTTATTAAACATGAATAAGAATTGCATACAATTTTGGTACGATTGTTCTTTATTCACTCGGTTTTGCTCTAGTATCCGTTCATTGTGAACAAAAGCTGACTAAGATAATAAACAGAAAAGCGGTGGTTAAGGCATTGATTACTCTAAGAAATTTATAATTAAAAAAAAAATCCTCTTGAGCCCCATGCATTTAGTCCTGCTGAACAATAAGAAAGGATGTTGAGGAGACAAGAAGTGCGGCCAAACTAACTTTAGGTATGTGATCACTGATTCTAATCTATATTCATGATCTAATGATTGATTGTTATGAAGATGATTGGAGAAGATTGTGTGAGCCTTTTATTTGATTCTCCACAAAGATCATGGTATTGGTAACAGTACAAATCCCTCTAATCATACACCATCAATCTAATACCAAAAAAAAATTAAAAAAAAATAAAAAGAACCGTGCAGTGATTTTTAAGCCCGGTTCAGAATTTGTTAACTTGATACTATGTTTCAATAATGCCAGTGGGCTAGGAGACATCAATTATCATCTAGCCCTATTGTGTAACTATAGCAACAAATGGCCCTGGAGTTAAGAATGCATGCTTGCTTGTTTTGGCGACAAAGTCCTTGTTGCAACAAGAACATGTTGAGTTCTCTATAGTCCATTGACGTTAACAAGCAAGTATACTTCAATACAATGAATTTAGACAAATAGTTATATTTCCAGCAAAGCAGAGGAAACAAGGAGAAAATCCAGTATGTCAATGTTCACAAATGGGGCAGGCCATTTTCATTGGTACGATTCTGCTAACATGTACAGAGACATTCATCCCTCAAACTGGTGATGAATGTAACTGAATAACAATGTTAAGAAAACGAGAGGCTCAATTATGCATCAAATGGTGATTTTAGTAGCATTCAAAAACGGGTTTTACACATCACCATGTAAAGTTGTATGATAGAGAAAGAAAATGTAAATATTAGCTTGTGTTTCCCTTTTTTTTAATTAAGCCTCCACCATCTTTTTGTTGTATCAGGCAATAAATATGCAGAACCAAATGATTATATTCTTATCAATTTTACCTTATCCGTCTGTTTGTTATGCCAAATATCACATGTCTCCATGTGAACAGCGGAACAAGTTTTTTCAAATAAGACCACAGATCAAGGACCCTAATAAAATGTGAGAAAATGTCAGAACTTATTTTTGGGTAGAGTAGAGATCATTGATTTGAATGTCAGAAAAATGTTTGACTATCAAACTGGGAATTCTTGTACAATTTTATCGATATGTAAGTAACGAATACAGAAATAGTCAAATTGAGCAAGGAGGGCTACATGTTCATGTGCTGCCATGTGTATGATTATGCACATATGCTTAATCAGCTCATGTCTGACACAGAACAGGCAGCAAACTAATTGTATATGCTACTTGCTTTGAACTAATTTAACAAATTCTCATTCACAACACATTTTCTAATTGCTCTCTTCTTGTTGCATTAAACAAAGCATGAAATTTTGGAATTTTTTACGGCCTATTTTCCCTCACCGAAGCATTAATATTAATAAGCTTGCAATTGTTTATGTACGAAATATAAACTAACCTACAGAAGGAGAAGGGGAGGCACGCGCCTTTACTTCAGGCATGTTTCTGATACTAGCCACTATCGTTATCCTATCTTTAAAGTAAGAAATTTTATGGTGTAGCAGTATCATTTTATTGCGTTAATGCTATATAAATGTAACATACTTTACTTCATAAACCTTAATTTTAATAAGAAAAACCAAATATGCAATTTGAATATTTACATTATTAAAAGATAAAATTTGTCATCTTATTTGCATCTAGAAACTACATTCACGTACGCAGCAAAAATCAAAGAAGAAAGAATCAAGCATGCCTAATTTACAAGTAAATTTCTCTTTACACAAGATATAAAAATTTGTTTGCTATATTTAAATGTAGTCACGCAATTCGGAACTTGTAGCAGATATCTCCGTGATATGTGCTTCCATTGGATTCTGTGGATGCTACAAACTAGTGTTGAAGTGATGATTTTATATAAGCTGCTTGATATGTGTTTCCATTGGATTCCGTGGTGCCTTTGTTCCAACTTAAAGTATGTTTATACTAGTCAGACTTGGAGCAATTAGGCTCAGAGAAAAAAATTTAGGATTTGCAAGTAGTTGTAAAGTGAGAAAATGAGGGACTATTTACTATTAAATCATCTTGGTGAGATCCATATATAATAGAAGTTATTAATCCAAAAGTAAATAATTCCTCACTTTTTCACTTTCTAAACACTCTCACTTTATAGGATCATTTTCCAAAAAATTATATGTATTCAGTTTATGAAATACATCTCAAGTTGGCATCTATTCATGAAGATTGTCTTCCTTGTTCCCTCAACATTCAGTTAGTAACAATTTCAATTTTCTTTTTCCTGCTAGCGTCCTGTCCTCTACGAATGAAACACAGGCTCCCCCATCTGAGTTGCAACCATTGCTTTCCGTTATCTTAACGTTGGAGAGAGGGAAATCATCGTAAAATGAGTGATTAATGCTATCCCCTGAATTGTATAGGGAAATTTGGTTGAATTTCATGATCTAGCGATGGATTAGATATTTGAAGAGCAACCTTCCTGTTATTAACAAATAAAGGTTGGGTGTAATGATAAATGAGCTTTACTATCAGGAAAAGAATCAAAGTTAAAACTCTAAAGAAGTCAATTATTGGAAGGATATTTTAGTTATAACAGTGTTCGAGAGTTTAATTATACCAATGAGACAATGTTCGTATAGATACCCTAAAGTTCTTTTAAAAAAAAAGCTAATATTATTAGAAATAATGTTAATAACATTTTCACTTTTCATATTATTGTGAATCCTCTTTAAGCCCTTTTTTTCATTAAGTCCTATTGTTATGTTTAGTATTGGAATTTTTTTTTGTCATATCCCAGGGGGGGTTGGGAGGGACAACTTGGGGTCCCTGACCCCCAGAGGTCTAACCTTGTTTCTCCCAGATACAATTTGTGAGGCAAAGATCCTCACCACTTGAGCGTCGCCTTACCTGTAGCATCGGAATTTTATCCTTTTAATTTTTCTTAGGCTCTATTAGTGAGGGCTTAGTCTCTAAACAAGCCCAAACAGTAGGCCTGGGACAAGGTTGAGAATTGAGTCATAGGTCTTGCACAGTTAAATATGGAACTCAGCCCAATCTAAGGTTGGCCCCAAAAAATAATTCCTCTTTCTGAAGTGAAATGAACCAAAAAAAGTTGACCCAAAAAAAATAAAAACTCAGCCCGGAAAATTACTTAATTCACTTACATGGGCCTTTGATCCATCGATTTTTTAAATGTATTGTTGACCAACAAGTCAGAGCAAAAAAAAAAATATTAGACCCAAAAGCAGAAAAGACTTTAATATTAAAATCTCAACGATTTTAATTTTACCACATTAGTATTCTTTTTGCTTTTTCGAGAAAATATACCTGACCTAAGTTTAGGTAAATTATGCAAATGTGCATCGTGCAGTATACCTATGCGAACTGCACCAATGTAAATGGCGTGGCCAACACAGAATGTGGTAGTTAATGTGCCGGAATCTACCTAGTTTACATCCTTAACACGAGTTTATAATTTTTACAGCCCATTGAATTTGAACTATAGAATAGCTTTCACTCAAACTAATTGTTTTTGAAAAGAAAATATATATTGTTGGTTGGTGTATGAAAGGCTTTTTTTTTTTTAAATAATTTCGTACACTGAAAATTGCATTTTTTAGTGTGTATATATATATATATATATATATATAATGGTTATTTGATTTCATGTTATTTCAAAAGCTTTGAAAAATAATTGAATATCTCTTTACCAACCCATAAACTTTTAATTATTTTTTATTTTTATAATTTAATTGTTTTATAATCCTAGCAAAATTCTTTATCTTATAATTGGTTATGAGTTAACATATCTAAACATAAATTATTTGTCATATATAATTTTTTAAAAAAAATAATTATACATATAATTAATTTTTAACATACGGCTAATTCAAATGCACACTTGACGATATATTGGTAACGTATTTTGAAAAGTGGAAATTTGTAATATTTTAATTAAAAATAACGTATTGTGTTAATCCATGTCAATTCATTTTAGTTTGTTAATTGTATATATTATATATTTATATTTTAAAAATTGAAAAAGTATTTTGGAATAACTATACACAAGGAACAACTTGCACCTTCAAAGAATGGAATCAATACTGTCTCCACAATTTTTACCAGAAACCTCCAATTTACTATTGTTAGTTCCATCAATAATTGTGAACATGTCCCGTGAAAATAAATAAATAAATAATTGTGAACATGTTGGCGACATATCATTTTAATATATGATTACATAAAATCTTTTTTAATTGCACTTTATGAAGGTATAGTTAAGGTTCATTACAAACATTTTAAGCAGTTAGAATTTTTTGGTGAACTCTAAACTGTTTGTGTACATACAATTAAGCATCTTTTTCCTTTTCCTGAAAAAAAAAAAAAAAAAAAGAGTCTGTTATACTTTTTCCTTGACCTCTTCACATGCCTGTTCTTCGGTCTTATTCAACAGTTAAAGAAGCCTCTGAGCTCTTTAATCCCCGGGCCCTCCTCCTCTCTCCTTAATCTGGGGTTGAATGGTTAATGGTTCATCTTTGCCACCATCGTTGAGTCAACTACTTCTTGAGATTGGGTAAGTTTCTTAATTAGTTCTTCTTGTGATTACACTCGGTTGACAAAATTCATAAGAAGTGCCAAAAAGTAAGAACTTCCGTGGTGGCCCCTTTGAAAAGAAGAAAAAAACAATGCAAATGATTCTTTTGGTGTTAATAATGCCTTCTATTTTTGCCACCTGAGAAAGATGAAAGAAGAACTGCTAGTTGTTCTGTGTGTTTTTAAGCTGTAAAAAAACTTGCAAAAGCCAGAGGAAATCTCTTGGTTTTTTGGCCAATTCACTTTGTCAGCACACTTTTTAGTTTTTTCTTACATTGTTGATTGTTCCCTTCTGAAATCGGCCCCACTTGTGATTTCACGTCCAAGATCTATGTATATACACAGATATACGAAGCACTAAGGAACCGCAGCTGACAAACTAATAAGACATTTTCTTGGATTCAAATCGCAGTGCAATTTACTGTCACATGAGAAGTAGTCATATCAAATTCTATATCACACGCATCAATCACAAGTTAGCAACAAAATGGCCATGACTTAATTATGAATGCAAATGAATACAAGAAGAAACTACAATCACACATTGCATGGCATATATGATCATCACCATCTATATATACTTAATGCATGTGATCCGCAGTCACATTCTTACTATATATATCCATTCACTACCACAGCCTCTACCGGTTCTTCTGGTTGACACTAATAAATTCTACGCTTCAATGGAGAGGAAGAGCGATTTTCCTTGCACTCAATTAATTGCTCCTTGAACTTGTGGACACACAGAGAAAGAGAGAGGGAAATGCATGCATAGGGTGGGGGTGGGGGGTGTCCTTTACCTTAAGGGTAAGAGCCCCACACAAGGACGAGGCACAGTTGGTGTCAAACTCAGCTAGTAGTACTAGTACCACACAACTCAGATTCCCCCCAACAAGCAATTAAAATCCAACCCTTTTCACCCTCTCTCGATGGGATCGATTTGATTTGTTTTGGCATGAACACGACTACCTAAAAATTCTTCATTATATAATTCACATTGATGTAGCAGCCAGCTGCCAGAGCTAGCCCAGAGAGGCTATACCTACTTTCGCCTTGGCCCATTCTTGCAAACCAAAAATTGTTACAAACACGTAAATCAAATCACCTGCTATGGCTACGAATACTTATTAGATGTGGATAAATGGGTGTACCCTCATAACCTTGGATCATGTTTTAAACAAACACAGTCAAGATATATAAGATATATATACCTTCGTCGAACCACAAAGTGCTATTATATCATTTTGGAACTTTGTTTTGTTATGGGTAGCCAGCTAATTGGTAACATGTAATTACAAATTTTGCTGCCATATATTATATTAGAGACTAATTTTGATACTTACATAAAAGTAAAATACTACTAATTAAGTAATCAAGCCTTATTGGTCATAAAAACTTAATAATAACACCGGTTACACCCCTCGAATAGCTTTGTTTACATAGTTATAGCAAAGTTAGCACTTTGTGTGTGTTTCTTCTGCTGCTGTCTGCAGTTGGTTAGTTACCGTAATCTCTTAGCATTAATTCGTTCATTGGGGTGATCCCGTGATGCATACTATATACTATTTCATACAAGAGCAACCTTAATTAATGTTCTATTGTCAGTCTCGTGTTCTATATATACATATATACATACATGTATGGCGTGTTTTCAATGAAGTTAGAGATGGCGTGTACAAGTACACATACAAGCAAATGAGTAGCTCAAAGAAGGGTATACGATGAGTAGGGGCCGGACATTGGAGTTTTCCACTTGGAGTAAGCTACAGATGCAATGCAACTTAGACATCTCTGCTTGTAGTTGGCCTGTTTCAGCGAAATTTCTGGGTTACGTTTGATATATCATTTCACATATATAGTTGTCTAGCCTGAACCCTATGTAGCCAATGAACTAGACTAGGATCACTCACTAGTTCTTCTAAAAGACAACGGTAATATGTTACATATCAAAAACAAAATTACAAAAGTGATAGAATTCACTACACTGTTTTTTTCCACAAATTTTCATATTTCGTCCGACAGTTATGTACAAAATATATATATATTTCCCCCTCTCTATATATTTTATTTAATCCAAAGGTTATGAAATATATTATGTATAACTCCACCGCGCTAAAATATATATTTTATTTTATCTGTTCCCTGCATCCTTCATCAAAATTATAGCTTTCTATTTTTTTTCCCCCAACTTATCTCTGCAAAAAATTTTACCTCGGACCCCGAACAGAACTCTTCTAGCTCTGCCCCGTCAGCACCTATCTTTTTTCATTGATATTAGTATATAAAGTAAATTGTCAAATATTTATTTATTACTAATCATATTCAATAAACGGTTAAACGTATATTGTAAAACCAACAAATAATAGATATTTTACAACTCGCCTTGAGTATAGTACTCATCACTCATGAGTACCAACAACTTCCTTACAAGATTCTTTCATTCACGTATACGCATGATTATTATTTGTAGCGGAGAATCTACGATCAACTTTGAGTCATCAAAGGTGTCTTATACGGAAAAATAAAATAAAATAAAATAAAATCTTAAACTATGTAGAGAAGTTTTCATAACTGTGGTTGCCATGTAAATAAAAGCAAATTATGTCTTTATAATTGTAAGGCTGTCTGAATGTCAAATTGACATTTACAGTTCAATATTGTTTGGATCATCTGGCTAGAGTTGAATGAATCCACATTGTAGAGTCACTTTTAAAAATGGATCAGTTAACTATATATGATACCCAATTGAAAATAGAAGAAACTTAAACGATCATGGAGAGATTGCAAGGTGAGCAGCTGTGAATTGATTTACGAATGAAAAAAAAAAGAGAAGGAAGCCTTTGTAGGCTAAGAGAAGAACAATCGGCTTCTGCTGTAAAACAATGAAAATTTTCTAACAAATCAAAACTGGAGCTAGCGTGGAGTGCCTCTGTGTGTGTGTTGGGGTGTCTCAGATGAGCTTTTGGGAGACCCCTTTTGGCTTTTTACACACTGGCACTGACTCGTGGCATGTGATGATGTAGAGAAGAGGACGATCCTAGTCACGGTTGTGCTTGTTTCTATCTTATAGCAATAATTTTCAAAAGCAAAAAGCAGTTTGACATGACATGCCAGTAAAAGGTTGTTTCAAGCAATAAAAGGAACGAGAAAATTAACAAATTACAACAACATACGTGTGGGATATTAATTTCAAGATTTGATGGCAGACATACTTAGAACACATTTTACACTAGAGAAATATTTGGCACTCCTTGTTACAAATGGCCAACTATAAGTAAATCATCTGTCACTAAGCATCATTTCCTCAATAACAGTTTATCCGTTGACAAATTCTTACTTGTTTGCGTTATTAATTGGTGACTAGGAGCATTGTCACTGCTGACGCACAATCGAGGGATGTGATGATGTGCCTTATACATAACTAATAAGTCATTTGATCATATTAAGCCATGGCAAGATATAGAGATAACTTTTAAATAGTACCCAACTACCTATTTCTTGATAACTATTTGCTGTACCTATGGTATACATGTTAAATTATACCTATAGCAAAAAGTTACATGAATTACAGATCTATGTACATTAATTAGTAATTAAGCATTACCTTACTTAGTCACTACTTGCGAACTTGCTTAATTAGGACAGCGAACCAACTATTGGATTAATTACACACATCAACTTCCCTTGACAAAAATAGTGAGTCATCAATTCCAAAGAGGCCTAGGAACCTAAATTGATCTTTTCTTTCAGTCTAGGATTCTTGAAGGTGCAGCCTACAGAATACAGATACATATACGCATGTGCCTTTCTATAAATTGAAAGATCATTTATGTTAGATTAATCGTCTGCATTGCCCCTAATCAAAGCTTTTATATACAAATATGCTTTCAACCTCCTATGAGAGGAATGTAGTGCTACTGCCACCCTGCCATTAGAATCGTCTCTTGTTTTTGTTTGAAGTCAATATTTTCCAGCGGATCTTCGTTACAGCGAAAGAACAATATATTCGGTACTCGTCTTGGTTACATATAAGTAGGTTGTTGATAGAAGAGAAATCTTTTTTTATTCATTTGTTAGATATACATTATTGTGGGCCTTATTTTATCCTTTTTTTTATCTCCTCTTTTCATGTAGCTTATTTTTATATGTTTATTTAATATTCAAATAATGCGTTAAAACTTATATTATATATGTTTAAATTTATTATTTTTTATTATATAATTTGGTATGTTTTAGCTGGTAAAATTTTGTTGTTTGATGCATGTTAGACTCATAAATTTGAGCCAAACCTAACTTGTTATGAGTTGGTTGGATTGAAAAAGAATTATTAACCTAATCCAACTCAATCCATTACTTGAATAAGATTTTGTTTGGATTGCAATTTGTTGGGGGGGGGGGTGAGGGGAATATTTTTTATTGACATGAGAATCAAAATATACGATAATTAATATATTTGAGTATGTGAAGATTTTTTTAGAACTCCAGAAGATCTTTTAAAAAAAAATCTTTAAAATTATTTTTCACTTAAACAAAAAACCTTTTGATGGAATATTTTGTTATTGCTCTTATATCAACAATCAAAAGTAATATAATTTTTAGAATTGATTTACTTTTTTCTATCTAAATAAAAATTATTCTCTTAAATTTATTTTTGATATGCTCAAATCAAATATATATCAATTTTTTAAAAAATAATTTCTCTAAAAATAATTCTTCTAAAAATTAAACAAAACATACTCTAAGTAAGATGAAAGACACTTCAACCTCGATTAACACCATAATTAGGAGTCAAAGGAATTCGTGATGCCACCAAGGAATAGTTTATGCTGGCATGACATGAATCATTAACTTTTGATATTATATCATGTTCTGTAAAAGTAGGTCCGAGGAAGATGATTTAGATCACCATAACGCGCGGGAGAGTAGGATCCACTTCTCCGTGTTCAACGCTTGTCTTTCTCACTCTCTCTTCTTCTCTCCATCCATCCGTACAGAGGCAGCCACATCAATGTCACATCATCATACACCTCACTTACTTTACTGTTTCAGATTGCGATTGGTTACGAAAAATTGTGCGGCAGGAACATTCTGATCATCTGTCAATGTGACCTAAGGGCACATAACTGCAACCCCTTGGAGTTTGGACTCTTACCGTTGCCGGCAGTTTACCCTCTCAGCTGAGCTAAAAGCCCACTTACATTTTTCACACACAAACACACACAAACATATATATATATATATATATATATATATATATATACTAGTATCTATCGTACATAGGCTTTCCCTTTCAAAACCATGGTGCCTTTTATGGCACCTAGGCTTTTCTGCTGTTAAACACTGCTGTTTTACCTTGGACTTTTTAGATGGCTAGAATCAAAGTGTCATTTATACTTTGGTCGCCCATAGTTTGGTCCATTATATGGTTCATTTTTATGAACCGTTCGATTTAATTTAATGAAAATCTAATGATTGGGATAAAATAGGTGTGTACATTAATCTTAATTGAGATGAATCACAGCAAGTGTTACCCCTTCTTTGACATTCTTGTTCATGAACTTCTTAAGGAAAACCAAAATCAAAAACCTTCTTTGAGGAGGATAACCAAAATCTAACACTAATAATAATGAACAAATACAACCCACTTAATAAAAATTTAAACTTTGAACAAAATCAACTCTTTTTAAAACAAAAAGAAGACAACTGAATATTGGGTTTCAAGAAAAAACTCATCCTCTGCAACTATTGTTCGGATTGGGGTTTCTAAAAAGCTCATCCCCTGCAATTATTGTTCCGTGGTTATGCCTGTCCTTCGCCAGCAGCATAGTTCTATCACCGGATCCGACCAAAATGCCCAAAACTCACCTGCCGCACAATCTACACCATGGGATGAAGGGGCATAGAAGCGGTGGAGTCTAAGTTGGAAATCTAATTTTAATGACAGAAAGGTAGGTGAAATAGGAAACGGATTCAGTGGTGGCAGTGGAACCAGTAGAGGAGACATTGGCATCGACGGAAGGCAGCGTTGATATCCGGGAGGGGAAGGATGAAGAAGAAAAGAGATAAGGGATTGGCAGGAGGGAGCGACGGTGGTGAGGTGCTGCAGGCTCATCCACTAACATTTACATACTTTATATTATTTAGAGTCTATATATGCACCTATTTAATCTCAGCCATCAGATTTCATTAAACCATATCTATAGATTTATAAAAGTGGATTGTGTAATAGTCCAGAAGAATAGATCAAATTAGATACCACCATGTTGAAAGAGCCTCTATTATATAAGCTTTTATTAATAAGTACCTTAAAAATATTATAAAAAAAAACTATTTATTAAAAAGAGGAAGTTTTTAATATTTTTAATACATTAAATAAACAAAATATTTTAAAAGTTTTTATTTTTACTTCCTTAACAATTACCTTTAGCAAAACCCTAATATATTATACATGCATGATTATTGCGTTCAATTCTAAGTTGCTCAAGTATAAAGATGAATGGGTCATGGGTGCGACAGTTTCAGATGTTCACATTCAAACTTGAAAGTGCATGGTAAAAAAACAAATAAACAAATAAATCTTAAATTCGACAACACATGAAAAAATCATTTACCCTCGCGATTTAGAGCTTGGGCTCCCATCCTCTCTTAGTAAATATTGAAACAAAGTCATGTCAAGCGTAAATCGCTAATGATAGTGATACATATACTGTGAATACAGCTGTAATATTGTAATTCATAAGTACATGGCGGTTACAAGTGCACGTCAATCGTATTTTTTCTTTTTCAATTTTGTAATTGCCCGTAATTTCAATAAGTGTAACATAACTATCGTGGCAACTGTAACTGTAATTCAAAGCTTTGTATGCTATACATGCGTAAAAAATTTCTAATAATGCATTTGAGAGAGCTGCTATATACAACTTGATCGGTTGTCCCATTAGAATGAGAAAAGCTGGAGGGCTGTGGAACCCAGTTGAGTCTGCATAATTACTCAATACTACTTTCGGTGGGGTATGCATTATCTGGCCACACGACATTTGTGTCTTAATAAAAAAGAAAGAAAGAAAGAACTTTTCGTGACTACACGATCTCAGCACACAAGTACACAACCACAGCATGGTGTTAATATCATTCTTTCAAGCAGGAGTTCGCCAATTTAATTGTCGCTGGCAAATCTTTATCTCTTTTGTAAAAGAGGTTGAAGACTTGAGGTGTTACAATAAATGAAGTATTTCCTCCACTGCCCAGATGCTCGTACCTTTTACGTAGTTTTTTTTCTTAAAAAAAAGAAAGATTAAAGTAATAATTAGTATAGAAGTTCTCAATTATATTTAGAATACAACTTTGACAACTGATTCGTTTAAATAATACTTTTCTTTTTATTTTTTAAAAATTATAAATCAGAAACGAATTGAATTTCGAACAAAATTCTTGATATTAAATGTCATAAATAGAAATTAATTTAATTTAATTATATATAATTATTTAAATCTCAAATTTTATATAAATTTTTATTTTCTACATTAAATCAAATAAATTTAAAGGCATACCTATAATATAAGTGGTTGGCCATAACAAGAGTAAACTGCGATTTCAAACAAACTTTACATGTAATATCAAAGGTTTGAATTTGAGGCCGCTATTTTGAAGAAGTATTTAGTTAACCACAATCTCTAATTTGAAATTATATACATGAACAATTCTTAAGAAAAAAATTAATACATAAATTAGATAAATTCAAATAAAGTGATATCAACTTTTTTTAATGACTATAAATAGTGGATTTTGTACATAGCAATGTTTGGTTTGTTTAAATGATTTGTCACTTTTTTTTTATGTAAAGTTTTAAATTTGAGTTTTGTAAATAAAAAAAATTAACATTTGAGAAAACTTTATTTTCATAATAGGCCGACTTGGCCCAAAACAAGTTAGTTGTAGTCTAGTGTGTTTCAAATATTGATAATTTAGACATAAAAATAAGTAGATTTTGTTTTCATAAAAGTTCAAAGGAAGAGATTTGTCTTATTCAAGAGAAAAACACGCCATACAAGTCTCAACAAATTAATATCAAACATTTTAATCCTATAATTGATAGATTTAGAGCCTGTTTGATTTAGAGTTTGAGACTTTAAAAATATTTTTGGTAGAATAAGAATTGATTTGTGCAGTAACTCAATATGTTTGGTTTATTTTTGGTGCAATTGAAAGTACTTTTTCTGAGAGATATTTTTAAAGTTGCTTTTTATTAAGAAAAAAAATATTTTTGAGAAGGAATTTTAATATTATTTTTATATAAATAATTAAAAATAATTTTATTTTATTTTATCTAAATAAAAATTATTCTCTTAAATTTATTTTTGACATATTCAAATCAAACACAAATCAACTTTTTAAAAATAATTCCTCTAAAAATAATTTTTTCAACTAATACTTTTAAAATTAATCCTTCCAAAAGTTACACCAAATATATCCTTAATAACACTTTAATTAGCCGTGAAAGATGACCCCATGTCTATGCTTGCCGCCATAAACAGATTGCTTTTAGAAATAAAATGATTTCTGTTGTTGAACAATGATTTGACCGAATGGATAAATCCACAAGGATTCACGCATTTGGAATCTTTCACTAGCAACTAGTGCGACATTTCGTTGCGTATTCAATCAAGTACCGGGAATTTATATAAATTGATTCGCTCAAGATCTTAACTTCATTATAATATTCATATTGCTTTCGGATACCGAACCTTTATCTTGTGATTTATGTTTTAATTAATTGCCCATACGAAGGTTAAAGGCAATTCACTGTGACTTGTGACTTTTGCAGGTCAACAAGCGATATTTGATGGCCCGCGATTCCACACGGCTCCTTCCATCGGGGTTTAGAAAGTTCATGTGTATGAAAGTTCATGTGTATTTTATTAATTAAGGTAAATTATACCAACTTCTTATAAAATTAATCAATAATACACACACACACACACACACACACACACACACATATATGTATATATATATATATATATATATATATATATATATATATATATATATATATCAACTTTTTTGGAGATTTAGTTGATATTATATTTTATACCTTTATATTTTGTAGAATATAATATTGAGTATTACTGTAAATATAAACTGAATACCCTTATAAGGAATGTTAGTGTACACATGACAAATCAAAAGATATCATATATAATATCATTTAATTTAAAAAAACCAATATAATTTATAATTTTAGGCCTTTTAATGATATATTATGTATTTATAATATTTACCTATGACAAAAAATAAAGGTGTTGTTCGAACAACAGATAAGCACAAGTGTTGCAAGTTCACATATTATTAATGTTTATATGATTTTTTTCTTTGTCTAAATCACTAGTTTTTTGGCTTGAGTTGGGTCAACTTATTATGAGAGTAAAACTATTTCAATGTTAACTTTTTTTCTTTTAATAAGATTTGAATTTGAAACTTTATTTAAAGGGAATAATTTTCAAATTATTTAAATTAACCAAGCATTGGTAATGTTTATATGAATGTGAATCAATGTTATTAGTATTAGAATTTAATTTTAATGCAGAATCAAATTAAAAAGTTTTACACAAATTAATCTGTTAGTATTATTATTAGGTTGATATTGAATGACTCAATGTTATCCAGCTGTACAAAATCCAATACTTTATAAACTTTTTTTTTCTTATATACATTAATACATTATAAACCTGTTTGATATAAGGTCATTTTCACTCTCCTTTTTTTTTTCTTCAATGATTAAAAGTTTAGGGTGAAGAGGATGATGTCCCAATTCAAAGCAAGGAAAGCTTTCGAATTCAGAGAGTACTTATAAAGAAATTTACGTTTATCTCATAGACGAGACTTTATCTTACTCCACTAGGGCAACCCTTTGTGGTTCCTCTCTTCTTTTCAATCAAACTATCTTTCACTATTAATCTTATTTTCATATAATCAAATCACTTTGTTTGAGTTTTTGTGACCTTCTCATTAACCCTTTTCAATATGTGAACCGCTTAATATCTTAACACTCCTAAATACCCTCTCACAAAAGCATGGGATCCACCTATATGTGTTTCTCTCCACTTTTTCTCTCTTCACATCTCTTTCTATTTTCTTCTAGGGTCTTGGGAATCTATCACTTTCAAGTGGTAAAAAAATCTTTTCTCTTTGAATACATGCACAATCTTAAAATTTTTCTTCCAAGTTTGATTCAATGTAGCATTCTTATTTTGCAACATTTATCATTTTGTTCTTATTGATCATTTACTCAATATTCACTCATAAAGTATTATTTATCTGATAATACATATAAGTGTGGTTGGACAAACTTTTTTAAAAAATGATTTTAAAATAAAAAACAGAAGTAAAAGTAGAAACATAAATAGAAGAACAAAAAATTAAAATAAAAACTTAGTTATTTTCTGTTTCTATTTTTGTTCAGAAGCTTATTTAAACCGACTAAATAGTACTTTTTTTGGGTTTAAAAAAGCACAAACAAAACACCATATGAGTAAGATCTGAGAAATGATCATAGACTTTATATCCCTCCTAAGCATTCAAAGAAATTCAACATATAAGCGCAGTAATATAGATATGATGGTATATTTATCTACTTAATGAGCTAAACTTTGCTCAATATATCTATCTTGTAGTTACATATTACTCTTGTATTGACTTGTTGACATCCGGGCATTATTGCAGGTAAGTTCACTAAAGTTCATCAGGTGCTATTATTTTGACACTCAAATGAAGTCATTTATATACTGTTACTAATATTTATTTTTATTATTAGTTAAAAATATGCATAAAAATTTTCATCTTCATTAACTTAAGCACAAAAGTTATTTTATTCTCACGATTGTGTAACAACTAGATAAAGCAAATAGAATTATACATGTAATTAAACAAATACAGTTATAAATATAAATGGTTTCAATATTACTATATTATGTATCCTTCTAGTTCCTTCTTTATTTTTAGAGTGTTGGTATTTGAATAGTACTATTTAACACTAAATACAATAGCTCACTCATATACACTTACAATATATCTATATTAGTTTGATATATACGCGCCTCGATGCCAATATAGGTTCAAAAAGCATTTCCGTTATTTTATAATTCATTCTTGTACTTTTTAAATTTTGTTACTAAATTATAAAATAATTTAATTTTGTAATAGCTAAAGGTCATTGGGATTCGTAATACATTTTATATTTTCATTTTTATTTTAATTATAAAAATATGTTATCTTATTTTCAATTTATTTTCTGTTTTTAAAATTTTGTAAAAAAAAATAGTAAAAATATCTTTTACAAAATCTTAAAATATGTAAAAAAATAATTTTTTTTTTAAAATCAAACATACTTAAAAGTGTGTCTCTAACTTTTAAGTACTTATTATTTATTATAAATATAAAAGCACGTAAGTAGTATTATTTATGCCCTTTTTTTTTTGCTGGCATGATTATTTATGGTTGTTACTGTAACGGCGAATGTTGTTGTATTATTTTGTCGCAGGAACATGGTCGGCGAAAACTGACGATGACAGAATACGATATTACAGATGTTGAATAACTTTTTCATGGTATATCATTTTTTTATTCAGCATTTAATTATTTATTGATAATTTAAAAATATTAAAAAAAAGACTATACTAGAAATTTCCATTTTGTGAAATTGATATCTAGACACTTGGATTCTTGGTGTTTCCATCGCTTTGGCGTATGGCACATTAAAACAAGTAATCCTCTTGATGAGATTGGAAATGCATGAACTAAAACAAACCTTTGTCCCTTCTGCTCCTAAAGAGCTAGTAAAAGTCAAAAGTAATCGATTTGATTTATTTATATGCGTAGGTTTTTAGTAAAATTAAAAATAAAATACTACGATTCAATTTAATTACGCCCATAACATTTATCCAGATTCTTTTTTATAATGAAAAGAATAAAAAATATCCATTTTGGTGCTTGACTACGTAGGCACCAAACATATATTCTGGTAACCAGAAGAGATGCAAAGATAAACGAAATAAGAAAGCAGATGGCCCATGGAGCCGAAAGGTGATAACTACTTAACCGCATATCTTAATGTTTTGCTTTAGCAGCTTAGCCCACAACGTAAATTGGAAGAGTATAGCTAAGAAGACTGGCCACACACCCCATGGAGTTTTCATCCACCTTAATGTAATTAAACACACGAGAGTAAGATACAGCTAGACAAAAATTGACAGCTAGCCTAACCCAATTGGATATATATAACTAGTAAAAACAAAAGACAGTGAAACCGAACACGAACATTAATTGTGGAAGGGTGAGCCATTTGAGTCGATGAGAAGATGGTGAATTCAAAAATAAAAACATAGAGAGTGATATATATATGTTAAAATAAAAAACCATTGATCTGTCATTAAGAAGAGTCCAAAAGAGGGAAATCAAATGAAAGCAAGGGAAACCCTAGGGATGGAGGAGAGGGCAAAGGTCAGGGGGCGAGGGATGCAGCAGGCCCTGTCAATGTCCGGCCCCCACTTTGAAAACGCTTGTGGAGGACGCAAACACTTGCTCCAATCCCAAACGCCACCTCATTTGCCCCTTCACTTGGTAAGTCTTGCATTTTTCCAAATCTCAGAGCGCTGATGGTAGCTTTTATTCTGTTTCCATCTGTGGAAGAAAGACTGGGTCAGAGAGGTTTTAAGTTTTTGGTAAATTTGGTGCCTAGGATTACGATGGATAACTGTTGCGAGTATTACATCCTCTCTCTCTCTCTCTCTCTCTCTTTCAGTGTGTCTCTATCTCACTCTCTGACTGACAGATCTTAAGCACCAACCAATCTCCTTCCTCATTTATTACTTACTAGCACACACTCACACATTCGCTCTCTCTCTCTCTCTTTCTCGTCCCTAGTTGAGCTTTCTCTATATATACACCATTCAATCTTCTTCATTCTCAGTTCTCTACTTCTCTTCAATAACCCTCCTTCTGGTTCTGATTTGGTTGTAAAGTTTCTTGGTTTGCTCCCATGATTTTGGTTCTTGGCTTTCTTCTTATTCTTTTTTTTTTTTTTTTTTTTTGGGTCGAATGGCTTTCTTCTTAATTGACCTTTCAACAGCTCTTTGTTTTCCATAGACATAGTACTTGATAGCCTTCTTTTTTGTACAAAGACTTATCAGTCAATAACACTACCAAGTGGGTCTCGTTTGTTTTGTAGGCCTACGCATACACATGGGGTTGAGCGTTTGAGACCATAGAATAGTTGTCCCTGCTTTCTTTGCCCCTATGCTTTACTGATTGGATTCTTTAGATTTAGGGTTAGGGTTAGGGCTATTCTAATCTTCTCCTCCTCCTTTTCCAGTTCCTCCTTTATTTCCCGGTCCTGTTCTGTTTTTTTTTTTTTTTTTTTTTTTTTACTTTTTACACCTTCTCTTCTGAATGGAGTAGTGGTCATGATGGTTATAGAGATCTAAACTAAAGAAATCAGTCACTGTTTGCCGGTGGAGCATCATCAAGATTCACAAGCTTTAGGGGGCTTTGTTTGAGGTGGTAGCTCCAAATCAGTTAGCCCTTTGGTATGGGAATCTTGATGATGCTGCAGCAGCAATAAATGGCTAATACTACCAGGTTCTGCTTGAGGATTTCACCACACAACTGTGCTATACCAGCGTGGAGCAAAAGAGGTGAATCCCATAATTATGTTGATTTGTTTGCAAAATAGAGGTAGTTAGTTCATAACCATCCAGTTATTAAGCCACTTCTTACATCACTTGTGTTCTCTTTTTTGGTTCAATAGTAGTTGATAATCAACTTGATCATGGTTCAGGCCCTTGTGGAAATAGTTAATCAAGTGCAACTGAACCACGTTTTTGAGTCAAATATAGCATAGATAATGGTTCAGGCCCTTGTGTAAATGGTTAATCAAATGCCGCTGATCATGGTTTTGAGTCTGATATAGCATAGATAATGGTGCCTCTGTCCGGTAATATGCAGCGTAATCCTTTCTTGTGCCATTTTGAGGTTTAATATTCAGTAATGATGGAGCTGAGTGCTTTCACTACCTTTCTGGCATTTGTACTGCAAACTTCCCTCCCCCTGCAAAGCTCAGAAGGTATGTCTGTACGTTGGTGAAACTTTGTTTACTACCATAGATCACTCTATGCTTTTACTTCATGGATATATGGGGTAACAGTCTTTCTCTTTTCTCCTATTCAGTTATCTCTTTTTCTAAATTTTGATCTTCATCATTTTAATCCTGTAAAAAGCAAATATCTCTTTTCAGTTTTTCAGATCAGTTTGGGCACGGCCAGCTTTTTTTTATAACTTTTACACAAGTGCACGGACTTGGAATATATTATATATGTATTGCACTTTCGGTCGTTTTCATAATTTTGTCAGAGAAAATGTAGATTAGTTGCTCCTCAGATACATGAAATTATCTTTTAACTAGATGGTGCTGTTTCGGTTGCTTTCAAAAGCAGCATATCTAGATTTGGCCTTTTTTACGTGATGCTAAAACACTTTAGTTTTGTTTCTTTCATATGTGGAACAGAATAGTAAGTCCAGGAAGTTAAAGCAGTGGCTTCACTTCTATGGTTTTGGCCATTGGATGGTACAGTGGTTTCACATCACCGACTAATTTGTTGTTGCTTTAATCAAGTGATCTACTTATACCCAATTAACTTATCTTTAGATTAGTAATACTTCGCTTTGACCTTAGCTTCACTTCAAAATTTGAAAACTTCTATAAGTACTTTAATGGCTTGTTTTCAGGCAGTTGGACGACAAGTTTAAAAACTCTGAGAAATATTTTTCATAATTAACATGTTTCCTGTGTTATTATGAAAATTAGAGATTTGAAAAAAAAAAAAAAAGTATATTAATAAAGCACAAAACGAATTGTTAGTTGTATATGTAGGGTGGGTACTTTATTGTTGCCAATATCCAATTGACTAAGCTTAAACTCCTTCCAGTTTTATAATTAAGCACTAACTATAGCCAGAATCTACATACCAAACAAAATCTCCTTGGTTAGCTGCACGTTGAACGCTGGGCAAGCTATCTTTCTTCTTTAGTTAGTTTTCTTCAAATTTTACACCATCCATGTAGCTATAGTTCAACCTTCTTGTGCAGGACCAATAAATTCGAAATGCTAGTATTTTGATAATATATATGAATCAATGACAATCACTAGCAGTAGTTCAATTGATACGATCTTGCATATGAATTAAAAGACAAAGAAAAAGTTTTTATAATTAAAACCTTTCCAACTTGCCTGGTATTATATTTTACATTCCACTAGACTCTGTACACATTTCCATTATGCCTATGTCCCCATGAATGAATGATGTTGGAGAGCTGTACGATGCATATGATGCTAACGGTATGTTTCAGAATTCTTTACCATCTTGTATTTACAAAAAAGATAAAAAAAGATAATTATTTTGTATCTTTACTCTCCAAATATTATTTTTGTAGGAGCGCCTGTCAATAATTTTTTCCACGTGAAATTATATATAAGAGGAAAGTTTGTTCGGAAACAATAATTCATAGGTAACAAAATTTAGCAGATTTCGCTTGTGTTTCAATATAATCATTAATTGGTTCTCTTGTTGTTGTTCCAATCACATAACCAACTATATTTTAAATGTAAAATATTCTAGGTCGGATATGTCCATAAGGGATAGAACATATTCGAAAATTTGAAACTTTAACACCTCAAAAAAAAAAAAAAATTGAAACTTTAAAAGAAAAACTCTTGCACTCATTTAACAAAATTAGTGGCACATTAAGATTTTGAGGATGGACAGCCATTTTCAAAATATCTCACAAATGATGGCAGATCCCATTGTTACGCGAACCATTAACTAAACTATTATTAAAAAAAAAATTATAATACAACTTTCAGAATCTTACAAAGTAGTTTTTTTTTTTTTCAAGAACAAAAGGTATTTTATGTGTTTAACATGTTTCAATCGATAACGAGACTAATATGCTGAGTTAAGGACAATAAGAATTATGTAAAAGATTTAAATTCATATTAAAGTTGAAATTACTCAACATAAAAAAGATAGAATTACTCATCACCCTAATTAATATTTTGTGAGTTGTAAAGTAGTATTTGTTTTCCGATGAAGATAATGTTTGATGCATGTCTTTGTAAGTTGAGCCTTTGATTATATCAATTTATCGAAAAAAAATGGGCATTCAAATATATTCATTTTCATTTGATCAAAATGTAAGTCTTTAGAAATTAAGCATTGCAATCTCTTTTTTTTGTTGGGGGGGTGTTTACATATGTTAATTTAGAGAATTTTTTTTCAAATCATGTTTTACATAATTATAGGCCCTTATATATATAAGGGTAAAACCTCATTTAACATCCTTCATGTTTTACAACGATTTCAATTTAATTCTAAAAACTTTTTTTTGTTCTATTTACGTTCCCAATTTTTTCAAAAAATTTTAATCTTGCCCTTTTAATAAATGATATTTAAATTATAATTAAAAAAACTTATATTAAGATTAAATTTTGATGTTAATAATATCCAAATACTACTAATATATAGTGTTTGCCTTCATTGTTCAAGAAAAAAACTTTAGAAATGGATTTTAGTAGTAGAAAAATTAATCGAATATTAAAAGGGTTTAAATTAAAAAAAGAACTTTCATTTTCTACAAAAATATTGGAAGAATGATGGTAAATAATATTATTTCATTCAGCTAAGTAATGAACATATTATCACTAATATTATAACCTAATTTTCATATTAATTTTTTTCGTTTATAATTTGAATGCTGAAATGGTAAAATTAAAATATTTTAAATATGTTAGGAATGTAAATAGGATTAAAAAAAAACTTTGGAAATTAAGCTAAAATTACTGTAAAATATAAGGGTTATAAATGAGACTTTCTCCTATAGATAATTAAGAATTTCAATTACATTTTTTTAATGTGATATATGTGATAAAGAAATTAACAATGGATATTAACTACTTCTAGAAAAAATGGAATTTAATTATTTTCTAATTATTTTTTTTAGAAGCACAATCAAACGAATATCAAAAGTACTTATATTCATCAAAATGAATACTTTTTTCTCTGAAAAAGGACAACCAAAAGGATTGTAAATCTTTTCACTGAATTCATTAATAAGATAACTAGAATTTTTAATTATTAACACATAATTTTTTATATTTTTTATTAACAGAATTTGTTAGTAATACAACTAAAATTCATAATTAGTAATACCTAAATTTCTAAATATCTCAATAACATCTAAAAAAAATAGTGCACCATTAACAGTACTGTTTTATTTAATCGCAAATCACCATGCTTCAGTGCCCCTTCGTGGCTAGAAGTTGGAAGGTCAACCTAACTTTAGAATTTGAACACAGAAAGAAATAGCAATTCCTATAGAGATTATACAAATGGACAATATTATTGAATGCCGTACAATAATAAAAATTTACACGTGGCGTTCTTCTGATGTGATCTGATTGGACCACTATAATAATATCTCCCTTACTTTAGTAAAGTGTTTCATATTTATTTTATTGATAACACAGCATGATCAATTATCAAGTTTTTAGGAATACTCTGGCACGTAAAAGAAAAAAAAAATAGTGTACTCTATAATCCTTTTAATCTTGCTTTCAATTAATAAATTAACTTATTTACATTTCAAAAGAAATCTCTCATTTATTTGGTAGGTGTGAATTATAGAGCAGCAAAAATCATGCTTAGTTCTCATTTAGAAACCCCTAAACCATGGTTTGGACAAGGTGTGAATCATAAAGCCGCAAAATCACCATTCGTTTCTGTTTGAAAACTCTAAGGTCTGTTTGGTATATCTGATAGTATAAAGCTTAATAATATAAAATTTGATAAAAATTTAATACTATGCAGTATTTGATATATTATCGTATAAGATATTATATTATATAAAATATAATTAGAAGAAGAGATTATAATAAATATAATTTTTAAATAATTATTATAATTATTTTAGTTATTTTTTATTATATATAAAAATAATTTTATATTAAAAATTATTTATTTATTTTTAATATTTTTTTTATAAATATAAAAAAAATATGAAAGAGAGAGAGTGAAATAGAGATTGAATTTTTATATATCAAAATTTAAATAAGTTTAGTATCATATTCCTATATTTGATTGTATTTTTTATTATATATAATTAAATTTATATTAAATATTATTATTTATATATTTTAATAAAAAATTTTATTTCTATATTTTTATTTCAGTTTGAATAGTTATTTTATAAATTTTTAAAAAAATATTTATTTATTATTAAATAATATTATTTTTTATTTATATATTTTTATTTATTTATTATTTAGTTAATAATTAATTTTTTAATAAAATATATTAAAAAATAAAAAAATGAATGAACTTTTATACATTAAAAATTAATCAGGTCTAATACATTTAGGATTTAAGAGAAATTTGATGGTTAAGTTTATACAATATATTGATTGCACCAAATAACAGATAAGATTATAATGTATTATATTATTTTATCCTATCATATCTAAACCCTAATACAGCATGTTAAACACCCCTTCAACTGCGAATTAGGACAGAAACTACAATAATAAGAAGAAAAAAAAAACTTTCACCCAAATCATGGTTTAGGATTTTCACACAGAAAGAAGTTTGATAATTTCATTAGGTGCACTCTCAGACCTGCGCCAAGGGCATGTGTATTATCCAGTACGTACATTCGATCATCCATTTCTTCGAACTCTTATCGATTTCCGCGAATTATATTTTTAAATTCCTGCAAACTACGAATACTAAATGGAATGAAAAAATGTGAAAGGAAGAAAGAAAAGAGAAGAAAAAGATTACCTGTCGACGATAAATATTGCTCAATGAAAAGAAAACTGGTCTTGAGGAATGGACCATCCATGAAGTACTCAAGAATCGATTCGAGACAACTAGTACGCCGCACAATCTTTAATCAGTGAGTTGCGTGTCACCCGTGTGGTACAATAATTCAAAGCACAAAAGCAAGCCACTGGGCTCTACAGCGTCTAATTTTCTCCATCATAATTGATTTATACAATAAAAAAGGATAAATACAAAAGAAAATTTTAAAAATATTTTTCTTCCTTTTTATTAAAATAAAATTTTTTTAAAAAAATAAAATGTTAAATTAATATGCGTGTCTTTATATTATTTTAAAAAAATTTAAATGATTCTTAATTCTCTATCATTTTAAAAAACTCTAATTAAGATCCTATTCTAAAGAAGGACGGTAAATCAAACTAGTTGGAGGGTGGCATAATATGATGCTTTGGTGTTCCATGTAAGTGGACTTTGAAGCTGGTAGTTCCATCTGAAGTCATCTATAATTTTGCTTTTCTTTGGTGTGTTTTATGCCATTTTTCTCTGATAGTTGATTATTTGGAGATGTTTTTTGGTGTTTTTAATCACTTTTTATGGTGTTGTCAAGTCCAGAGGCTAGATGGTGTTGTTATCCTTAACATATATAGTTTAGTTTCACTTTTGAGATGGTTGAATGTGGGTGCTATTGTCCCTTAGGTTGGAATGGTGGTTAGTTTTGGTCTTTTGATATGGTAGTTTTTCTTTGTGGTGTTGTTTAGGTGTAGTGAGATATTTGACTGTATTTTGCTCCCCTTAGTTTTTGGAAGAGTTTTGAGCCTTTTTTCAATATATATATATATATATATATATATATATATATAAAAGAACCCTACTTTTAAAATACAATTATAATAGTGTTCTCTTTTTTGAAGGATTTTTATAGATATCCACCCATTAAAGATAATTTTATTCGAATACTATGAGGTACTTAAATACAGGTGACTCTCTTAACTGAGAAACGACCTATCATTTGCTATATTGGTAATTATAGTGCTCTAATAATATATCAGATCCTATGATCATGGATTATAAATTTTTAGAATTTCAAAGTTTTTAGAGTTTCTGTAGTTTGAGAAATTGTTAATTGGAACTTTTGAATTCAGTCTATCATTCGAGAACGTATACCAAAAAGAGGGGGGGGGGGAGTCTATCACTAGAGAACTACCCTTATAGTGGTAAAGATCTTATTAGAAATTTTTAAAATTACAAAAAAAAAATTATAAATTTTTAAAATATAGAGGTTTTTACCCATAAAATATTGCTCAAAGTGTTAAAGAATATTGATCACCTAAGATGAGAACATTCGACAACTTTCATATTTTTACAATTGAATTAATTCTGTGGACAATTGAAATGAGCTGAACCTTTAAAAATATTTTGTCATTTTACTAAAAAATATAAATGTTCATTTAAATATTTCAAAAAAATATGAAAGATATACGGATAATTTAATTAAAAAAATGAAACATTATTATAAATAAATGTTTCCATAGTGCATGCCTGTTATTTACTAATGCGTTCTCGGCTATTTGGTAAGCCATCGTTTTTATTCAGTCATTTAAGTTATTAGAAGTTAGAACTAGATGTAAACCTAGACTGTGATATTGAATTTTATGAAGGACATGTATTGTTATTTATTGGTGGGGAAACGCAGTGTTATTTATTGGTGTATCTCACTATATTAGTTTTGTTTAACATTGTTGCAGTAATATATGTAATTAATTTAAATGCATGTAACATGAGGAATATATGTTAACCTGTTAGTGTAAAATAACTAATCAAAGTAATAATAATATGGAAAAGTTAAAACATGGGGATCCACTATAAGATCTTTAGCTACTTGTTTGGGATATGTTCCATCTGAGTTATGTTGCAAAAATGTTTCTTAATTTATTGATTTGTTTCTGGGGGATTTGGCTCCATGGGAGAATGAGTGAGAAGTGGTTAGGATTCTAGTCTTGGATTCATGATCTCTAGGTCACGGGTTCGATTCTCCCTAATTTATTCAAGTCCTTAACTAGTTGCTGGGCAATCCTCTGTTGGGGGATCCACTGCTGCTCATGAGCCATATCAGTGGAGTCATTTGGATGGCCTTGGATTGACTCAATTTGGAGGGTAAGTGCTGATGATCATGGACAGAGCCTAGTAAGCATCCCTCCCTTTTACTTGCTAGATCCCCAGTTTAGGGCATTGGTGCTCTACCTGCTAGTATTGGAAATGCCTCCCCTTCCTAGCAATTTGTTAACCGGAAAAAGTTACTAACCGAAGACCTAAAATTAAAGGTCATAAATAAGCCAGCCAACTAAGAGTAACTTTGGAAAATCTCTTGGCCACTCACAGTCAATCTCATATCGCTGAAATTATTTTCTCTTGTTTTTTTTGTCAGAATTATTTTCTCATTTGAGGTATAGCTTTAATATTGCTCTTGTTCTTCCAGGCCGTTACAAAATGCCGACTATTTTAGTCTGAGCAAAGGGAACGGGTCGAAAGAAATGCCCTCTAGCGTAGTGGGCCTACCCCTTGCTTGTTATTGTATGCTATTCTTTTTTCGTGGTCGATCTTGATATTGTATGCTAGAGAGACCAATATGAATGCAATTTTCACTTTGATAGGAGGACGCGGTCCAATTAATGTTGGGTCAATGATATATATAGTTGTACCCATGACCCGTTCATTGAAAGAATTACTTGCAATCTCAGGGACGTCTGCCGCAGGTGAGGCTCCGCTCATATGGTGGAAATTGACGGGCCTTACGTAGCTGCAGCTGGGAGTAAATGGGATCGTGTTATATTAATTTTTGAAAAAATTATTTTTAGGAGAATTACTTTTAAAAGAATTAATTTATGTTTGATATGAGTATACCAAAAATAAGTTTAAGAAAATAATTTTTATTTGAATAGGATAAAATAAAATTATTTTTTTATTATTTATATGAGAATAATAGCAAGATTTCTTCTCAAAATATTATTTTTTAAAATGAAAAATAATTTTAAAGATACTTTTCCTAAAAAATCTTCTAAAATTTCGAACGTAAACTTTAAAAAAGAAAACTACAACCTAAATGCACTTTAATATTGTGCATTTTTATTCTCATGCTAATTAGAGGCCATTTGGGAGCCTCAAATTGTAATTCAAATAGCTCTTACTAGTTTTAGATGAGATGATATACATGACATACTCTTTTTTTTTAATTTTTAATAATCAAAAGTTTAGGCAAGTTTGAACAATGAAAATTGAACTCGTGTTCCTGCGACATATGAATCCATTTGTTACCAACTTTGTCAATGCTCATTTCGCCCTCTTGACGTCCTTCGTAGACATATACTTAGCCACTGAAATGTCAATTACATTAAATGACTATGTTCAAGCAAAAGATTTTTTTTTTTTTTTGGGGAATTAACTTTGATGATTTATTTAATTAGTCGATTGTTTCTTCTGTTGTATCAATCCATATGACCTTTTAAATTTAGATGTGAATTTTGTAACATCCGAAAATTTTTAATATTGTAAATCAATTTATTCGATTTTACAGCATAATAGGGATTAATTAGAAATCAATTAAGTATTTATTTAGATTTAATTAAGTATTATTTAGAGATATTAGGATTAGAAATAATTAGAATAGAAACATAGAGAATTTCACAAAATTTTTTGAAAACCATTTAGCCGATTTTGCCGATTTGAAGGAAATCGATTAGAATTCGGTATTCCAAACAGCTAGAACCGAACCAATAGAATTATATAATAAAAAACCCTAAATCTTATGGCTACTAACTCAGCCACCACCTCACCCACTTGGATGCCAAACAGCCACAAAAAAGGGGGAAAAGTGGCTGAATTTTGGGCCATACAAACCACCACCTAATCATAGATTAAGAAATCGACTACCATCGCTTTTAGCACTAAAACATTCCTCCTTAGCCCCTCAGTTTGGGCGCCCCCTTTGGCTGCATCTCCTCCATCATTTCTTCCTCCATTTCACCCTATTTCACTTTATCTTCAAGCTCCAATCACTTCCCCTTTTACAAGAGACTCAAATCTAGCAAGTTTGGCATCAAAGATTGAAGATAGGATTCAATAATCCTCATAATTTCTTTGATGTGTGGCTGATGAGGGTTGGAATTTCCACCCCTTGTTGAATGATATATCACATGTATATGATGATTCATGACTAGTTTGGCATGGAGTTCTTGCGTTTTGGTTGAAACTTGTATGAAAAATCATGAAAGAGAAAAACTAAAATAGGATAAGTTAAGAAACCCTACAGTAGTCCATACGGTGAAGTGTGCGGCTCTGCCTACAGCCACCAAAACTTAATGAAACTATTTTTATGTGAAACTAAACATATAGGGCTTTCCAACCATATAAATTATAAGACCATTGGATTAGTATTGAGAAAGATATGAATTTTTGAAATTTGCCTTAGTTTTCTACCCCTAAATCCAACTAGAGCAGCTTGTGCAGGGCATAACTCGCATGATATAAGTTCAAATTGAGTGGAACCAATTTTGCTAGAAATCTAAGACATAGGATAACTCACAAAAATTTCAGAACCAAATCAATGCCTGTTGTTCCCAGTAATTCCTTGAAGTTACCTTAAGTCCTAACAAGGCTGGAACAGGGTAGCTAGAGTTAACCAAATTCAAGAGCTCATAATTTGAGTTCTACTTACTCAAATGGAATGAAACTTGTTGAAAATGAAAACTGGGTCAATTAGCTTTAAAATGATATAAGTTTTATACATATATAGCCTATTTTCTATTTTTAATGCATTTTTACTTTCGGTATGTAGATCTGCTTAATAACATAACAGACCCAGAAGAAATGTTAATAACACGAGTTATACTTATCAAAACTTAATGCGACTAAAGAAATTAAAAATTAGACACATAACACTTTAATATATCCAAAACTTAAGAGTTATATTGAAATTATGGCTTAATTTCTAAAAACGGGTAGAATTAAAGAAATTTGGCAGAAATCCAATTTAAGTGCAAAAGTTGCAAGTTTTGTAATAGTATTGAAATGGTTGATGCAATATATTGATTTTCTATATAAATGATTGTCTGGCTAATTGACACTATTTATGGGAAAGTGGACTCAATCCATTATATTGTCGAAATTCCGGCAGAATTATGTGAAAGTTATAGAAGTTTATACGTTATATACACGATTATCATGCAAGTGGAAACATTTGAAAGTAAGATATGAAGTCTATGCATTCATGATTCTACGGTTAAAGATACGATGATAATTCCATATTCTTAAAGAGTGTGACATGACGATCATGCTCTGATGGGGTATGACATGGCAATTATACTCTGGAATGTGGCATGACGAACACTTCATAAGGAGTCTGACATGGCGATCATACCCTGATGGAGTATGACATGGTGATTATATTTTGGAATGTGTATGATAAGTAAAGATTGCAACTTAGGGACGACGATACGTAACGCCTAGGTGTACCAAGAAAAGAAAGTAAAGAAAGGTAAAGAAGATAAGGTGGGCACATCCTAAGGAGTGTGACATGACGATCACATCCCGATAGAGTATAACATGGTGATCATATTCTGGAATATGTACAATGAGTAAAGGAAGTAAAGAAAGATTGTATACGCACAAGTTGTGTTTTGTTATTATTACTATTATTATCTTGAAATTTACAGATTATGTTATCATTTATTATTATTATTATGAGATTGTTCTCCCAAATGACAAGTATGTGAATAAAATTAACTCTATTTCGGATAATATATTTTCAAACTATAAAACTGAATAATTTATATAATATATTCACCTTTTTCCTAAAAAATCGAAGCAGTTGGAGATAATAATAATGACACGATATGCAATTTCTTAGTGAATCCCACCAAGAATTTTATGATTCTCACTCTTCTATGTTTCCATATTATCTCTAAATATCTTAGAGGAGCTAGGAGGCAATCGTTCAGGACATAGTTAGAAAAATCACAGATGGCTAAAGGGCGTTATCATATAAGGTCCATTTAATAAATAGTAACAACTCCTGAGTGTGGTATTATGACTTAAGCATAGTACTGTGCTTAGGAAGATGTTGATAATTTAACTCATTGTCAAGTAAAGCAACAATTTGCTAACTTTAAATTCTCTATGTATTGCTATTATCTATTTGTTTATTTATTTTTTTAGAAGATGCATCACTCTCACTCTTAAATATATTTATATAAAGTAACATTATTTATATTATTTTTAGGACATATTTAGAGGAACACTCTAAAATTTTCACTAAATAAATTGAGAGAAAAGTTGAAATATATTCTTAACTAATATTTATAGATATTTTAGGATGTCTTTTTAAAGACGTACCTAAAAATAGTGTAAATAACGTTTAATTTCCCATTTATACACACGCGTATAAACATATTTGTAGTTCAATATAGTTGACCTTCTACATCCTCTAATCTCAGTTTATGCGACTGTTTTGTTTTTATTATTATTATTATTATTATTACTATTATTATTATTATTATTATTATTATTACAGGTGATTTCAGTTCAACAACTCTTTCCGTCTTACTCGTGCCCCTGATAAACGCAACCCAAAAAATAAAAAAGACTACCACTGATAGACGAAGCGACATTTTCAGATGAAAAATACGAGTAGCGTCAATCTATTTGTCTATCTATTCTTACAATAACCATAACCAACGGAAGTTCTAAATTCGCCAATCTATTGATCATAGTACTCAAACGGAGAATTTTGAACATCTCATCGATAATGAAAAACAAGCTAAATTGTTTTCACCTTTTAGCCCCTAATCTTCTAATCTTCCTACCACCTTCAAAATATCAATACATTGGAGAGTTTTGCTTTAATTCTCATCACTATTGCGCTCACAAATTATACACAGACACTTCGAACATCACCATCAAAGTGGATACTTTATCTACGTGACATCTTTGAAATTGTTACTTCATTCACGGAACAACTCTTATTCTGCTCGATCACTTCCATTGCTGCGATGGTACAAAAGCCTGGTTGCTTAGGATGAGGTAGCTGGGCAATTTCATTTGAAAGAAAAGAAATGACCTCAAGCATAGTGGGCCTATCTCTTGCTTGATCCTGTGTGCATAAGAGACCTATATGAATGTACCGTAACACTTGGACGGGAGGACATGACCCCTCCAACGCAGCGTCAATTAGCTTTAGAGCTTCAACTTCGTTCCATAATTTCCATGCCTAAAACAAATCAAATTTCTCTGTTGTTAAACGGAAGGCATATATGTACCCATCATTAATTAATTGCGTGGAATGAGGTAACTTACATATACCACAAGATTGACTGGATTATCACTGGTATTTTTCTTTCCACTCACAATCTCTAGTAGCAAGATGCCAAAACTATATACATTAGTTTTGGTTGAAATGAGACCCATTATAGCGTACTGGGGAGATATATAGCCGCTGAAATAATAAATTAATCCATCAAAAAAATTATAGTGCTTTGAAAAAGTATATAAAGTAAAATTGTATATAAATACTTACTATGTTCCAATAATACTGTTAGTTTGTTTTTCAAATTCTGTCAGTCCAAAGATTATAGCAGTTCCAAAATCAGAGATTTTTTGATTTAATTCATCATCAAGCAAAATATTACTAACTTTCAAATTTCTATGTATCACTTTTAATTTTGAATATTAATGCCAATATACAAGCCTTTGTGCAATTCCTTCAATAATTTGGCATCGAATCGGCCATTCTAGCATGTTTCTTTTGTTGGAATCTACTTTAAGGAAGAGTCAATAATAAAAATATAAACAAAGAATATAATCAATAAAGAAAATAAAATATAATTGAGTAAAAAATGTGAATATATAGGACAATTAATGGGCAAATTTCCATACCAAATAGATATAAATTCAAGCATTTATTGGGGCATATATTCGTAGGCTAATATTCTTTCTTCTTTGTGGATGCAAAACCCAAGAAGCCTCACTAGATTAGTGTGTTGGAGTTTGACAATTAGCATGACTTCATTTTTTAACTCTACCAAACCCTGTCCTGAGCTTCTAGAAAGTCTCTTGATAGCTATCTCCAGTCCATTTGGCAGTTTCCCCTTTAAAAACAAAAATTGTATGATCACTATTTAGTCCAAAGTAAGTACTTGCATACTGAGTAGTTCTTTGATGAGATTGAATAATTAAATTGAACAAAGTTAAAAAAAAAAAAAAGGCTTAGTTTGTATTTCCTTATACTTTATATGTGCTCAAAGGCTAAAACCTTTACTTCCGCCCAAGGCAGCTACCTAGAAGCCAGATAGTAATAAATTTCATCTATGTATCTGTATTTTCTATTCTATGTGCTTGAATCTATCATAAACTACTAAAACAGTAAAATCAGCACAAACATAATTTATTTATATGTAAATAGTTAATTTTTAGCTTTATTAAGACAGTATCATCTTTAATATTTTGATGGTCCCTTACTTATTTTTATCTTAACAATTGCACACATAATTTTACATCAAGGATAGTTGTTAGGTAAAATTTTCTCGGGAATGATGACTCCAAAACTTAAACTTCTAATATCATAGAAAAAGTACATAAAAGGTTCCAGTCTACTTTCATTGCGAGTTTGCAACCAACCACTTTTGAATTATATAATCCCTTACTATTGATTATTGTTTTCGGCCTAATAATAATCATCCTGACATTAACTACATTAACTTCATAAGTTCTCCAATCTCCACCAAAAAATCTCTCTCGACCATGACCAAATTCCTTGCGTTTTCATATATTATTTATCAAGATTATACTTAATTGAAATGCAAAAACACTGACAAGCAATATTGAATTATTAGTATATATATTACCTTGAAGACAGGTCCAAATCCACCTCCCCTATCTTATTTGAGGAGGAAAAATTGTCAGTTGCCGCAAGCATAGTTTCAAAGTCGAATATATGCGTATCATCACTTGTTCTCTCCTCCCTCCTCTGTTCTCTTCTTTCATTGTATGCAACGGAAAATACAGTGTTTCCTCCCGTATTGGATAATAGATTGGTTTGCTTCTTCTGATTTTCAGCTGCACATCATATATGGAATTAAGCTTAAAGTCAGGGATATATGATCGAGAAAAGTAGAAAGTAATAAATTTAAGATGGCTCTATATCTGAATTTACGTGGTCCCATAAACTTGTTTCTGTTAAACTATAGACTATTATACAGTTTTACACATTCACTTGGGCAAGAGTTGTGTTGATTACAGTATCATAGTAAGTAATTAGAATCTTCTCTCATGTTACTTGCTAACACGAGAGTATCATATTATAAGAGAAGGATATAAATTTTGTTTTAATACGTAGGATCTATTATTAATTATATTAGTTTATTAATTTTGTTTTAGTCTGTGTCTTAGCCTCTTATATATAATATAGTACTCTTATGATGTAAAGAAACATGAGAGGATGCTGATCCAGTGATCCATGTAATTACCGATTTTCTACCTCTATTGAATTCCGATGTTAAAGATTACCTCTTTCTCTGCGTTTTCTCCGTAACTTAGTGCACGTGAAGCTTGAGATGCTTAGGAGAAGTACTCCTGCGACTGTTCCACTTATGATCCATATCTTACTGGTGTTCCCTGCACTGAAAATTGTAAGTGGCGAGCTTTTTCTTTTGGTCCAAGTGTCAGTGGCTAAGAACAAAACTCATGTAATGATTCCATAGATTTTATAAACTACATTTACGAGTCCAATAATTTTTTATCATACAAGCATAGAAAAAAAAATTATATGTCATGAAGTGTTAGGTAGCCTTCGTAACAAAGAAATATATCAAAAAACTATAGAGAAATTAAGAAAAGACTATATGGAGAGCAAACTACACTCATAAATTATCTCTACCCAGTAAATTCTAAAGTGGAATTGTGATCCTTAAGTAATTTTAAATTTAGTTTTAAAAGGCAGATATAAAACAAAGTTTTCTACACGGGTGAAGAACTCAGAACTTAGTAAAAGCTTAATCATTAACTTATCTTTTATTAATGCTGAATAAATTCCTTTTCCCATTAAAAACTTATCTTGTATTAAATTATTAATTATTATCCTGAATTTGTTTCTCTATGCATGAATATTTAATTGGCTTTTCTTTAAAAGGTTAAGTTTGTTTACAAGACATTAGATTAAGTTATTAATTTAGTTCTTATAATTTCACTTTAATTAAATTTAGTTTAGTTCATATATTTTCAAACCATTTAAATAGTTTTTAAACAAGATAAAATGATCTTTATGATTTTTAAATAATTGAACATAAACCTTATATAATTTTTAAATAAAGTAAATTGGTCTCTATAATTTTATGCTAAATCAAGAACAAATCGATTTAATAGGAAAATTTTACATTAATTAAAATCCATAATAACTTTTTAAATGATTTTAAATTATAAGGACTAAGTTGACATTGAGTAAAACTACAGGACCAAATAAATTAATGAATAAATTAACCAAGGAGTTATTAAGTTCATGCATAGAGGATGGTTACCATGACTCAACTCAAACTTGAGGTCATCCATCCCAACCAAGCTAAGCCACTTATCAAATTTGATAGGAAAAAGTCAATTTGATATAAACTCGTATTTTCTTTTTAAAAAAACTTCGTAATTTTGATTGTTACTTTCAATTTCAAAAAACCTGTAACATTTACACAAAAATTATAGGTTTGTCTTTTTGTAAAAAAGTAAAACTACATGAAAAATTTCAATAATATTACATAAAACTAGTATCAACACCTCATAGCTTGTCTTATTCAACAAAATTATACATAATCTATCAATACAATTATTTTTCATATAGCATATGATAGTAAGGCTCAGAAATCAATTGTGCTAACGCTGTAGTATCCTATAAGGCTATTTACTCAATAATTAAGGACCTGACAATACTTGTGGAAGGGGAAAAAAAACACAAACAAAAACTCTCTCCTTGTAAAATCCAAACGCTAATTAAAATTACCTGGATATTAGAAGTTGCGAGTGGTCATACAACGATTAAAATCGTTTTTCACTTGTTCTAGTCTTATTCTATGTTTCTCCAGTTGAGAGGAACAACTCAACAAAAATATTTTTCTCTTTTGATCGATAACAATTTCTTTCTTGTTAATTCTTTTAAATAAATTGTCACCATTAAATTAGAGAAACAAGGAAAAAAAATAACAAGAGTCAGAGGATTTTGAGCCTGTCAGATATGAAATCCTGTGCTTGCACCAATAAAATATAGGTTAAGGTAATAACAATGGAATTACTACATAAGGTTTAGAGTTATAAACTGATAAATCTACATACTCAGGCTCAAGTAATAAACATGGACACACGTACTACTAATCAGTTATGTCACAGAACAAAGCTTCATCATATTGTACAGAACTATATATGCACTTACCTTTTGAACTGCGACAGAAGAAAATCTGACGCCCATCATGGGTCACGTTAGTAAGAAGATAGTTTGCTGCGTCTTTTCCCCATATCTCGCAACCAGTTCGATCCTGAAGATTAGCATAACTGTAGGCCTCGCAGGAGCAGTTATTCAAGCACTTCAACCAGCAATCAGAAATGCTCAGGTTCTCACTTTCATCAAATTTGAACCCCTTCCTTGACATTTTCCCAAAGCTATTCGAGCTGGGTTGGTACAAACCAACATCTTCCCTGCATTTGGGTGACCTTGGTATTGAACAACCAGACAGAAAAGTGAGTATTGAAACATGAATAAGAGTTACCACTGCCCCCATTTATTGTACCCCAGTGTGTTAAGATCATGTAGCCATAGATTGATCATTGAAGCATATTTGAAGTAGGTCAAATTTCCATTTGAAGAGTATGTGAAATTGAAATCTTGTCCGTAAATTGAAGGGTTTAAGTTGCCAAAACTCCCATTATTCCATTTCCCACTAGTCCAGAGAACCTTCCATCTCCACCACAAGACCAATTGGTTTGTTTTGGGGTCAAGGCCAAGGGTGAAAGACCCTGACCCAAGAGAGTAATCACTCCTCCTTGACGTCAAAGACCAGTTGTGGCCTGTTCCTCTGTCAAACCCAATTTTCATCCCTGACGTAAGCGTGTCTGTAGGGTAATCAAAGCTTTCCCATAACACCCTCTTCAGAGATCCATCTGGGTTCGTTTCACGAAGCACAAGGTTGCCAGTCTCCAATAAGATGGCACTAACATTGTTGTTGTTACTTCCAGCTTCAGCAGAATATAGCTCAATTGTGGTATGTCCCTCGTTGGACAAGATTTTCATGCTACCATGTTCATCGATTTTGAGAAACACAGGGCCGCGGATTGGCATGTCTCTATTGGCAATCCAGTAAGCATAATTCTGAACTGTAATTGCGAGGTAGAACTCGTTGTCTTGAGAGCCATAATAAGGCGGAAAGAAACACAGCTTGGAAATGCCTGAGGAGGTAGCCAGACAGCTGTTTGCTGTGAGTTGATGACCTTGGTCTCCCGTGAAGTTTAAAGGCCTTGTTAAGTTCAGGCAACAAATTAAAGTGATGAAGCATAGTACTCTCTTGCTGAAAGTCATTTTTGGTTGGACGTGCAGTGACCCAATGTGTTGCGAAGCACACTGCAACAACACACTTCTGATATTTTATTAGCCTACTATTGGAAAGGAAAATGAAATTTGAAACCATGTTAAATACACTTTTTTTTTTTCATAATATTCCTCTATACAACAAGTAAGTGACTAATCTTCTTGAATATCGTTAACCACCTAACCACAGACCACTCCCCATGATTTATTTTTCCATATATATGAATCCTAAACTCGAACCCAATCCAAGACTATATGTTCTGAATCCCTTCTACTCAAACCAACACCTTATTGGTTTATATAGATGTTCTATGATACATTATATATTAAGTAAATAATATTTTTAGTTCTTAAAGTTGAGATCAATTTAATTTTGAAAATTTTTTTGACATCAATTTAGTTTTAATACTTTGAAGTTGACATCAATTTGGTTTTAAAAAAATTTGACATCAATTTAGTTCTAACACTTTAAATTTTAATATCAATTTAGTTCTAATACTTTAAATTTTGATATCAATTTAGTCCTAACACATTTTTTTTGTAAAATCAAATCTTCTATTAAATCATTAGTATAAGACTAAATTGATTTTAAAATTTAAAATTTTTAAATTAAATTGATATCAACTTTACAAAATTAGTACTAAAAATGATATTTAATTTTATATATTAATATGAGTATGAATGCATAGTAAAGTATACATATATCTTAAGATAAAATAAAGTATATTTTATATTTATATTTGAGAGAGATATTGTGTTTAATCTCAAATTCTGATGTATAGATAAGATAACTCCGTGGAAAAGTCGTATATGGGAAAAAAAACACGTATTTCTAACAATAAGGGTGTGTTTGTTTCAAATTTTGAAAAAAATAATTTTGAAACTTAAATTTTATATATAATAGAAAAAATTAAAAATTAATTTTTTTTTAGAATTTAATTATTTTTAAAAATTTATCCAAATATATAAAAATTGATTTTTTTAATAAAAAATAATTTTTTACTAAAAAAAGCATAAATAAACACACCCTAAAATAGTGTAAAATTTTTAAAAATATGTTCTCAACGTTTCGTGTGTTTATATATACATATATTATATATACTTATTACACAAATATCATATGAATTTGATTTAAATGCACTGATAATGTCAAACAGTTTTACACTCTCAGCTAATAGAAATAATGGAAAGTGCCAACTCATACAAATAACTATCTATTATAACAATAACTATCCCACCCCCCCAAAAAAAAAACCAAAAAAAATATATGCTGAATAAAATATCTGCATATGCTTTTAACAATAAGTAGGATTTATTTGGTTGCCTTATTGATCTTAATGCACATAATATTTATTGTGGGATATAAGAAGTTTTTCTCCCTTATTTTTCTGTCTCTTTCTCATCATATATAATCATGATATCATTCAAGGATTCAATTACGACAACCTCGTCATTATCCCTTCCAATTATTTCTTTCTCGGTATTTTTTTATTGTTGTGTAGTATATCATAGTTTGATATTAAATTAATCAAAAAATTTTGAATCACCAAGTTTTAATTTAGAATTCAAAAATCCAGCACAGTTAACATCAAATGTTCTCCTCCAAAGAATCTCTCTCGACCATGACCATATTCCTTGCTTTTTCATGTATCATCTATCACAGTTATACTTAGAAAAGGCAAAAAGAATAAAAATACTGACTAATAATATCGAAATATTAGTATATTACCTTGTAGACAGATCCGAAGCCACCCTCCCCTATCTTATTTGTGAAAGAAAATTGTGAGTCGCCTCAAGAATAGTTTCAAACTCGAATATATGCGTATCATCACTCGTCCTCTCCTCTTTTCTCTGTTCCATTGTTCCACTGTATGCAACGGGAAATACAGTGTTTCCTCCCATATCATTTAATAGATTTGTTTGCTTCTTGCGCTTTTCTGCTGCACGTCATACATGACATTAAGCTTAAGGCAGTGATCTATGATCTACAGAGTAATAAATTTAAGATGGCTAGCTAGTTTTATCTGAATTGACGTTGTCTTGCGAACTTCTTTTGGTTAAACTAGAAGAGTCACTTAATACCCATACAGTTTCGCACATTCACTTATGCAAGAATTGTGTTGATCGATAAATGATAGCATTATTATAATTTATAATCACAACTTATCTTCTACCCTTCTTTGATTTCCGATGTGAAAGATTACCTCTTTCTTTGCGTTTTCTCTCAATAACTTAATGCACGTGAAGTGTAAGATGATTAGGAGAAATGCTCCTATTGTTCCACTCATGACCCATATCTTAGTAGTCTTATTGCCTGCATAAGAAACTGTAAGTGGTGAGTTCTTTTTTTTTTTTTTTTTTGTGGTTCGAAGAATAAAATTCATGTAGAATAATTCCATACATTTTTTAAACTACTAGCGGCTTAACAGGCACATAGTGCTGGTTAAGCCTCCTTTTTATTTGTTTGGGGTAATAATATAATCAAATTCATGTATATATATGTTAATGACAGCATGCATATATCGTTAATTTCCAACATGGGCTCATCACATTATTGGAAGACAAGGTTGTCCCTATTTCACCAGCCTCATTTGTGTGAAATAGCCCTGAATAATAATCATCCTAACCTGTTTCATTTTTTTCCAAAAATCAAATGCATTGTTTTTATTCTATTTGCTGTTTTTATTTTTATTGTTTTGGTTTTTATTCTGTTTGAGACTTAGTTAAAATCATATAAAGAGAGGCCAAACAATTTTTTCAAAAAAATAATTTTCACATAAATCATGAAAATAAATTAAAATAAAGAATTTAATTGGTATGACAAAAAATACAACAACTCCATATTATTGATAATTGATATGATTATTTGATTCATGTATTAGTATTTTCTATTTGAAAGGTTATTGAAGTTAATCTAGATAAATTTTTTGTATTTTGAAAAGAATGTTGTTTTCCTTTTTGTTTTTATTCTATTTGCTGTTTTTATTTTTATTTTTATTTTTTTGGTTTTTATTCTGTTTGAGACTTAGTTAAAATCATATAAAGAGAGGCCAAACAATTGTTTTTGAAAAATAATTTTCATGTAAATCATGAAAATAAATTAAAATAAAGAATTTAATTGGTATGCACTGTCACTGACATCCATTCATGTCTTGCCACATAAAAAAAAGTGGTTTTCTTTCGAGATAGTGCGTGTAAGAGTTAACCACTTTTATTTATATAATAGTACATGATTGAATATCAACATAAAATTATTTTATACTGACAATATATACCAATTAAACTCTAAAATAAATGAATATAAAATTGTAATAATAAGAAAAATATTTCATAAACATAGTTAGAATTTGTTCTCTTAATTAAAATTGTGTATATAGAATCTAATTTCACATTATGTAGGATTAATGGACACTAAATAAGATTACTGAGGTAGCACATATTACAAAATAATTTATAGAAAAGTAGAAGTTAATTAAGAAAATATTTTGTCATGTTAAGAAAATATTTGTAGAGGTTATTGCAAGGAGAGTAGATAAATAAATAACAATAATTTTTTAAAAAGTAAAATCTCACATTATGTAATTTGGTCATGTTAAAAAAATATTCATGGAAGTCATAATAAAAAGAATGTGGGCAAGTTGCTACCTAATAAGGTACATTCTCATTTCTTGACAAAACTTTTACATTACCTTTGATATGTTTAGTGTACAATTTTTAAATGAATTTAATTCAAATACACTAATAGTGTAAAATAGTTTTACACTATCAACCAATAAAAATAGAAAAAAGTGAGAAATCATGGTGAGTCCCTCGTTACAATGGATAGTCCCGAACAGGTGGTTGATTATGGGAACGTGGGAAGGTAATTCCATTGATTCATGAAAGGGCAACTCCCTTGATCATACGACCAGTCCAAAGTTAATTTTTCCTACTATAAGCAACTCCTAGATTACCAACATATATTGGAAGTAATAAGGATCAAATTATAAATCTTTTGATCATATAGACTTTGGTACTATGTCATAAAACAAATCTCCTACAAATAGAGTTGGTAAATGAGTCAACTTATTCCACCTTACCACAACTTAGCTAAAAAACATATTGGGGTAGGTTGACCCGTTTTTAAAAAAATGGTTGAAGTTGTCAATCCAACCCATTTAATTTTATGGTAGGTTGGTGGGTCAACTCACCTATAAATGAAAAATAAATAAGTTAATGGATTAGTAGATTAACTCACTTAAAAATAAAGAAAAATATTGGGTTAACTCACACAGCACGAGTTGACCTGTTAACCCACCCAATTTAATTTAAAAGTTGGTAAAAAAGATGGATTATTAAGCAAGTCAACCTACTTAACATATCAATTAAAAAGGAAAAAGTAAAACTTAAAATAAATGGTCCCATCAAATCATCCTACACTGCCATAACTCACATCAAGATGGGTTATTTCAACTCATCTAAAAAAATGGCCAAAGAATAGTGATTAGGTCTTCACATCTGGGATGGAAAGATGCTGCTTCTCTTTTTATTGATGGACTTCCATTGGAGATAACATGGGACTGGTTACTACAGTCACCGATGTTTATGTCTCATAGAAGAGAAGAAGCAACTATGATTGTCGATTTAGTTTTGTTCGGTTTAAGAAGTTAGAGGAAGCAAAAAAGGCAATCAGGAATCTAAATAGTGTTAAGGTAAGAGAGAAAAACATGAAAGTGTTTTTTTGCTAAATATGATAAGAATGGCTTGCCCTGGAATGGCTCTCCTTTGCAGAAATCTAGCAAGGATTCGAAGGTAGTGAGCTGGGTAGGAAAATAGTTGAAAGATACAAAAGATAGAAGAAGCTTTAAAGAGGTAGTGAAAGGTTTACCGCAACATTCGAAGATAGATCATTGTGTGAAGGAAGATCATAGGCTCGGGGCAGCTTCCGATGATGATTAGAACCAGGAAAAGATTGAGGAAAGAAATTTGAAAGGGATGATATGGAGTTTGGTTGAAGATATTCTTAACTTAACAAACTTGGAGGAAATTAGGCAAAAAATTGGAGTTGTGTGTGAAGAGGTGATTAATGTGATCAAAGGAAGAATGATGAGAAGGTAGATTCGGTTGATTACAGGAAGCTAGAAGAGAAACTGTGATTGGATGGAGAGGATGAATAGTTAGGGGCATTTTGGGAAGAGGATTTGGTTCTCTTAATAAGGTAGAAAGACTAACACGCTCCATCTGTCCCCATTAGCCAGTTTGAATTTCTGCAGCCTTTAGAAGGATCCGGACAAAGTGAGTGTACAGTAGGGCCTTTAGTCATTGAAGAAAATCGAAGCCCACTTTTGCACATCCACAATCTACATCCTTACAACACAAACATGGAAAGAGTGGGCTGAGAGGAGCCTGAATATAGCGACCTAGAGTGTCTGCCTGGGTTTGAGAATTTTTTTGGTGGGGTGGGGTTGTCTAACAAAAGATTAAAGGCAAAGTGTGTCTTTAGGTAATTTTGTGAGGAAAGATTTTTTGGAGAAGGGGAATGAGGTTGATAAGAGTATTAGAGAAGCTTTGTGCTCCTCCTCAAATTTGATAGAAAAGGTTCTCCAAACATCGGAGGTTGAATCGGAAGCTTTCGTGCATAAAAAAGGTACTAAAGATGAAATGCTTTGTGAAGAGAACATCGTGTAAGCGCAAATTACTTGGAATCTTAGGAAGGCGTTGGGGCTTAAGGTCAGCAATGAGTAGGCCATGATTGATGCTTTAATCAAAGTTTGGGAGTGTCAAGATTTTATTGCTCCAAAGAAAAGAGGTCGCCCTAAAAAGGACAAAAAATTTGCTAGGAATTGATAGTTTTGTGTTGTGGCTGCTTTGTGGTGGTGGTAGTGAGGTGGTTTGATTTTTTGATTGGTGGTCTGCTTTTGGGGGTGCTCGGCTGTTGCATTTGGTGGGCTGTTTGTCGCATCGGTGTTTCTTTATTCGACCTACCCTCTCCCTTTTTCCAGCTTAGCTCCTTGGTGGGTTTCTTCATTAGGATATCGTATATATTTTTTGTTGGGGTAGTTGGGTTTGGTTCTATGTAATGGTTGCTTGTGTTTTGGTGTTTTTGGTTGAGTTTGGGTAGAAGTGCTCTGGTAGGTTTATTTTGTCATTTCTGCTTCTTTTGTTTTTCTTTTGTGTGTTGTTGTTTTGTTGCTATTCTTCTTCTTTAGTGGGGCTCCCTCTTTTATGGTGGTTGAGCTTTGATAACTATCATAAAAGGAAAAAAAAAATGAGCTACAAAATACAACTCAATTTGCCATTTTTAGCAAGTAAATGGATTGACTAGTCAGGTTCAACTCATTTTGTGATTGATCTCTAGGAAAACTTAGAGCATGTTTGATTTTTATTTTTATTTTTGTGTTTTCTATTTTTATAATTTTGTGAAAGAAATAGTACAAATAAAAAATGAAAACAAAGAATAGAATTTTATTGTTTTTATTATTTTCATTAGAGTCTGTTTGGTTGCTATATTCATTTCCTATTTTTATTTTTTATGTTTTCTATTTTCAAACTTTTATGAGATAAACAAGAAAAACAAAAGAAAAATGAAAATAAGAAACACCAAAAATGAAAACATGAACTAGAACACAAAATGAAAACAGAAACCAACTTCGTGAATAACTTTCATGTAGATCATGAATGACTCTATCCTGCAAAAAGGAGAGAACTCTATGATACCTGCGCTTACCTTTTGTTCCACTGCGAAAAAAGAAAACATGACGCGCATTACGGGTCACATTAGTCAGAAGATAGTTTGCCGCGCCTTTGCTCCATATCTCGTAACCAGTTTGATCCAGATTATCGTAAGAGCAGGCCTCGCATGAACAGTTATTCAGGCACTTCATGCAGCAGTCAGAAATGGTCAGATTCTCACTTTCATCAAATCTGAACCCCTTTCTTTGACATTTCCCCAAAGCTATTCGAGCTTGGCAAGTACAAACCAACATCTTCCCTGCATTTGGGTGACTTCGGCATAGAACAACCAGACAGAAAGTAAGCATTGAAACACGACTAAGAGGCGCCACTGCCCCCATTTATTGTAGCCCAAGGTGATGATAGGTTGATGTAACCAGAGACTCAAGCATATTTGAAGTAGGTCACCGTTCCGTTTGAAAAGTATGTGAAATTGAAATCTTGTGCATAGAGTGAAGAGTTTAAGTTGCCAAAACTCCCATTATTCCACTTCCCACTACTCCATAAAGTCTCCTCTCTCCACCACATGACGAATTTGATTGGTTTTTGGGTCAAGGCCAAGGGAGAAAGACCCTGACCAAACAGAATAATCATTTTGGGTCATGGCCTGTTTCTCTGTCAAACCCAAGCTTCATCCCTGGTATGAGCGTGTCTGTAGGGTAATCAAAGCTTTGCCGTAACACCCTCTTCACAGATCCATCTGGGTTCATTTCACGAAGCACAAAGTTGCTAGTATCCAGCAAGGTGGCTCTAACAGTACTGGTGGTGTTACTACTACTCGCAGCTTTAACAGAATATAGAACAATTGTGGTATGTCCCTTGTT
Organism: Pterocarpus macrocarpus; assembly: GCA_031439585.1. Taxonomy (NCBI): domain Eukaryota; kingdom Viridiplantae; phylum Streptophyta; class Magnoliopsida; order Fabales; family Fabaceae; genus Pterocarpus; species Pterocarpus macrocarpus. Next base: position 34,863,910 of record CM062518.1, on the reverse strand, counting down.
GGACAAGATTTTCATGTTGCCATATTCATCGATTGTGAGAAATCCAGGGCCATGGATTGGCATGTCTCTATTGGCAACCCACAAATAGTGATTCTCAAATGAAATTCCGAGGTAGAATTTGTTGTCTTGAAATCCACCAGCCTGAAAGAAACACAGCGCGAAATTGCCTGAAGATGAGATCAGACAGCTTGTTGCGGTGAGCTGATGGCCTTGGAGTAATGTGTCTCCCGTCAAGTTTGAAGCCCTTGTCAGGTTCAGGAGACAAATTAAAGTGATGAAGCATAGTACCATCTCATTGAAAGTCATTTTCGGTTGAACGTGCAATGAATTAATGTGTTGGGAAGCACACTGCGACTACGCACTTTTAATCTTTTATTAGGCTTTGAATCTGATGATAGGAAAATTAGCACAACCATGGATGAGAGATATGGTATTTCTAACAAGCGCTAAGATTTTACATACATACATCCATGCATACATATATATCGGTTATATCTCTCACGTTTTAAATTTTTTTTTTTTTTACATCTCTCGAATATATTTTTAAAATATTTTAATCTTATTATTTTGATATTTAAATTATAAATAAAAAAAATTTAATATAAAGGTCATATTATAATATTAATAATAATATATTTATTATTTATCTAAATATAATAATATTATTTATCATTATTTCTCCTAATATTTTTATAGGACATAATTTTTTTTAAATTTAAACTTCCTTAATACTCAATTAATTTATCTTTTATTAAAACTCATACTTGAAATTTTTTCTTTGAAATTTGAAAGTAGGCAATATTTATTGGTAATATTTGGATATCAGTAATATCGAAATTTAATCTTAATAGTTAATATCAGTATTTTTTATTTATAATTTGAATATTATATATCAAAAAAAGTAAGATTGAAATATTTTAAAATTATTAAAAATATAAATATAATAAAAAATTTGAAACTAAATTAAAATTATTGTAAAATATGATAAATGTAAAGGAGATTTTACGTTTTTAAAAATATGTTGTCACATTTCATGTAAAATATACTTTTCTTTTGTACTATCTTTCTCGAAAAGTACATCTTGTTTTATTTTTTGGTCTTTACTGGTTTAAAAGCTCAGTTTATTAGTTGTTAAATAGTGGAAAGAGAGGAATGAGTTGAGATAAATTATAGAATATTTACCTTTAAATATGAATATTGAATGTTCATCTTCTTTTTATCTGTTATTGATAGTTTACTTTTTTTTAATTATTTAATTGATACCAAGTTCTGAGTTTCGAGATCGTTCTGGCACTCTATGAGTTTCAATTTTCGGGTTAACGATGGACTACAATATCTTAAGTCTCCCGAGTTCTATTATTATCACCTTCATGGACATCGAGTTTCGAGTTGGGTCTTGCACTAACAAAATCAATATATGGGCTTTAAGTTCCAAGTTCTTGATCAACAATGGACTACAATTCCGTGGACATTGAGTTCCAAATTCAGAATTAAACCTTGCACTAATAAAAATTAATGTATAAACATCGAGTTCCAAGTTCCTAGTTAACAATGGACTACAATATTCTATGGACATCGAGCTCAAAGTTGGGTCTCACATTGACAAAAATAATATTCGGATACTGAATTTTGAGTTACGAGTTGGACATTGACAAAAATCAATATATGACATCGATATTTAAGTTCCAAGTTCACTATGTAAAAATAAACAGATTATCTAATACTAATTTGATATACTCTAATATTTTAATATCATATATTAACATATTAAATTTATTTTATTATTCTCTATCATTAGATTTATGAATAATTGTAGATCAATAATTTAATTTAAAATAAATATTTAATATTTATCTTTTATGGTGAGCATTCTAAACGTTTCCATGAGTTGAAGTTAAGTGAGAAAGAGAGTTGTGTTACTCTCACCCAAAAAAAAAAGGGGGTTGTGTTACAGTAATGTGTATCAATCAACTGCGTGTTCCTAGAGGGATTAAGTGTTTGACATTATCATAACTAGAGAGCCTTTTCAATAATTATTTTTAGTTTTAGATTTGACTTTAGTCTTCTTTATTAAAAAAGAAAGTAAGAATTTTTTAATAATTTTTAATGTATAGAGAACTTCTTATACCCAAATTTATATACTATTATTTGGGACCTTTACTAATTTACATCTATCACTAATTTATTTGCTTGAAATTTGATGTGCTCAGCCCCAAATTCTACTTGAGTAGCGGCTGACCAAAAATAAAATAAAACAAACATGTATTTTAGTGTTAGAAAAATTCATGTGACATTAATTTAATTTTTGAAATATTTTTAACATCAAATAATTAAGTTTTTAAAAGTTAAAATATAACATTATTTTAATCCTTTTAAATATTATTTAATATTAAATAGGTCATTAAAAACTTATACTTTTATTGAAAAATGGATCAAATAATCTTCTAATCCTTTTAAAAGTTATTTGATATTAAATATGTCCTTAATAATTCATATATTATCAAAAAATGAGGATCAAATAGTCTTTTTAAAGGGTTAAAATGATGTTATATTTTAATTTTTAAGAACATATTTAATATAAAAAAATTTCAAGAACTAACATGATATCATATTTGACATTTCAATAACCTATTTGGTGTCAAAAAATTTTTAAAAATTAAATTAATATAATACAAATTTTTTAATGACTAAAATATATATTCACTTAAAAAAAAATAATTCTACCACGTCATTAGAACCCTCCTGTCCTTTTTTCTACATTTTAGACTTTTAGTCACGAGGAGAAATTCAAATGAGGGATGAAAATATATATACCTAATCCTACTTGATTTTCATGGGGTGGTTTTAAAACCTTACTTGCATGGGGCGAGCTAGGGCGGTTGAAAAGTGTTGCGGGATAGGGGTGAGTGCGGATTTAGGGTATACCTCCTTCCACTCTATCTGCACCCCTAATGATGACAAGAGATAGTTTTATGATGGATTGTTATGTAAAAACATGACATATTTAAGATTACAAGACATATTTTTCAATATCTCTAATAATGACGTGTTTTATCTAATTTTTTTACTTTATTTAGGTAAAGATACGGCTAACTGCAGGCAGATGCAGGATGTAACACTTTTTATGTGGACAGGTTGTGGGGATATGACTTTTAAAATCCACAAGTTATCTTACGGGTGGGTTCTAATAATTATAATAGGGTGCGAGGTGGGTTTGTGTATGCTAAAACACTACCGGTAGATAGAGTAGAGTTCTCTATTGCTATATCTAATTCAAATTGACGGGGAAACAGGGAAAGTCAAGTTTGATGTTTTTTTTCTCTTAATAAAGTATAAAACGACGTTATTAAAATGCTCTTAAGTTATGGATTAAAAGAGAAAATAAATTAGACTGTTTGTTTGTAAAATAAGTTTATAAACTTCCACTAATAAAGAGAGAAGTGGAAGGAACACAGGAACGAACATATATTATTATAATGATGAAAGAAACGTCTTCGAAGATGCGGTTTATCCTTTCAAATCGCTATTCCAAATTTAGAATTGGCTTCAACAGTAAGGCATGTAAATCAATTTATTATTACAGTTCACGTTAAAAAATATATATATTAGAGTTGAATTATTTGAACATAATCAAACAATATCTAATTAATAATTTTCACGTGAATATATGTTATATTTATTTTATTTTAATATCTTAATATTCATTCATTATCTCTCAAATCAACATATTGTGTCTGTGACAATACACCAATATGCTAAAATACATTTTTTTATTATTATTTCTTTAATTTATGCATAATAAACATATTTTTGAGTTGATTTTGACATTAGTTGCAGTTATGATTGAGTCATTCATCAAGCAGCTTGTTCACACTTAGAAATTGTACACTTCAAATTAATCATACTAGTCGCCAACAGAAGGGGGTGCAGAAGGGGTGATTATAGCCTTACGTTTGGCACATTACTTAATACAATTATTAGTAATCTAAATTATCACTTAAAAAAATATTTCAAATTACTAGTAATATTATACTACACTATTTGGTGTGCACAGATAATTTAATTGTTAATTTATATTATCTTATTTGATATATAAAAAAATTATTAGATAACATTTTTTAATAAGAACAATAATAATTTATTATTATAATAAAATAATAATTATTATTACTAGTATTAATTATTATAATTGATAATAATATTAATTAAGAAAAATTATTACTATTATTATGAATATTCATAATAATTAATAACTATTTTTATTTTCAATAATAATAATGGGATGATTATCATCCATGTGATAATCCACGTAGATATCTCCATGGTAGCAATTTATATTACTACTTTGAAGGTAACGTGGATTGTGTTGAAAATTTGAATTATCAGTAACGTGGCTCAATCAAACAAGGCATTGTAGTAGATCCAAATTATTTGAAATTATATTACTAATAATCTAGATAAATTACCCATACCAAATGCCAATTGAACTTCCCAATTTACATTTTTCGGATTGAGTAATTTTATTTGTATATTAAAAATAAATATTATAAAAAAGAAAAGGAAAAAAAATCTTAACTTTACTCAACAATATCAACAAATACTTTTATAATAGTATCTATACTTAATGTCTCTTTTTAATATTCAAATAGTGTTACTCTTTTGAATTCAAGTGCACTATGACCGGGTCAACCAAGTTTGTAGCCTAAATCTCCTCCATCTCTACTAGCAAGCTTGCTTTGGAATGGAAGATGAGGGTAAGGAATGCAGGATATGGATGTGGAAAGTCAAAGACAACACCATATGTAACATTCAATCGGAAAATAAAAAGTACTAAATATTTTCATTTTGAATCAAAGATGAGAGAAGTTTTTATACCCAAAAAAGAAAAGAAAAAGAAAATTAGGAGGACTGTGCATTAAAAATTAAATCTTAAATAATGTTAAGAGATTCAGAATTTGTCAAAATTTATATACGAAAATGATGTGGCATATATATTGATTTTTAGATAAATAAATAGATCATACCACTTTATTTTATCATATAACTATTATTGTTTTATTTGAAAATTAATTTCTAACATTTTTTTCTGACTTAACATTTTTTTTTTACTATATAGCATTACTGTTAAATTTTTTTGTACCAAACATGGAAAAACTGTAACAAAGAGTTATTTTTATGAGATTAATTTTTATATATTAACAATATAAAATAACTTTATTTTGACTATCAGCCAATAAAACTTTAAAAAAATAACAAATTATGATGGATAATGGGCAATCACTCATCATAATTTGGTTATTTTCTTAAATTTTATCGGTTCATAATGTAAAAATATTTTACAATCTCATAAAAATTAAATCCTATTTTTATTTTATTTTAGATAATATACCTCATACTATATTGATTTGCATCTTATCGCGCTTTCAAAATTTTGGTATCTATCCAGATTGATTCATTTATAGTTGTTTCAAACTGCGTGAAGCATTGTTTTTTATTTTCATTATTCCTTTTAAGGATTGCAAAATCTTTTTAATTTTAAAAAGAACTGCATAAGATCTTTATCTAAGATTATTAACTTGTGTTAAAACCTAAATGTAGTATAATGTAACCCAAACTTTCAAAACAAGATACTGTATATAAAAATACATTTTATTATGAAGTAATTTACATGCTAGAGATATATTTTAATGTTCTGTTTCTATAATTTTACGTATATATACTTTTTTTTTATATTGCATATATATACTTTGACATATTAATGTCATATAGTTTATACATATTATTTATTTCTTTATATAAAATATTTATAAATTTTTTTAAATATAATCAAGATTTGACTTCAAAAATTTAAATTTCTCTTTTTAGCCATTTAAAAATTAGTTGTTTGTATAATATTAATAAATATGTAGAACTGATAAATTATATGAAAATTTATGAAAAGCATAATATGAAGCTCTATAAATTGAGAATCAAATTACGACTAAAAAAACGAAAAAAAAAAATGTTGTATGTATGAAGTGTATTGGAATCGGTCTTGTGTTTAGCCCAATCTGGTTTAAAACATTGATAAAATATAAATCATATAGATTGAAAAATAAAATGCAAATTATGAAAAATGATTAAATATTTTTTTTGTAGAAATATTTAAATTTATAATAAAATACAAACTTTGTTTTATTATTATCTATATTTCTATACTACTATATAAAGAGGTTGGATTATTTTAAATTTTTTTTAGTCATATTTCTTTTTTCACTATTATCTTTATCTTTTTTTAACTTTTCTCAATTTTTCTAACTTCATACATATTTTAGAAAGAGAGAAATTTAGATGTCAAAATAGAAAAAAAATTATTATTCATTTCAATTTAATTTTTTTTACACATAAATAAAAAATAATTTTTAAATTTACAACAAAATAAATAAATCAAGTGCCTGTCAATCCGCTAGTTATTATTATTTTGTTGATTGGGCTTGATGCTTAGGACAGTGTAGGCCCATGCGGAGAAACCAAAAGAACACGCTCGTCACTCGTTACTACTTCGCCCAGCACAAGCCGGTTCGGGTTAGCCCGACCGGGTCGTAGGAGCGAATCTCGGGTTCGGAGCTCACCATGTCAGTCTGTTACTTTAGGATGTTCAACATCTGCAGAGGTTGCTGAGTCGCAGGAACCACACTAAACCCTGCTCCCTCTGCAAAACCCACCATCTCTTCCTTCTGCCTCCATCACGACGCAATGCCTTTCATTTCGAAAATCCAGCGCCAACCTGATTACAACCTCTTCGGTTCCGCCACTCCTCTCGTGATCGACAATGGCGCTTCCTATTTCCGCATTGGGTACTCTCATGAACCCTAATTTCGCCCCCAAAATTCGAAACTTCTCTTTTTTTTCGGGATGTGAGCTTTTGATGCATTTTGGCATCAGCTTGATGGTGGGGTTGTTGGTTTTAACCATAAAGTTGGCTCCTTTTGGTGAATTTTCAGGTGGGCAGGAGAGGCTGAACCCCGTGTTGTTTTCCGCAACATTGTCCAAAGGCCGCGCCATAAAGCCACTGGTATCATACGTTCCCCCACATTTTCACTATGCTCTCTGATTCTTCTTCATCTTACTTACTGTGTCGTTGTTTGAATTTGTCTGAAAAAGTGTCTTTGTTCTCCACGGTTGTTCTTAAGAGCAACTGAGGGGATAAGCTTACTTTCTTCGTTATACGCTATTCTTAAAGAAGAGGAAAAATTCTAGTTAAATTTGAGCTGACAAAAAATAGTATTTAAGCTGGTTTAAGTGGATCAACACTTGTTTCTCTTAAATCCTTAAACAAGGTTTGGGGTTCAAGTTTATGAATGGAGTGGGCTTATCCGATTCTAACCAGATTAGTTGGGTCAAGGGGGCTCTAGATATCGGTTTAGAAAAAAATATTTAAGCAAGTTTTTGTAGCTTTGGTGCATTTGTGTTAGTTTATTTTAATTTTTTTATAAAAAAATAGGACTGAGATATATTTATTATTTCTGAATTGATAGCCTTATATATATTGTAATAATAATATAATTTAACAGGAACCAGCCGGATAATTAGCAAAAACAAAGGCAACAATGCAGCATATTGAATGACTATTCTGTTAACATTCTGTGACACAGGAGAAACTGTCACTATTGTCGGTGACCATGATCCAGCATTATTGAAATACTTTGACTGCACACGCTCTGGACCACGCTCAGCATTTGACAGCAACGTTGTTTACCAGTTTGAAATAATGGAATATGTAAGTCTCCTCTCGTTAGATTTTTGTGAGTACAGGAGGGGCAGTGTTTTGGGACTTTTGGATGCATATAGCTGTGATATGTTTAGGATTCAATTCCCGATGATCATTTGCTTGTCTGAGTGTGTATTGGTTCCGCCATCTGTGCTATATGCATGTGAAGTTGCACTTCTGATTTGGGAATTGGTTTATTTGGTGGCTGCATGTATTTTGGTGTCACTTGTGTTATTGCTAATAGATCCATTTGGACCAAGGCTTAGCCAAATTGAAACGCCAGGGAGCAATACCAAGTCACTTCACCCTAAGAATTCACACAAGCCCTGGGATCTTCTGTTCTTAAACAACGAAATGTGTTCATAATATCTTCTCGTTTCCTCTGCTTGGATAGCTGGCTGCTACTGAATCATTCTGATATATAGTTAAATATTGAATCAGAGTTTGAAAATGGCTATAAATATTGCACTTGGTTTTTCTTGTCTAGACCTCTTCATTTCTTCAAGGTCTTACATGTTGATACATTCCTATCACTAGCACACTGACAGTGATGTGTTGCACTAGGCAATGCTAGGGTTCATTTTCCAGGTATGCGGTAAATGGATGAATTTAGTTGATATTATGGGGTTTGATAGGTCACAGGTTCAATGTCACAAATGGAATTTGGAATCTTAGGCTCATGACAACTAGTTAGGAGGGAGGTTTTGGAAATAAGGTCATGCATGTACGCAAGTTTTAAGTGTATGCTTCATTGCTTCATTAATTTTTAAAAACTTGTGAAGGAAGGCATTGCTGACATCTTTTTGCATCTATAGATTCTTGATTTTGGATTTGACCGGATGGGTGCAAATGGATCAGAGGTATGGCCTTAGGTGGAAAAGTGTTTTTCATTTTTCTTTCCAGTGCATTCAGGTTGTTATCTTTTCTATAATGATTTTGTTGGTGTTTATGCTGTGCTGTTGAAGTAAATTCTGATTTTTGCTTTCTTGGCAATTCTAGGATTTAAATTATTTTAACTCACTCTTTTCCATTTTTATGTTTAATGCCAGAGCAGATTGATCACCCTGTCCTGATCACAGAATGTGTATGCAACCCAGTTCAGTCACGTAGTAAAATGGGTGAACTTCTTTTTGAGACGTATGGAGTTCCATCTATAGGTACAACACGTTCGTTAACTCTACAAAAGAGAAAATTTTCATTTACAAGTGGCCATAGTAGAAATAGAAGTGTAGGCTTGGCTGTTGCCTTATGCCCAATCTAGATGCCATCAAGTCTGTTCCTAAATGAAAATCAATTTCTATGTGAAGCCCTTAAAGGCCATGTTTGGCCTCTTGCCCCATAGTTGGTACTAGTTTGGACACCCCACCACTGGTGCATGTTTGTCTTTGTTCCATGCTAGATGTTTTACATGCAATTTGACTCTATCTCTACTTCTCTGTTATGGCAGCCTTTGGTGTTGATGCAGCATTCAGTTATAAATATAATCAACAACGAGGAGTTTGTGATAAAGATGGTCTTGCTATGTGTCCTGGATTTACTACAACCCATGTGATTCCGGTATGCTTTTTATGCTATTTCCTTATATAACAAGGTTTTGTTGTGAAGGAAATGAACTTGTCATTTTTCACTACAGATTATTATAGCTGTGCATCACAGACACACACACACACACACACACACACAAACATGATTAAATTTGCAAATGCTATACTGTCTTCATGAGGGGTGGCTGTAATGTAACGATGACAATTCTCTTGTTCTGCACCAGCCTTTGTTAAGTAACAATTGCATGTTCTTTTGGTATCAATATGGCCTCATTTGCTCTTCGCTGCTGTGCTCGACTGCTTACGCTCCTGTCACCAATAATAGTGTTGATCTGTATAAATATAAAAGGATCTCCTTATGAACTTACTAAAAATAATTTATTTAAATTTGAAAAGATAGATGTCTTAACATAATTTTAAATCTGTACTTGTAAGTGAGGGGTGTGGGTAGTTGAAAGCAAAAACTGATCCTACTTTTCTATGGAGGAGAATTGTGTCAGGAGTTAGGATCCAATTGCAAGGTATAGGACTTGAGTCCCATATCAGAAGTATGGGATTTCGATGGAGGGTTCATAAGGCCTTGGGAGAACCATATCACAAAAGTTTCTATGGAGGAGGATTGTGTTAGGAGTTAAGGACCCAATTGCAAGGTATAGGATTTGAGTCCCATATCAGAAGTATGGGATTTCGATGGGGGGTTTATAAGACATTGGGCTCTCCCATCACAATAGCTAGCTTTTGTGATATAGTTCTCCCAAGATTCTTATCAATTGGTATCAAAACCTTCCACCATGTCTCTCAGCTGCAATCAAGCAACGCAGGAGGTGACACAGGCATTGCAGTGTTCACTCAGGACTAGATAAAGGGGCTAGTGCACAGCCAGCTCGTGTGGGTGCCGTGGCTACAGAGCGTGGTGGGATGTTAGGACCCAATTGCAAGGTATGGGACTTGAGTCCCACATCAGAAGTATGGATACTGATGGGGGTTTATAGGACCTTGGCTCTGCCATCACAATCATAACTTTTGTGATGTGGTTCTCCCAAAGTTCTTATCAGAATGCCCCTATGGGGGAAAGAATTTAAGTACAAGAAACTGCTTAAAATGAAAAAAGAACTAGATTTAGACCATGCGTTGCACGGGTGCTTATATGAATGTATGTTTTAATGTTAGGAACGAGATATAAGTGATATTAATTGAATGAATATAGAACTTGTTAGTAGATGTTGCCTTAGTGATTGATAGAAATGATATTTTTGAAATTTGTTTATTAATGTTTAAAATTAATATGTAAATTTTTTGAATGAAGAATGATTTTAAATTTGAAGTTTGAGAATAAAAAAGTTTTAATAATTTTGAGTAAGAAATTTAAGATATATAATTTAGTAATTTAAAATATGTATAACAGAGTGAAATTTTAAAATAAAGTAAAAGAAATATAAATTAAGGTATTTTATGGTTTAATAGAATATTAAGAATTCAAATAATATGATTTAAATTAATATTAATTTTATAATTTTTAATATTAATTTTTAATATTGTGATAATTACCCACAATGATTTGGCAATTTTTTGAGTTTCTATTAGCTAACAATATAAGATTATTTGATACTATTAGTACATAGAAATTAAACTCTTATATATTTTTGAAGTTTATATGATATTTAAATATTAAGTTATAATATGTTGTAATAAGACATTGCAAGAGTACGAAATATAATATTAAAGATAAGTAAAGCTATAGTAATTGAAAAGAGTATGTGTCTGTTGATCTAATAATAATTGTAAAGAGCATGTATAATTTTGTAAACCTATAATTATATATATTTGTGAATGTGTGGATATATCGGAATAATATTTGGTAGATATTGTATTACAGTTGATTTTATTAAATTTTTAATGGATTTGTAGTTATGTTTTATTCTTAAATTAAATTTAGGATAATTAAATGTTATTATAATGCATTAATGTTGGTGGCCGAATACTTCATATTACAATTAAGTGATGAGAATGGAAGCTAAGAAATTAATTGTATAGTTAAAAGGTAGAGTATTTATCCATTACTAAAATTAAATTTGTACATAAATGGGTAATTATGATAATAGAATGAATACGTGTCTATATCAGAAATAAGGGACTTAATGTTCAAATGACAACTCAAATGATATGCTGATATGACAACTATTTAGAACGCTTGACATATGAGTTGTTAGCACTACAACTTGGGTCTTAGATTTAATATATTATAATAGATTGGTGAAATTTTATAAAATGTTTTAATAAATATGCAGTATCATTTTTAGTGGCAGTTCTTCTGTACAGCAGAGTGTCTACCAACTGCATAATGTGTTAATAATTCTCTATAATCATCTTTATTTTATTTTTTGTATTTCCAGTTTGTAGATGGCGAGCCTATTTATAAGGGATGCTGCCGTACTAATATTGGTGGATTCCATGTGACTGATTATTTAAAGCAACTTCTTTCACTCAAATATCCTTATCATATGTGAGTATAAAATCATTTGGGTTCTGCTATTATCAAACTGAGTGCTGAATGCATAGTGTGTCTTAGCTTTTGTTGAACACTTAATGCAGGGCTAGGTTTTCATGGGAAAAAGTTGAAGACCTGAAGATGGAACATTGTTATATTGCACAGGACTATGCTTCTGAAGCCCGGTTGTTTCAGGTATGAAATATGTTTCTCTTCTTTCCCATCTAATTTCCTCTGCTGCTTCTAAGACTTAGTTAATGATCTGGGACAGAAAGGAACCAAGGAGGCTGAAGAAAAAACCAGATGTTGGCAGCTCCCTTGGGTTCCACCCCCTACCGTGGGGCCTCCTTCTGAGGAAGAGATTGCAAGAAAGGCAGCAATAAAAGAGAAACAAGGTCAAAGGTTGCGAGAAATGGCTGAGGCAAAGAGGTCATCTAGAATTAATGAACTGGAAAATGAATTGCATGGTTTGGAATTTCTTTTACATCAGCTTGAACAAGTTGAAGAGAGTGATATTCCATCCTTCCTAGCAGAGACTGGCTATATCTCTAGGCAAGAGATAGAATCTGCCCGTAGTAAAGTTACACAATCCTTGCGGAAAGCAAAAGGTGAACCAAAGAGTGAACAAGCTGAAACTGAAAAGGCTGACTCTGCCAATAATGAGAAGTATTCTCTTGTAAACATCCCTGATGACATGCTGACCCCGGAGCAGGTCAGTTTTGGTATCAAATAGCTCTGATCACATGCATAAATATATTGAGTTCCCTGTTTTCACAAGCTTCAAATGTACCTGTAAAGTTTTTTCTTGGAGCCATATTGGCTTAAAATTTTAATATCCAAATCATTCTTTGCAAGTTGTTATCTGTGTCTTACGAAGTTGACTTTGTTCATTGGGTGTGCTTGTTTGATAGCTCATTGAAAAGAAGAAACAGCTGTCATTGAAATCCATGTCTGAAGGGCGGCAGCGACTAAAACAGAAGCGCCATGAAGAGGAATTAGAACGAGAAAGGAGACAACAGCTAGAGGAGGAGAAACGCCTGTATGTTTCATGCTTTAGTTTATTAATTTTAATTAAAAATTTCATTGTTGCTTGTTTATGTGAGTAGTAAATGAAAGAGCTTTTCATCATATTCAACTTAGTAATCTGGGAAAAACTAAATGAGAGAGAGAAAGTGTAAACCTTACCCGATTTAGGGCATGGATTTTGTACAAATCATGACTGCAATCTTGAACAAGGCTTGAATAATTATAAATTATAATGCTCTAAACATTTCTTCTTGTTTTTTTTCCCCTTGTTTATTGTAGAGAGAACCCAGAGCTTTACTTGGAACAATTGCATGCTAGATACAAAGACCTCTCTGAGAAAATTGACCAACGAAAACGGCTCAAGACAAATGGAGGCCATACAAATGGGAATAATTTGTCTGGTGGTGTTGGTCGTGGTGAGAGACTGAATGCTGCTCAAAGGGAAAGAATGCGTCTCTTGACAACTGCTGCTTTTGATCGTGGTAAGGGTGAGGATACATTTGGCGTCAAAGATGAAGATTGGCAACTCTACAAATTGATGAGCAGAGATAATGATGATGATGATGAGGGACCAGACGAGGATGACATTGAGCTAGCCCGCATTTCCTCAAGACTCCAGGTTGGGTTATCTCTTTTATAATGCTATACTTGTGCAGTTGTACTGTGCAGGTGCAGTCTGCACTCGCATGCTTGTGTTGGATCTCGATAGGCTCTTGATGACTCAATTTTGCTGAATTGTTGCTTTGATAGGACTTGGATCCGGCATTTGTGCCCAAGTTAGAAGCAAGCACCTCTCAACCTGCTGAGGTGCCACGTGTTCGTCCTCTCACCAAAGAAGATTTTCAGATTGTTTTTGGGGTTGAAAGGTTCAGATGCCCTGAAATCTTGTTTAATCCAAACTGGATTGGGGTTGACCAGGTAGGATTAGACGAGATGGCCGGGGTCTCGATAAGAAGGTTACCATACAAGGATGAAAGCCTGGAAGCAAGACTGACTAATTCCATACTTGTGACTGGTGGAAGTTCTCTTTTCCCTGGTATTATTGAACGCCTGGAAGCTGGAATTCGGATGATTAGACCATGCGGATCGCCTATAAAAATAGTTAGAGCACTGGATCCGGTGATGGATGCATGGCGTGGGGCCGCTGCTTATGCATCAGCCCCACAATTCCATACGCAAACTTTCAGTAGGATGGATTATTATGAAAAGGGTGAGGACTGGCTTCGCAGTTATCAACTGAAATATTCATTATGATGGACTTGATAACACAGTACTGTATATTGTCCGGAGCATGCATATCTCAATTTGGACAATGTTATCCAGTAATCCAATTGGCTGCTTTAACTTATGCTGAAGCTAGAACATTTTGATGATATTTTCAATTTTCAGTCTGATGAATGGCGTCCACATGGTTTATTTTGAGTAATGAACTTGTGTACGCAGTTGTCATACTCCATTCGTGAGGATCCTGTTATAAAACACTTAGTATTGATGTTGATCACTGGTATTAGAGTTGCAATAGGGGATATTTATGTGGACTGAGCATGAAAAAGCTAGAAAGATGTCGGCAGAAGAAAAGAAGATGAATCCATGGGCTTTTCATAAATGTTAGTCTGGACCATAATTATTTTTATTATCTTCACTCAGTTACATTCATTCAACTACTGCAAATTTTAGTCCCTTTTGTCCCCTGGAATTATATCTTTTCCTCTAACTGAAATGGTGTTATCAATATGTCACCATCATAACGTGAAATATATCAAAAATGGTAAAAAGAAATACTCCCTGATGAAAATTCTTGCGGAAAAGCCTAAATCCTCACAATTCTATATCATCAACAAAATAATAATAATAATAGCAATAATAATAATAATCTTTGAAGCTTAGAGCATAACAATAAAAGGGGTAAACGTTGGACAGAACCACCAATCAAGGCACAGAAAACTCAAACGGCTATGCACTCTCTTAAGGAGCCTGATTGGTAAGTGACCGTTGGAATCTGTTTAAGGAAATAAATTTATAAGCTTAGCAACACCAACCTCTTTCTCTTTGCTGTTCCGCCCCTCCTTCAAGCCAGACAACAATTTGACCGTTGTAGAGAATCTCCATCTTCCCCTTCCCAACACTCTCTCCCTAAACACAAACAAACCCTCTCTCTCTCTCTCTCTCACACACTCTGCTTTCACCAGAGAGAGACCCCATTACTTCCCTTCTTCCTCCCTTCCTTTAGACACAAAAACGAAAGCAGAAGCCGAAGCAGAAGCAGAAAATGGAGTCACCTCAACCTCAGGCCAGGAAATCAGGGCTGAACCTCCCAGCTGGGATGTCAGGAACCTCACTGCGCCTTGACACCTTCGCTGCTTCATCTTCCTTCCGCGCCATATCGAACCTCTCGTCGCCTTCAAAGCCATCGTCTTCAACGTGCAGCGACAGGTTCATACCATGCAGGTCGTCGTCAAGGCTGCACACCTTCGGGCTCATCGAGAAGCCGTCACCGTCCAAAGAAGGGAGCAACGAGGCCTACTCCAGGTTGTTGAAATCTGAGCTTTTCGGCTCTGACTTTGCTTCTCCTTCTTCTTCTCTTGCAGGTCCAGGTTCCTCCCCAGTGAGTAGTCCCACCAAGAACATGAACATGCTGCGCTTCAAGACCGATCACTCTGGACCCTCCTCCCCCTTCTCGCCTTCGGTTTTGGGCCCCCACAGTGGGTTCTCTTCTGAGTCTTCCACGCCTCCTAAGCCTCCCAGGAAAGTTCCCAAGACACCCCATAAGGCAAGTTCTGATTTGTTTCTTCTTCATATGCAAAACTATGTATGGGTTTTTCAAGTTTGAACTTGAAGGTTGTGTCGTGAAGGCTTGAATTTCGGCTCAATCAGTGTGTTAGATAATAACTGTAGATATAAAGTCAATTAGACATTTCATCTTACACCTTCAACTTTTAGAAGTATTAATAGATATAAAACAATTCAGAAGCCTTCATCTATCAGCTTGAAGTTTTTTGAGTTAGTCCTTGACATGCAGTGAAAAAAGAAATGATATTTTTACTTATGATCTTAGACATCATTTAGACATTCCGATATCAATCTATAAATCGCGGCAAGGTAAGTAGGAAATTAATAATGGATATAAAATCCTTTCATCAAATTAATAAGTAATATAATTGAAATCTACAATTATTAACAGATTATTCTCCATATTTTATAATAAGCATATTCACTAGAAATACTATTGAAATCATCAATTATTTATACATGATTCACCTAATGTCCATATGGTATCCCTAAAAATGATGGTCAAATAATAGTACTCTATTGAAAACAGACCTTAAACTTAGTATGACTAACGTCTGAGACAGTGCTAGATATAAATATAAAGTGATCCATGAGTCCTCACTTAAATGCTTAAGCTTGCGAAAGAGTTGCACTTTTAGGCCCAGATGAACCTTGGGTGAAGGAAGGACATCTTAGATATGAAGTCATTTATAAGTCTTTACCTAAAAAATTTAAGTTTTTGGGAGTGTGGTCCTTGACACAGTGAAAGCAAACGTTAAGCCTACTATGATTTACATTGTTGGATTGTTGATTACTGAAACGGGACAATGTCGTGCAGGTTCTGGATGCCCCATCACTTCAAGATGACTTTTACTTGAATCTGGTGGACTGGTCCTCACAGAATGTTCTTGCCGTGGGGCTAGGCACTTGTGTTTATCTATGGAGCGCTTCAAATAGCAAAGTGAGTCCGAAACTGCCACCAGTTCCACAACATTAACCAAAAACACTTCTCATGTTGTACATTTAAAATGAACATATCTTTATCTTGCTTTCAGGTGACTAAGCTATGTGACTTGGGGCCTTATGATGGTGTCTGTTCTGTCCAGTGGACCAGGGAGGGTTCTTTCATATCTATTGGTACAAATCTTGGTCAAGTTCAGGTACCTTGTTAGCTTACTTAGACTTGGTTTGTCCATCCATGTATTTGATGATTGAGAATAAGGGAACACTTTTACTATATGGTACACAGATTTGGGATGGAACTCGGTGTAAGAAGGTCAGAACAATGGGGGGCCATCAGACAAGAACTGGTGTCTTGGCATGGAATTCTCGCATTTTGGCTTCAGGGAGCAGGGATAGGAACATACTTCAGCATGACATGAGGGTGTCAAGTGACTTTGTTGGCAAGCTTGTTGGCCACAAATCTGAAGTATAAGATTTTGAACTTGTAATGTTATGGTTAATTGGAAGTAGTGAAATTGATATTAATTGTGTCATCCCACAATTTGACAGGTATGTGGATTGAAATGGTCCTGTGATGACAGGGAACTTGCTTCTGGTGGGAATGATAATCAGGTATGTGTCTTTCTTTTCTTCCTTTTCCTCACATACATTAAAATAAAACACATAGAAAGAGGTCTTTATTTTTATTTTGTACTTACTGTTTAGTTTCACTAGTGATTTACCTCTTCAATGTTATGATTTACTATTATATGAGCAGCTCTTGGTATGGAATCAGCACTCCCAGCAACCAGCTTTGAGACTCACTGAGCACACAGCTGCTGTGAAGGCCATTGCTTGGTCGCCTCACCAGAGCGGTCTCCTGGCATCAGGAGGTGGAACTGCTGATAGGTGTATCCGTTTCTGGAACACTACAAATGGCCATCAATTGAACTGTGTCGACACTGGGAGCCAGGTTTACTTCTTAAGTATTATACTAGTATCACAATATAACCTATATTTAGATCATAGAGCATCTCATCAAACAAATTTTTAATGTATAATATGCAGGTTTGCAACCTTGCTTGGAGTAAAAATGTAAATGAGATAGTAAGCACTCATGGGTACTCCCAGAATCAGATTATGGTGTGGAAATATCCATCACTAGCAAAGGTACATTACTTTTGAAGTTCTACACATTTTAGAGAATTTCAAACCAGGAAATGTCCTTAACACTATGGACAAATTTTGATTAGGTTGCAACTCTAACTGGCCACAGCATGCGAGTGCTTTACCTTGCAATGTCCCCTGATGGTCAGGTACTGATGTTCACATAACATAATTCTTTGTGTTATAGAAAGAAATTATCATTATATTTTGTAACATAATTTTTAATTTATGTGAATCCATTGCAGACAATAGTGACTGGTGCAGGGGATGAGACACTACGGTTTTGGAATGTCTTCCCGTCAATGAAAACACCTGTAAGCATACGTGACCAATTTCAATTATGCTATGCTTATTCTCTCCAATGCTTTGCCTCTCCTAATAACCACTTTTCCGTTCCTCATCTTTCATGTTGTATTGTTCAGGCCCCGGTTAAAGATACAGGCCTTTGGTCACTTGGGCGCACCCAAATTCGATGATGCTTTATTGATGCCTCAAAATGGAAGTGTACGGTGGAAGAAGAGGAAAAGAAGTTATCTAAGTTGTCTGTAATTAATTATCTGTATATGGATGATACTGGTATATGTTACTTTAACATTACATTATATCAAGCTTACAAATTGTAAAGTCTAAATCTAAAGATCAATGGATAAGTTATCACCACTATTTTTTTTTTTTTTTTTTTACTGGAATTTTTACAAACAGCTTCCTTTTTTAGGTGCATTACACTCGAGCATCGACCCAATATCATAGCTGTCAATTATATGTATTACATTGCCCCGGAATCAGCTTGGACCATTTTCCCCGCTTATAATATATCTCCTAGAAGAGTTACGCATGTGAACTTCTAGCAAGGTTGATTTAAATAAATATAATAAAAATTAAATTAAAAAGAGTAAAAATATATAGATTTTTTCCTGTCATAAAGAAAGTAATTTAACATTTCAAAGTAATTTCTAGTAATTTATGTTGTTATTCTAGTAATTTATCTGTAAATATTAAATTATATGTAAATTTATATTAGAGGTTCATCGAAATGTTGTTACAAGCAACTAAAATAAAATAAAATAAAGTCATAGAATTCATGAAATTTATTTTATGAGTCTTTGAAATATAAGTTTAAAAGTATATGATTAATTTATTTGAAAAAAATTGAATTAATTTTTTACAAAATATGTTGATTATCTATCAGTTTTTAAAATAAAACAGGTTAATTTAAAAATTCTAAATATCAACTATTAAATAAAAAGTATAATTACAAATATAAAATTTAAAATAATAGAGAGGCAGCTTGTTAAAATTCAATTTTCGGATGGATTTAGAGATAACTTGTTATATCTTATCTTAATAATAATCATTTTTAATAATAAATAAATAAATATTAGGGGTGTATCATTTATTCATTTTTAAAAAAATAAAAATATGCATATCACAGTGTTCATTTGGAAACATTGTTTTTGTGCTAATTACTGTGCTCAAATGTATTTTAATTTTTTAGTGTTTATTTTAATAAAAAAATATATTAAGTAAATTATTTCATTAAAAACGATAAAGTGAAATGTCACATCATATAAAGGATAAAATAATACTTTTTGTTTTTAAATAATCAGACATCGTCTATCCACCTAGAAATCATATATTAAAATATAAGAATTTTTATTATTTTACCGGTAAACGTGGAAAACGTGATAAAATAATTAATAATAAATGTATTTTTATTTTAATTATTAATAAATAAAATTTCATATTTATTTATAAATAAATTTGTGAATTTAATTTTTATATATTGATGATATAAAATAATTTTATATTATTAATAAATAAAAATATAAAAATATTAAATTATTATAAATAATTATGATGAGAAATTTATTATAATTTGATATTTTTTATATTTTTATTTAATGTATAAAAATTAAATTCTATATTTATAAATGATAAAATTAAAATTCAATTATTAATGCATAATTTTTTAAAGCCACAATAGTATTAAAAAACGAGTAAATATAACAGCACTCAACTAAAAGCACATTTAACACCAACCAATAGTGTTTTCTGTCTTTTCAGCAATAAAAAATAACTATTTTCTCACAGCGAAAAAAATGATTTTTAATGGAAGCATTGTTTTTGCATGATGCACATGAACGCCGAGTTTCGTGTAAAATTCGGATAAGGATCTAATTAGAGAGGGAATATTCTCCACTTCAGCTGAAGCCCACTTTGTCTGCATCTACGGTTCACAGTCACACCAAAATAAAGTGAATAAAACAATTCAGCACCATCACAATAATGGTGGACCCCCTCCCTCAGCTTTTGTTGTACAGTATACGATTTCAAATCTCGTGAGCTAAGAAGCAGAGAAACCGACGACA
Source organism: Pterocarpus macrocarpus (assembly GCA_031439585.1). Lineage (NCBI taxonomy): Eukaryota > Viridiplantae > Streptophyta > Magnoliopsida > Fabales > Fabaceae > Pterocarpus > Pterocarpus macrocarpus. The sequence goes on along the minus strand of CM062518.1, from coordinate 34,843,855 downwards.
CAGATGCGCATACGTTACGGACTCGAATATAGGGCATATTAAATTTATAAAATTATATATATATATATATATATATATATATATATATATATATATATATATATAAAATTTATAATTTATAATATTATATTTAAATATTTTTAAATATTTATAAATATCAAATTATCACTTATTATTATTTTTTAAATTTCTCTCAAAAAATAGAGCATTTTTAATATTATATGTATTTCTTATATTTCTTTTAAAAAATATGGGATATTATTTTTATTTTCATCTTTAAAAAAATTCTTAAATAAATTTAAATTTTTGAACATTTCAAATATATTTTTAATTCATGAAATAATTGACAAAAAATTATTAGATCATGTCCTGACTGTATTCGAACTACATTCATATGATATCTAAGCTCTGACTGACCGTGTCTGACACTTATTTGGGCCAAAAATAATATTTTTTAAATAAAATATGTAAGACGCTTATTTGAGCCAAAATTAATATTTCTTAAATAAAACACGTAAAATAACACATTGGACGCGTCATATTGATTTTCAACATGCGCTAATGTCTTACTGATACCAGACACGCAGAAAATTAGTGTCTATGCTTCATAGAGGCAAGCTACCCACACCAGAATAATTGTGCACACAATTAAAATATTATGATTCATTTGGTAACACTTAATCACTAATGAAATCAATGACTGGAATTCGATTATTCATAATTTTTAAAAATGATTTTCATCAGTCGCCTCTCAATTGATTGCACTGTTTTTTGTTTTAGCGCATAGCAAAAATTAACAAATAAAATACCGACAGAATACAACTCAGCAAATACAAAGTCGGTGTCAAACTTGTAACCGAAAAAAGAAAGTAATTATCAAACAAATAATAACAATAACTTCCATTAATAGAACTAAAAATGATAACAAAGAGAACATTTTTCCTTTTACGTTGTTATGGCTGTGATGTTCTTTCAACATTTCTACATACATTCATAAATGAAAATGAATTAACAAAAAAATCAAAGAACACATTAAGTTCCTTGTTAGAACAATCTTATTGCATCAAATCATATACAAAATGCCAACCTGCATGAAATTAAAAGGCTGGCAAAGAATTTAGTGTAAGAAAATTACATGAAATTGAATCAAAATGTACAAGTTTGTGATTAATTAAGTCCTCCCTACACCATCACAATTGATTGGACACCTTCAATGCCTGGTCTTTCAGCAGAGGCTTCAGTGATCTTCAAGGTTCCAGGTGCAGCTGCAGCTTGATGCTTGGCATGCTGCTTGGCTTGGTGCTGAGACCAGTAAGCATGTGCAGCCAAAACCCTGTCTAACAGCTCCTGAGGTACTGGCTCTCCTCTCCTCTGTTGAGGGGAGATTTTGGCAGTGTGGACTAATGTTTTCCATTTATCCTGCACACACCAATGCATTAGGTCATGTGGCAATTAAGCAATCATTACAACATATGCCTCTTACAAGCAAGCTAACCATAAAATTCTATTGAATCAATGCAAATGTACCTATCTCCTTTTTCAAAATATCTATAATGAAACTAAGAGAAGGACTTCATCATCTTAAGAAAATAAGCATTACACTGAGGACCATATTTATGATATCACACATACGAAAACCCTTAGATTGATAACCACAGGATAGAAATCGAAGTTGGACAAAATAAACTTACCATATTATCCTAAGGACCAATTTAGAACCTCTTTAGAATCAAACAGGAATCATGAATCCAACAAAAAATGATCATAATGGCCAAACCCAAATTACTGAAGTATCTTTTCTGTGTTATCCATCTAATAGTTTACCAAGTTAAGCAAGCCCTCAAGTTAAAGAACAGTGTGTGTCTAGAGAGGGGAGGAAAGACATGATGTACCTTCAAGTCTACGTAAGTCCTATGGTCTGCATTCTCAAAAGCTCGCAACTTGACATCACGCCACCTGAATGGTGTAAACATTATTAGCAAGCCAGTTTTGCTGTCTATATGCAGGCAAAGTTGATATTTATAACATCAAACCTTCCAGTTCCAAGTTCCTCAACAGCCCGAACAAGTGCTTCTACCTCAGACACAGAGAATGGTCTCCTGGTTCGACGCTGTACAAACTCAGAGCGCTTGGTTTTCTGACTCACAGGAACCACAGCTAATGCTTCTGTGCTAGCTGGAACAACAACTAGCGCTCCGGAATCTGGTGTTTTGTCAACTATAGGGTCAGCGGGGGAAGAAGTAGACTCATGGTTACTTTCAACAAGGTTGCCTGGATTTGTCAGCAAGGAGGAGTCACGCAATGTATCAGTAATACCCGAATCTAAGACCGGAGTTTCTGGGGACCTAGGAATTTCAAATAATGATATCAGCTATAGATTAAAATTTAAAATTCAACTGAATAGAGATAAACTACTAAAAATCAGCTAAGATGATGAAAAGAAACTATGTCATTAAGTTTGGCTCACCCGGTATGCTGAGATGTTTCACATTGAGAAGAAGGATCACCAGCACAAGCAGCTGCAGAATCTAGTAGAGAACTGGGCTCCAGCATGAAACTGAGGGTATCCAAATTTTCTTTGCAAGATATACCAGTCTGCACAAGTGTTCTATTGTCATCTCTAACCTTCTTCCCCTGAAGAAGAACACCAACATGCACACCACCTCCAAGTATAGCTGTCACCGTTTCCATGATTGTGCTCTACAAAAATTTGGAAACATACACAATTGAAAGGTCAGAGCCAGACAACAAGAATTCGGGATAAGTTAAAGGATACTTTGTTAAACACAAAAACAGCAAATGGTGGAAGCTACAGTGAGAAAAGAAGCAACCTGTCCCACTTTGATGAGTGGATAAGGCTGACTGACAACAGTAATAATTTTTCTGAAATAAAAAGAAAGCTATCTCTATATCCGGCTATCTCTATTTATACCTTTAGCGATCCAACAGTTGCAGTTTCAGGAACCTCAATATAAAGCTCTGGTATCCTTATTGACTTAATGCTAAACTTCACTGTTCACAAGGAATACGCACAGATGAGTAACTATTGTTTGTAACGAACAATCAAGATAAGCAAAATGAAAGAACATCAAACAATTAGTTACCATGAGAATCCTTAGGTATATGCAGTTTTGCAGATAAGCTAGGGTTGTCTCCATCCATTCCCTTCCCAGGTGAATTAGACACACTTTCACTGCTGAATCCTCCATCAGAAGTTACCCCTGAAACCCGGTCAATGAATTTCCTCCTCTTAACACGAGTCTTGTTCTCAGATCTTTCAAAATTGTAACAAGTCTTCCTCTTACGATAAAGCAGTTTCACTCCCATATCTGCAAATTCTATATTACTTTCAGTGACAAACACAAACAAACTCTTTGACATAGTATGTGGATAATGAAGCATTTGGTTACATATTTGCAAGCCATCTTACCAGATCTAGAAAGTTCACACTCCTTCAAGTGTGGAGCAACCTTCCAGTGTTTGGAAAACAGATGCTTCCTGATTCTTCGGTGTGCAATACGCCGAGGAGACCTAAAAGCCTTTGGCTTAGTACAAACCTTGCTGCACCTTAAAAAGTTGTCGTCATCATCTCTAATACCTAACTTAATACCATTCCCGTGCTTAGAATAGGAAGCAATGGTAAAAGATTCCCTACAAAATGGAGATTTAGCATTACTGTTTGAGTCAATTAGTGCAGGAGACACATTCAATTCTAATTGATCCTTCAGACTACATTTATCAGCCAAAGTTGATCCCTGAATGCCTGAACTGCTAGCCTCCTTTTCCTGTTTAAATCCATTCTTTATATTAACATCACAAGACTCCCTAAAATTTTCAGGTGCTTCTACTAATCTACTAGAATAACGTCCAAATTTATTATCCCATTCGCAAATTTCAGACTTCAAATCAGCTCCAACTTTATCCCTACGGTCAGAATTATTACTAGCTGAAATACATCCTTGTACATGGTCAGCATTGGCATGCAGAAGAGGTTTCTGACTACAGTTTTGTGAGGCCACATCAGTCCTAAAGTGACTCTCTTCACAACTTCCCTGATGAATGCCCTCTGTTAACAAGGGTTTAACTTCATCTTGTCTTTCTTGTTCAATCACACCTTGGCTAAAGGCAGGCTGATAATTTCCTTCAGATGCATTGCTAGAAGCAGAACTTTCACTCTCCTGCAACAACATGCCAGCTAATGCAAGTAGCTCAAAAGCACAAGCTTGATCATCCTCATTTGCTTTCTTGAAAGGACCCCTCCTCTGAACAGTAATCAAAATTAAAGATATTGAAATCTAGCTCAGAGCACAAAAATGGAAAACGTAAAATAATTCCCACAGTTGCAGCAAGTACATACTCTAGCAGATCTAGGGCCTTTAGGTATACGGGGGACTTGAAGGCGGTTGAATCCATAATCTAGCCTCTTCTTCAGCACCATAGTTTAAAGATATATAGCTCATCAAATAACCAGAAGCATCAGCACACAGATTCTCGTCACTGTCATAATATTGAAAGAACACCCACATATCAATTTTAATTGTCACATTTTGCTAGATTTTGCAAATTAGGAAAGCAATTCAGAGTCTCAGACTACCACTGTAATAAGACACCTGCAACTATTATAAATGCTTGTTAGCACCGAACAGTTATTGGTTCTTCACATACTAGAAACTAATATAGAATCCTACTTGAATAATAAAAGCTCCAATTAAGAGGGACAATTTCTATTTATATAGATTTATAAGAGAGCAAACAGTAACTCCTATTCAATTTTTTGTTTGCCCATCATACAGCATGAAGAAGAAAGGAAGATCCGCAAAAACAATTTCGCAAGGAAAGATGAAAATTAAGGTAAGATTTAAAACAACGTCAATAATTACCCATCTGACTCATGGACTCAATTCCATGGAACCAGACGTGACAACAACAAACAAACAGACTTTAGATACAAATGGCAGCAAGACAATTCACATCATAGCAATTACAGAAACCGAGAATTGAGATCACGCAAAGGCCAAATGCTAACATAGATTCAGATGAACGCTATGGAACTGCAGGTAAAAATTCCGATTCCATGGTTGCTACCTGAGATGTCAACAAACAAAAGAATCGCATGCAAATCCACGATCAAAACCAAAAAGATAAACACACAATTAAAAGGGCGTAAGGATCATAAAACTCAACACCATAACAACTAGGAACAGCTCCTATAGGCTGCACCAAATTGTTGTGTGCTAATTGTGCGAGATCAACCCAAACCAACCCATTTCCGAATCTCAAAGCTTGTGTGCTCTCTAAACTGCAGAATTTCAGGCTAAATCAAAGATCCTGAAGGCACCCCAACTCAACAAAAAGTAAGTCCACAACACGCCCCCCCCCCCGGGGAAAAAAAATTCAAAATTTTCATTTCCAAACGAACAAAAAAACCTGTTGCATACAGCAAACACAGCCTGACTTCCACAACAGATCTCAATTCTCAATTCAACCCCATAATTTTCCAAAAAGAAAAAAAAAATCTTCAGGAATATGAGCAGAACGGAATTGCGTTCAAGCTACCACAATTCATTCTCTCAGAATCTCCAAAATTCAACACGTGAGCTGTGCAGAGTTAACAAAACAATCTTCAACACAGAAACATGATGAGATCACAGCTAGAACATGAGAAGGGGGGGAGGGGGACAAAGAAAAAAACAGAACTCAAAATTCAAAATCCTTGACATGCAACAAGACCTCCCAAGCCAACTCACCTGTCCAAAGAACAACGATGGAGCAACGATCCGAGGAACCAAGCTATGATCAAGTAACAAAGTTTCCAGGGAAACCCATTTTCCACATGAAAAATGTTACAAACTCGTTGCTGCAAATCAAAACGCGGGAATCTGTTGGAAAATGCAAGAGATCTAAAGGGAATTCGGAATCTGAAACCTTCAAAGTTCTGAGCTTTCTGTGTTTCTCTCTCCTTCAGACATGTAAAAACTCCATTTTTCTTTTTTCTTTTTTTTTTTATTTGTTTTTATGAGATGAAATAGATAGATAGATAGAATAGAAGATAGGAGAAAGGAGGAAGGACAAAAATCCCACCAATACCATAGACAAAAACCACGCAACAGTGCCCCTTAAACCCCTTATATCTTACATGGTTTTGACCACACAACCGGACCAGCCAGCAAAAGGCATCGAGTTACCGGATATAGCAGGTCACCCTCTAACCCCAAAAACCCTCTTTAGACCCATTCTTAACCCCAGGAGAGATAGAAGAGAACTAGTTGTGCCACGTGGAGGCCTCACACTTCGTAAGAAACCTTTGTTCGAGAAATAAAAGAGATGGGACAGAGATGACAAACATGGGGACTTGGCTTTCATAAGACCCATGAGGAAAAAGTGTTTTTGTCCATTATCATTACTTTCCATGTTTACCCTTTTTATTGGTGGTCCATTTTTTCCCTCTTTTGAGTTAGTTTCTTTTTCATGTGTTAATATTAATAATGAATTTGTGACTGTGGGTGAGTTCATCTTAGTTCAGTTTTTGTGTAGTGATTTAATTGCCTTTATAATTGCCCATGTCTTCCTTCTGATATTCATTTTTATGGTCCAAATTTTATATGATTTTGGTTAAAAAAAATATCTTGTTGAGTCTGATGTAATAATTAGGCATTCATAGGTCATTATCACAAATAATTTTTAGTTTTCGATAAAGAATATTATGAGTGACTCGATTTTCAATCCACTGGACCCTCCACCGTACTTTCTAGTATCTTCGGCATTTTTCTGTTTTGATAAACTGTTCCTCATTATATATGGAATCATTATAAAAACAGAAGAAATATTATTTGAACTGAGACGTGTTACAGCATTCCAAGCGTCTTCATAAACGGATAATATTATATATGTACATTCAGATAGCAAATGGGAATTGCAAAGAATTTCTCTTTTGAAAACTAGATTGATTAATGATCATTTTAAACTTTTGGAAGAAAATTAAAATACTTAATGCCTTGAAGTTTTCAACAAAAAATATTCGCATTGGATCCAATGCTCTTAAACTAAACACAGGTTAAGATTTAAAATTACTCTTTATATTTTTTACACTTATTTAAATCATGGTCTTTCCAATTTTTTTAACATCGGGGTTCCATGTTCTTGCCTAATAGATTTTTTTTTATAATACATAATATAATATTAATTTATAATTTTTACTACCAATGATTTCTATAATTCTTACTTATTATATTGTTCCTGGAGAAATTAATATCTTAATGATGCCAAATATAAGAATCAATATTAAAAAAATATACTATATATTAAAGTCTAAATAATTGAAAATTATATAAACAAATTTTCATATAAAATACGAAGAGATTGAAATTAACTGGACTTCTTAATTCACCTTAGTTAAGAACTTCTCAGTTTTGGGCGACAGAGTTATTCAAATTTTTTTAAGGCTTATACAAGTTAATTCCGAATGTTGTCATGACAGCATTAACATCATTTTTATTAATAAACGTTTTACTAAGCGTCATACAAATTTAAAGGCTTCAATCAAAATACACAATATTATGGATTAATTTGTTTCCTTCCGCAACCGCATTCATAAATTTTTTTAAGTTAATTAATAATGTATAAATTCTTATAAAATCTGGCCATACTATATATTAGATAATTTCGCTTTGAAGTTTAAATATTTAATATTTTCCCTTTTAACAATTTTCACTTTAATAATGTCAAAAGTCAAGCATATGATATTACTTCCTTTACATTAATATCACAGAAAACTCAAGTAGTGACAATGACACCAGTTATATAGTTGCAATTTCAATTCCTGCACTTTAAGAATTAATCGAAACATATATGAGTTTTTTTTTTTTAATGGGGCAAAACATATATATAAGTTGATATTGACAATACACTTTTATTCTGTTAAAAAAACATTTGTTAAGTAAATTTCATAAAATTAGCAGCGTGAGTTGTTTATTTGTTTCTTTAATTAATGATTTTGAGTTTGAGTCTTAAAAATGAAAAAAAATTTTGTTGGGAGATTCCTACCGCTTTAATAGACTAACAATTGGGTTTAATCGAATTTAATCAAATTTTTGGTAATAAAATTTAAATATTAGTAGTTTAAAAGAAAAAAAAAAGGTTAATTTTATTAAAAAAAACTCATTTTTTATTAAGGAATCATAAAAAATTGAGTTATAAGAAAAGTAGTGGTTCATAACATGTGGCCTAAAGAGGGGGAGTACAAAGAAACCAAAAACGAGTGGCGAAAGTTTGCTCGCAGTTAATTTATACATACCATGGCCCACTCCCTACGGTTTCGTGTCAAAGTATGTTTGCAGTTATTACATTTTACATATATATTATATTTAATTATTTAATCACTTTATCTTATCTGTGCTGTGCCTTTGAGTCACTGACACCACTTTCTTCCCGAAGTCCTTCGAGTCCCACGCTCCTTATTATTCCAAACGTGTCAATTCCTCAATTGCTTTTTTCGGGTCAAATTTGACAGCCGCCATCGGGTTCGGGTACTCCGGATAGGTCATTGGTTTGTGTAATTTCTTCCTTCTTCTTTCTTATTCTTATCTCCTTTCTTATTTGGTTACCAATTGATCTACCATTACCAGCAACGTGTGTTTAACTAGTCTAAAACAAGGAACAGGGTTTAGCACGTATTCTCCTCAGCTTTGGTCTTGTGTCATATTTGAGAATCGTGCAAGTTACAAACTTTACACGTTTTATTTCTGTTTCCTTCAATAACTATATTCTAGTTACGTCTTCTTAATTTTGTTTCCTAACCCTTCAATCAGTTAAACAACCACCTTCGGCAACTCTTTTCGTTTCGCCATTGACTCGGTTCTTTGTCTCATTTGGGAATGATGCCGAGTTTCGTGCTCTACATAAATTGGAAAGATTAGAACATCTACAAAACACAACATTGATTAGTATACACCTAAGCTTGAACACATAAGACATAAATAAGAGACGCTGCCGGATTTGGTCTTTCATAAGTGTTATGTCTCATCCCAACTTTTGAAATAAAATGCAAATACAAATATTCATTATATATGACGATATGAAGTATGATAACTCGGTAGCTTGTAAAAAGTTTTACCGCAATTCTATATAGTACTCATTTTGTGGCATCATGTTCTTTTATTATGTGAGAACTATTGTACTTCAAAATATATAAAATGATGGATCAGCCCCTAAAGAAGGATATGCAGGAACAGAAGGAACATGACTTTGCCAAGCGGAAAAGAAACTTAAAAGAGCAGTCAAATGCTTTTCTCAAATTTAAGGCTTCTAAAGAGCGGGAAAAAATTAGCGTCCGAAGATTTTTGTCCCCATAACAAACCATATGATCCAAGTCATTTTGATTGGGTCCAGTAGATTTTAGATTGTGATGGTTTAGACAAATAAGAAGTCATTAATAAGCTGAAAAAAATGTGAATTTTGCTAATTTTTTATAAATCTAAAAATGAGCACATATATACATATATTCAAGTTTAATTTCTTTTAATTTCAGGTAAAATGTTTTAATTGCACATATTTATTGTCAACATATAGTTCATTTTTTTAATTTTATATTTTAGAGTATTTTTTTATTCGATATGTGATAGATTAATCTCTTAAAATATAATCAAATATTTAAATAAAAATTCCTTTTAATAATATTATTTTCTATACATATAAATTTTAATGTCAAATCTAAAATTTTATATTTAAGAGATCCGAGCCACTTTCATTTAAATCATCACCTTATTGTTCATATAGTTCATTATTGTTGATTGTCTTGATTACATTTTACCGTACCTGTTTTCATTATGAGTAGCAAAGGTACATCTAGATGTTAATCAAGGACCAGAAAGACATCTCTCCAATCTTTTTGGTTGACAAAGAGATCTCTCCATATCGCCCATGTGATTTGCATAATTGTTTTTTGTTTATTATGCGTTGATTTGTCTTAATTAAGGAACAACTAGTCACCAGCACACACCCAACGAGACAGGAACCATAAAGTATTCCGCAGTAATAAATTTGCCACGGTGCGATCCTAACGCGAACAGCTATAAATAAATGAGTTTTAATAGTTTGTTCAACGTTTTGAACTTGATCTTATAGATAGGGATTTTAGTTTTTTGATTGATAAAAACTCAACAATTATAGAAAAACTTCATAATACCTCGTTTAATGCACGTGCTGATTTAAGAATCCAGATCGCATACCAAACCTATTGGAGGAAAAAAAGTACGTTTATATATATCAACCACGAGGATGAGACGAAATGTCGTACGCTACCTTTCTTTGCATTAAATGAACACGCATATATCTAGTTAAACAAGGTCAATTTCAGTTGCTGGCTTTCACCTTAGATGTTTCGTTGCGCATTGAGCTTGACTTGACTCCAGAATTCAATGTCAAAGCAAGCATATCTTTAATAAATGAAATACATAAAATTTTAGAAATTTTTTTCCTGAAAAATTGTTGATGCATAATTTCGAACTAGGAGTGGCGTCTAGAAAAAATTCTTCCCACGATAGGGACTTTGGAATTCGAACTCCAACCATTGTAATGAAGTTCATGCAGTTGCAAATCACTTTTAGTAAGGTGCCTATTGAATCAGATTGTTCAGATAAAATCCGAAAATCCAAAACAAATCAATGAGACTGGTTTGAATTAATTCAGATAATTGATTAATTTTAAATCAAATCAATTACTGCTAATTTGGTTATCAAATTTATATTTTTTTAACCTAAAACTCAAACACGTTCGATCACGTGATCAATTGTGCTGCTTTTAATTTATTTTTAAGTTTTTATAGTTTTGCACTTAAATTTTTAATAATTAAGTAACTTTATTTCTTTTTGTTTGTATATTAAAAGCATTTATTTATTCATACTAATATTAGGTATCTCAAATTCAAGCTTTTTTTTTTTTGACATGATCTCATATTTAAACGTGTTTTTGGCATGGTCTCGTGTTCAAAATTTTTTTTCATATGATCTCGTATTCAAGCATTACACTATTATTGATTATCGGAGGCATAAAAACATTAAGGAAACACATTTTTTAACTTCAAACCAAATAATCCGAGCATGATTTGAATTTGTTGAAATTATTTTTGAAAACCAAACTAAAAGAATCCAATTAAATTTGATTAGTCTATATTTATTTTTTTCCTCAAACTTGAACTCAACTAACTCATTTGCACCCTTAACTTCCGCTGCAACCACTTTTTGGTTAAAATTTCAGTATATAACTCAACCATTATATTATTATTCATATTATTCTATATATTAAGGTGGTGTGTATATATGCTCCAAATACATATTCTGCATCTAAAATCGTTTGAACATCTTTATCGTATATTGTCAATGACTGTCTGAATAATCAATAGAACAATATCATAAGTGGATTTGTGCTCAAATCAACTACATTAAACAAACTAACAGAGTTAAAATCACATAATGTTCTTATCCCAAGCCACCGGAACAAATTGAATTTAACCTTAAATTCAAAGGTGAAGAAAGTCTTTATCATATGAACCAATATTTATTGATATGTGGTTATGAATAATTTAAACTACCTCTGATGATTTCTTTCTATAAAATATAGTTGGTGAAAGAGTTGGCAACCTTGTACACCAAAAATAGAAGTCTGTTCTGCTACCTTTTTCCTGAAGCGATAGCTGAAAGTTGAAGAAAGGTATCTATCGTGAGCATTGAAACTTTGATAGTTAATTTGGTAGGCTGTTAGGAGATGGCACAGAATAATCACGATTTGGTAAATTTATTAGATTAATTAGTTTGCTATGGATATAAAAATGAGATGAAAATTTCATAAATTAGTTTCATAGATAAAATTGCATGAAATTCATCCTAATTTTTCTTATCTTATTTGTACTTTCATATCAAATTGGCAGGATATGTTAGGATCAAGATTGGGATACATACACAAAAGCTTTGCTTAGGGACTTTGTTTTTTATTGGTGTAGAAGAAAAGAACAAAATATATATATATATACATTCAAAAAAATTTTGTATGATAACAAAATATTAAGTTAGATACATTCTGACTACTTATAAAATGACATTTTATAGTTAGTGGTGCATTCTACTAATATTTAAAATTGATACTTAATGACCACATGATTCCTCATCTTCATTCAGCCTTTCAATAAATTTCGGTATCTTCATTCGTGGAGTTAGATGTTTGTGTTTGGTTACATATTTATAATTTTCTAACCAATAATTATGCTTACACATTTGTAATAGGAGGAGCTTAGCATTCTGTGTTCATTGTATTCTGATTGTTTTACACGTATAAATTTATATGTGCTTTCATAATAACGCCGTGCTAAAATTTCTGAAATACACCAGACAGATACAGATTAGGTTGTGATTAGAAAGACAGAAAAGGGAGAAATGTGAAGAAAAAATAGGACTATACAGATTAAGTTGTAAAAAGAAGTTTGTTTTGTTGTGTGGAGCTACACAAGCATGTTCCAAAAAAGTGAAGCTTTCACGGTGATCACACAATGGGAAGCAATTTCAACCATGTTTCTGAATCATACTGCCAAATCACTCCCCATTGAAATGATGTTCAAAGATATAAACGGATAGTATAATTAATAATTTAATACTAGTAGATTAATTAAATGAACCAAGTTACTTTAAAGAGAGAGAGAAGCATCACATTTGTAATGGGTGTGATTTCCCTGAAAACAAGCATGTGATTACTTGTGAATACAGCATGTCTTGGTTAGCTCCGCCAGCTATTTGTCCCCTGGACGCATAGAGAGAGAGAGAGAGAGAGAGAGAGAGAGAGAGAGAGAGAGAGAGAGAGAGAGAAGAGAAAACTGAAAAAGGGTCGCTTGCTAACGTGATCCACAAGGTTGGGTATATATGGGGCGGCAAAAGAGGCAAAAATAAAATTTATATTATGACGCGGTAAAGACAACCATAACAAGTCAGCATTTAACCCAAGTCATCTCTTTTCCATTATTATTTTCGTAGATTCTCAAACATTGTACTCTTTTTTTAACACATAATGTATATGTTAACTAATTAAATTGATTGGCACATTACAGTGAATTTCACCATTAACGATTAATTCGGCTTCTTTTCTTTAGAATCTGTGACAGTGAGTACGTTGCTTGCATAAATTTTCTACATTAATATACGTCTACATGAGTGTAAGCTCATTTCATCAAAATTCCATATAGAAGAGAAGTTAACAAATTTTGCAAGTAGTTTTATTTATCAAGAACCACATTCTAATCTTTAGACTGGTGCTTAAAATTAATTTTAGCAACTATGCCGTGTATCAAAATATATCCTCTCCAATCTTACATCAATATTAAACAGTTATTTTTCCAGGTTTTCTTCTCTTGGTGTGGAAATAAATATGCGGCTACCCCCTCAATTTGTGTTACTAGACTTGACTTGCAAACAAGAGGGTTACTTGAAAAATACGCAGGTCTGGCCTAGTTGATATTGGCGGTGGTTGAATTTACAATTAAGTTACAAACCGTTATATTTGCAGTGACAAAAAAAAAAAACAGTTATATTTGCTTTATTAACAAAAATAAATTAATAAACATTGTATGCATCAGTGCTATCTTTCAATGATTGCATTTATTTTGTCCATTCCAACCCCTAAGAAGAGGGAAAGCAGCGGTGCATGTGATCCAATATGCCAGGCTATTTACTCACCCAATGACCCATTGCAAGCTATCACTCCATCTAGAATTTAGTATTTTGAATATTGAATTTACTTGCCTCCTTCGGTCCTTTTCCTTACGAAAACTAAATACTAAATATGGTTCAGTCATTTAAACGTGTAGTTCTGTTTGTTCTGATCAAATGTACACTCCTTTTATAAATCAGCTTTTGAATCTTCCAATTAACTGAGCTGATAAATTCCTTGTAATATATGTTGGGATTAAATGCCAACTTCACCCTAGGAGTGAGGAAGTTTTTTCAAAAAAGCAAAAAGAAAAAAAGTTGATAGCCACGATATATATTATATAACATTTTTTAAATTTATTTTATCTGTCCTTTTAAATTTTTTTTATAATATATGTCAATTTTCTATATCAACAATAAAGCATTTATAATTAATTTTTAATTGATTCTTCATAATATTTTCAACATACTAATAATCAAGAAATATAGTATAATATTAATTAAATTAATTAAATATATATTAAAAAATGAGTAAGAATATTCTAGTAACGTGCTTCATAATCAAGCTTTAATTTTAAATTTCTTAATTTTCATACATATGATTAATCTAACAGATAAAATGAAGCAGAAAAAAGTAATAAATAAAAAATTAATAAATCTGAAGCCCGTAAAGGAGAAGAGGGGAGGGCGAGGGTCTATTAATGGTAGGTTGGTGTATTAGGCATATGATGGCCGCACTAGCATTGTCATTTGTTTCGTTTCATGAGCATATGGGCATATAACAAATGATTTCACTAATTGATGGAACCAAGTAAGTTGCCCAGCGTGACGCTCAATGACCGTCACCGCATCATCATTAACAATACAAGCTTATGTTGCCATTCTAGAGAGAGTTGGAATTGTACTCATATTTTCCTTTTGTATTTTTCAATGTTAGCACTTTTATTTTGATAAAGTATATCAAACATCTGTTAATTATTAGTTTCCATAAAAATATTAGAGATTTATTAAGTTCAAAACCAATAACCATTAAAAAATTAACAAATCATAAAAACATTATAAAAAAATTATGGCTAGCCTAGTAATACCTAGAGAAACCAAGTGATGAAGCAATTTGATATTGAAGGGAAAATGGACAAAACTACAAAATTTGAAAAGGCCAACATTTATATAACTACGATGTAAAGGCCAACATTTTATTTGTAGTAACATTACAGTATCAGTTTGAACATATCAGACGGTAGATGACGAGGATATGGAAATCCCCTTGAACATAGTTGCATCTGCCTTGCAGGTTGAGTAAAGTATTTGCTTTACTTTTTTTGTTGCTCTGAGTGTCTTACAATTAAAAAGCCCTAGGCCCAAATCATATCCACCGCACGTCTAAGCTTACAGCACTGCATTGGTGAGTAAAGTATTTAGTTTAGTTTTTATTCTTCTGGTCGTGAGTAAAGTATTTAGTTTAAGTCAGAGCTTTGGCCCAGGCAACCTCTGGATCACCAAACACCCTCCATCCAAGTCTTCAACAGCAACCCAGTGAGGACCATGCCACGGGCCTGTTTGTTTTTTGTTCCCTTTACCCTTTTTTTCTGGTCCTGACAATCTAATTCCCCCTTAATGTTGTTTGGTTTGTATTCCAACAATTTGGGCCTCTTATTAATCCAACTTTGTCAACTTAATGAGACTCTCTCTATCTTTTTTTTTTTTTTTTTTCATTTTCTTCGGTAATCAAACACTAAAAGGAAGAGAGATTACCTCATTTTAAGGTTAGGGATGGGGCATGCCACAAGTTTTAAGAAGGACTGACATTAAATATAATCTGATTAGTCAAGCCCGGCGGAAACCAACTCTCATAGTTTAATTTTATTTTTCTTAATTAGACTACATATGGACACTTTTTTATTAGCGTCTTCTAGTTTTAGAAGAATCAACCATGCATGAAAAGGACAATATAATATATTGTGATTTTTAACAATAAATATAGAGTTCATCTGATATGTTTAAATTTTGAATAATTCTAAATTCCTTTAGATTTACATAAGGATATTGAATAAACTCTTAACGATGCATTGTTAAAATCTAATTACTAAAATGATTACTGGTAAATAAGGGGAAAATTTTAACATTAATAAATATACTGTGAGTATAGCGCTTAATTTTTTTTCTTCTTTATTAATTATTAGATTTTTTTTTTGGAAACTGTTTCAGTTTTTTTAGTAAACATGTTCTCCTACCCCCTCCCCGAAACCTTCTTTTCCATTTGTACGCTGTGTAAGAATAACGAATCATTTTCTTCAATACTGGGCAATAGTACATTAACCAACTATTTTACTCTCCTCCCCCGTTTTTCTATTTTGGTGTACATCAAAACTTCTTTTTTCTTTTTTTTTGGGGTACCCTGGCTCAAGTAATAAGCAGGTTTGAATTCAAAGATTAATAAGCTTTTACGATATCAAATATTCCAGCACGTAAGAAAGATAATCTTAGTACTTTAAGCAAAGATTAGTTTTACACTTTTTTTTTCGGTACATAAAGATTTAGACTAAAAGAATATAAAGAAATCTAGTTTTTTTTAGATAAAAAATTGCTTATGAGTAGGAGTGTCAATGGGGTAGGCGAGGGCAGGGGGGGATAGGCCCATCCCCCGCCTGCCCCATGGGTAGGTATCTGCCCTCATCGTCTGCTCCATATCTGTACGAGTACCCATGTTTAGATGTCCTTGTGAATAAGTGGGTATTCACGGATATCCATGGGTACCCATATATTGTTAAAAATTTTAAAAAATTAGAAAAATAAAATAAATAAAAATAATTCTAAAATCATAATTTACCACTTAAAATACTCAAAATAAAAATAAAAAAACATAATAGTAAAACAATTTTCACAAAAACTAAAAAAGGAAGCAAATTAGTAATGATACTTGATAAGGTCTTTTTTAACTTCATGTTCTATGCGCGGTCATCTTCTTATGGATGATACCATAGAGTTTAACTTCAATAAGCCATTCTTTTAACGTGGCTACAAAGTACAAAGAAACCAAATCATTAAAACAACTTGACAAGGATCCCATTCCTATCAGCTCCAAGGAATGTAGCCGATTTTCCTTTGATAAATATTTGATTTTTTGTACATTTCGTTTTGGAAAAAACTAAAATATACATGAGGGATCTAGATTTTATATATATATATATATATATATATATATATATATATATATAAGGGTAATTTAGTAATATTATATCAAGTATCCGCGAGTATGGGGATCATAATCTCCATCCCCACCCCATTTAACAAATGAGTATTTGAATTCCCCATCCCCATTATCCGCGAAGGAAAATTTTCCCCTCATACCTGCCCCGTTACGGATATTACCCACATGTGCGATTAAAATTGACATCCCTATTATGAGTTATGATACATATGCAATGTGCTGCACAAGTAACTTTAAAATAACGCCTAACTCCCACGGGGCCATATTCAGTATAATCTTCACTGTCAAAACTCAATATGATATGAAGATCCTATAGGTCGACAAGTTGGTGTTGGTGATCCCTAGTAAAATTGGGGGTCTACGTTCGTTAAGTTGCGGTCTATAAAACCATTTATCGCCTAGAAATATAGTCATTTAGAATATGACTATAGTGACTCTATCGCAATCAACTTACATGATGATAGGGTACCCTACCAGACCTTGCACGCTAACTATTTCCTTGATGTACCAAATAAAGTTTAATCATTTGAGGGTTCCTCGGTCCCATCTCCAAATAAACCAGTATTCTTAAAAACAGAGAATGTATCAAAATTATTGGCCCAAGTTCCGAAGGCCATCCTTAAAAACTTATTGTCATAAATGACCATAAAAGAAGTAGGAGAAGCGGAAGCATGTATTAATTTACGAGTGTTATTATATCCTCCTAAAATGTTCTCTTAATAATTCTTTTAATATTTAATAAAAAAATAAAAAAATGTATTTAGTATCTTGTATATACTTTCATTATTTAGCAATTAGGAGAATTATTAAAAGGATGTTTGAGGAGGAGTTAACATTTATGTTAATTTCATTAAGAATGCTACGAAAATTCTCTGGTCGATTAGGCTAGGTATAGTTAAACAAGTAGTTGGTCTTTCATCGTGCTTTACTTGATTAGAGCAGTGTGGCAGGGCTTGCTGAGGACCTCATTAACGATGGGAACAAGTTTGAGTTCAAAAAGAGCTCTCAAGAGAAGTTGAACTTTGATGGCTGCAGGTTGCATGGATGGGTGGATCGGGGGAAAAAAAGTTGAAGATATGATTGGCGATCTACTTGCTTGCAACTTGAGATTTTTATAGAGATTGCGTAAAGACGATACATGGTAAATGATCCTAACGGTCCGATATTGTCCTGTAAAGATTAGGCAAGCTTTCAGCAAAGGCATTGATGAAAAAATATATAGGGGTGCATTAAATCACATTAAACCTTATTTCAAAGGTTCTAAAGTGTTTTTTTTTTTTTTGGGGATCATCATTTTGTTTTTGGTTTTTTTTGTTGGGGGGGGTGGGAGGAAGAGGGACATTGGGGTCTCAGACCGTGTGAGGAGTTGAACACGACTCACTAGAGTCCTAGGTGCATTATTGTAAGGACCAACAGCTTGGCCATATATGAGCTAAACCTCATACTCCTAAAGTGTTGTTGTTCATATTTCAACATATGCCCTGCACATTCCTCAAATCTTTTAATGCTGGATATCTGTTACTAGACTAGATACTATTGGCAAGGCATTGTAGCTGTGTATATTGATCTAAATGTCCATTCATTCCTTTATATGTTGGACAGCAGGGTTAAGGAGGGGAGAGAAAAAGAGAGAGAGAAGAAAAAAAGCTTCCTATTGCTTCTAGATTTTATAACATGAGATAAGAAATTAATTTTTTGAATTTTCCCAATTCAACTTTAAACATTAATAAAATACAAGAAAAATTTTTACTTAACCTGTTAACTTTGATATATTTCTTTTTTCTTTCATTTTTGTCTTTTGATTTATTTCTTGCAATTCTCCTCCCACATGTAAACATGCTTACATTTAAAATTGTAAAAAATTATTAATTTATATACACATAACACGTCTAGCTAGCAATGTATACTGGTCAAGTCCATAAACAGCCAGCTAGGCTTAGTCACTAAATGGGATATCAATCCATCCAGGTACAACTAACGTCTCATTCTTATTATTATCTTATTAAATCTCCATCAATCTAAGGACTTAACAATTTCCATAAAGATTTTAATGACTCTGCGTATCTCACCATATCCAAGAGAGATAACTTGATTTTGTTGCGCACTTCACTGTTTTACCAAATAATAGAAGATCTATGGCAATTATCTAGAGTCAAACGCAAATCTGGTGCTAATGATTTAATCAACTTGAATTCAAGTTAACTTAGCAATTTGATTGGTTCATGAGATGACTTATAAATCAAACTTGCATTCACAACTTTTGCGTGACACGATACCGTATGTCCCATATGTAGTGAAGAAGCTACTCGGGAATCAATTTAGAGGAACAATAAAGTTTCACATATTGTTGCAAATTAATGGTAATATCTAAATTTAAAGTGATAGCTCTTGTCACTTAGTCATAAAAACGGAAAAGAATGTCTTCGAATCATTTGTTACTTTATCATGTTCCGTTAATTGTCACGACAACTGAATTACCTACCACCATATGATTGAGGCTTTTCACTAAAGGAAAGATATGCATAAATATAATGGCATCTTTCGTTTTCTCCATTATTAAATCATCTATAATTGTACATATATTTAAATATCAGTTTAACGAAGTCAATGTGTGCTTGAGAGTAATAGGACACCTTAATATTCCCGGAGGTTTTGATGTTCATTGCAGATTTGTTAAACAAAGTGAGCAGAATAGGCGATATAACAGTTAACGAAAAGGCACTAATGGTATAACTATATATTAAGTGGGAAAATAAAAACGTTCACATGTACATAATGTTAACAGCCCTGTCATCTCAATTAAAAAAAAAAAAAAGTCCTAACTTCGAAGGAACGTGACTATGATTCTTTGGTAGGTGGTAAAGTATGGAAAACTGATAAACGCATACTAACATGTAGTTCCCTAGTTCTTTTCTTCCTTCCTTCCTTCCTTCTGTTTTCCTCCATTTTCCATGTCTCCAAACTCTTGCCGGGAAACAAAGTCTCTACTCTCTAATCATATCCTAAAGAAATTCTAGCATGTGCTTGGAACAACAATGAATAATTGTTCTTAAAAGATCTATATATCTTAAACCTAAGTTGATTTGTTTGAATTATATAAATGTGCTTAAAATTAATTATGAAGATATTCTTAATTAAAGGATGAAATAAGTTCGCCTATTCCTAGAGCATAGCTTAATTTTCTTGATATTTATTAGAAAATGGGCTGAATTATATTCACTGCATGGCAGAGTTTGTTGATTTGGTTGATAATATGATTGGACAATCCAACAAGCCAATTCACGATTCAAAGTTCTTAAAAGGGAGGGTGTCCCAAATGGTCCTCTAGGTTGTCTCAAAGTTCTCAAATTCAACCTTTTGTTAAAAAGAAATGGCACAGCTACGATATCTTAATTAATGTGACAAAGAACAAATTAAATGTACTAAAAATTATAGGAGTAATTCATAACTTAATCATATATCTTTAAACTGTAAGAGCCTAGATTTTTCTAAAAGTACATGTGTAAAAGAACCTTCGAATTCATTTAACCTATGAAATAAAAGGTTAAGAGACATAAAAGGAAAAAAGAATAAAATAAAGAACGGAAGAAACTGGCTCAGCATTCGAAATTTTACGGGCCGTCCCAAATGTACGGCTGATTACGGGGAACGATGAAATCGGCGCAGTGTATGTGGTTTAGAACTTTTGGCTTTCGATGGATGGGATCGACTTTATATTATACTACATCTTACACCGTTGCATTTGCATTAGCAGTGACACTGGCTCATGCTTCTTTCTTTTATTTATTTTTTTGATGTGTACTTCTTTCTTTTATTCTTTTTTTGTTTTTTTGATAATTTATTAAGAGAGCTCACTAAAAAAGTGAAAAGCCAACACTGATACAAAGATAACATCCACCACAAAAAAAAATAAGGGCAAGGCAGATAACCGCCTATAGAATCATGCCCACCAAATTTTACCCAACAGAAAACCACCCAAAAACATTACAGTGAATTGCTAGTATTTGACCATAACCCCTGCGGAAAGTTACACCCAAAAGACCATTACCAACCAGAAACCTATACAATGAAAGGATATAGCAAAAAAGAATCTAATGGGTGTGATTAAGACAGTATGTAACGAAAATTGAGATTAAGACAGTATGTAACCACCATATAATCATAAAGATTACAATGAAATAATTTTTTTAAAAGAACATCATAGCATTAGATACCGTTATTGTCATGTGTGAGTGAACTTGATCGACAAACCTCACATGGGATTCAACGTGAAGTCTAACAAAAATGGCTAGTATCCATTTGTATCCCCTTTTTGTAGAGCGATTAACACACTTTTGAATTTAAGTTATTACTCTTCTGTGATTGATAAATTTTCACTTGATTTGATTTGATTAGTAATTAGGTTCATTGTGATTAGCCAATTTTGAATAGCCAACAGAAAAAATGGAAATATCCGCATACATGTTCAACCAGTACGGCGGTTCCATTTAGTATAAGCCATATGTTTGTTTTAGATTTCATTTACACTCTGTTTGATAAGGTAGAAAAAGGAAGAAAAGAAAATATATAAAAAAAATTGAGCAATTACATATATCTTTTTTTTTTTCATTTGGTTACTTAAAGAAAGCTGAGAAGGGAACACTACTCCATATTTAATTTTCTTCCATGCTTTGTAGTTTTCTTCTCAAGAGGAAAGAAGAAAAATATGTAGAGCTCATTTAAATTTTTTTTCTCTTTTCTCTCGGAAAGAAGACTAGAGAGCATAAGAGAAATTTGATTAACTGACAACTATACCCTTTTAAAAGAATGAAAAACTTTGGAGATATATACAATGACATATTAAAAAATGGACATATATATTATTATCTAATTATCTAATTATTCATTGTTTTCTATTATATTTTTATAATACTCTCATTTTTCTTTTTTTATTTTTTATCCAAATCTATAAAAAAATGTTTTTTTTTTTCATTTCTTTTCTCATTTTCTTTCTGCATTTAAACAAAAGATTAACACTGATGCACATTCAGTAAAAGGTCAGTGGCTCCTTTATTGAAATTACCCTGGAAATTAAGTGCATTTTACTTGTTGGGCGTTGAATATAATCCAAACCAAACCAAAATTTTTACGTTCAGTATAAATGGATATCCAAGATTATTTATTCCACTTAAGTTTTCTTCTTTATGCTTTGGGATATTGTATGTAAATGAAGGTTAATACTTCGTATATTACACTTAGCCGTTTAGTATACGAATATTTTAATGTTTCAAGTATCTCAAAATCTAATTTTTATGCTTACCAAGTCAACCTGGAAAAGAAATCCCTATGTGAACAATGGTGAACAGCAGCTGTCCACCACGACAAACTCGACAGAGGTAAAGGCTTCCATTTTTCATTTTTTACCGGGATCCCGGTAACTTTGGACACTCCTTCACTCCGACAAACTTCAAAGGTCAAATAATGGGGAAAAGATTATAGACTCTCTGTCTAACTCAAACCTTAAAAATAAATAAATCTATATAAACAAAACAAGAAAAAGAATAATAGTAATAATAATAACAACAATAGAAAACAATCCAAAATTCCAATTGCTAAATGCAGAAATGGTTGCTCGATAGCATAACTTGCAAATGAAGCAAAGCGATTTGATATCAGCCTTCTGGGCATTCTTTTGTCTCCTACACTCATCCCCGTCTCTCTCACTATTTTTGGTGCTACCCTCCCCCGATGCTATTTTAGTAATTGTTGTAAGATACTGTAATTAATCACCGCTAAACATGGAGAATAGACCTACTGAGTAATATTTTTAATTACAAACGTCAAACAGCACATATTCTATATATTCTAAACTCATTTTTTATTTATTATACACTACATCAAACTGTTAGGTAAATATATTTTGATTTTAATTTTAACATATTATCAGTATTACAATTCTTTAATTATATATTGACACATTAATAGAAATATTTAACTCTCATACTTGTTATTTTAAAAATTTTATACATAATAATATATATAACTGAATGATAATATAAAAGAATTTTATATAAATAATATATAAAAATTAATCTCATATAATTTTTGCTTATGATTATCACTCTTTTCGGCATTATTGACTTACCATTTTTTTTTTTACCATAAGTGAGACCATGAGGCTAGCTACTGGTCTCACAAATTTCGCCCTCTTTATTTCCCCACTATGGCCCACTCTGCTCTGCCCCTCCTTCCATAAATACCCGCCAATCCTTCCTCTCTTTCTACCTCAGATCAGAGAAACATACGCATATAGTATCACATTGGCACATTGCACTAAAAGCCAATGGCCATGCTCACCATCACCAGCATCATCTCCCTCTTCCTCTTCCTCTTGGCCCTCCTCAGTCCAACCCAAGCCAGAATACCCGGTGTCTACTCCGGCGGTCCATGGCAGAGCGCTCACGCAACTTTCTACGGTGGCAGCGACGCCTCAGGAACTATGGGTATACATCTAGCATACTACGATCATATTTCTTGTTAATTATATGTTACTTTAAGCTAAAAATGAGCTAACTCAAAACGTACATTTACATATTAATCTCACTTCAACTTCAAAACACACTTAATTTATCTTCTATTACTTAACAATAACAATTATACACTTTAGTCATAAAAGTTCCTAAGGAGCCAAATTTTTGTTCGAAATTAAATTATTTATAAAAACTAATGTGACAAATATATATATATATATATATATATATATATATATATATATATATATATCACTTTATTTTATTCAATTTAATAAATAGACTTGGCTCTTCAATTAATTAATTGTTTGTTGTTGTTGTCGAACGTTAGGAGGGGCATGTGGGTACGGGAACCTGTACAGCCAAGGGTACGGGGTGAACACTGCGGCGCTGAGCACGGCTCTGTTCAACAATGGGTTCAGCTGCGGAGCGTGCTTCGAGATCAAGTGCACCGACGACCCCAGCTGGTGCCACCAGGGGAGCCCTTCCATATTCGTGACGGCCACCAACTTCTGCCCTCCCAACTACGCACTCCCGAGCGACAATGGAGGGTGGTGCAACCCTCCCCGGCCCCACTTCGACCTCGCCATGCCCATGTTCCTCAAGATCGCTGAGTACCGCGCCGGCATCGTCCCCGTCTCTTACCGCAGGTAACTTTCCTGGTTTCGTTCCTCTGTTTTGGTGTGTGTGTTTTTTTGGTTAACAAAACAAAACAAAACAATTAATACACTTGTGAAAGACCGACAAGGCATGATCAGATAGACGGCTTCATTTTTAACACTTCGTTGTTGTTATTCTCCCTAAAACGACAGACCCTGCGTGGTATTCGCGGATTTTGATAAAATAAGGATAATGCTATTCAGAAAATAACAGCAAAAATAAAATTCAATGATAATAATTGTTAAAAGAAGCAGAAATATAAAAACAGCTCATTAATATTGATAGAAAAAGAGAAATACAAAGCTTATTATTATAATTAGTTGATTTAAGTAATTTGATATTTATCTTTTTAAATAAAATTTTATATTCAACACTTGTAAATAAAAATTAAATGGGGAGAACTTTTTTTCGTTGAGAGAACAATCACTTTAGTTAGATTAATTGGAGTTAGGTACTCGAAATTTATATAAACAAAAAAAAAAATTTAGTTCACTATCACCATAAAATGCTTCTTGTCTTTATCTTTTTATAGATATCAACTCTTATATTTATTTTTCATGTCCAAATAATATTACTATCTATTGAAAAATAAAAAAGAAAATAAGCTATGCGTCCAAAATTCTGAATGTGTATCAATTGGATAGCTTGCAAAAAGGCCACATATACCCCAATAAAGTAGTGTTTAAGCCTTTTTTGGTATTTTCTCATATCTTTTGCTTTCTTTAACAAGGATTATGCAAAACATTAAGTTTGTGAGATCTTTTAAAATTATTTTTTCTATGCAAGTATTTTATCCTTTTATCATAATAATGAATTGCATAAAAAGAATTATTTCCATGTTATAATATAGATCTACAAGAGTTTATTTATTTATGGATGTGTTTTCCCTTCTCTTGTTTCTATATGTTATGTGAAGTCGATTTCCGTGTACCCATAAGCTGAAAAAAGTGCTATGCGAGTCCGATATCTTGCTGTCTGTATTTTCTTTTCTTTTCATTTTTTAATTGCTGTAGAATGATTCTGCCATCGTGGAAAGTAGACAGAAGATGATTAGGATTTTTCTCGTGTCAAATCAGAACCGTTGATATTAGATCTGTTGTGTCATTATTCCTCGCCCCACCGCCGTGGTGGAGCCCTGACTGGGGACAGAGAATCTGAACCGTCCATTTGAAACCGGTTCAAGTTTTTGACAAAACCTGCACCTTTGCCCTTTATGTAGCTGTTCTTCAATGTACTTAACGTACCTATCTGTATTCTGTAGCATGTACTTTTCAATAAAGCAAAGAACCGCGTAAAGTTTGTTTGCCCTATATTTACCATTGTGCCCCCGTGAATGTGATTCGGTGTGGTGGCGTGCAGGGTGCCTTGCAGGAAGCACGGTGGGATCAGGTTCACGATCAACGGCTTCCGTTACTTCAACTTGGTTCTGATCACGAACGTGGCGGGTGCAGGGGATATCGTGAGGGCGAGCGTGAAAGGGTCGAGGACTGGTTGGATGAGCTTGAGCCGTAACTGGGGGCAGAACTGGCAATCAAACGCGGTTCTGATTGGTCAGTCACTGTCGTTCAGGGTCACAGGCAGTGACCGGCGTACCTCCACCTCGTGGAGCATTGTCCCAGATGATTGGCAATTCGGGCAAACCTTCACGGGGAAGAACTTCAGGGTCTAAAATTTCAAAGAAGTTGTCTTACTTATTTCCATGTTTGGGTCATTTGCTTGTTTATGAAAGTCCCGTTTGGCCCCTTTTTGAATTTTTTGTTTCTTGGTTTTCTTTGTGTAATTTTCCTTGGAATGTGGTGGAAGAAAATGGTGGTGAAGCTTTTTGACTTGTGATCTTGTTTTTGGGAGTGGAGTGGGGGGATCAATTATTATCATAATGCAAGGCGCACCAGTTTGTAAGTAGCTGAAGTGGCTGCAAAGTCAAGAGCCCGCAGCTAGGCTTACTACATATATTTATTTGTAATAACATGATCGAGTGTCAATGTATTGTATGGCCATTCTATATTAACCATGCAGATCTTTTTTGAATTTTTATTTTATGTATCCTTATTACGTTTGGAACATTAATCCTCTAAATGTGCTGATTTTGTCAAAGCAATTAATCGACTTCTCAGCGCAAATAGTAGGGATGTGTTACGTTAGTCCTTTTTAAGTTTGGGAGTAAGTTGCTCCCACATGAATAGCTATAAAATAGCAGAATCTAATATTACAAATAGGTGCTTTGAAATTTTGTTGACAAATAGAGGCATTCAGATTGAGACAAAGGAAGGGAGAGGGGCTTGGGTGGGATAGGATAGGGGCAGGGAGCATAATGGTTATTCTTCAACAACAGCAGCAGCATGGTGTAAACTCAGATCAGCTTGGACTAGAGGAGCCGCTGTGGAGGGTTGCGAGAGCTGCCCTCCACTGACTTTGGGTCGTCTTGCTACTGTTGTGAAACCCACATACAAAACTTGAAGATCGACTCTGAATAGAAAACTCACACAGACCCATAGGTGGTGGTGACTTCAATCGCCATCCATGTGGAGATTGGTGGGCAGGAGGTACAACAGTGCTCGAAGGTTGCTCTAGCCATTGAAGTTCGCAGTGGCTCGTGCAAAGGTCGACGGTGGCCTCCTGACATCGATGCGAATCTGCTATGGTAAAATGGAGTTGTTTTGGGTCGATGAGGTTGACGACGTCGACAATGGCTAGCCACGCGGAGGTCGATGAAGATCAAATCTAAGCTTGCTCCAGTGAAGATAAGAGATCGGTGCTTATGTTTGCAAATAAAATAGCTTGACACCCCTTTTGGAAATATAAGTTATCAAATTTTCTCATTTTACATATGGGTGTAAGTTACTCTCAAAGTTATAGGGGAGTAACATAACACTCACCCAAATAGTAAGTTTTGGTGTAAAGTTGTTCTTTTTTGTTTTGAAAAATGATAGGTTAATGTTAAGAAAAAGTGTTTATTTCATGTACAAACTTGCATTCTTCTTCTAGGTAATCATCAACTTGGTGAAGTTATAAGCTTTTCAAAATAATTTTTTTTTCATGATTGGATATGTACTGAGACTCACTATACTTTTTTCATCAATAATTACATTTAATCAAATTAATTAAAAAATTTAATTCTTGGTGAATCTACCATTCACAACTTAACGTTTTGGGAGTTCGTACTTTTCATACACTCAGCCTAAACCTTTTTTTTTGAAAAAAAAACTCCCATTCAACCTAAACTTTATTCAATCCCTCTCCTTTAAATGAAATGAAATGTGAGCATACAAGTTTCAAGTTGAATTGTATAGTGCTTATTTATTATAAGGTTATGTTAAGACTTTTTTCTTTTCGGGTCTGAGGATATGTTAACAGTGGATTAGAGGAAAGCTTCACACAAATATATAAAAGTGGGCTGCTAAAGAAATGTTTGGACATGTTTTTTTTTTTTTTTTGTCGTGAAATTGTTGGGACGGTTCGTTCATGCTGCAACCGCAGCTGGTGTGCTACAGGTTTGGGAATAGGAAGAGTCAGGCTATAATTTCACATGCAAAAGCCCCAACATATTAACAAAGATCTTGAGAATGTAGATGAAAGTCCAGTTCCAGCAAGCCCAGCAACTTTGGCTTCATCTGACTGTAGGCAGGGCTAGTGTTTTTTTTTTCCCTTTCAAGAAGAAAAGGAAAGGATCGAAAATTTTAAAACCTCTGAATTTGAGAAGCAACCCTTCAAGGGCCCCTCCACATTTTGCTCAAGGGGGAGATATTAGAATATAACCATTCTCTTGCGTAGCATCTAAAAATTTCTTACACTTAATAGAGAGCTCGTAATAAACTTAGTTCCCAACCCATGAAAAAGAGCTCATTTTTAATTTGGATAGAGAACTGAAAGGGGACAATTCAACACTTTAGTCAGGTAGCATGATATGCTTTGTACAATGACTCAATGTTCAATCCCTAATTTAAATTGAATCAACTAATGTTAACAAAGATCAATGTAAGAGATGGTTAACGGATGCAAGCTTCAATATATTAGGGATAGGCACATGTGGGGATTAACTTCCACTAGAGATATTAAATAACATAGCTTTCATATGGTCAGATCTTATTCCACTCGATGATAAGTGCGTGCCTGGGTTAGACAGTTGCCACTTTGTTGCGGTGGAGACTGGACAAAAATGTTGCAAAGGCAAACAATCTACATCATTTCTTAAGCTGGCATTTTCGATGTTACAATTACAATTACCATTACAACTGCAACTTCAAGCACCTGAGCAAATCTCATAAACAGAACTCTCCCAACCAGCTGCAATTCGTAGGGCCTTGGACAAAGTTAAAATTGTAAGGTGTTTGGGTTACTCCCCGTCTCCATTAGTCTTGTTTCATTACTCGACATAAGCATCCTTCAGGTTCCAAACTTTTATACAAGCTAGATAGCATAGAATTTTTTTTTCCAAAAAAATAGACACGAAAAAATAAGGCAATAGAGGTTTTTTTTTTTTTTCCAATTTGAAAAATAATTAAGCTGCTGCTTGTTTATTGTAATGAATCCAATATCCAAACACAGCACATTATGCTTATGCATATGCAGCCAATCGATTCCTCCGGGATCCCATTAATTTACAGCTCAATGTCTTCTTTTTATCTTAAAGCCTCTAATTATATACTAACTCGAAGAAAAAGAGACAAATTTTAATAGCAGTCACAAAAGAATAATAGAAGACTGAAAAATGTGGGATGCAATCAGTAGACGAGTGAGGGGAAAAACCCACCATCTGTGGATAGCATCCCTACGGTTGTCTGGCCGCTGCCCAATTACAACACACCCACCATATATTTCCTTAAAAACAGGTCCTTTTTGTGTACAAACCCAAAAAGGTAACATGTTCCTCAGAAAATAATAATAAGCAGGTAGCTCTAATCAGGCTTTTTCTGTGCGCACTGAGTCTCCAACGAGAAAACCATAAATCACAAAGCGTTTTCTCGTGCAAAATAAAATCAGTGCAAAAACCCCCAAAACCTTGAACCAAAAAAAAGAAAATAATAATAATAATAATAAAAGTATAGAGAAAGGTGGAGGGGGCTCATATCAAGTGTAAATTTTGATGAGTCTGTCATTGTGGGAAAAGCCCAATTCGTATTGGAGAAAGGAAGAGGAGGGAAAGAAAGGAAAGGGAAAAGGAATTGGTGAAGGTGGTGGAGGACGAGGAAAAGGAAGAAGAAGAAGAAGAAGACAGAATCTGAGACACCAAAGCCGAAACCGCTTTATCGAAGAGGGGGGTTTGGTTTCGGCGGCACCTTCAGGTTCTGAGGTTTTCCATCCGTCGTTGAAATGGAATTGGGAATTCCCACTCGAGCCCTCTCTCTTTGTAATCACAGCCCCCCACTTGCCTCCTTCCGTCTCAACGACGCCGAAGGAAGCACCGAGAGCTGTGGCTTTGCGTCAAATATATAGCACCGGATTTTTTAGGGTTTCCATCACTTTCACTGTTTTTATTTAAAAATAATAATAATAATAATTGAAGTTTTCTTTTACTCGTTGGTTGTCCCCTTACTCAGCACACGGTGTCTGATGTCTCACCGGATTAGAGGCTATTTAACTTAATTTTTGGGAGGATTTAAAATAATTAAATTAAAAAATTTATTTTTGAAGAATAATTTTTAAGAAAATTAATTTATATTTGATTTGAGTATATTAAAAATAAGTTTAAGAGGATGATTGTTATTTGGATAAGATAAGATAAAATAAAATAATTTTTAATTATTAACATGAAAATAATAGTAAGATTTTATCTGAAAAATATTTTTTTAAAAATAAAAAAATTACTATACTATTACATTATCATGTTAATAAAAGTGTATTTGGAGTTTAAACTTTAAACCAAACGGACTCTTATTTTAAAGATTTTATCATTTTATATTATTATTATATCATGAATAATTTGATAATTTTTTTAAATATAATATATCTCTCCGATAATATTATTTTGGACAATAATTTGATGTATATATTTTAGAATTGCATCATTTTATATATTTATATGAAGTGATAAAATTCTCAACCGAAAAAAATAAAGTGAAGTGGTGTTAAAGTATAGAAAACGATATAGAATATTTGAAAAATGAAATAAAATCAGCCATCAGATAAGAATAATTATGTAGATATGGAATAATATATAAGTGCATGGGTTTAACATTTTTTTTATCATCAGGTATGATAAATTAATAATTCATACTAAATAATAATTTTGATAATAATGTCCAGCTCAAAAAAAAAAAATGATAATAATGTCAAGATATTAGTGGTACATACATCACATGATTTAGGTATATCTGGTGTCGCATGAGATTAAACTTTTTCTCAAAATCATTTTGTCTATTCTTAACAGGCAGGATGGAGTAAAGTGAGGAATTTCTTGGTCACTCAAAAAAGTGGGAACAAAAATGCTCTCTTCTGGACTTTGGTTACTTAAAATTGAGCAGTTGCTTCTACCATTGCGCCTCATCACTGTGTGTACTGTTCAACCACTAGTTACAAAAGCCTGTTAATGTAATGTGTTGGTGAACTCTAGTTTAAATAAAGACACTTACGACTTACTAGACCTGATAGAAATTACTAGTTCTACTTCCTCTTACGCTTGTGAGTCTTCAATTGCCTGATAATGTATTGGATGATTTCTTTCAGAGTGGCTTTCCTTCCCTCCTTCCAGTTCCAAATTTCAGGCACTGCGTACCTTCCACTTGAATTATATTCTTCCATTTCCGTTAACGCATTTACTACAGCCTTGTACACCACTTCACCATGCTCATTCCTCAGTCCTTTCAAATTTTCATCATTTTCATCTATTGTTTCCTGAAATTATCAGAAATATCATTATTATGATGCTTCCCTGTTCGATTATGATAGCATTAGCGAGGAGTACTCAACTAATCATATCATATTATGTGTAAGATTGAATACCCAAATGATATTTTAACATTCATTCATTATTAGAGATTATAGCTATTAGATGTATATAAATTCACATTGATATTACTTAAATACCTGTAAAATGCCATTGACCTCAATTTTTTTGAAAGGATGCCAATTTGGATTCTTCAAATTCTCTTCCCATGATGAGCATAGCTTAGCAGACATCTCTGTCCACTGCTCACTTGAGTACTTCTGCAAGCACCAAGGTAGAGGGAAGGAGGAAGGGATGCAGAGGATTAAACCTTCGACATCAACATCAAACCCGAGAGTTGAAGACACGGTCCAGTGGTCACTGCAAGCTCATTGCCAATTGATTCAATTTATTTACCATTAATTTTTAACATAAGATTGGAGGTTTAAAATTCCTAACATTTTCAAGGAATATATAGTCTTTCTGCTGAACATCACTGTCACTTTAGCCAAAATTGCTTCATGTGTTTTTGCCATCATGAATAGAAATGTAGCTCCAAATTAAGTATTTTGATTTGAAGATATGGACGGAACAGGACTTTTGCTTTCTCGAAACCATCTCAGTTTGTATTGCTCAAAAATGCGCTCAGTGTGCTAAAAGTAACTAAAATAATTATTTCATATTAAACTATAAAGACAGAAAATGCATAGAGTCCAAATTTCCACCTAGTAGATGCAATTAAACTGCTACAAGAAATAAACTAGTGGTATATTTGATCCTAGAAAGCTATAAAAACTTCCTACAACTTATTCAGACATCTAAAGGGTCTGATCATTACTGACCTTTTGAATCTCCTCAATAAAGTTCTTCTGCTGCTGATCATTTAGGGCCTTACTCTCCTCCAATTGCTTGGTAAGTTGCTCATGCTCTTTCTTTGGACATTCCATGTCAAGATTCATTTTAGAGTTCTTGACCTTCATCTGTTGTAATTCTGGAAAATATAAGGCATTAGTTGGACAGAAGAAAACATAGGGAACGCAGAATTTCCAAATGGAAGTGCCAATAGATTGAAGAAAATTTTAAATTTCGGCAACTTTTCCAAAAGAAAGAACACATCAGAAACAATTATTTAGAGATAACACTTTCTCCTTCCAACAGCAATGTTAGTGGTTCCCTTTATTTCCCTTTATCCCAGAATATAAAATACCTTTGTGACATTCCCCATGCAGCTTTTCTCTATCATTCATCAACTTTTGAACCATGTTGGAAGACTCACTGTGCTTATGCTCCATTTCAAGCAAACTTCTCTCTCTGGAATTAATGTGCTCCAGAAGCATACTCGCAACTCTCTTAGTATGTTCACGCTCCATATCTATTAACTTCTTATTCTTGTAGTCAATTTCCTTCTGGAGGATCACAATAATCTTGCTCTTCTTACTCAGAGCCTCCTCATAACCAGGGTTCATCATTTCTATACAGATTCAAGGTGCCTTCCTTTACAAAAAAAAAAAAAAAAAAGTAGAAGATTTAAATCAAACAATTAGTCCAAAGCATACATTATGCTTCTGCAACTCCAAAAGATAAAAAGTCCCAGAACCACAAAATATCTTTTTTTCCCCCCTTCTTATAACGAATGCAGCTTAGAAACATGATGAATGCTACAAATACAAAAAAATAGAAAAGTTGCAGTTGTTGGGTAAATTTCAACTGGACTTACTTGGGAAGCAGGTGGAACTGAGAGCTTGGCCTGCAAACAAAAAAAAAAAAAAAAACGATGGGGTGAAGGCTTATGAGCATTCATTCGGAGGTGTTTCATGAAAGCAAAGACTAATGAGCATTTCATTTTCATGGTTGAAAGCACTCACAGTGAGTGACTGAGTTGAACTGAAGTTTGATAGTGAGAGCTATGAGAGCAAAGAGTCATGCAAATGTGTTGGACCAACAGCTAGTGCTGCTGCCGTACTACTAATCAATGTACTACTACAACACTTTTTGTTCTTTGTGCCGTCATTCCTTTCCTACATTCTTTGAAATGAGATATTAATCCAGTTTGGATTACTGAAACTCTTCCTTCCGACAGTCCACTTTTCAAGGCATATTGCTTTCTCATTCAAACCTTAATCATGGTGCAAATCTTCGTCTTATGTTTTATGCATCCATTTTTTGTTAGTTACTTTTCCATTTTATTTGGTACTATTTTTGGTCGCGGGTCTAATTTTTATTCAAACTGCTCTCCGATTTTTCTTCATATTGTTGCAGTCACACGAGATTACAACCACTTGGTTATTCATCCATGTTAATTATCCTTGATAATATCTAAAATTTTTATTTAGTTGTTTTAGTTCAATTTCGGCTAAATGGATGTTAATTGCGAAACTATTGAGCATGCCTTGAGGGTGTGATTGTGACCCTTATTTGGTTTCGATTAGCATGTGCTCCACTTTAATGTAGTGATGTATGTGTATGTTCTTCTGCGCGGGCTAAAGATTAACTCTTACGCCAAATAGTCACGCGCTATCATGATGCATCCTACTAGCCTTTAGTATGTACAAATATGTTGAAATATTTTCCACAAGTATTTTTGACCCCTACTCATTTAGCTATTATGCTGAAGTATGCTGCCAATGGCGAACTCTGTTGAGAAGATATGCATTGTTGGTCCATTTGGTGAAGACTCTTCTACTCCACTATGCACTTGATACATTTTCCCATCAAAAATCTACCGCTTCCGATAATCTTGTTAGCTGTTGGACAATGAGACCAAAACAATAGTAAATATACGTTAATTATTCACACACAATGGAATATAAATGCACAAAGGGCAAGCAAGAATTTCATACTGCAACATAATGATCAATCGTATAGCTGCTTCTACGTTGGCTAATTACTATTTATTTGCCTTATCGATTACATGCCTTGGAATGTATTAAGTATTGATGAAGAGACCCAGAAAACCTGATAATATACTGGTGAAGGAAGTCTAAAATACTTACAAGACCTGAGAGAAATAACTTCTACTTCCTTTTACGCTTGTGAGTCTTCAATTGCCTGATAATGAATTGGATAATTTCTTTCAAAGTGGCTTTCCTTCCCTCTTTCCAGTTCCAAATTTCAGGCACTGCATATCTTCCGCTCGAATTGTATTCTTCCATTTCCATTAATGCATTTGCTACAGCGTTGTATACCACTTCACCATGCTCATTCCTCAGTCCTTTCAATTTTTCATCATTTTCATCTATTGTTACCTGAAGTTATCAGAAATATCAATACAATGGCTCGCCCTTGTTTTCTGTAGCATTTCAAACAAGCCATCATTTTAAGGAAAATACTCTAATTTTTAAATGTGCAGTTCTATCACAAAAGTAGCAACATTTGAACTATCAGCAACAAACATTTGTTCCTGATTAGCTTATATATATGACAGCTCTCTTTCTCACATTAACCTACATTAGATATATCAATGCTTTTGACACCACTTAAACCACAAATCAATCACGTCAGTCAAATTAGACAATTATTATTTGTTACATATATTGGCTCTAATAATTGCCCCATAGGTTCATCCTCTTGTTAGATTTAGCATAATTATTTTTTGACACATTGAGCAATTGAGCAATCTTAAATGCTTCCCTGTCCAACTATGACAGGCACTCGTATAATGTAAAATATTAAATGTTTATATGCTTCCCATAAGATGTATTCACTTTATTTGGTTAATAAAGATGATAGCCGTCTGATAAATGGTGAAAATTCGTAATCATGTACCTGTAAAATGCCATTGACCTCAATTCTTCTGAAAGGATGCCAAAATGGATTCTTCAGATTCTCTTCCCATGACGAGCATAACATAGCAGATATCTCCTGCCATTGTTCACTTGAGTACTTCTGCAAGCACAAATCTTGAAAAGGTTTTGGATCTAATTCTCCCATTTTTTTAATTCCAAGTTGAGATCGGCCTCCGAATGTTTCCTGTAAACTCTACAAGCAAAAAGATGAGAGGTCATGCGATTTTACATTTTGTATCTTTAATCAAAATATGAAGATAGGTTTCAGCAAGAGTATTCATTGTGGCAGATCAATCACATAACGTCATTACTCTGTGCATTTGGCAGAATAAAGAGGGAGGAAATATTACATTTATAGATTCTTTACGAGCATCAAGTAATTCTTGTTTATACTGGTGCTCTTTAACTACCAGGGAGCTGTTAAGGCTTTCCACAAGCTCCAAGTATTCCATTTTGTACTTTAACTGATTTCTAAACGAACTAATTTGGGTGTTCAAATCTCCATCACTTTCAACATCACTCTGATTGTGTAACTCTCTTTTCAACTGTGACAATTAAAATTGCATACTTCAGGAAGAAAATCATTCAAAAAAGATAATAATGTTTAGAAGTTAGAAGTATTCAAGCATACATCCATATTAAGCAACACACAATGTAAAAAAATTTATAAACTACATGAAAAGAAAATTCAAACAAAATTTTCTTATATTGAAAGTGATTGTGCAGCATGTCTCAATCAAGTTGTGCTGTTCACAAAATGAAGTTAACGCATTCAAAAAGTACATATGGCTTTTAACATGTAACAGTTAAGTTACAATCATGAAAAGCTCATAGTCACTACGAGTTAACTACCCTCAATAAAAGCACACAAGACAATTCAGCAAGAAGGGCAAAAAATGAGACATGCAGACAACTACTTGAGAATCGACGTAGCAATATTTTCAATATACACTAGACCTTAAAAGAAAACTAGACTTAGCTGAAACCCAAACATGTCAAATATACACTTTTAATGACTTAGCTGGTACTTAAACATGTCAAAATACTTTGTGAGTTCATGTTCGATCCTTTTGAGAGCCTTTTTTTTGTTAGAAAAAGCGAAGCTGCTACCAAGCTTGCAAGAAAATTTAGCAGGGCATCAGTGAATTGATACAATTTCTTCACCATGACTTTTCGCATATAACATGTCTGTAATGACCATTTTCTTTCTATTCTTCTCACTATTTTTCAGTTTTTGCTTTCCCCCTGGCCTGGCTGTAATGTCTACATCAGATTGCCATCTTTGAGTCACATTGATGGAACTGGTCCAGAAATTAAAAGAAAAAGCTATGAACAACTGAAAACCTTGTATATTCTCTGATGAACTCCTGCCCAATGTGGCCACAGAGCTCCAAGCTACAATAGCGGAATGGGGAAGTTCAAGCATCCCTTCCAAACTCTCCCCACAGGCTCACACTTTCTGCACAACTGGATAACTGACCCCCCTCTCTCTCCTTTCTGTTTTCATCTAACTCACTCACTATCCCATGCATCACTCTGCCAAAAGCATGTCAATCGGGCCTCTTTGTTAATTTGGCCCATCCCCCCTCTTATTCTTCCTAGTCTAGACTTGTTTGTTAATTGGTTCCCATCACACATCTTCTTGGAAGTTTAAACTTCCTAAGATTCTCAAGACTCTATATCTATCTTGTGTTCAGAAAATCATAGTACAAATTGCTTCATGGTCTTTTCATTGTCATCATTAGAAAATGCAGCCCCAACACAAGTATTTTAATTTGAAGATACAGATGGACCAGAGCTTTAGCTTCTGGGAGCCATCTCAGCATGTTTTGCTCAAACTGGCACTCAGTGTTATACTATTAAATGCAAAACTAAAGACAGAAAATGCCAAGAATCCAAATTTCAACCAAGTAAAACAATTAAACTGCCACAATAAATAGATAATCGGTATGTTTGATCACAGAAAACCACATAAGCATCCTCTAAGGTAATCAGACAACTAAAGGTTCTGATCACTAGTGACCTTTTGAATCTCCTCAATAAAATTCTTCTGCTGCAGATCATTTAGGGCCTTACTCTCCTCCAATTGCTTGGCAAGCTTCCCAAGCTCTTCCTTTAGACATTCCATCTCATGATTCATATCAGAGACCATAACCTTCATCTGTACTAATTCTAGAAAATATAGAGCATAAGCTGAAAATAAGAAAACATAGGAAACATATACAAAAAACTCCAATGATATTCTAAAAAATGACTCATAGTGATGTGTAAGCCTGTGTATGGATAATTTAGGAGAAATCAATGTGTCACATAAAGGAAATTTAGAGACATGTCTTGAATGCTAACAAGGAGAAGAGGAACAGGCGTCCAAGGGGCATAAGGATGTAGTCCTGAGTCTTGTGGCTCAAGTAGCTTTTTACTAAAACAATTACTTTATGGCAGAAAGCAGTTTCAAACCAAAAGTACAGAGTCCATGTAGAATTTGCAAATAGAAGTGCCTGTGAATTGAAGAAAATTTTAAATTCTAGCAAGTTTTCCAAAAGAAAGGATCCATCACAAACAGATAACAATATCCCCTCCCAACAGCACGTTTCAATGTTAATTGTTCGCCCTATCTCGGAATATAGAATACCATTGCACATCCCTCATGCAGCTTATCTCTGTCATTCATCAACTTCTGAACCATGTTCAAAGATTCATTGTACTTGCATTCCATTTCAAGCAGACATCTTTCTTTGGAATTAATGTTCTCTGTAAGCCCTATGATGAGTCTTCTCAAACAAGCAAGTGTCTCACTATGTTTATCCTCCATCTCTAATAACTTGTGATTCTTGTGGTCAATTTCATTCTGAAGGCTCACAATAATCTTTCTCAGCTTGCTTAGAGTCTCCTCACAACTATGATTCATCATCATTTGCATACAAATTCAAAGTGCCTACGTAAAAATAAAAAATAAAAAAAAAAATCCAGTTACTTCTTTTTGAAATGCCAAACCTAACAGCCCAAAATCTGACTAATTTAATTCTATTGCATCTATATATATAAAGCATAAAAATGAAGCAGTGGGAAGGATTCATGAACATAAAGATTAAGGAAATCACATAGGTATTACCACTAAGAAACAAAAACTCAAATACAAATGAAAGTTATAAACTTTCACTAACATGCAGCATACATTTGAAATGGGGGGCGCCGTGGCTCCACTTCTGAGAGAAAATAGAAGATTCAATCAAACATTTACAGCGCCAGAACCATACAATGTCATTTTCATTTTTTGGGGAATTGATATATCAAAAACATGAAGAGTACTAAAGTTACAATTATAATTACAAAAGGAAAACAAAGTCAATGGATCAAAGCGTGAACCAAGGAATGCAGACATCAAAATGCCACAAAAAAGGGGGCCATGCAATACCTTAAAATGGAAGCTTTCTTCTCATCCAATCCAACCTATAATGGTGTAAGTGAAAACTGGCAGCTATTGTGGGAAATTGAACCTTGGTTGAATTGGAGAGTGTCACAAACTTGAAGGTGGCCGTGGGGGGTGACGGATTTAGCTGAAAAATGAAAGCTTTGACAGCAACTCACTATGTTCACTCCTGGTTCTTTTTCCAAACACTATCATTTAACAGGTGTCATGGATTTCCCATGTTCTGTTTACTTTTTTTGGTAGGTCACATATGTGTTTTATGTGTAAACTAAAATATAATCAATTATTTGTTTTTGTAATGACATAATTTTGATATATAGTATTATTGTAAATATTTTTATATTATTATATATAATTTTTAAGATAATTATTATAATAAAATTAAGAGTTTAATTTGTGTGAATTAATGGTGTAAAATTTTTTTTATATTGTCATCTAATTATATGCTGCCACATAATTAAATATATATAACTTTCACCTAATTATTTCAAAAGTCATGCAAATAGGAGAACGTGATTGGATGACAATATAAAATAATTTTATATTGTCACTGCATATAAATTAAATATTAAAATTAAATATTTTTAATGATATAATAATATATGAGTAAATAATAATATTAAAAAAATACATTATAACATTTTAATTTTGTGTGCAGGGTTGTTATTTGTGTGCAGATGGCCCGCATTTGTTTTATTGGAATGTCCATTTACCATACAAGTGCTACAAGACAAGATACACACAGATGGAGTCCTTTCTTCATAGTTGAATAAAATTTGTGCAGGATTCACATCCACCGGTGAACAATGGGGCGCCCTAGTCAACATATGGCAAGCGCTATGGACTAACAGGAACGCAATATGGCATGGGTTTTTTTTTTTTTTTTGGGGGAGGGAATAAAATTGAATCCAGCTGAAGTGCATCATAGGAGAAATTTTTGTACAGTCATGTAAAACTAGATTGGAAATGTTTTGGGCCACTTACAAAATAATATTTTAGCTTTAACTACGAAATGTCATATTGCAAGTGATCTGAACATATCCAATTTGGTGTTCCATAACAACGCAATTGTGGGACTCAAAGTGGAAGTTGAATTTGGATGCTGCAGTGTTTTGAGCGGAAGGAATAACTGGTATAGGAGATGTCATCAGGGATTGCAATCGGAGCTTTATGGCGGGGAAAGCCCACACCTACCCAAGTGTCTCTGATCCCATAGAGCCGAATTAATAGCTGCTAGAGAAGACCTCGTGTTTGTATGGGGGTTGGGTTTTAGAAGAGTAATTTTGGAAGGAGAAGCAAAGACTGTGTGTAGCTGCATTAAAGATGCGACCGAAGACTTCACCCATAATGGATCTCTTCTAAGAGACATTTTCCTTTGTGCTTTCTGGTTCTTATGTTTTGATTGTGGTCATGTGCCTAGAACTTGTAATAGAGTAGCTCATTTGACTTTATCCGGAGGCTCAAATATCTGGATTGAGGACCCTCTTGGAGACATTTTGCCTTTGATGTTTGATATATTTCGTCTGAATGGATTTATTTTTACATCAACAAAATAAATAAATAAATTTAAATTTCAATAAAATAACTCTTATTAGAAATCCATATAACTTTAATCATCCGCAACCAAATAAAAATTGATCTTATGAATAATTTAAATAACTAATACAAAGAAACATATCAAATAAGAAAAATAGTTAATTGTTTGAGTGGAAAAAATAAAATTCAACCATTAAAAGTGATCAAAATTAAAACAAAAATTATGTGACTTTTTTTCAAAAATGATAATATAAACTTTAAATAATTTTTAATTATAAATCTTCATATAAAATTTATTAATCAAAATTTATTCTTTTCACTTCTCG
Organism: Pterocarpus macrocarpus; assembly: GCA_031439585.1. Classification (NCBI taxonomy): domain Eukaryota; kingdom Viridiplantae; phylum Streptophyta; class Magnoliopsida; order Fabales; family Fabaceae; genus Pterocarpus; species Pterocarpus macrocarpus. The sequence goes on along the minus strand of CM062518.1, from coordinate 34,803,848 downwards.
TGTAAAAATAACCCTGCTCTCCTTCATTTGATACACCACCACCATATAATCTCCCAAAACAAAAATGTAGAAGCAAAATGGCCTACTTCATGATTCCAAGTTTTGCCCCTGTTTTATACAGTGATATCCCTAAGTTAATACCAAAGAGAGATAAAAAAAATGTTGCGATGAGAAGAAAAAGGGCCACTTGGGGCAAACATCTTAGTTATACATAATAATTTACAACTAGACACCAAGATATAATTTGCATTAGTTTTTACACAAAAAGAACTAAACTTATACCATAGGTTCGACATTATGTTAACTTGAAGTTGACAGCACACTTCAGATAAATTGTGTGGAATAAAATGAAACAAATTATATAGCTCATGGAAAAAAGAAATGTAAAATACAGTATGTCTGGAAATTCTATGTTAATTTAATAGAAACATTCTTCATAATAATATAATAATGATATTTAACACAATAACCATTAACAAAATTTATATAGAGATTATTGTTAAAATTAAAGCAGTACCAAAATTAAATTATAGTAAAACCGGAAATAGAAGGAAAAGTGTAATTAAACATTATAAAAATATAACCAAAATTTGCAAAGAAAGCCAATTAATGAAAGAATTATTAGTTTCACCAGCAGAAAAAATTTAGTCATTGAGCAACTTAGTTGGAACGTGACCTAGAAGCGGAAAAAACTAACCACACCAAAATGCCAATTACTCAAATTAACAGGCTAAAAATAAAAGCAAAATAAGTTTGACATAAGAGTTTAACATCAATGTCTTCTCCCACGCTAGAGACAGCACAAAGGCCGCTGTTATGAGTGCAGTTTGACTCTCAGCATTCAGCAAGATGCCCAAAGAAGCATAAATTATCAAACGAAATAAAATAGTTTAAAGAAGTCACAATTTCCTTAAATCTACACAACCATTCGGTGGGGCAGCCCTCCGAATATGAATGCATGCTGCCTCTTGGAATGCAGCATGTTGATTCCTGTAACCAAAATCAACCTTTCAGCAATATAATCCGTAATTATATTATATGACATGGTATTTGATCAAACAACATAGGGAAAACTTTATGAATACTATAAATCAATTAATAATTTCTTGAGAAAATACGCAACCTAGGTGGAAAGTCCCTATGAATAACTAACCCACATATCAATCAACCTTTAAATTTGATTTCTCAGTTCGAGCTATACAATTCAAAAGAAAAAAAAAAATGTAACCGAAATAGATTACATACCAACCTTCACATCATTCCCCTCTTGCGTTTTTGTACTCTCCATTGCTTCATCAGAAATTGTACTCCTTCTTCCAAAGTTGCTCTCCTTCCCTCTGCATAGTTCCATACTTCTGAGGTTATGTACCGCCCACTAGGATTATATGCATTTATCTCATTCAAAGCTGCCACCACTGCATTATATGCCCCTTCACCCATCTCCTTTTTCAGCCCATTCAGCTTTTCATCATCATCTTTTATAATTTCCTGAAATGGAAAGTGCCTGAAGTCATCAAAATATGTTTTACAAAGGCACACTTTTTAATCTAGAGTACGCAGACAGACTTGAAGTATAATTAAGGGATCTAAATGTTTAATAAAGACGCACCTTTTCTTTCCCTTCAACTGTGATAACTTTGAACGGATGCCAATCTGGGTCCTTCAAATACTCTTCCCACAAAGAACACAGTTCTGAAGCTCTCTCTTCAGCTTCATCCTCATTATACTTTTTCTTCATAGCTTCAAGGAATGGTCTAGTGTCAAGTTCCCCCATTCTCTTCACGCCAATATTGCCACGAGTTGATAGCTCTTTAAGGCCCTGCAAGAGACAGATTATTAATAGATTTTGGATGCAATACTGGAGAATAACAGCCTAAGACAACTTATTAAAATGTGAGATATGTTTGGTAACACAAAATACTCGATAAAAATAACGTAACATATGAGCCGTGAATATCCACATATAGTTAAGCACAAGTCAATTAGATGAAATAGAAATGAAGAGATTTTAATTTAACCCAAGCCTTGCTACTCTGAACTAACAACATAGAATTCACACCAGAGAAAGGAAGGGAGGGAGGGAGGGAGATGTGGAGTGAAGTAGCGGGGGTGGAAGTCACTGTAAAAAATGCAAATTTATAAGACTACGTGCATATTTCAAAGCTATTTTCATTTCTAGCATGGTGGAAGATACAGACCAGTTTAATCAATCAATGAATTTCATGTTCAGTTCACATAACTGTAAATGGGCAAGCAAAATTATCATTAAAAGCATGGCCAGCCAAAGAATTCAAAGACGAAACAATAGTGAAAAGATGGTCTTCCAAATAAATTTAAAGAATCACAATTCACAACCTAGAAAGGGAAGATATATTTGAAAAAACACACTTACATCCAACAATGCTTTTCGAGCTTCCTGCAACTCCTCATTACTCTTACGCTCTTTAATGATTAGTGTTTGGTTCAATGCATCTATGTCTTGAAGTGATTGTTCCTTTTCTCTTAGATCGGTATGTAAATCATCCACCTTTTTCAAAATTTCTGCATCCTCATCATCTTCCATGTGCTTCAACACATTTAATGATCCTTTTAATTGCTGAATCTCCAATTCCAGCTTTTGTTTCATATCCAATTGTTTTTCAAGCTGAATGATTTTAGCATGGAGGTCTTCTTTTTGCTTCTGGAAAAATACATATACAAATAGCATTAATACAATGCTATTCTTATGCTGACAACAAGACTACTTTTGGTCATTGATTAAGTTTAAAGATGGGGAACATGGACCTTTTGATCTTCGGCTAATTTCATAACATTTTCATCAGCTTTCTGTTGTTCCAAAGCAGCCATCTGAAGAGAGCTATTTTTCAATGCATTCTGAAAAGACAACAAATGCCAGAGCGTTAAAAAAAAAAACATCTTCTACAACCTTCTTAAACAAACTATTATACTAAAAGATGTCAAAGACACAACAGGAGCAAATTATGTCAAAATTTTGGTTTACAGAGTCCTTATGTGAGGTCCTTGATGGGAGTAAAAAGAGAAGAAACTTTAAAAAAACAATTCCCTGATGTAAAATTTTTTGGCATACAACTCTATACTAGTGACTCTTATCCCCTCCCCCTTCCGCAAATTTCATCTTATTGAATGCATAGCATATGACCACTCAATGGAGTTCAATTCATAATTTTAATTATTATTCAAAAATTACTGTTATATATTGGTATCATCCTTGGTTGCTAACTCCTTACTCAAAGACACGAAACATCGAAAGTTCGAAATATCAACCATACGAGTGATAATTGTTATGAACTAATTCTCCTAAAAGCTTAAACTATTATATAGAGCTACATAAATTGTTTTATATCTACAAGCCACCTCACGCAAGAGCTCATTAGGCTTAAAGCGTGAATAATGCACGTGTCCACCTTACCTTTATTGAAATTCAATCTTTTTAGAAAATGAGGAAAACAAGAATCAAACTTCAGATCACATTACCATAGAAGCTCTGATATCATATCATAAACCATCTCTCCTGGAAACTTAGTTTGTTAGGAATAGGCATATGAATGGATCTATAGCTAACACTACTAAATCAAACTTAAACAATATTTTATTCCATGATTCTTAATTTCACAGGAATCTCAATTACACCATGCTAGAGAAGGCAGCAAAAATTAGAAAAACGCTATACCCACCTCCTCAATCTCTTCTGCCAACTTTTTTCTTTCACTTTCATTATGTGCCTCACGCTTTTCCAATTCAATTTTCCGCAACTCAAGCTCACTTTTCTGAGATTCTAGTAGCGACTTAAGCTTTTCATGATCATTAAAAATTCTCTGAAAGTGATCCCTTGCACTTGACTGTATCTTCTTTATCTCTGAATAGGTATCAGAGAATAAAACCATGTTGTTACAACATATCAGCACCATTACAAAATAATAAACAAATGTCACAAATGTAAAATGGAACTCCAGCACAGCATTCTTAAGAAACTAATTTAACAATGGCAAATTCTATGATGCAAACACTACAGCAATGCAAGAAGTAGGCAGCAATTTCTGGACTGTTGGACCCCCCCCCCCCCCCCAAAAAAAAAAAAACTAAAACACCACCAAAAAAAAAAGGTCAAATTGGGATTTAACCCTGTGGTCCAGAAACTGCCACTCTGGCAGTTAAATGTGTAATCAAAGTACCAATTGCACCATATACATGGCCATGTACAACAAGACAAATAAATAAGAAAATGAAAACCAACAAGAAGTCCACAACTAACACCAGTCCTAATCCAAATCAGCAAAAAGTAACTTTGGCTCAATAAAGATATATACCTTCATTATAAGCTTGAATGAGCTTATCTTTTTCCTCCATTGCGAGGTCCATTTTGAGCGTAGTCTCATGGCATCTTACTTCCATCTCTTGTAAGTGTTTGTTCTTGACCTGAATAATGTTTGTCAAATTGGACACGAGTTTATCCTGCCTTCGAGCTTCTTCTTCCATAAGTTCAGGTATGGTCTTGACATCCCCCATCCTCCGCAGATGTTCCCCAATGATATTGTTCATTTTGTAGTCATCTGCTCGGGCAACCCATGCATAAAGACCGGACTTCTGCTCAGCCTTAGCAAACCAATCCTTTTTCCCGTGATGATCTGATTCATATGCTCTTTCAAACGCCAATGCATTATCTAACCCAGGCCAGTTTTTATTGAACTCCACAAGAGCAGTTCCAGAGTGACCCCTGAAATTCCACAGAGGACTGACTCTAACTGGATTAAAACCCCTGCTTCTGTACTCATCCCTCAGCTTGGAACCGCTTTCCCCAACACAACGTCCATCTTCTGTCCGTCTAGTGGGAATATTAACTACAATTCCAATCCAAGGCCACACAAATTGCTCATCAGAATTAACATCATGATTGCCTTCATCCGCAGGTTGCGATGGAACATCGACGGCCATAAGATCCTTCTCCAAATATTTCACCAAAGCCAAGTGATTAGCTTTCTCTCTCGCCTTTCTCTTTTGTGAGCTACTCTGACCCACCCCAGAAGCATGTTGAAGGAGTTCCTTGTACAAATAATCCCGTTTCCTCTTTTTAGGGCAGAACGGGCAAGTGTAAGTCTCATCCGAGGTTTTCACATTGTAAGTTCCATTTTTTAGTTCTTCATAAGATTTATCTTCGTACTCACTGATTTCAGAGTCACTTATATCAGTATCCTCGTCAGAGCTCTGAGCCATAACAGTTCCTCCTAGGCTAAATATTACGCTACCTGAAAGACAAAATTCGGCATTAGCACTGCCTGCTGTCCTGTTGCTTTACAGATTAATCCCGTTAATTATCATTTAGAAGCACCAAATTTCCGCACATTCAGAGCCTCAGAGAAACACTAAACTCAAACAGAAATTTCATCACAATCACTTCGCCAAAAAGGACCCTCTATCGTGCTACGTGTAACTTAATCTGTTATAAGTTAGTTGGAATACGCAGTTAGTTAGTTAGAATAACTGACAGGTAGTTAGATTAGTTAAATAGTTACTATCTGTTGCTCAATTAGCATCTAAATGTAATGGAAGTCAGTCCAGTGATGCATGTTCACAAACATTTGCTGTAATACCCCCCCATTACTCCAAACATTAGAAATTAGAATTTTCGTTCCAATGCGGAGCAGGAACTGAATACTGTACAAGAGATCAAGCATTTACGTGCACGGCATGGACCCGATGTCAAAAAATAAATAACCACTGTGTTATTAAAAAAAAAATAATGAGAAAAGTATAATAACCAAGCGCAATTGCTCAAACAACCATGAAAATGAAAACTAGAGCACATGCATGAGAAGAATCGGAGTGTGGAAGGGTAATGCAAAGTGATGGGTGCGAAATGCAGAGAAATTTTAGCTGAATTGGGAGAAAATGGGAGCGAAGGAGAAAGCAGTGCACAGAGCATTTTTCACCTTAAGCAGAATCGGAAGCTCCCTCAAGGTGAATCTGGTGTAGGGAAGTGCGACCTAACGATCTACATGAGAGGAAATGGTTCAGAATCGGAAGTGATTTTGGGCTTATTGACCCTCGAGTCTTCACAGGGTAATTTGGTGCTTGCGAGTTAGTGGCCTGCGGCACTGATCACTAGGGTTTCCACACTCGGAGCTGACACGCGCGGGGTTGGCGCGTGGCATGGTGGAGAGGAAGGTGACGTGGGGTCGTGTGATTGGGGCGTGGAATACAGACTCCAAGACGCGATGACACGAGAGGGGAACTATGTGCACTAAGACCGGACAATTGGCGTTGCCGTCTGTTCTGCGGGGAGCGCGAGAGGAGCGTAACCCTTTTTTATTTTTTATTGCGTGGAGGAACGTAAAAGGGTTAAAAAAAAACTGATTTTATATTTTTGGGTTTGAGTCAGTTTTGTCTTAAAAAGTAATTATTTAATTAATTCTTAATTATTTTTTATAAACATTTTTTTTATAGCGTTTAATAAACATTTTTGAAAAAACAAAACAATAATTATTTTTTATTTTTTATTTTAAAAAAAATTATTAAACAGATCGAAAAATTATTAATTCTAAATTTATATTTGAAGTGTTTTAAAACTTTTAAAAAATATCTTTAGTTAATCTTTTGAATTTTTTAAAAATAATTTGTAGTTCCCATAAAAGAATAATTTTTAGTTTAAGAAAAATATAAAGATAACTTTGCTGTTTGATTGAATGTACACTTTTATCCTTCAAAAATTCTTCTTAATAATTTAATTCTTAACAAATTAAATACATATATTCTCAAAACATTTCATATTAAAACATTTTAATCCATATAATAGGAAAATCATATACCATAAAGTAAGCACAAGATACGAAAATGAGCAAGTGACTTGGCAAATTTATGGTCATGTATGGGAATAGTTATTAATAGGAGGGAAAAGAAAGGTCAAGAATAGAGTGAAATGAAATATATCATACTCTTGTTTGGATGTTTAAAAATTTTAATGAAAAAAGAAGAGAAATAGAAATCAATCTCCCTTAACCCTCCAATTTGAAAAGTTACAAAATAAAGACTTTAAAGGAAGAACACATTGTCTCTTCCTAATCATTTTGCTCCCTCTTTTTAAATTGCTTCCAAATATGATTCATTTAAGTCAAATCATGCCATTCCTTACCACACTCCTTCCACTGCCACCTTCTCAAACATAGCCTAATAGAACAAGTAGGGACGAAATATTAGGGCTAGCAAGAATTGACTAAAATATAAGATGGTGAACAAAGAAAATGATGAGATTAAGTGTATACATAGATACATAAGTTAACCTATCAAGTTAGCATGCCTTATCAAATACCTAAGACTTGGCCAGTTCAATTAAAAAAGCCTTTACATTGTATACTAAATAAGTTTAGCCAAGTTATATAGGTCTATGATAAGTTGCCTAGTTTATGCTTAGCCCTAATATGACATTTACTTTGTATAAGGAAGACACATACTAATACATAAAAGTGCAGAAAACTTGCTTAGCAATGCCTTCTTTATTATTATTATTATTATTATTTTGATACTGCAATGCCTTTATTATTATTATAAGATTATTACAACATTAATAGTAAATACACACTCAAAAGTATTCAATAATTAACTCAAAAGTTCAAAATTAGAAAAGCGAAAATTGGTACGACAACAAATAAAGAAAAAATAAATTTGGGTTTATTCAAATAGAAAAGTTATAGCAACAATCTCTTCAAATTGTTTAACAAAATCTTCGTGGTCATAAGACATATTCTTATTTATACAAAACATATTCTAGATTTCTAAATCTAAAAAATAGAGAGTTTTTAATTAAAACACAAAGTTTTGCATCACCCAAAAAAGAAGAGAGAAACAACACAAAACTTAGTAAGTCATAAAGGTTGGATTGCCAGAAACTTAGAGTTAAGAAATTGTTGAAGAGTTTGAAATGGTTGATAACAAGAGTATTCATTACTAAAACTATGGACATTACACAATTATTCACGAGCTTAAGAAAATGCGAAGTTAGCCCCAGTTTTCTGAATATTGGATATAATTGTGAAAAATAGCTAATGTCTAACGATCTCGAGTAATTTGAATGAAATCCTTATAGAGTCCAACATGCCTTGCTGAAAGCACCTAAACTAGTAATATATCTTAACGCAAAATAATCCAATATAAGAAGTATAGGAGAACTACGTTGATGGAAAAATGGTTCAAACTGTTTTATGCATGGCAAAAATAGAGCAGGGTCAGCTGAAACTTGATAACCAACCAAATACAGATGGGAATAATCCCGTTTTTTCTGTGGCAAATTTATTTAATAAAAACGACAAACATCGCCGTCTGTGGGGATCGAACCCACGACCACGTGGTTAAAAGCCACGCGCTCTACCTCTGAGCTAAGACGGCCTTGATGTAACGTGCTTTAAAGATTCAGTATTGATTAAGAGACGGTGATAAAGCCCAAACCCTGTAACTCCTTTCTCTGCTATTTAAGCCTGTTCTTGCAACAGCTAAAATGCCATTATGGCGAATGTGATCAAACAGTTCTATCACAAATATCAACAACTCGGACTATGTAATCCAGAGATGGGAAGCTTCTTGCCAAGCACAATACTGACTCAGGTATATTATATGCATTTTAAAGTTTATTTTAACATTTTTTTTACGTGTATTTTAACAATATTTGGTACCAAACTAAAAAAGTAATACTAGATGGTAAAAATAAATGGTTATTATATCTGATTCTCAAGTATGGCATTCGTGGAATTCACTTTAGTACCGTGCGTAACCTCTTCGTAGTAAGAAGCATTTTTTCTTATTTTAGTTATTAGTTTCACATTTATGTTTTGTCATTCGTTTATTCTAACACAAAAAGTTTGATCATCTTTTAATTTTTAATTGTCTAAATTGTGGCTTAGTATGTTATCTATAGAAATAGTTAAGTGTTATTCGAGCAAGAAAAAATTTTATTCCCCATGTATTATTTTAAATATATAGCATAATAGTATAAAAAAAAGAAATTGATATACATGTTAAACTCAATTACTAAACTTGAGCTCAAGTTTCGGGCGAGATGAAGCAAAATGTTAAGCCGTGGTCGCCTTTATTAATGCGATAAATGGATTATATCTTACTTTATTTTGGCACGTGAGTACAATACAATTTTAATTTTGATGATAGGGAAGGCAAAGGTTGAGACGATGAGATTAATCATCAAAAAGAATATATTAGAGGAATAACACATATTATTATACTAATTTGTGGGTACAACAGTTAAATAAATTTATCTTGCTCCTACTTGTTTGAAGAATTTTAAAGGCAATTAAAACAGGAAAACTGATGAAACTCTGCTACGGATTGAGAGTTCAAAATCCCACATCTGATTCGCACTTGGTTTCCATATGCTTCCCATCTGCTATTGCAGCTAGTAGTCATTGCCCTTCAATCCTCTTACCTCTACAACAAATTCCTCTTCTACCTGTGCACCCACAAAGGACAACTTCAATCAAACAGGTAATATAAATTCTATTACCCACAAAGAACCTCCTTAATATTTAATTATGATAGTGTGTTATGATAAATAGCATGCCATTTGTATATGTACTCAAAAGTTAGTCTTCTGTATTTGCATCATAAGTGTAGCGTTGGGAAGATACATATGTAAAAGTTACCTCCCGGGTGAAAGTAATACCAACATCAGTTTCGCGACAATAGGACTGGTCTGCACGAACCACTCCGCACTTGAGAGGCTGTACCTTAGCTGCTCCATTATTTACCCTATGTCCAATAAATCGATCTCCTACGTAGATTCTACACGCAGAAAAATTATTTTAGGAAATCATGAACATGACTTTTTATTAAAAAAAAGTAATAATATTTATATATTGATAATATAAAATAATTTTATACTATCAAATAATAAAATTTTAAAAAATAATAAATTATGGTGAGTAAATTTGACATTTTTTTGTAAAATTTTATTAGTTGATAATATAAAATTATTTTATACTATCAATATATAGAAATTAGATCCTAAAATAAAAATAAAGAAATCAAGATTTGCTAGTAAAATAGCAATTGTTATTTATGAATCTCTTGGTGGCATTCACAACATTATAACCTTTTTTTTTTTTTATGTGACACAATTTTATAACTATTATAGTCTTAAGGCATGATTGTTTTACATTTTGCTGAATGGAAAATGAAAAGTTTATCTTTTTGAGATACTTTCATAAAATTTAATATTTTTCTTACTTCTATAAAAATTATTTTTATACCAAATGAACAGTTACACGGCTTGACCAACGAAATCATCCTCAGATGAGTAGTTATCGTCCATGATTTTGAGGATGACCTTGTATCGGTCGCCTGGTGTTGAGTATTCTATCTTAAACACAAATTTCTCATTCCACACGGCATTGCTCCCCTGCCCTGCATTTTTAGAGTTCTTATTTAAAGAATTCAGAATGTCATTTTTTAGCCATTCATTTTGTTCCCTGTGAATGCATTCTAGCTAGATGTTATTCGTGATCCTTAACTATCTCCTAAAAATCATGAATAAAAGTTATGATTTTTCTAACTAACGCGTAAGTGCAGTTATTGAGGAATTCAAAGTGATATTACAAAAAGGATAAAGTATATTTTACTTTTATTTTTCTTGATTTCCTTAGCTAGTATCGTTAACAAAAACAAAAAATTTATTAATTACATGCATGAGTAAAACATTACTATGCTCTCCATATTGATTATTGTCAAATTAAAGAACATGTTCTAGAATTGACTGTATTAATCAGTATCACTAAATATCAGTCAGTCAGTCTATTTCAGTATTTCGTAAGTCATTTTAACATACCCGAAAATGCCGTTAAAGGAATCAATTACACCGTTAAAAAATGTCTATAAATTCATATAGCCTTTTCGTCATTCGAAAAAAAAAAAAAAGGTGCACAGTATTTCACGCATGATTTGAATGCCAGCATGAATATGCTATAGCACTAACCATCAGCGACGCTGCTCCTCTGCTCTTGGCCCTTGTATTGTATCAGAACATACGGATCCATACAATCATTAACAAAAGAGAAAAGGCAAACAACAATGAAGAACCTTGAGTTAGAATTGCTATTATGATGGACAACTTGAACATGTTAATAAGAATTTCTTGACTATCATTTGAATTTGAAACAAATAACAAGAACAAAAACAATAGAGCAGACCAAAAGTCACAATCCCCACAGGTATATTGATATTTGATATATTAGTTTAAGTTCAATTTGGACGCATTGTCTAAAAAATATTCTGTTATCCATTCACATATTATCGTATCAATAAAAAATATTTTAACTTTTATAATTATTATGTCAAAAATCACTTATATTTAATGACATATGATTTGATCCAACAATATATCAAAATTAATTTCTATTAGCAGTTTTTGGTTTGGATAATGGGTAACTAATTAAATGAAAGGAGTATTTGTACCACATTAGGATAAAGGGTTCAAGGAGCAAGGTAAAGAAATGCTTGATGAAAGCTCAAGAACATATAGAAGAAAACATTTGAAAACAAAACAAGGCAATCTATACCAAAGATATCAGTGTCAGGCAACCCCTCTGCTTTCACAAAGTGTGCCTCCATGAACCCAATTGCCATCTCCTTTCACAGTTTAACTTTGTCTTTATCTCTAAAGATTATCAGCTTGTTTGGAAACCATGAAATTTAATTTATTCAAGAAATTGAATTCAATTCCTTGATTTGGAATCAGCTAATAAATGAAATTAAAATATGAATAGAATTTAATTTTTTAAAAATACCTGAAAGTAAATTAGACCAAAACAAGTCTGATTTACAATTTCTATCATAATGAATTTGATATTAAAATGCGATATATCAAAAATACCCTTCAACTCTATTTAATATTTCTCTCCTTTAATCTTATCACTCTTCCTCTTTTCTATTAATAAAAGATAGAATAGTTAAGATAAAGAATTCAATTCATTTTTATATATATTCTAAATAGTATAAATGAATTTAATTCTATAATTTACTGATTTATTCAAAACATAAGAATTCAAATCATAATAGAATTGTATTTAATTTTATCTATCTTTATCATTCCAAATAAGGTGTATAATTCAGCAAAATTCTTATGATGGATATGAAGTGTCTTCCTTTAACGTTGGAAAGGTGGGGTGGCACCTGGTTTATGCAGATGCCTCAACATTAGTATCTTATATGATAACAGCAATGCCATTTGGTATTAAAAGTTTTCACAAATCTCGACGTCGCACCATACAGAAGGGAGAAATAATAATTAGACTAATGGTATATGAATTTTTGAGAATAATATTGGGAATATACAATATTTTTGATAAAATCAAAGAAATATGAGATTTTAAAGAAATTTGATTTGCTACCAGCTGGATTTTATTATTTAAAAAAAATGTAAAAAGTGAATCCATTAATTGTAATGCTGAATTACAAAAAAATAAAATTAAAAAAGAATCCAATTTATTATTAATCAGATTTTATTATTTTAATAAAAATAAAAGATGAATCCGCTATCTATATTGTCGAATTATAAAAAAATAAAAAAAAAATCAAATTTATTGTCAATCAAATTTTATTATTTTAATAAAAAAATAAAAAGTAATTTTACTATTTATATTATTGAATTACAAAATAAAAAAATTATCTGTGAAGGATCTGCCGACAAAAACAATGAAATTGCCTTTTGTTATTATTTTTTTATGTGTTTACTGTACATATATGTACGTGTGTTCTGTGTGTGTTTTGTGTTTTTGTGTGAGAGAGAGAGAGCGCACGCGAGTGAAGGGAGAGGAGAGAGAAATCAATGAGAGAGGAGAGAGAAGAGAGGAGAGAGGAAAGAGAAGAGAAGAAAGAGAAAAAAGAAAAAAAAAAGAGAAAAAAATTAAAACAAATAAAAAAAATAAAAAAAAGAGAGAATGATAAAGAGAGAAAAAAAATTATATTTTTATAATTTTGTTAAAAATATTATATTTTTTAATTTTTTTTACCAAAATACCATATAAAAAATTATTACCCACAGATATACTGCTTGTTTGTCTCATTCTAATTGATATATATATATATATATTTTATAACTACCATTTCTACTTTTTTTTTTTTTCTCTCCAATAATTCCGGTCTTATATCATTTTTTCACTCATTTAATTTGAATTTGTGCATTTTTCTTGCAAATAATTTTCGTATCAAATAGCATTTTTGAAACAATTAAAGAAGAAGTAAAAGAAAGAGATAATAAAATAAAAAATGCTCCTTACCAAAGCCTTTGTTACAATTTTTGCTAACATTTTTCATATATAAAGACTTTGGCATTAATCAAAATCCAAAGAATGAAGAGGACCACACGCGGTCAACCAGACAACCATATCTTGGTCTTCCCATTTCGAAAAAAGAAAGAAAGAAAGAAAGAGAGGAAAATGCCAAATAAACTATCGTCAATGGCACTACTAAATGGCTAAATGACTCGGTAAAACCTTGATTGGGGCTGCTACCTTTGTAACTAGCAGATAATTGACATTAATCAATTCAGATGATAAATACCTGTCTTACTCCATCAAATAAATAGATAAATAAATACTCGTCTTGAATAATATTTAAATAAGTTAAGTTGTACCCTTGCATCTAAAAGCAGCCGGCAATTATTTCTTTACCGGATAATAAGCGCACCTCCTTCATATGACATCTCAACTTGTAGGTTCATCACACATACAAACACCGAAATGAGAAAATGAAATGGTAGGTTATAAATTGGTCTTCTACTCGAAATCTCATTAATCAATTAATAGTCAAATCTATAAATTTCATTCAAAAGGGGCATGATGAATATCACTAGTTGAGCTCGATTCTGACCCAGTTTGGTCGAATTCTGGTCAAATTGAACAGAAATGGCTTCAGATTAGGACTAGTTCTTATTTGCGTCACTTTGCAACACGAATGTCTAAGTAATGTTGCTTTGGTAATGTTTATCATTCGCTTCATATTGTTACCATGACTAGTTGCAGGGTGATTTACCAGTGGATTGAATTTGAATATAATGCTGAAGGCTGGATTTAGCCATGCAAACATAGCATAGCCAGTAGAAGTACTTGGCTGAAAACCACTAAGGCATATGCGAAGTTTTTGGGTGTAACTTATTTTATTCAATGAAAATCAAATGCCAATTTTTATAAATGACCGTGTAAAATTTATTTTTCACTATAGTTTAATGTGTTCATATCTCATTTAATGTGTTAGCAATCACATGAAGTATTAAACCCATCAAATGATGTAACAACATATATATATATATATATAATACAAACAAACAAACACACACACACACACACACACATTATTATACTAAAATTAAATTTATAAAAGTATGTTTCTGTGGGCTGCATACAATTGGCTGTTCCTATGATCCAACTACAAATGATCCCCTTAGAGTACACAACGAGGTATGGTTGTGACTGAAGTATATTGATATGCTGCTAACTTGGGAAGGTGAGAGAGCACGTCCGGTACTAAATCAATGGGTTTATCAGAGCCATGCTTGAGCTCATTTTCTTTCATTGTCTTCATTTTCTCTCTTTTAATTAATAAATTTTTTTATTTATTGATTGGGTGGAAGTGGGATTCATTTGCGGGGAACTTCCATTACTTCAAAAGGAAAACGTCCATCACAAGGAAACTTTCACCTACGAAGGATAGAATTAGATAACAGGCAAATTCAAACGTATCATAAAGTTAGAAAAATTGCAACAGCCAGATAGAAGAAAAAGAAAAGTATGAGACCTTATGTAACATGACAGGAAATTGTCATTCTTTAACAAAATTATGGCAAATTCAATTAGGAGAAACTTGACACACGTTATGACATCCTTCAAAAGACTTTCAGACATGTTTAAAATATGCTGTCCATTACTGACATTTGGAAGACAAGATTTTTGTAGTCCATTGTTGTACATGTCCGGATTAGCATATTAGTTGTACGAGTCAGAAAATTTGTCATTGATAATTTCAACTATCATTGAAGATATGTGACAAATTTTGTCAGGATGAGCATTTCAATTATCAATTGAAATTTTTTAGCCTCATCCTAGCCCCCATGCTTCACTGCCCAATATTGCCCATTAGCCATAAGCTGTTTGATTAAATCATACTACGTTTAATGAATTTCAATGTTGTGGCCATGAAAGAAAACTTGTGATATGATGGTCTCCATTGTTCTCATTAGTTTCGAAACTTATTTGAGGAGTCTTGAATTATGCCCCCCCACCCCCTCCCTTTTTGGCTGCTTTTGGTGTTGTCACTGTTGATAATGCAGTACAAACTTTGATCTTTTAAGACAACTTGCAGGGATAGGTTTCTTCGGTGCAAATTCAAGAAACCTGTGGATATTGATTCTTTCAGGAAGGAAGGACAATATTAATGAACTTATAAATGAATTTCACTCAGGGATTATTAAGGTCTAAGTCCTGTGCTTTTCTTCAATGTATACCAGATTCTCAATCGTGATGAAATTCTCATTCAAGAATTGTCAAATATCATATTGGAATGAAGGTTGAGTTGGACGAGAAAGAAAAGTTGGAATGTAAGAAATAATTTTTTAAACTAATAATAAGGAATCAAAATCTGTACAGCAACCAGGGATGCTTTGGTTCATGCTATACATAGTGCCATCTCAATATTTCTTCACAACAATGAAAACTGAGGTATGTGTAATGTGTCCCATGACATGTCCCATGCATTCTCTCTTCTACGTATGAAGAGGAGAAGCAGATGGTATCTGATTAGAAGTACCCTCTCCATTTAAAGATTCATTGATGCTTCTTCTATGTTGTTTTGAACCACTGCTGTTTGAACTTGAGCTTGAGCTATTACCATTAGTTTTGACTGTTTGATCTTGAGAGTTTTCTCCTCCACCTTTTGTGTCATTGGAATCCCGAAGTTGCTCCAGTGATCTCACCACCTCATCCATGTTAGGTCTAAATTTTGGTTCTGCGGACAGGCATTTGATTGCAAGGTGAGCTACTTTGATTGCTTCGCGCAATGAGTATTGGCCTTCTATACGGGCATCCATAACTTGGGAGATCTTGCGTTTGCTGATGAGTAATGGCTTGGCCCAATCTACTAAATTATGCTCCCCGGATGGCCTGTTTTTATCCAATGCACGTTTTCCTGATATGATTTCAAGGAGTACAACCCCAAAACTGTATACATCACTCTTCTTGGTTAAGTGACCTTCACAAAAAAACATTGGAAAAAAGGTCAGGAGTGAAATTCTGAGTAATTTTTATTCTGTTGTTGCAAGATGCAGAAGTGATTACTGACTTAATAGACCTTACTAAATTGAAAACTGTATACATCACTCTTCTTGTTTAAGTGACCTTCACAAAAAGACAACGGAAAAAAGGTCAGGAGTGAAATTCTGGGTCTTTTTTATTCTGTTGTTGCAAGATGTAGTAGTGATTACTGACTTATAGACCTTCCTAAATTAAGGAGTAGCAGCAAATCATAGTTTGGAGATGAGGTATATGAATTCACTCATAGTTATGTTATTTGAACATCAAAATTTAACATCATATACAACACCTCTTATACAAATGTACAATATATCTATCACACCTTGATACATGTATACCTCAATATTAACCTACACTCACATTAGTACACAATGTCTATATGATGTCTATACGGTATAGGTTAGAAATATTTTTCCTTTACTCAAAATGGAAGGTCCTAGTCAAGCTAAGGTTTAGAAGTTACTTTCTGGATTTTGAGTTGAACTGTAGACAATATGAGAAATCCAAATATAATTAAGACAGCTGCAATTTACATTACAAGAAGCATTATGTTTGTGGTAAGCAATAAATTTATATTGGGATTTTATATTGGAGACCAACTTTTTCCTAGTAGTTTCAGTATTGGAACTGCCAGTGCAAAAAAATTTGGTTACATATTATTTAGCTTTCTGCATATAACCTCCAGTTCCATATGCTCGTCCACTAAATGCAACGTGTGATCACAGGATGAAATTGAAGTGGTTTGCAACAGTAACTTGCTAATACTACTTTGGAAAAGATTGAGATACCTGTGGCTATATACTCAGGAGCTGCGTAGCCAAAGGTGCCCATTACCCTTGTAGAGACATGGCTCTTATCACCTTCTGGTCCATCCTTTGCCAACCCAAAATCAGAGAGTTTTGCATGATAGTTCTGTCATCAACAAAAAGGAATGTTAGAAAGTCAGTCAAAAAAATAATTTATACATTTGTGAGATCAATATGATTCACTTACCGAGTCAAGCAGGATATTAGAAGTCTTGAAGTCTCGATATATTACATCCACTTCATCACTGTGAAGAAATGCAAGACCATTGGCAGCATCAAGAGCAACCTTCATACGGATGTTCCAAGGAAGTGGTTGAACGTAAGAAGCTCCTGATCCAGAAACATCAGGTATATGAGATTTTGAGATGTTTAAGTTACAACTACTGAATAAAGTCCAACCATAAAGAAGCTTGAAAAAATGGCAATACTAGACGGAGCATAATTACTTACTCCTAAACAAATGATTATCCAAGCTGCCTTTGGCCAAAAATTCATATACCAAAATCCTGTGATCATCCTCTAAGCTGTAACCTATCAGTTTCACAAGATTAGGATGATGCAGCTGACCCAAGTAGTTGATTTCTGTCTATAGTAGGAGGCCAATTAGTCACAGCATCAGAAAGAAAAAAAAAAGGTTTCATCTATTTTGCTACAGATATTGCAACAACAAAATTTCCAAAATCATATTCATATCTGTAAACTAATTTGGCATTTTCCTAAGCTTAAAAAGTTCACAAGCTTTTAACTAAGTTCCAAGGTCTAAAAGACCCTGCTAAGTGGAAGTTGTACTCACCAGCCATTCACTGTGTCCCTGGCTGCTCTCTTGATTAAGCCTCTTCACAGCAATGACAATTCCAGTCCCCGGTTTAGCAGGCTCAAGCGTCCGCTCATCAATCCACCCCTTATATACAGAACCAAACCCGCCTTCACCCACCATACTGTCCGGACGAAAGTTCCTAGTAGCAGTTCTTAGTTCAATGAAGGTGAAGCTCTTTAAATTGATGGATTGCAAGATCTCACCCTCTGTCAGAGGAGTTAGATGTGCAGAAGGAGTGGATACCTTGCTGCCTAAGCCACTTAAACCATCTTCTTCTCTGCCACCATCCTTTGAATTCAAGCCTGCCCATGTCAAAAGAAGAATGGATCCACTTTTCAGACCCTATATAAGCATTCAAATTGCAAACTAAGCTTTCAGCATATTTAAAAAGACTTGGATTTGGATGCAGAAAAAAGGCAACATTTTTTGTACCAGTCATATAGTACATTGTTTGGTTGTAAAAAGTGCATGAAAAGGCCCACACATATTAAAGTAGAAACTACATAAGTAATGTGAGGCATTAGTTCAACGCATATTTTAGTTCCCTCAGCAATTCGGCATTCCATGGGTTCAAGCTACCACTTTCTATCCTGCATTTATTAACAACTACAAGTAGAAAGAATGGTTTAATTGAAGACTGAGCACCTAGGAAGAGGGGATCTTTCAAGTTTCCATCGTTAAGATAAATTTTACCAATCAAAACCAATAAGAAAAACATGGTTCTGTTTGATATATATTTTTAGATACTTTGGATGTCTTCCCTCAACACTGCATAACTCATCACATGATATTCGTTTAAAGCAAGTGTCTTTTAGTTTTTTTTTTTTTTTGTTTGGTTGAGTCATAAATACAGACAATAAAGAAAAATCCCATAAATTTTCCCCATCATTATTAATCAAGCAGCAACATGGTATTCACAAAAATACACAAGACGGAGCATTAAAAAACTCCATTTCAAACGATGTCCAATTGGAGCATATAGAGCTAAGAAACCAGCTGATCAAGTAAACAAGATTTAAAAGGAAAGGAAGGGTTGAAGAAGAATAGAGTAACAATGTTACCATCCCGTGGAGGGCTCTCAGCTTTGATCCTCGCACTGAAGCAGCTACCCATGAACACAGAGCTCAATAAAAAAAAAAAAAAAAAAACAGTGTAACCAGCAGAGCTTGAGCAGCTACAAGTTGATTTTTCAGCTTTGAAACAGAGAAATCTGCTAAGGCAAAAAGCCTTGAGAGAGAAGAAAATCAAATATGCAAGTGTGAAAGATGGGATGATTTTTCCACATGAATGCTATTGGGTGTCACCAAGGGGAACTTTCAATGCCACTGTTGTGCAAAAAAAAAGGTGCGTGATGGATGGATGGTGTCATGGTGATGGAGGTGGTGTGAATGGTGTGTATGCGTGATGGGGTTCGTGGAAACTTCTTCGTTAGACCATCGAGAAGGACAAAGCCAGAGAGGGGGTTGACCTGGCCTCCAGTTTGGTTGGTTTCGTTTGAGCTTGTCCTACTTCTTCTCTCTGTCACTGTCTTTCACTTTTGAACAAACGACGATCGTGCATGGCTGCAACCATTCTACACCGTTAGA
The DNA here is from genome assembly GCA_031439585.1 of Pterocarpus macrocarpus. Classification (NCBI taxonomy): domain Eukaryota; kingdom Viridiplantae; phylum Streptophyta; class Magnoliopsida; order Fabales; family Fabaceae; genus Pterocarpus; species Pterocarpus macrocarpus. Next base: position 34,784,320 of record CM062518.1, on the reverse strand, counting down.
TTCAATATTGCTTGTCAAATTTCAATGCCCTCATGGGTTATCAGCTAACAATAAGTCAATAACACACGTCTGTTGTTTTCTTTTTCTTCAATGTTTTATTTTATTTATGTAAAAGCGATAAAGAACAATGTCAACGATCCAGAGAGTCCAGATATTATTGCGATATATAAGGAGACACACTAAAGAGAATAGAATTACAAATAAAAGTATTAGAGTAAAAAATTCAGAATTTAGGTGATTTGGTGACTTGTAAAATAATAAAGTCCTAGTAGGAATAATAGATCATATAGAGGACAATCCAATAAGTAGAAGTAGATGAAAATAACCATTAAAAGACTTACATAATATGTAGATAATAAGGTAAAAAGTAATTGATTTGTTCCATAACTTTTTTTTTTTCAAATTCATCCTAAGTAATAAATATTTTAAATTCATCCTATAAATAATAAATATTCTAAATTTGTTTTTTAATTTTTTAAAATCAAATATATTTGTCCTCTTCGTAACCTCTTTGTAAATATTGTTTATTGCATTAGAGAGTATATTTAAAAAATATAACTTATTATATAAGATGTTATGTATAATATTTTTATTAACTCAGATATCAAATAGGATTTTTCTGTCAATGTAATTAATGTCGTTTATAAAAAGGATAAATATGTTCAATTTTTAAAAGTTAGAGGATGAATTTAAAATATTTATAATTAAAAAAATTTTAAAAATAGAAAATAAATTAAAAGATGAATCAATTATTTTTGCCCAAAAAACAATATCAAAATAAAATAAATGCATCTAAAAAAAATTATCTTTTTTCATTTCCTTAAAATTAAATATTTTTTTTATTTCTCGTAACTATCATCCATTAGAGGTAATTTTATTCAAATAACAGTCGGACACTAAATGTGATACCTCTCCCAACTAAGAATCGAATTGTAGTTTGTCATTAGAGATGACAAAATAGGTTAGACTCATAGGGTTGATCCGCATAATCCACAAATTTTGGTGGGATAGATTGATATTTTTAATCTACAAAAAAATTTCAACCTGTATAACCGCACATTTAATCGGCTGATCGAAGCGGGGCGGGGCAGATTTGGCCTGCGGGTCACTTTTTTTTTTGTTTTCATTTTTTTTTCCCCCACACAACACACACAACGTTTGGGCCTTTTTGTTAGTATTTATGTAACATTGATGGACTTTTATAGCTTTTTTTTACTATGTTGTTGATTATATTTATGCTTTGTGGATTATGTTGTCGTCTTGTTGATTATGAAGATATACTTTGCTATGGATATAGTTAATTTATAGAGTGTGAATTTTTTAATATGTTTGGATTTGAATATTAGTTTGTGAGCTTTTCTATTGTGGTTATTTTGGTTAGATATTCCATTTTATTCTTGTTAAGAATTATGATTTTTAACTTTTTTAGAGTTGAGTAAATAATTTAATGCTTGATGAATAAAAAGAATGAGCTTCTTTATATGAATGTTATTTTGTTGTATTTAATTAAAATTTTCTTTATTTTTTAAAAAAATTTCTTTATTTTCTATTTTTTTGTAAGCCAACCTGCTAATCTTGAGTGCGAATTGATATATTCAACCCAAATTACTAACACGAGTTAGCTCGCCCTATCCAACCTAAAGTTTGACCTACGGCAAAGCAAAGTAAGTTGTTACGTTTGTCATTACTATTTGTCATGTTATAAAGGGCTAATCCTTCCACTGGACCCAATTCTCGTCTGTCAAAATAAAGTGGGTTTGAATAATAAAAGTGAGGGCTTGAACTTCCTAGCATTATGTTGGCAGAAGTTGTAGAGCACCTAAGCATAATTTAGAGCATGACATTGCGATGGAGAGAAGAAAGAAACATTTTTAATTTGGTCAACGAGCGAAACCATTTTAATGCATGAAATGATGATGATCTCGTTTGGGGGCAATCATTGATGAGCCAACAAAGGCCGAGATGTTAATTTGCCACTTGTGTACCGCAGTCGCAAGTCTAAAATCATGACCCAACTCTTCAATAGCCTGCAATGAATTTAGAGTAGTGATGGGGCACGCACAAACAATGCGAAAAAATGACAAAAATATTTTAATAATGAATTTTATATAATTATTTTTATTTTTGTTTAATTTTTTTTTCAAAAATTTGCCAGTGCTTGCATTGTTGTAAATTTTGTTTATACAAAAAAAATTTACTAGCACAAATAATATAAATGCTGGTAAGTTTTGTGATATACCAGTGCAAGCAGTACAAGCACCGATAAGTTTTGTATGCATTGTTTGTTTTAGTAAGTTTTTGGATAAAAAAATAATTGAATAAAAGTAACAATAATCATATGGGACCCATCATCCAAACATTTTTATCGTTTTTCTCATTTTTTTCGTATGCATCACACTGTTTGTATGTTCACCAAATCATGAATTTATTCTCTTTATTTGCATGTATTTTATATTCACAGGCCAAAAATAAAATTTATATTTATAATTGTGCATGAATCTATTTGTTACAATCAGTGCAAACTCCAAATAACTTGATCTCACAGTGTGGCTTTCTCACGATCAAAACATTGAAAGAAGGTTAAGCATGACTCTTGTGAAAAATATTGTTAAAAAGAGGCAGTGAAGGACTTTTTCCTCCTTTTCTTTGTAATTTGTAAACCGAAGAATTAAAAACTGAAAAGATAGCTTTAATCAAAATCAGAACTTTATTACAGTTTTTTTTTTTTTTTGTGAATAATTCTATGGTAATATTTTTTATTGCTAACTTTGGCTTTGTTCACTCTTTTGCATAAAAAGTACGTGTGCTACATTTGGAAGGGTCAAAGGTGCTAAGACTGCACATCCTACACCTATGAGCCGTGCAATTCTGTCAAAAGATCATTGTGCAGAATCTGTATTATTGTTCAACAGAAAACTGGTGTTTCTACCGTGTGCAGGACAGACACATGGACTTGGCACGACAAAATGGCAAGGACTCTTTTTAAGTCCATCAAATCACAACTTCCTAACAATCTGTCTCTCCTCCTTTCTGTGTAGTACCGGGTTCCTATTTTAGCTGCTTTATAAAGTTATCAGTCACAATTCCAAAGGAAGTCTACTCCAAACAAAACACATTATATAAGAAGGAAGAAAACGGGGAAGAAACATTTTTTTTGATATTCTGGCCGCAAGCACTGCTGGAAATGTCAACAAGTGAATATGAATTATTAAACGTAGAGGTCCTTGCATCTTGCCACTCATCCTTCTAAACTTTTTGTTTAATTTTTATTTCACTTCTCACTAAATTCATTCCCATCTTGTCTTAATTGTACATGCTCATACTTGGCTTGCAGACGTTTGTTCTCAAAGTACACATGAACTGTCAAGGGTGCATGAACAAAGTAAGGAAAGTCCTCCGGAAAATTGAAGGTAAAGTTTAAATTTTTACTCTATTTACAATTTCTATATCCATCTCTTAAGTACCATTATATATAAACTTCCTGGTCATATAATGGGCATACATGTTGCATACTATGGACCAAACGACCTGGGAAAGAAAGTTGAAAGACAAAATAAGAATTGCAATGGAATATGTTATATCAAAGAAATTAAGAACATAATCAAGATGAAGTGTAGGCAAATGTAAAAACTTGAGTTCTAACAAGTCATTGGCACTCTCAGTTGTGAGCCCGCCCCCCCCCCCCCCCCCCAAAAAACACCAAAAAAAAGCAACTTTGTTCAAGTAATATGTATTAAGGAACGCTCTTCCATTGACAATTTACAGTTGGCATTTTTTAGCTATAAAAATTTTTGCATGTTGGGGTTAAAAAATCTCCTTGGAGATTTTGAACTTGGAAACCAGAAAACCTATTCAGTGTTTCCCTATAAGCAATTATTTGTTTGATTCTTATTTCCTTGTTAGTTATTTCGTTGGCAAGTTATGCCAACATGGCTTTCTAGGATTCAATTCCCGCATATGCATGAGTCAGCCTTTTTCCCCATGATCAAAGCCACACCAAAGGTATAGCCTAAAAAAGTTATCAGAGGTTACTTGTGCACAAAAAGACTTTAAGGTAAAGGAGAAGAGAGCTGATACAATAACTGTTTGAGCTTGAATGGTGTTAGATTGGAAAACCAAAACAAAAGAAAAATATAAAACGAGCACCTTTAACATATAGAAGATACAGGGTAGCCATTTTCCATTCTGCCTCCAAAATTAATTTCATTTGACAAATTTCTTTAACATACTATTGAATTTGGATCAGGCGTCTACAAGGTAGAAATTAACGCAGAAGATCAGAAAGTAACTGTCACAGGCAGTGTCAATCTTTCAACTTTGGTCCAGAAGTTGGCCAAATTTGGAAAACATGCAGAGATATGGAATGCAGGTTATAACCAAGAGCAAGTGAACCTTGCTAAAGACAATAACGAGAACCAAGCTCAATATATAATTAATGACCACAATGCCTATGAAAATCAATATCCAATTCCCACTTTTGGCAGAGATCAATGGGAACTTGAATGGTGTCTTAATAAGCAGAAAGGTGCCAGAGATGTGGAGAGGGAGATCAATCAACATTTGGCTGAACCATTGTTTCTGGATAATGTCAACAATATTAACTGTCAATATTTCACCAGAATTAATGAAAATCCAATATCGGAAGAGGGCATGATACCCACAATGAGGCCTACAAGTTTTCAAGAGAATAATGGGCCTTATTACTCTCATTTAGGAAGTCAAGAACGGGCATGGAACCTCCTTGGAGTGTCACCAATTGGTGAGTATGGTCAGCAACCATCTCCAATGGCCAACATACACGGATGTTACAACAATTATCATCCTTCAAAAGCAATGCAGCAATGCTACTATTTACCCTGGGGAATTAATTTCCAGTAGATGCCATCTAGGAATGATATAATGATAAAGCAGAAAAATAAAAAAATGACAGCTTTATCTATTGTACTCGGTGATGATGTCTTTGGCATTGGCTTTTATCTAGTAGTTCTCGTGATATATTCTATACTTAGGGCTTAAGGGTTCCATGCTTAAGGGTACATATATAGATTAAGGTTCAAGATTTTGAAAAGAATCCTTATTAGTAAGACTCAGTCATTCTACCCTAATGTTCAACACGTAATACAACTAGCAAAACAGTTTCATGGTTCCATGGGTATTTGTTAGAATATATTTCTTTCATTTTCTCAAATTCAACAAAACATTGGGATGTAGTTAGCAGATAAGAAATTGCAAAGAATGAATGGAAAAGAAACCAATACTATACTCAGACTAGTAATTCCTTATTTTAACTTCTATCAAACACGACCTTAGTTGTGTCATAGTGGTAAATAGTAAAGTTGGCTTTCAATAATACCGATTTTCACATTTGATCAAGAATATGTGAAAAATGAAGCAACTTGTTTTCTTAATTGCTTGTAACTTCTGACAATATCCTTTCAAAAAAGTTTTAATACTATGGGCACATACATGTTAAAATCATATCACCATTCAGCTGTATATTTCAGCTTTAAATTTGACTTGCGGGTTGCGAATATCATCCTGGCTTTGAATTAATCTGATCTCTAGACTGGTTGACTGGGGATCATGGCCTGCACTTCTGTAGTCAGCGAGTGTCTTTTGCAAAAGTGCCTGCATACATTGGTGATACTTGCATCATTTATCGTCAATTAACAATTATTCAGAAGTTCATTCACCAGCATGAATGCCAAAAGTTTAAAAATCTCAAAATTGATATCTGGTGGACTAGAAGGCGGTAAATCAGTTAAAGAAGTCAGATGATAGAAGACCTTCCATTACTCCACCGGTACTTGCACACTATCAAGAGAAGAGGAAGAAAAGAGTGAGATTAATGTAACACGTGAAGAAAATGAATACCTGTAAGCTTGATACTGCAAGTTCTGCAGCTATCTTAAGGTTGTCCGGGTATTTCTGGAATGCATAAAGACATATAGCCGGTCACTATTATGAAATTACAAGGAAGGCTCTATAACTATAGCCATAACTCTTAAGCAAAGGCATTACATTGCTCCAACCAAGTAGAAGTGCAGTCATGAGATCTCCCGTTCCCTACAAGCATAAGAACATAACAACAAAATTGAAGTTTTAGTTACTGGAAGTCTGAAAGCAGAATTGGATTGGATAACCTTATTAAATAAATTTATAAGTCAATATTGTTGTTTGGAAAATTTCACGAATAAAATTTCATTCTTTCATTTTATTCTTTGTAGTTTGTAGAACAAGTTTGATAAAATTTCTTACTGTCTAGCGAGCACCACATCAAATGGATAAACAATTAAAGCAGTACGAACAGTATGGCTGTGCTTGAATTTTTGCATTCAAAACCATGAGGACAGTTAAACAACGCATCAAATGGGCAGTGATGATAAAAGGTGAAATCCGCTGGTGACTAGTTTGCCAAGCAATAACATGGTGTTTTATGGTGAAGGTGAACTGACGACCATTTCATTCCTCTCCATTTTCCCCAGAAGCGTATTTTGTGCAATGGAAATAAGGCAAAGGTGTTTTATTGGGGCTGTACACGATGAACAGGAATCTTTGCAGCTTAGACTTATTTAGAGAAATAAACAGAGAGATACTTCTTTGATAATCCATACATTACAAAAGGCAAACCATTGACTAATTGAAGCTGAATTCATCCGTGTTTGGCTTCACATAAACTTTGACACTCACTAATTTTTAATAACACTGTAAAAATTAAACTTTGTGAAACTGAACTATAAGTCGACAGAAGTATTTATGGAATATTCATACCGTAAAATAAGCTGGTATTTTCGGAATCACGATCTTAAATTGTTTGGGAGGCTGTCCCTATCACACGCAGATAAAACAAGTGCAGTTTGTCACCATGAAGAATATGTAGTGTATAGACTAAAATCACTCAAGTACTTAGAATTGAAGGAGTAGTTATACTGAAAAAAACAACAAAAACAACCACCAGTCCACCACCAAGCCTTTTGCCGCTAGGTGAGGTTAGTTATATGGATCAAACAACACCACTAGAAAACATAGAAAACAAAATGATACTTTTTATATACATATGTATGACCATTAAATTATAACAAATTTTGTAGAAATATAGACAATTAGAAAACAATTATTATTATTATTATTATTATTTTCTTCATAAGAAATAGATTTTAAGAATGATATAACCTCTATTTATAATTATAATACTGTTAAATTAATTATAGTTAATGCATTAATATTTATGATGGACCATTTGTTAATATATTAATTAAATATTTCATAAGTTTTTATCTAGAATGTAATACATAAATTTTATGCACAAAGCATACAATAGAAACCAAGTGGCATAGAGGTGTGTCGCTCACCCAACTCCCTAGGAGTGAGTTCGATCCTCATGTAGGATTGGTTTTACCTCAGCAAACTGTTGCGTCTTGCAACTTGGTGACGATGTCGCTTGTATACTACCATCATCACCATAATTTGAACCACCTCAATGATTCACTGGTTTGGCTCTAAACTGGCCAATCCTCAGCTTCTGTGGTTATGAGACACTAGTTAATTGAACCAAACTGCTGAACATTCACCAGTTTTTTTGTTTAAACTGCTTAGTTTGCTCTGGTTTTCATTAAACTATGGAACTGTGATAAATAAATTTTACAAATCACTGTCAACAGTCAAACAAAAGCAAGCATATTATGAAAGGTTACTATGAAAATTTAGAAAACTTGATCTCCATTACTACTCATATATCTGAAAGTAGAAGTGGAAAATTACCATCAAAGAGAGCATTATAAGTCAAATTTAACCCACCTTGTCCTTTTCATGGCTGCCAATGAGGAGAAGATTCCCGTCTATATTTATACTTGTAATTACAACCTGAAGGGTCATATACATTAGCTAAATGGTTGAGTGACAGAACTTAAATTGCACTTTTGACAATAATTAATCATCATAAACAAGCTCATTATGAGTTGCAACATTGGGTGTAGACTATTTCTTGGCATTAGAAAAACTGAAGGAACAATAAGAAAAGAATTCTTATTGTTTAAAACACTCAGATTTAAGCTTTAAATTCTGTGTGTGAGAGTGACCGCGGGTTGCCTGTACACTAGAAGTGCACCACATTAGGATGATGTTATATCCAACCTCTCTAATGATGTTGCATAAAGTTAAAAACCACAATTTTCATGGAGCAAGGAACCCAGTAGAGTTCTTTTTTTTTTTAATAAAAAAAAAAAAGAACAAGAAAAGAAAAATGAAATATTAGTGCAGGAAAAAAAAGATATAATGATTAAAAACGTAGTTAAAAATAAATAAAACCAGGTTTAAAAGATGGTTAGAGCCTGCAACCCAAAAAGCTGAGAACTATTTGTAATCCATGTTTTACCATTTGGTGAAATAATGCAAATGGTGGAAGAGATGCTGAAGTGATTTGGTTCCTTTTCTATCTAAATGGCTATCTAAATTAATAATGAAGAATGAAATATGCATAGCTGCTGCAGTACTGAATATTTCAGTTGCCAAGAAATAAATTAAACACTCATTTTGGTCCCCCAAAATAGAGCATAGCTTTCCAAACTCTCAACATATCTAAAGGGGATACCCCTCTAAAAAGATCGCGTGCTTTCCACCAAATATTTGTCTTATCCTACAAAACTTATTTGTTTAAAAATTTGTCATTAAAGGTGCGACAATTATGCTCCAACCAAATACACCAAAGACTAGCATAGATAGCACACTGCCACAAAGATTTGGTTTCCTTCCTTCTCCTAAAACTAGCAAAACTTGTCAATATGCAGGACCAATTTTTATAAATGGAGGACCAATGTGATGTCACATATATCTCTAACGGACCATTTAGACATTTAATCTCAAGGATATAACAGCAATTCCAATTATTCTTTAATATGTATGCCAATTATCAGGGCTTTCCATAGAATAACAGAGGCCCACATTCAAACCATTAAAGTGCACTTTCAAGATTATACAATTAGTGAATCTTTTCTTTATTATTGAAGTCAAATATGCTGAGTAAATAATTTAAAACTTTGACAAATCAGTTCGCATAACTATGATTAATTAAGCAATCAATTTGCATAACTAGGAAAACTAAGAATGATTTGTGGTAATTTTGTCAAGAAGATGCCATTGACAATCTTAAAACAACAAACAGTTTCCAAACACAGACATCAGAAGGGAAAAGTCAGGACCAAAATAAGTCTATGTCCAAAGGAGAAAGAAGTTTAGAACGAAGAGATTCCAATGATCCATAAAAATAAAAAATAAAAATAAAATGGTTTTTCCATATGCAATGATAAAGGTAAACCTTTGACGGTCCAGCTGCATGAAGAAACTTACAAGCTTCCTGGCCATCTCCTTCAGACTGAATCCTGTAATAAGTTCCATATATAAATATGTAGAAGGTAAAACAGACATATTGTAGAGATGCACAAAAAGAATACATAGGCAAAAATCTGATAGCATCAGTGGTGATAAAGAAAAAGCAAAACTGTTATAGAACTCATAATATCTTTAGGGTGTGTTTGTGAGTTGAGGTTTTGGAGAGGAAGGGAAGGGTTTGAAGAGTAATGGACTCATAGTTACTCTTTAAACCCTTCCCTTCCCTCCCTTTCCCTCTAAAAGCTCCACTCACATACACACCTTTAGCTGTTGAAACTAATCTTTCAATCATTTGTTACCTTCTAAACAAAAGAAGAATTGTGGGTGTGATGTTGGCTCTAAAGTCTAAACCCAATTAGTTCTGACTTCTATGAATGACAAATTACAACCACTAACAAACGCCTACATGCATCAGTGCATGGCACAGTGCACATTTGACATCCCTAAAAACTACCAAGACTCTTTCCCTTAGTGTGGGTGGTGCCCACACCCCAGACAAACACAAACAGACAAAAACACACACACACACACACACAAAAACTCACCCCCAATAAAAAAAGGACGATATATCTGTGTATGAGAAGGAACCCATGGTTAAAAGAGGTGGACTCCCCTGTCCCTCCCAAAGTACTACTACTACTACTACTACTACGATTCTAATAATAATAATATAAATAAAAAGGAAAAAAAAATTACCGGTCAAAGTGAAACCTTCTTTAGAGACTAATGCAAGCAAATCAAAATTGTTGATGTACACACTACAATATATAAACAGAGTGCTGGACGTAAAATAATTTCATTTTTTAGGTACATTCATAACCTGATTTTAACAAAATTGATCTTTTACAGCCAAAACTTGGTCAAGAATTTTTCATACTGAACAAAAAATGCAAAAGAAAGTAATATGCTTCCACCTATAGAGTGGACTGGGAACCAAAGGAACCAAAAGTAAAGAACCTACATAACAGAAAAAGATTTTATGCAATCTTAATTGTGGTATAATTACTTGAATCCTGTCAGTAGTTCTGCTTCCAACTGGTTGGGAGTTAACATTGAAGCTACTGGAACAACCTGCCAAAAAGTGTTACTCAGATGCTAACACAAGGAATGTACTTTAAAAATTAAAAATAAGAAGGGACACATGAAAGGGAAGTATTCTTGAATCATCTCACAAAAATAGGAACCCAATACCAGTGCATTAAAAATATAATTTTCAATTATTGGTGACTTGAACTAAAAGGTTTATATTCTTTAAACTTGTTACATTGTTTATATTATTTGCACATGAACACCTGCAGAAACATCTTTGTGAAACAGTCTTACCCTCTCACGATAGACTGATACCAGCTCTTGAGGAACATAAAGTTTTCCTTCATCACCCATCACTGGATCACAAACTGACAAGGAAACACAATGTTTTGACAGAAATAAAGATATACATATATGCATTTATTCTCGAGAAAAAAGGAAAAAGATTCACGTACAATACCAGAAGAAAAAAATGATTTAAGTCATATGTCCCAGGCTTTAACTGTGAACACTGAATGAAAATTACAACAAAACATTCCAGTACCACTGGGGCAGTTGGGCACAAATTGTAGTTGAGAATTACAAAGAAAAAGCATAGTCCCCACTAGCTACAACAGAATGTAAGTTTTCTTTTCAATTTCTCCCTTTTCCTCTTTAGACATAAATTAAGTCTTCCATTCTCTTCTTTAAGTAATATCTAAATATTCAGAAAAGCCAGACCAATATAAGATGGCCTCATGTTAAAAGTGAACCTGAAAATGACAAAGGATCATATCCAAACATTGTATAAGGCCAATATAGGACAGCTTATCTTATCCTGTACAGTTTCCTACAGCCTGTCAAATGCATCCTAAGTATTTTCAGAAGTCTCACCATATATGAGTTCGGGATTTATTGAGCGAAGCTTGTTGACAACTTCTAATACAGTGTGTAGAAAAGAGACTGAACCAATATAACCTGAAAATACATAAATCAGATCTGACAGAAGTAAGGAAAATAGGGAACAAAATAAAAAACACAACAAACTGGCCCATTAGTAAGTAGTGACAATACCACAGTACTACAAAAGAGTATAGCATAAATAGAAATAACAATCAGAGCTTTTAATACTAAAGGAAATACTCCAGGATGAGAGAAACCAAACTTAAGTTTGTCACCAAAAAAGAAGAAGAAGAAGAAGAAGAAAGACATAAGTAAACTTTTTAATACCACTCATCAAAGACTTCTAACATCCAGAATAATGACACTCTTCTATTGTGAAAAGAGGCTGCCAAAGAATCATTTCATTTACTTTCAATAAAAGCAATAGAAGCATTTCATCAAGAGCCACCAAAAAATGTCAAGAAACAAAACCTCTAAGAATGGCAGATTGCCACCTATCATGGCATAACATGAATCAGCAGATTGCCTCCTTTACCTACTTCAATCTACGCTTCATGAGGGAAGTGCCATACAGTTCACAATTAAAAATACAGAGGACAATACATGACATACCGGTTAATAAATGAGTGTAGAACAATAAATCATTTCCTTCAAGGCCTTCTACTAGATCCCAGAGCTGCTGTCCATTCAAAACCTGACCTTTAAAAGTGGGGTATCCTGCATTACAGTTCTCGAATCCATCAAACCAAAACTTCGCTGTTAAATTTAACAAAGGATACCATACCATGCCCGAAACTTATTCAGAATGACGGACGGCATCGCACCATATTATCAGGCCTCAGAGCCCTGAGAGACTGAATGAAGAAATAGAAGCAGCTTGCCTGTATGATTCGAAAACTGCACAGAATTAATTGGATCCACATCATAGCCCAATAGTTGCAGAGGGAAGACAGCTGATTTATTACCAACATACCCCTGAGAGTAACACCAAAATGGCTACAATGTCAAGCTAATTGCTCAACCATCTCCATGCAACTGACAACGACATTAAGGTAAGCACTTGAATACCAGTAAGATTAACTCCATTTTATATCTAAAATCTTTTAATCCTATGCAATCATTCACTAAAGCATATTTAATTTGATGTATAAGAAATTAATAAAACCTCAACATCTTACTATTGGTAACATGCTAAATGCGCATTTTACGAATAATGTCATTAAATAAGTAATCATGGAGCAAAATCTAAAATGAAAATTCGAAAAAAAAAAGGTAAAAAAAAAAACCTGGACGGTGTGAGATTGAATGCTGAGAACTCGACCGGTCTCCGAGGGAAGAACCAGGGAAAGGATCGGAGGCGCCATATGCGAATTCCACGAGTTTCTTCTCGCCCTTAAAATTGAAATAAGGAAAAATAGAAAAAATAAATAAAAAAGAAGGAAATTGGTTGAAGACGATGAAAATTGGAGATTGAATGCGCGAATATAAGTATAGTATGAAAGGAAATTTTAACTTACCGGCAAATGTGAGTTTTTGGGGAGAATCTGAAGGGTGATGAGTTGATGAGCAGACACTGCAACAACATGGAAGGAGAGTGCTCGATGCTGATGATGCTGAGCCACCATCCACTGCGTCTATGATATTCATTCTTTTTATTTTATTCGTTTATTTTTATTTTAATTAAGATTTTAATTTTATAGAGCGAGATTCAAACGACGTTGACTTGTTGATGAAAGTACCAAAGTGCCGCAGCTCTGGCTGATTAGGTGGTGGAAGATTTAGTTTAGGTACTGATTTGCTTTCTTGATCTTGGATTGATTGAATGAGCAAGCATAGGGTCAGTCAAATGCTTCGGCCATTGGCGGATTCCATTGCGGGCAAAGCAATTGAATTGAATTGAATTTAATTTAATAACTCAAATGCCCATTGCTTGATTTCAAGAGAACATATAAAAAATATAAAAATTTCAATATGCAGAGAAAATATAAAAAAGAAAAGAAAATTAGATATGGAGTTTATTAAAATATTCTTCATACTTTTAGAGAGAAAATTAGAAAAAAAATTATTTAAAATATGAATTTTATTCATTTTTTTATTAACTCAAATTTAATATTCTACATTATATTGTATTAAAGGTAAAAAATGTATTTAATATTATTATTTTTTTCTTCTTTTTTTTAATCAAGCAAGTAAAATAATATTTTTTATTTTCTTTTTATTTTATTTTATCTGAATTCAAGCATAAAAGAGGAAATAGAATTTTTTTCTTTCTTTTCTTTCTTTATTTTGTCTCTCTTTCCATGCAAAGGGATAAATACGATATTTCTAAAAAATATAATACTATTTAATCATAATATTAGAAAAAATAAAATTAAAATATAATATAATAATATAAGTAAAAAATGATTTTCTTAAAAAATTTATTAAATAATTAAGTAAAAATAATGTCATGAGTTAACATTTAACAAAAAAATTGACATAACAGTCTTTTTAAATAAGAAAAATTAATCTAAAAGTAATATAAATTTCTTTTTGCAAATATTTGAAGAAAAGTGAAAAAATAACTGAATCAATTTATGTCATTCAAATTATATATAACTATTTGTATTTTGTCAACTTATGCACACTTTTTATGGTAAGCAGGAAGGGTTTGTATACTCTAAATTAGGCTCTACCTAAAATTGAATTCAGATATAATTAGTGAAAGACGGAAAAATTCATCCCTTAACTAATGTCTCAACTGCAACTATTAAAATTGTTTAAATAAACCGGATTCAAGGTCAACTTGGATAACCCAACAAATTGTATAGGGTCAGGTTAAGATAACATTAAAGCAAAAATTAAATTTTAATCTGACTTGGACGTACTCGATCCAGGTGGCCCAATGTGAGGCAACCCTTAATGGATTAGATCAACTCATAAGCCCAAAAATTATTAAAATCAACAAATTAAATTATTAAAGTTTATTTTTTAAGTCCATGTAAATGTTATTTTAAAACAAATACTAATTTATTTTAAAAAATGATTAACATTAAATTTTTAAGAGTACAATATTTTTAAATTCTAGTTACATAAGTAAATAAAAAATAAGTTACCGACTTCAATAATTTCCAACTTTTAAAAGATCAATCTAAATCAATAGCTTACTAGTTCTCCATATTTAACTCCCAGTTATATACTTGTATTTATCGACATTATTAGAAATTCATATCGAACTGAAAGAGTTAGTAACTAAATTTAATTTATTAGTAATTTTTTTATTATGTTAACAACTAAAATTTATCAACAAATTGAGTTAAGTTATTAACTTTTGTAGGTCGATCACATGTTTTTTTTTCAAATATTGGTTTAAATAGTAATTATATACTTTTATAAAACACATAAATAAGACTATATATATTATTAATTAAAAAATCATGTACTTACTAGGCTACTAACATATTCTAAAAGATACCAATAAATTTGTCTAAGTTACCAACTTTTACAAATCAATCATATGGTTTTTTTTTTTTCAAATTGTGGCACCAAATAATAATTATAGACTTTTAAAAAACACATAAACAATGATATATGTGTGATTCATCAAAAACTCAAGTACCTGTTAAGTTACCAATATATTAAAGAAGCTACCAATATAATAAAAGAAAGTTATCAACTTAATAAAAGAAGCTACCAACAAATTAAGCCAAATTACTAATTGATGTAGATCCAATAAAAGGAAGTTACTAAACTTATAAATAAGGCTACATGTGCTATTAATAAAAAAGTTCAAGTACCTATTGTGTTATCAATATATTAAAAAAGTTATCAACATAGTAAAAGAAAGCTACCAACAAATTTAGTTAAATTACTAACTTAAACAAATCAATCATTTTTTTCAAAAAATCTTGGTACCAAATAGTAATTATAAGCAAAGGCGAATCTATGTGCATATATTTGGGGGAATATGCCCCCCTAAGTCTTGAGATATTTTTGGTAGTATATAGGTATACATATATTTTGTTCCTATTATTTTATTAAGTATAACCTCATATTATAATAAAAATTATATAAAATTTCTCATTATGTTTATATATTATCTTTACCACCATTATCTAAATTTTTTGGATCTGTCATTGATTATAGGCTATTAGAAAACACATAAACAAGGATACAAGTGCAATTCATAATGACATTCAAGTATTTGCTAAGTTATTAATATATTAAAGAAGTTATCAACATAATAAAAGAACCAAGTTATATACTAACTGTTATAGATCCATCATGTGTTTTTTTTTTGTTAAATCTTTGTGTCAAATATTAATTATAGGTTTTTAGAAAACACATAAACAAGGATACAAGTGTGTTCATAAAAAATTCAAGTACCCTAAATTGCCAATATATTAAAAAAGTTATCAATATAATAAAAGGAAGTTACCAACAAATTGAACCAAGTTACTAACTGTTATCAATCCATCATGTGAGGTTTTTTTTTTTCAAATCTTGGTGTCAAATAATAAATATATTTTTTTATAAAAACATATAAATAAGGTTATAAGTGCAATTTATTAGAAATTTAAGTACCGGCTGAATTATTAATATAATAAAAGAAAGTTACCAATAAATTAAGTGAAGTTACTAACTCTTGCATATCAATAATGTATATCTTTTTTTCAATTATTAGTGCCCAATAGTAATTATAATCTTTTAAAAAACACACAAATAAGGGTACTAGTGCTATTCATAAAAAATTTAAGTATCACCTATCTTTCCTTCTCATTACAAAAGTTACCAACATAATAAAAAAAAAATTACTGACAAATTGAGTTCAGTTACTAATTCTTGTAGGTTGATCATGTGTATCTTTTATCTTGGTACCAAATAGTAATTGTAAGCTTTATTAAAACACATAAATAAACCTTTAAATTCAATTATTTGTCGGTTTGCTAATATATTACTGAAGTTACCAACAAATTGAGTTAAGTTACTAGCAGTTGTAGATTGATCATGTTTGTTATTTTTTCAGATATTTATGATAAATAGTAATTATAGGCTTTTATAAACACATAAGCAAGGTTACAAGCAATTCAAAAAAAATTCAAGTACCTGCTAGGTTACCAACATATTGAAGATGTTACTAACATAACCAAAAAAAAAAAAAAAATTACCAACAAATTAAGCTAAATTACTAACTAATATACATTAATCATGTATTTTTTTTTCAAATGTTAGTGTAAATAGTAATTATAGGTTTTTATAAAACACATAAATATGGCTATATGTGCTATTAATAAAAAATTTATTTCGAGTATCTGTTGGGTTACCAATATATTAAAAAAGTTACCAACAAATTTAGCTAGGTTACTAACTTTAACAAATCAATCACTTTTCTTTTTCTTTTCAAATCTTGGTGCCAAATAATAATTATAGACTTTTAGAAAACACATAATCAAATACAAGTGCGATTCATACAACATTCAAGTACTTGCTGAGTTACCAACATAATAAAATAAAGTTACCAACAAATTGGACCAAGTTATTAACTATTGTAAATTCATTATGCATTTTTTTTACAAAAAAAATTGTGTCAACTAGTACTTATATGCTTTTATAAAACACATAAATAAGCATGCATGTGCTATTAATAAAAAATTTAAATACCTATTGGGTCACCAATATATTTAAAAAGTTACCAATATTTTAGCTAAGTTTCTAACTTTAACAAATCAATCATTTTTTTTTTCTCAAATCTTGGTATCAAATAGTAATTGTAGGCTTTTAGAAAGCACATAAACAATGATACAAGTGTGATTCATAAAAAATTCAAATACCTGCTAAGTTACCAACATATTAAGGATGCTACCAACATAATACAATAAGTTACCAACAAATTGAGTGAAGTTACTAACAGTTGCAAATCAATCATGTGTATCCTGTTTTCAATTATTGGTATCAAATAGTAATTATAAGCTTTTAAAAGGTACACAAATAAGGGTACTAGTGTTATTCACAAAAAAATTAAGAACCCACCGTGTTATCCATTTAATACAGAAGTTACCAACATAATAAAAAGAAATTATTGACAAATTGAGTTTAGTTACTAACTAATGCAGGATTGTAGGTTAATCATGTGTGTCTTTAATTTTGGTACCAAATAGTAATTATAAACTTGATTAAAACACATAAATAAAGCTAAAAGTGCAATTCATAAAAAATTTAAGTATCTACTGGTTTATCAACATATTGATGAAGTTATCAACATGACAAAAATAAGTTACTAACATTTGCTGATCGATCATGTTTGTCTTCTTCTTTTTTTCAAATATTTGTGACAAATAGTAATTATAGACTTTTGTAAAATACACAAATAAAGCTACAAGTTCTATTCATAAAAAATCAAGTACATGATGGGTTATCAACCTATTGAGGAGTTACTAACATAACAGAAAAAAAAAATACCAATAAATTGAGCTAAGTTACTAATACATGCAGGTTGATCATGTATTTATTTATTTTTTTCAAATGTTGCAAATAGCAATTATAGGTTTTTATAAAACACATAAATAAGACTACATGTACTATTAATAAAAAAAATAAAGTATTTGCTAGGTTACAAACATATTAATAAGAAAATTACCAACATAGTAAAAGAAAATTACCAACAAATTTAGCTAAGTTACTAATTTTGACAAATCAATCATTTTTTCAAAATTTTGGTGCCAAACAATAATTATAGGCTTTTAGAAAACACGTAAATAAAGATATAAGTGCGATACATAAAACATTCAAGTACTTGCTGAGCTACCAATATAATAAAAAAAAGTTACCAACAAATCAAATCAAGTTACTAACTATTGTAAATCAATCATATTTTTTTTTCTCAAATCTTTGTTTCAAATAGTAATTATAGGCTTTTATAAAACACATAAATAAGACTATTTGTGCTATTAATAAAAAATTCAAGTACTTGTTAGGTATTAAGAAAATTACCAATATAGTATAAGAAAGTTACCAACAAATTTAGCTAAGTTACTAAGGTTGCGTTTGGTTTGTGAAAATATTTTCTATTTTTATTTTCTATTTTCATTTTCAATTTTTTAAATTTTAAAAATATGTTTGGTTTGTTGTTTTCATTTTCAAGTTTTTGTGTTTCTTCTTTGACTCCAACCATGACCCACGATTATGCAACTATGATGACGGTAAAGCTTAGGTGATTATCACTTTCAGACAAATGGAAATATTCCTGAACTTTCCCCTTCAAACCCTTCCCTTTACCCCTTCCCCGTTTTGCCGCAGGCTAAACCGGCACCTCGTCGATTCCCCAAAATCAACCAATCTAGTTCACCTACAGTGTATGGGGTTTCGTCTAGGTTGAGCCGCATTAGCGACGTTGTCACAGTGGTGGATGAAGGTGACGTGGACGGATGTGAGCTTTCCTATCTTGACAGTGGAGGTGGAAGGGGGTCTAGGGAGGGATCTTTATGCTGTCGAAAATGGTGCCGTTTGAGGAGTTAAAGTCTCGGAGGACCCATTGGCCCGATTTGGTGAGGATGGAGAGGTGTTTGGAGGAGATGCCCGATTCCACTCCACCGCGTCAGCTACCATCTTCACGCTGCCAACACGACCTCCACCGCTGCTATCGCACCTCATTGCTCTTGGACCCACGGCACAGCTTCCTTTCCTCTTCAACCCCTCATCTAGGGTTTCATTTGGGGCAGAATCCTCCTTCCAATTTTGTGGGTTATTATTTGTTAACCTCTATGTTTTGGGTATTTTGGTCAATCTATGTTTGGGCTGATTGTTTGTGTTCAGGTATCTCCTTCAAGCATCAGATCTTCACACTGTTGCTGCGGAGCAGGGACTTGAAAGGCTGCAGATCTCGTTGAAAATGTTGAAAACTAAAACTGGAAGTTGCTAAAACTACAAAATTGCCACTGCACTAAAATTGAAAACTTTGAAAACGTTAAAAAGTTGTTTTCAAAATTTTCAGAAATTTTGAAAACATTTTCTAAAGTTGAAAATGAAAAGAAGTAACCAAACATATTTTTTGAAGCATATTCTATTTTTTATGAAAATGAAAATAGAAAATAAGGAAACCAAACGCACTCTAACTTTTGCAATTCAATCATTTTTTTTTCAAATTTTGGTGCCAAATAAGTAATTATAGACTTTTAGGAAACACATAAACAATGATACACGTGCAATTCATAAAAAATTCAAGTAACTGCTATGTTACCAATATACTAAGAAAGTTACCAACAAATTAAGTCAAGCTATTAATTGTTGTAAATCCATCATATACTTTTTCCCCTCAAATCTTGGTGCCAAATAGTAATTATAGGCTTTTATATAACACGTAAATAAGGCTGCAAGTACTATTAGTAAAAAATTCAAGTACCTATTGAGTTACTAACATAACAAAAGGAATTCACCAATAAGGTGAGTGAAGTTACTAACTCTTGCACATCGATCATATGTGTCTTTTTGTCGATTATTGGTGCAAATGGTAATCATAAGTTTTTAAAAAATACATAAATAAGGGTACTAGTGCTATTTATAAAAAATTTAAGTATCAGCTGTATTACTGACTTATTACGAATGTTACCAACATAATAAAAAGAAGTTACTAGCAAATTTAGTTCAGTTACTAACTCTTGCGAGTCAATCATGTGTCCAAACATAGAAATATATAGCTATCCCAAACCTCCACAAACATCCCTCGAACAAAAGAACCTCTAGTACTGTTGTCATGAAAACAACCTCGGAAAACGAATCATTCCAGCACCATAGACTAAAACTTTTAAAAAAGAAAGAAAGAGCCAAAATGTCCCAACAATCATCCAAACCTAGACAAACAAAGGGCCCTAAAACAAAATATCATAAACTGAACTAAAACAACCCCAAAACCAAAATTAAAACTTCAGAACCCACAGAGGACGAAAATCCTCTATCCCCGCTATTCTATCCCATTGTTTGTCCAATAAATGAAATTTTGCCAAGTGGAATAAAAATTTACACATTAATAATAGTGCCTCTTGTTAAAATTTAATGCCATTAGTTTCATCTTTTACTCTCTTCTCTTTAGTAAAAACCCACCTTCCAGGACATTAGTTCCACTATCTCCGACCTCCTACCATTGCCCCAATTTGATACGCTACTTTGGAAACTATACACTGTAAATGAATCAGAGAGTTTAATTAGGTTGATTTTGTAGGATATATAAGTCTACACCATTGCTTAGTAATTTCAGTACTTTTATTACATATCCTTTCAAATAAACTCTCTAGTGTTCACTTTTTCCAAAAAAGTCTGAATTTATTCTCTTGGTTCTATCCTCTCTTCATGTGTCACCATCAATGCTTGCAATTTATAGTTAATTTTCTTAGTCCATTTCATTATTTGTTTTTCATTTAAAATCTTATACATTCTTACTCCTTGTTGAAAGTATTAGGGACCACTTGGAAGAGAGAATGAGAGAGAATAAAGAGTGAGTGCATAATTCTTTGATGAATTGATTGCTTGAATGAGTGGTTGAATGATATAGTGACAGTATATATAGAGGTTGAGTTGCTTGATTAACAAGTTACAAGTGGTAACTACCATTAACTAACATAACTCCTAATATAACTAATTAACTGATTGTTAACTACTCTATATCTTTTCATCCCCCCTCAAACTCAGTAAATTTGGCAAAAGAGATAGCCTTGGTCATCACATCAGCAACTTGAGCATCTCCTGGAATATGACTCACTCGAACCTGACCCTATGCGGCCATTAACACTGCACTAACATTGTCACAATACATTACAGGAGAGAGAGTGAGAGAGAGAGAGAGAGACTTGAAGTTTAATCAGCAAATAGTTGATCTAGAGTAACTCAGCAACTAGAGAAGCTATCTCTCTATACTTAGCTTAGCTTCAGTGCTTGGTCGAGAGACTGAGTGCTACTTCTTAGAGCTCCAAGACACCAAATTCGTATCCAAATAAACACAATAACCTATTGTAGACTTTCTATCATCCAAGTCTGAGCCCTAGTCTGAGTTTGAATAACCAGTAACTACCAAATTGGAGGCCTTCTTAAGATGCAAACCATAGGAACTAGTACCCTTAAGATACCCGAGTATGCATTTCACAACCTTCTAATGAGTGTCTAATGGAGATTGCGTGAGCTGCCAAACCTTATTGATACAAAAAGCCAGCTCGAGTTTGGTGATGGTTATGTTTTATAGGCTCTCTACAATAGATCTATAGAAGCTTGGATCCTCAAAGGGAAAGCCCTCAATAAAATAAAGCTTTAGGTTGGAGGTATTAGGCATGGAGCAAGGCTTGTAATCAATCATCTTAGCCTTGGTGAGGAGATACTGAACATACTTAGATTGGGATAACACCAAACCACCAAAGGAGGAATGTTGCACCTCAATCCCTAAAAAGTTAGTGAAGTGATCCCATATCTTCGAGAGTAAAGGAAGTGTTAAGTTGTTGAATTAGAGAGGTAATATCAGTGGAAACTACCAATGATGATAATATCATCCATATAAACTAAAATGTAGGTAATGGAATGGGAAGAAATTCTGGTAAATAATGACACATCAGACTTGGTGGAGTTGAAGCTAAGTTGATGCAAAGCAATAGACAACTTGGAAAACAGTCCCTTGGAACCTGCTTAAGGCATATAGAGCTTTAGTCAGTTTGCACACCAAATAAGGGCCACCAACCTCGTAACCTTGTGGTTATTTCATGAAAACCTTTTCTTGTAATTCACCACTAAAGAAAGCATTGTTCACATCCAATTGTCTAATAAGCTAACCTCTTGATAAAGCTAAAGACAAAATGATCTTGATGCTGGTAGGTTTAACCACAGGAATGGAGGTCTCAGTATAGTCAAAACCAGGCCTTTGATTGAAGCCTTGAGCTACTAGTCATGTCTTATACTCGTTGGTGAAGCCATCAGGGTGGTATTTGACTCTAAACACCTATTTGCTACCAATTGCAACTTCGTCTGATGGTAAATTTACTAAAGACCAAGTGTTATTCCTCCTAAGGGCTGCATGCTCATCATCCATAGCCTGCTTCCAATGTGGAATGGACAAGGCAGCTTTAACTGATTTTGGTTCCAAAGAATCTGAGACTTTGCAGCATAGACCTTTGGTTTCCTAATTCAATTTTTAGCTCAAGTCACCATGGAATGATCATTAAGGGCCTTTGATGAAGGTGGTGCCTTTTCTGGTGCTTTTGATGCATGCTTAGCTCTTAGTGAATGAGGAGCAGACTAAGTGGTAGGAAGAGACACATGCTGAGATGGAGGCTCATCAACAACTGCAGCAGAAAGAGAAGCATAAGAAGGTAAAGCCAAAGGCTGAGCATCACAAGAAACAGCCACAAGTAGATGCTAAGGCAAAGTCACGGGAACTAGTAGAATATCTGGCAGAGAATCACTGGAAGAAGCACCTGAACTTGAAAGTGTAGTAGAAGCAAAACTAGCCAACAAAAAACCACCAAAAAAGTCTCTAAATGGAAAAACATTTTCATCGAACACAACATGTCTAGTAATAAGAACTTTACTAGATCTGGTGAGCCATTTGAACCCTTTGTATTAAGGTGCAATGCCTAAATAAACACATGGCTCAGATCTGAAGGTAAGCTTATGGCTATTGTAAGGTCTGGTATGAAGGAAGCATATGCAGCCAGACATCTTGAGCATCTTATAATCAGGTTACTTCTTAAAAAGCTTCTCAGTAGGTGACACATTATGAAGAAGTGGTGTTGGTAAGGCATTAATGAAGTGTGTGGTAACAATGAAAGCTTCTCCCCAATACACCAAAGGTAATGATGCAGTAGCAAGCAAAGTAAGACCCATGGTGGTAATATGCCAATGCTTTCTTTTAGCATTACCATTTTGTTGATGCACATATGGGCAAGAAAATCTATGCAAAATACCCTCAAATTTCAAATAATTAGACAAGGCAACATATTCTTTTGCATTATCCATTTGAATGGCTTTTAATTTTACACCAAGTTGGATTTCAACCATTTTCTTAAATTGCAAAAACACAGGAAAAACTTGAGATTTACTATGCAATAAATAAATCCAAGTAAATCTTGAATAGGCATCAATGAAATGAAGATAATAGCGAGCACCATTTATTGATACACCAGTTCCAAAGGAGCAAAAATACAATATTTGAATTGGAAAATGGAATTTGCTGAGATTTACCTATATAGCAAGAAGCACAAACCGAAAAGGGAATATTAGAGGACCTAAGAACTCTTGACACTACTTTAGTAAAGGGATGACTAAGCCTCAAATGCCAAAGCTTGAAGGTTGAGCCCCCTAATGCTGAAGCTAGGTTGGCTACAAGAGTACAAGTAAAGGAACTGAATTGATAGAAGTGGTAGGTCCAAAAGAGTAAAGTCCATGCTTGATTGTTTCCAGGAGAAGAGTCTGCTTGGAAGCCTGAGATTTGACAAAACAAGAGTTAGGATGACACTCAAAAGAGACACCATTATCTCTAGCAAATTGAGAGACTCTTAACTGATTCTTAGTCAACTAAAGCATATGAAGCAGTTTTCGCAATTTAAATGTATGTGAAAAAGAAAATGGTTTAAATAAAGAACTACCAACATTTTGTATGTGCAAGCCATTGCCATTACCTACAATTACTTATTTTGAACCATTGTAAGACACTTTATCTAGTAAGTGAGAGGAATCTAGGGTCATATGATGAGTGGCACCTAAATCAAGATACCAGTTTGGATCATAGATTGTAGCTATTATGGCCAGGACATTGCTCAATGTGAGATTAGCATTTGGTCTCAAACCATGTTGCAAACTTTGAGAGTTGGAATTGCTAGGTTGCCTATCAAACCTACGCCAACAATCCAAAGCCATATGGCCATGTTTGCCATAGACTTGGCAGGTAAGTCTCTCAAATAATCTTCCTTGACCCCTACCACAGCCAGATCTGGCTCTACCTTGAAATCCAGGATTAGGACCTCTACCATTGGATTTGCCATAGTCACCAGGTCTAGGATTTTCTTGAAAATTACCATAATTGAATCTTCTTGGTTGAGATCAAGCCACATGAGCTTGAGTAAAACTCACCTCAAGTTTTCTAAATTTCTCAATCCATTCTTCTTGTGCCATTGGTAGTGCTTCTAATGCACCAACAGAAATAGGATTTTGCCTTGAGTTAATCGAAGTGATGAAAGGTCCTTATCTTCTAATAAACCTCCCAAGATTGCTTTAACATGATCTGAAGCACTCAGTGGTGCTCCAATCGAAATAAGTGTATCAACTACTTTCTTGACATCTAATTGACAATCATTCATCGAGCCTTCTTTTCTTGGTGTTGCTTAGTTCTTTAATTGCCTTACTTTTTGCCTTAACTTGAGAAGAAAAAAATGTTTCTAATCTTTGCCAAATTTGACAAGAAAATTCGCAACCTACCATTAGAGTTGTAAAGGATGTGCTCGTCGAAGATAGCAACCAAGACTTCAACAATGCATCTTGTTTCTTCCATTTTTGATATTCTACTGTGACTGTTCCATTTTCTTGATATGTTATAGTAGCAAATTTGCAAGGGATTCCTTCTCCAATGATGAATTGCATCAAATCATGTCCTTCAATGGTGGCTTCAGCTTGTTGCTTCCATGGAAGATAATTTTCTTCATCAAGCTTCATTGCCACAGAATTGGAGAAGGTATGAACAAGAGGCTGTGGCAATAGTGAATTTTGAACCGTTTGAGAAGAAGGAGAATCTTGCGACGTCATTGGAATGATTGTGGCTTTGATACCTTAAAGGTTCTAGGGACCACGTGGAAGAAAGAATGAGAGAGAATAAAGAGTGAGTGAAGAATTCTTTGATGATTTGATTGCTTGAATGAGTGAATGATACTTGCTTGATTAGCAAGCTACAAGTAGTAACTACCACTAACTAACATAACTCCCCCTATAACTAACTAACTAACTGATTGTTAACTACTCTCTCTCTCGTTTCACTTGCTTCTGCACTGCATTTACCGTCAATTACAGAAGGCATTTACCAAAAAAGTATACCTTATAATTGAATTAGACCAAATGAAAGGAATTACTAGAGAAGTGATTGCTTCTTCATCGCATTTGTCAACAAAGCAAGTGGTTGCGGGAGTGTATTAAATTGGGGCTGTAGCAAGAGGTCGGAGATGGGAGAACTAATCTCTGATAAGGTCGGAGATGTTACTAATGTGTCAATTTTTATTCCACTTGGCAAACTCTCATTTGTTGGACAGAAAATGGGACAGAATAGGGGGACAGAGGATTTTCATCCTCAGAACATGACCATATTTGAACCGCAAATCCAATATATATATATATATATATATATTTCAAAAAAAAAAAAAGGAACAAAGACAGATCAATCTTCTCAACCTTCTTCAACCATTCGTACAATCAGCCACAACCTTACCCTTGCTTTCAGCCAAAACAAAACCTACCCCAAAATAAATAACTCAGAACCACCCACCACAAAGCCCTCTTCAGTCTTCACAGTCACCAGCAGCCACCACAGCCCGTAGTCCCAAGCCACGCATCCACCTTGGCCCCGGACATGCCGCACAAGCCACCCCATTTTCTACCAATTAGGATTGAAAGGAAGTAAAATGGTATATTTTAATTTAAATGATGATGTAGTTAAAATCAAGCCATTAATTTGTTTTTAATTATAATTAGTGAGGATTGTAAGAACATGATAATATCATGTTATCCCCTAACATAAGAGGACCTAAAACCATTATGTTTATTAGAGTGTACCTCGTTAGATTAGTATATTAAAAGAAAGAGACTCGATCATTTCTTGATGTTGCACTTTGTTTATGTAATAACCAGTTATCTAATCAAAGTTCTAGTTGGGTGCAACTGGAACAGATTCTCAGTGTTGATTGGGATGGATGCCTGCACAGGAACTATGAAAATCCACAGTTCTGAGTCTTCTGACATAAAACTGGCAATGTGTTTGGCAAGGTAGAAAAGTAGAGTGACTTCAGTAAAAATTCCCCAAGTTGCTGTGTATAAAAAGTTTAGATGCACCGTCTATCTTTCACTTTATTCAGGCAACAACTTTACTCCCTTCACTTTATTCATTGTCACTCACTCCTAACTCCTTAGTACTATCTGACACTGACCCACCAACACAGTTGAGAAGTTTCTCGCGCAGTAGCGCCGATTTCAGTGTACAATTATGAGTCCCACGTGGGCCTTACTTCGTTCGCACAGTTGCAATAACAAAGGTAGTGTCCTTCCAAGAAAAATATGTCGGAAAACTGAGCTGGCATTGGACACGTTGGCAACCAACAATTGGTCTTTCCAAGAGCTATAGTTAATTTTGCAATTGCAAGCAAGAAAATTTGCGGGTACAAATATTGAATGGAGAATTCCGAATCCTTCTGCAGTATTCGTTAGGTACTGAACTCTTTCTGCTGTGATACTTTTCTCAGAGTTCGGTACTGCGAATCTGATCAAAGTCAACACCGTCATGCATATGGCTCTTCAATTCACTGCACATCCAGAAAAGGGAACTATAATTGTGTTATACTGTTGGAGTTTAAAGGAAGCAAAGACCGTTAGATGTTATAGTAGTGTATCAGACCAACCAGTCCAAATGCAAGGGGTTCATATTAGCTCCCACTATATGATTTTCCAAGTTGTACTACAGTACAGACCGAAGACGTCTGGGTCCTTCGAGAGAAAAACACATTACTGACATTAAAAAAGTGAACTGGATAAGGAATTCTTTGCTCGCTTTTATTGGTTTGAAAAAATTAATTATATTTCCTAACTGTTATTACTGATCCCTAGTGAGGTCTAGGTAGAAGCATAAACTCTTAAGGGTTTTATATAAATATGATTGTTTAAAAATGGTAGCTCAGTTTATATTTGTTCAGCGAATGAAATGGCTAGCATTATGTGAAAATTAAATTCAATAAATGAATTATAGGAAATAATAGTTACACTGACCATATATTAAGGATGAATCTATAAGTACTAATGAGTTGATAACTCTTCGGAGAATTGAGAATCGTTATATTTCCAAGATACTTTATATGTAGCAAGCATTGGCTCATTGCAAACTTTTGGCAAAAGACATATCAAACATTATATTTCAAATGTTATATCCTTCTTCGGCGTAGAAAGTTGGTTTGGCCTTAATTAAACATTTTACTTTGTGAATATAAGCGCGCATTCCGTCTTTAATACTAGATTTAATTAGATGATTTTAAAGTGGTTGGATTTTCAAGTGGTTTAGGGATGTGGTATGTCACTTTGTACTTGAGATATTAGGATATTTAACCTTCTCATCTTTTACAGACATCGGAATCCAAGATATTTAAAAATCATATCGTATATATATATATATGAAGACTCTCCACAATGCCACAATATCCTTCGTTTCATCTGCAGCGTTGGCCATATTGCCTTGCTCAAAGTTAGGCATTGTTTGTGCACTAGGACAAAAAAAACTGCGAGGTGTATAGAGGGATTCAGGGTAGTTCCTGCTGCTTTCAGCTGGTTATAGACAAAATAATAAAAGTGATCTGAATTCTGAACTGCAATGCATGGTTGCCTTCACCATTTGTGGCCTGATACATCAGTTTTGTGATTTATCATTTTTTTTCTTACTCTACGGAGATGTAGGAATTCCTCTTATTTACAACCTACATGAGACTACCACGTCTCCCTCATTCATTAGACAATGTTAAAAAGTGAAATGTACCTAACTTTGTTTGATGCAAAGCCATGTCTATACGAATTGATGTACCCTTAGCCGTTCTCTTCCTCTAAAATTTTGAGCATATCTAGTGCATTTGTTGGTTTATCCAGAGAAAATTAATTGGTCAATCACTTGATTCAAATGCAGACATCGTCTCTGCATCGTATCCATGACAATTGAATTTGACCAATAACAACTACAGATCCCCCCTTGAAAATGACATTTACTTAACAGTAAACAATGGAATCATCAAAACTACTGATCACAGTATGAATCCATGACCCACCTACACAAACCAAATCCACCGGTCCAAGTCAAACCATATCCCCCACCTCCACCTCCATCTCCGTCACAACTCACACTACCATATATCTAACTCACCTTGTGCCCCTCGCTAGGGCTCTCACACACGTACATATTCTCTCTCTCTCTCTCTGTCCCTCTTTCTCTATTAACTTCATTGTTATTTGTGTTTGGTCTACCATAACACCCGATCTCACATAGAGGGAAAGCTGAGAGAGCCAAACAACTATGAGAAAACCTTGTTGTGACAAGGAAGGCACCAACAAAGGTGCTTGGTCCAAGCAAGAAGACCAAAAGCTCATTGACTACATCCGAGTTCATGGTGAAGGGTGTTGGCGTTCCCTTCCCAAGGCTGCAGGTTAGTTATCTCACACCAACATCCACAATTCATTTTTCTTGATTCACCAATTCATCCCTTTCCCTTCATTATCTACACTACACTCAATTAATCAATGGACCAAAACTTAAGAAATCAACACGCGGTTCTTAACTCTCATTATTATTAAATCATTCGTACATATATATTGTCAGGGCTGCATCGTTGTGGCAAAAGCTGTAGGTTGAGATGGATAAACTATTTACGACCAGACATTAAACGGGGTAACTTTGCACAAGATGAAGAAGACCTTATCATCAAACTCCATGCCCTCCTTGGCAACCGGTACTTTCCTCTCTCTTTCTTAGTAATTACCATACCCAACATGTTAATTTGTACACTAAAAACTTAGCACCAAATATGTCACCTTTTTAATATAAATATACGATATATCTCTCTCACTGTAGACGCGTACTCTTTAATATTCATTTCACATTCATATTAATACATGATGTTTATAGGATGTCTAAACCGTATCTATATACAGTATCAATTTAAAAAATTATCCCCCTTACTATATAATATATACTAAGCTATGTGTCCTTGATTATATGTTGCCTCTTTTTCTCTTTCTCCAACATAGAAAGGGTAACGATCATTGAATTTGATTTAGTCGTATGCTTATATGATGTTAGGTGGTCACTTATAGCCGGAAGGTTGCCGGGACGCACAGACAATGAAGTCAAGAACTATTGGAATTCTCACATCCGCAGAAAGCTAACAAAGATGGGAATTGATCCAAACAACCACAAGCTACACCAAAGCTTTCCTGTTCCTCATGCCCACCATGATTCTTCCACCAGTGAACCATCATCTGGGTCCATGAACGAAGAGCAAAACACTCAGATTTGTCTTGTAGAAGAAACAGTAACACCAATGGTTGCTTCGTCATCCCAACTGAATCTCGACCTAACCATTGCTTTCCCTTCTTCGCCTAGACTTGCTCTCGTGGAAGAAAAGCCTAAACCAACTTCTGAGATCACTAACGCAAGGAACATGGATGATGAATCCACTCCTACCCTTCTTCTGTTTCAATAATTGATAATTAATTGGATTGAGGTGTCAATGAGTATACCTATGTCAAAATATGTAGAGTCAAGTATCTCTATATATGTGTATTTTCATTATTTCAATCATAATTATATATACTTCCTGATCTCCCATGTCCATATATATAACAAGCGAAATAATTATGGAATTACATGAGAGAAGTGTTTGGCTGAAGAATGTCATCTCATCGCGCTGCTTTTCGTGACCAAATTTGAGGCATGCAGTATAATGATTTGTCAGGATCTCCACGAGAGATATATGTTTTGTTAGTGTTCTATGTTAATGTTTATATATATACATACTTGTTAAAATCACGTTTCATAGAAAAAAAAATTAGATATAAATCTAAGTCACACTCGCAATAAAATTGAATTCCACTGTCTCTATTCAAGATACATTCATTTATTTCCCAATTTCATCAAAGTGAGATGTTATATTTATATCTATACGACAATTTTTTTGTTTCAAAAGCTAAAATCATAAGATTTGACCATTTTGATAAAATCATTCCAAATCTCTTAGTTCGGAACCTAGACTCGCGTTAATTTCTTGGTTACGGATTGGTTTTCACAGCCCGTTCATTCTAGTCTTCACTCCTCGGTTAATTATATAATTTAACCCATTTAGTTCAAATGTTCTATACTTTCCTTTTTTCCTTTCCTTAGAAACATAAGGTAGTAGAGTGCAGTTTAAATCTAAAATTTTCTCTTGTGGTTTGCTAGTGTTTATTGTGTCTTGAATTGAAATTTTGGCGAACCTGCAAACTAACATTGCCGTTGTAATAATAATATGTGAGGGTAATTCAGCAGAAGAGGGACGACCTTGCAGAATATATCATACAAGAATTTATTGTATATGCAAGCTGTGGTTGAAAATTGTTAAGAAAAAGAACTGGAAGCACTTAATGTATTTCCTTTTTTATCGCTATGGCAAATAAAGTTTTATTTAGGCACTGAAATGTTAGTTCATCGAGAAGGATGGAAATCATTGCAGTTTCCAATCAATTGATAACAGTAAATCCTTTTTCTTTGGTGCGCAGTACAGTAATTCCTATTTTAAAGAGTGGTGGTTGCAGCTACTCGTAGACACATCACTGATCATGCAAATTTATTCAAACCGAAGTCTATTTATAATATTAGTAAAAGTTAATAGATCTAAGTTAAGAAAATAGACAAAATATATCTGCATAAACAACCTCATGATATGTAACCCTAGACCCTAAAAGGGGTACGTAAGGGCAAATCGTGCAATAAATAAAAACTAAAGTTAAAAATTCTAAATATACCACGACATGGTATCTCTAAGTATTCGATACCAAACTCTTCAAATATTAAAAGGATGACAGACATAATGATCTTAACTATTTAGTAAAAATAACAAAAAAATAAGAACAAAAAAATAGAGACATTTGCCAGCAAAAAATACTAACAACTATCTTTGTTAGAAAAATATCCAAAATATATGAAAATTTGAAAATTAAAGCAGCACGATAGGATAGAAAACACTGTGAAGAAAAAAAGAAAGATTCTAACAAATACATACAACTTTTTTTAACAAATATTATAAAAAGGTTGAAATAAGTGATTGACATATTCAGCCACTTTATAACATTTTCAGCCACTTGTGTGTACCTTGTGATGACTCTGCATTTGCTATCTTTATCTTTTCTCAAAAGAAAAACCAGAGATTAGATTCTGCTTTAATTTGTACTTTGTACTTTTGTACCTCCTCTGGGCATGATTGTTTTGGTAATAACAATTTTTTATTTTTTATTTTAAAAAAAAAAAGCTTTAAAGCTAAATTGATCAGACTCGTGGCCCCAATAAAAGAGCTTAAGCCATTGGTCAACTTTTCTCGTTCATCTTCTTTTAAATCAAGAAGTACAGGCGTATATATTTTCATACATAGTAGTAAAAGGATTCGGGAAAGTACTTTCCATCATTTCTTCTTTTCACATCAATATATATAGTGTACTTTAATTTAATAATGCACTTTTGTTAAAAAAAAAAAGAAAGACTGATCATCATAATAATACGTTTTTAAAAGGGTAATTATGCGAGCTCCAAAAAATATTTCTTATTT
The DNA here is from genome assembly GCA_031439585.1 of Pterocarpus macrocarpus. Lineage (NCBI taxonomy): Eukaryota > Viridiplantae > Streptophyta > Magnoliopsida > Fabales > Fabaceae > Pterocarpus > Pterocarpus macrocarpus. Next base: position 34,752,488 of record CM062518.1, on the reverse strand, counting down.
AAAAATTATATATGCCTTCTATATATTATATACCTTTTCATTATAATACTTATTATTTAGAAAACTATACATACTTTTTTATTTACACACAATTTTCACATCATTTCTTCTGTTAAATAATAAAGTAAGAGAATTAAGTATAAAGGGCCTGTAAAAAAATACTAAGTAGAATATAGACTAAATTTAGAGAACATTCATTTTTAAAATTACTTCATACCTAAAATAATATTTTGGTCATGATTATTGCTGGCTAGTTTAACATATCCCTAGTAGGGATATGAAAATCCTAGAGGAGCCTTGACATTTGTAGAATAGATAATCGATTTTTTTTAAAAAAAATTATTTAACACATGTATGTGATTGTTGTAAAAAAATTACTTTAATTTTATTGTTTACATTTTTTTGTATTGGTAATTATTTAATTATACATTAATTGTTATGTTACTAAAAAAATTTTAACTTTTACAGAAGTTATATATATATATATATATATATACAATCAATTAATAGTGTAAAAATTTAAATTAATAAAGTATCGAAATTAAACTCAAAAGATGATTAAAAAGGAGGTAAGGGACCTATAGTGTTGTTTAAATAAGGTGGCACTTCAAATAAGATGCAAATGCAGATTGTTAAAAAAGGAGTACACGAGCTTCTATCATATTGAAACCCACAAACAACTTCTTTAAATCTTTGGCCGTCAATAGGGGTGGCAATTACTACCCTACCTGCGGGTATCCACCCCACCCCAATTCGATCAAGTTGGGTTTAAAACTCACCCTGCAACGGGGTGGGTAGGCACTAGGGCTGGTTTGGATGTGGGTAGGGTCGGGTTTGGGTTCAAAGCAAACCCACTCCTATTCTATCCGCATCCCATATATATATATATATATATATATATGATTATTTTTTTAAATATTTCTATCATTCCAAGGTTATATTTGGTTAGAAATAAAGATAAATATAAAAAAATTAATGTGTAATTTTTTACATGAAACTCATATATGAAAATTTTCACTTTATTTTTAACTTTCATATCAAATACATCCCAAACATAAATTAAATTTTAAAATAATTTTCATCTCAAAAAATTATATAGTGACATATAAATGGATGACAACACGACAAGAAGAAAATCGGTTGCAAAAGTCAAAATTTGCGATCGAGTTGAAATTTGTGATCGAAAAATTGATCGCAAAAGACATAATTTGCAACTGATTTTTTGGTCGCTAATTTTGAGCATTTGATCGGTTGCAAATTTGGAATTGCAATAGCCATGTTTCATAATTTTTTTTGGTCGCAAAATCAATCGCAGATTGATCAATCACAAAATCTGCTGCAAATGAAGTAGCTTGTACCCATTTTCGGTCGCAAAATATAATCGGTCACAAAATTTTGTGGAAAAATTCTAAACAAAAGAAGGAAAAATCTGAATTTTATAGAATCTAAATTTTATACACCTGAATTCAACAACAGCCCAAAAGACAATATCTAGTAATCCATAAGCTAAGAAGTTCACATTATATATAATTAAGTATCAGTACCTAATGTTAGAACATCACAAAGCATAAAAATCCAATACCTATATTTAAAACATAAAAATAAAGACACAAGTAAATAATATCCAATCAAAACTATAGACAACAAGAAATATAAGTAATAAGTTCATTTAGACTCTTCTCCATCATCATTTGCATAAGCCTATTGTACATTCAACTATGACGTTGACATATATCCATATTCTGTAACATTATCATCATCAAACAATATAAAGTTCATTTAATTTGCATCAAATTGAATACATCGAGTGATACACAACTTAAAAATAAATAAATAAATAAAACAAATCCATAACAAAAATCACAAACCAAATTTAACAATTTAACACATTTTCCTAAACCATCAAGTAATTTAATAACATACTCTTTTGATCAACCAATAATATTAAAAAATCAATCTCAATACCCTTAACCAATTTAAGAATACAATAAAACGAATGCAATCAACCAATAACACAAAAACTCTCATTATTTAAATAAAAAATAGATTTGAATTTTTTTTCAAAAAAAGAACAATAACATACTCTCACACTTAACTAACAATATAATTAAACTCAATTTCAATTAAATCAACCACCCTTAACAACAACAAACTATCTCAATCAACCAATAACATCAAAATTCAATATTAACAACCTCAACCAATTTAAGAACACAAACAAATCAACAAAATAAACCAATAATACCAAAACTTTTATTATATAAATAAAAAATACATTTGAATTTTTTTTTTTGTAAAAAAGAACAACATAGTCTCACATTCAACCAATAACATCAAAAAATTAATATTACAACCACAACCAATTTAATAATATCAACAAACCAATATAATATGAAAAACTAAAAAAATCAACAAACCAACAATCTAACAACACACAAACCCTTGTTATTTTTAAAAAAATAGATCTAAAAAACTAAAAAAAAAAAAAAGAAGAAAGAAACAAGTAGAGGGTGGGAGAGAATTAGGATGGTGGAGAAGTGGTAGTGGCAACCTAAGCTTGGCAGCGGCAGTGTCGAAACACAGTGGCGACATAGCTGTCCTCCCTCGCGGTTACAAATTCCAAAATTTGTTATAGATTTTGTCTTTACACATATTTTCTTTATATTGTAAAATCGATCGCAAATTTTAATTTTTGCAAGTAATTTAGTAAAGCATAATATTTCCTGAGAGTTGAAAATCGATAGCAAATTTCAATATTTGCAATGATTTTGTGACCTATTTTTCCTTTACACATATTTTCTTTACATTGAAAAATCGGTCGCAAATTCAAAAATTTGCGACTGATAATTTGTTACTAATTTTGTCTTTATACATATTTCCTTTTCATTGAAAAATCAATCACAAAATTGATCACAAATCTTGCATTTTGTGACCGATTTTGTTTCTAAAATTTTTTTTCCTTACTTTCACATATCGATTGCAAAATCGGTCACAATTTGTGATCAAATTTCTGAAATTCAGACTGGACATCGAATCGAAGAAGGTACTGAGTCAGAGGTTTATTGGTTTAATCAATTTAATTGGGGTTGAACCGGATTGTAAAATACATAATCTTATACATAAATACATATTCATTGTTTTATATTTATAATTTGTGTGCATTTTTTTGGGTCAACCATGCATGTCGTATAAGAGCATCCAATGTAATTATTGGCCTTTTTGGTCAAGAATAGTGGCCTTTTAAATTCCCTATTTCAGACATAAAAAAAAAAAACCATGTCGTTTTAAAACCCACCAGCACACCAATAAGCCTATTAAAGATAATAGCAATCTGAACCTAACCTACCCACCCCCTTTTTCTTTCGAGGTGTGATATATGAACGTCCGTTTTCGAACGAAAGTGGTGACGTATTTGTTTCTCAAAGGTTGAGAATATTTATAATTTATATTTTCAAATTTTTTTAATTAAAATAAACGGCGGGTGGCACCTCACGTTTGATTTGCGTTGAAGTAAAACGTACAACAATCATTTCTCTTTTCTTTCTCACATTAACATTGCTGCACTCCCAACTTAACTATCTCCTTTCACATCTTCTATCACTCTTATTGGACCGCTGGCCTAGGGAAAGATGATGGTGTATTCCTTGTCACATGTCTGGGCAGAGAACTGTGACGGGTGGGGAATGGCGGATGACGACGCGGCGGAGTGAAGGACGCACGACGGTGCGGCAATGGGTGGGGGGCACTTCTATGTTTCACTTTCAACCCCTGATTCTCGCCCCCCCCCCTCTCTCTCTCTCACTCACACACACACTCTCTCTCTCAGATCGCAGTAAACACAATGCCGCTACCTCCTCTCTCAACCACAATTCTGCAATAGCAACTCAACCAACACACAGTGACTCAACGACCTTCTCCCTTTTCGCGGTGTTTTGAGCGGCTTAAGGCTACCATAGCCACTGTCCATGGGCATTGGGTTGCCATGCTTCTCCTTTCACAATTTTTTACTTTTTTGATTTTTTATTGAACAGCCTGACCACTAAACTGCTTCTGATTTAGGCAATTTTTCGGGTTTTGACCAATTTTTTGAACCACCTAATTTTAACACTCGACTGGATTGGAAGAGGGTCCGATTTTCAAAACTATGATTTTAATTTTGTAACCGATTTATTTCTATAAATATTGGTTTCATATTATTCGAATTCATTGCAAAATCGACCGCAAATTTAATTTTTTGTGGTCGCATTCGATAGTTTATAATAGTGCAACTTAAATTTTCTTTACCATAATTAATCTCATTTTTTAAGACGAAGATCTCCATGAAAGTTAAAAATTGTATCATGTAAATAGTATCGTTTTACACTAACATGTATAGCATTAATCTTATCGAGATTTATTAACTAGATATATTTTGTGTATACGGCGATGTGAGGACTTGAAAAAATTTGGTTTGAATGGTCTCAAGTTGGTTGATACAGGCTCGATCATGCATAGATTTCTTTTGTTGATTTTTCAATACTTCGTTCGAACTTACTAATTTGGTCTCTGTCATTAACATTGATATGAGATATGTCATCAATACAAAAATAGTTAACGAGTCAATTACTAAGATTATGAGCAGGTTAAAAGACAGCTGCCATAAGAGGATATGCATCTCCGTGAACCGTGATTACCAAACGGCTTCCGATTTTCTTTTACTTTTTTTTTTTGTGTCTTTTTGGTCAACAATAGCTTTCGATTGTTGAGCTGGCGGCCCATGTTGTCTGTGAATTGGGCTTATAGAAACCTTAAACCTCATGTGGAATCTGGACCTTATTTCAGGCCGAGTACATTTGTCCCTAATCAGTGATATTTAAAAAACCTTGATATTTCTGACCCAAAAAAAAAATGATATTTTTCGAGTAAAAAAATATTGATATTTGACCAGTTCCATTTTCATATGTGGGAGCAACACATGATAGCTGCATAATTTGACATGTTGTCCAATCTTGCTTGCAGTAATTTTGATACATTGTCCACTGTGTAAACTATTTTACACTCTTAACTAATTATATTTTATTTTTGTATGAATTTTGAGTTACATATTTATGATAAGAGCCAGTGATTGTACTCTCTTTGTTTCAAAATAAATGTCAAAAAAAAAAAAATACATAAATTAAAAAAGTAATAAATTGATATTGGTAATGGTACAAAATTGTATAAGTGGATGACATTATTTAAAAGAAAGTAAGTAAATGCATATAATTAATGGTTATTTAATCATTATAATTAAAATAAAAGTATTATTGGAAAAAAATTAATACTAGATACTAGAAATGAAAAAATATTCTAAAACCCTAAAATGTCAAAAATTTGATGGATATATTGAAATGGACAGAATACATAATAAGATTTATGTATAAAAATGTTACAATAACAATGTATTAAAATTAATTTTATTTTTACGCATGTAATGAATGAAAAACTGATATTTGCAAAATATATAACAAAATAATTATTACATACACATATCAATTATATATCAATTACTATAGCTCCAAAATTTTTCCCCGACTTAATATTTTATTGAATGCTCAAATATTGGTGATTGAGTCCAGATGGAGGAACAAATATGAACGCGTGAATCAGTGATTAGTATTTGAGTTAGTGCGTGGGCCTTTGGCTTCAGGAATCAATCAATGTGGATTAGCTAGAAAAAGTGAGAGCAAGCAGTCTCACAAATTCTACAAGAAAGAAAAAGGTCTCACAATTTTAAAATTTGTAGAACCTACTTTAGAGTTTCTCCCTTACTTACAATCTAACTGTAGAGCATTAATTCTGATGTGTACTATGACTAGCATGCAACTTGGGAAAGATTTAATTATTTGGGGATAAGAAAGGATGTTGGGATGGGATGGATTTAATTACTTAAGGATAAGAAAGGAACGTCCTTCTAACCTAAGAAGTTGGACTTGGGCAAACTTCTGAATTCTAATGCAGCATTAGGCTTGCAATAAAGAAGGTCGTTTGGCGGCGGCTGCTGGCGATATGTTACAAAGCATATCAATATTAATTGCTATTTCAATCGACCCAAATCAATAGTGGCGGTCTCACTAATCTGAAGGGAAAAAAAAAATTAGCTTACTCGTTAACTTATTCAAAGTTCAAAACGAATCAAAATGAACCAGCATTCTGTGAAATGACGCCCATTTGCTATCCATTTTAATTCGGTCATTTTCATCGACGTTAGGATGAAAATAACATGGGCCACTCATGTTTGCTTGTCACTACTGCCTGGGCAGGTCAGAATCCACCTCTGATGATGTTGTCACACACGTCATTCTTGCGATCGGTTGTTAAATTCAGGCATTATAACTAGTTTCTTAGACTGTGCTGGTTTATATGGATTCGAAGAATTCCAAGGCGAGTGGATGTATCATTTGTAAGAGGGATACAATAGCCCAAAATTTGGGGAGATACACCCTAACAGAATAAGTAAGAAATCATAATAACAGTTCACATCATATCTTAATTCAGTATCTTAGGATAATGAATTTGTAGGTCTTTATATATATAAAAATATTCTTCTCTTAATCTATTTTTAATTAATGTGAAATTTTATTTCATCAATTTTGATGCCATTTGTAAAAAGAGGGTGAAAGATTTTTATCAATAGAATAAATGAAAAACTATAATAATGGATTTGACACTATATCATGACCCTAAACTTTAAGATCTTTTATATTTATATAATCCTTACTTAATTAGTTCGTTTTTACCTAATGTGAAATTTTATTACTTATACTTAAAATTACATTATATATGACTAGTAAAGCATAGTAGGCTAAAGAGAACATGCTTGTGAGGCATCTCTTATAGCCGTTCATATGACAAGTTCAAGCATTAAGACTACATGGTCAATTATACCAAGTGTCAGAATGACCTCTTATTGACTATAGGGAATAGCGGATCATGAGAAAAATTACATTTTCATCTATAAAAAGTTTGAGGTGTAAAATATTTGTCTATAAAATAGAAAACACGTATAATTTGGTCCCTAAATTTAATAGAATTAGTTCCCCAAAAAATTAACTTGTTCTAACATGATTAAATTTAATAACTAAATTTCATGTGATTTTGATTCTAGAAACGAATTTGTTACACCTCAAACCTTTTAGGAATAAAATTGTAGTTTTTCTCGTTCATCATCTTACAAAGATATATAACATGTCATAAAAAGAGGTGGCTCAGAGAGCAGAGAGACAGAAGGCCTCAACATTTTGGACCCTCTGAGACCTAAATGGTTCAGTCCAGAGTGGACTGAATATTGGACCGATCCAAGTGTTTTTCATAAATTATAATGACTTGAACAATTTTTGTTTTCTCTTTATTTTTTAGTTAGCTTTTAGAGTTAAATGAAACTTAATTCGTTTTAAATTCTAATATGATACTATAACAAAGCTTATCAATCTGAGTGTATTTACATTCAATATTTAATTTACTTTGATACCACATATATATTTAATTTTTATACTGCCAGTGGGTCATAGACATTTGTATTTTCATAAAATTTTCACGAAGGAGGTGCGGTTGGCCCATGCACCTACCTACCCCATCTCTCCTTCCCACGTTTCAACATTCCCTTGTGTACTCCTCTCAGATTATGTCTCAGACTTCACTTTCACTCCCTATCCTTGTTTATTTCAAATTTTTACACCCATATTCATCACTAAAAAGTGAACAATAAATGAATCTCAAAGGTTAGGTTGAGGTTTGGTCCAGGCTATAAGCCTCTATGTCCCTACGAAGTTTGATTGATGTATATTTATGGTTGGTAATTTTAGTTGATTTGTTGAAATATGGGATCTTCGAGTCTTGAAATTAAGAAGTCAATGTCTCTTCTAGCTGAAAACTACACCAATAAAATCATCAGAAAAGAAACTTTCACGGGTAGTCCGTTCAGTCATTTATACTTCACGTTAAAATTTTAATTTAAACGTCTTAGCTCTTTTCTTTTTTGTTTGATATGGTTTATTCATTTGACCTAGCAGCTTAGTAGAAGACTAGTTGTAACTACAGACATTTCAGTTGTTGTTTGGTGAGATTACATCAGATACGTTCCTAGACTTGGAGGTAGAGGAATTCGTTACCAATTTGGTTAATGTTCAACTGCGTTCTCGCTACAGTTTTTCAGTATATATCATCCTGTTGTTAAATTAGTTTGATTATAATCGTTAATCGGTTAAACTAGTCAAATTTTACAAAGCCATATATGATTTATTGCCGGTACCATATGAATTTGCACCGGGTGATGAAGGGTGCTCTTAATCTATGCCGACAGAAACGATGCTGAAAAAAAGAAAGAGGAAAATAAAAATTGAAAGCGGAAGATAAAAAGTAGAAGCGCAGTTTTGGAAAGTCCATATTGGACGAACCATTAATGTGGATGTGAGCACCTCTCTGACACTGACGTCTATTGTTTATAAAGAAAAAGGAGTAGAAAATGTTAAAAGGCCTCTTCCTGGCCCTATCCATTCTACGAGCGGCCTAACATGCCGGAAGTCATGCATCTTGTGTGGTTATTAGGCCTATAAGAAGAATTTAAAAATATGGTGCCTCTTGAAACAATTATAATGATTTGTCCAAAAAAAAAAGAAAAAACAATAAACAATTATAATGTACTCTTTGGCTCAAGTGATAAGAAATTACATCATAAGCGATAGGTTTAATTGTTATATTAATGTTAAAATAATATTTTACCATAGTTATTAAAATCATAAAAATTAAATGAGATATTTTTGTTGAGTAGGCTTCAAGTAATTTTATTTCTGCTGTATTACATTACATGTATACATATATATATTCGTATAAATAAACTCTAATGCTACTTTTTTTTTTTTTTTAAAAAAATTTACTTTATTTGTATAGTATTAGCTACAAACATAAACTCAAAAGTGGTTAGCCACAATAAATCCCAGAACTATTATATATATATATATATATATATTATCAAAAGTTTAGATTGATAAAAAAGTTTGCCTCAGTTTAGGGTAAGAGCATAATCAAGCAATTTCAACTCTAGATTAAGTGAAAAATTCTTGACATGAAAATGTTACTGTTTATAACTCTAGTACTTAATTTTTATTTTATTTTTTTCAAGGATTTGGTATGCAAAAGTGAGTTATTAAATATTTAATTGATTGTTACTTATGTTTATTAGATTTTAAAACATTTATTATAAAGTTAATAATTAATAAATGCTTTACAACTTGTCTTAAATACCATACCGCAGAGTACCAAATAGCAACTCTCACTAATTACATACAGTTAAATTAATAGTAACAAAAAGTAAATAACAAATTATTTAACTTCTTCTTTTTCGTAGAGATCTAGACAAATCAGATGTGAAAAGAATACGAGGCCAGTCCGCTTCTTTTTCTCACTAGGAGTACAAGAGTTCGATTGGGTTTGGTATGGCCTACCCCACAACCCATACTTATAACCATCCAATTTTGAGATTAACCCCACCAAACTTAACTCTGTCCCCATGTAAATCTTTTCGGTACCATAAAATATTGTCGCCACACTATTGAGTGCGAGCTAATTTTCATTTAGGTAATTTAACATGCGTGGTTCTGGGCACAATAACTTTTTATTTTTATAATAAGATTAAAATTCTTTTACTATAAATAAAGTTATAGTTCATTATTCTAAGAATTTGAATAGTTTGTATGAGTTGATAAATTGAAATCTCATTATCATAAATATACTTAAAAACAAAAAAGTTCATCAGAAAACCTTAGGCTATACTGAACCACGTAGCGAGGTTCATGAAAATCCAAGCCTTCACACCACTATTTAATATATCATGCCATTAATCATCACTTTTATGGAATCTCTAGCAAATTTCCACTAATTCACACCGCATCCCATAAATTCAAATTTGCCTTTGTCAGCCGCTTACTTATTAATCCCATGACCACGACGGCAGTATAAATACCACCTCACTTTGAGATGAGATTAAGAGAGAGAGAGAGAGAGAGAAAGAGAGAGAGCAAAACACAAGAGATCAAAAAGAAAGCAACGAGATAGAGAAGCGAAGGAAACTATGGGAAACGCCATGGGGAGGAGTAAAAAGGCGAAGGTGATGAGGATAGACGGTGAGACCTTCAAGCTGAAGACACCGGCTATAGCAAGCGACGTCGTCAAGGGCTACCCGGGTCATGTTCTCATGGATTCCCAATCGGTGAAACAGTTCGGGCTTCGGGCAAAGCCACTCGAGCCGCACCACGAGCTCAAGCCCAAGAAAATCTACTTCCTGGTTGAGTTACCGAAGGTTCAGCCCGAACGGGAAAAGCCACCACTACCTAGGAGGGCACGATCCAGTGGTATACGCGGCATGAACGCTCAGGAGAGACTCGACTTCTTAATGCTCTCAAAACGCTCCGTTTCCGACCTCGCCCTCGTGAAGCCTTCCTCGGCCAGTCTCGGGGTGGGTGGGCCCATGAGGGTCAAGATGAGGCTTCCCAGGACCCAATTGGACAAGTTGATGGAGGAGAGCGGCGACGGCGCCGATGTGGCGGAGAAGATCATGAGCTTGTATATAGGCAATAATGCGGCCATGGAAGGAGGCGGAGCGGCGGAGGCCGAGGCTTCCGGTGGTAATGGAGAGGTTCACGATCACAAGCCACGAGGGGTATGTGTTTCTTTAATTGTCACTAGTTATTTTGTTAATTATAATATTGTTGATTACATTCTCGAATCTTTGGAAAATTTGTTTGATTTTGGTGGACTAATTTAATTATGCGATTGCTTGATAGCTGATATCGACATACGTAAAAGGTCTGTTGTATAGCGTAGATACGGTCCTTTCCTCCTTTAGGACAAAAGTGTTTATATTGAGGGTTATTTAAATGGTATATGAATATAATTATTACATAATGATTATTAATTTGATAATCTAAATTGTTTTAATAACATGCAATATCTGATATTGCAGATTTGTTACATTTGCTTTGCATAAGCATGTGTACCGTACTTCTAGTCTTCAACCTTTGATTCAAAACTGCCGTTGAGTTTGACCACATAAAAGAGGGTATTTAAATAAGAAATGTAAAAGGTGAAATGTAAATAAATAAATAAATAAAGTAAACTTGGATGTCAAGTTTTGACATTTTCTAACTTATTAAGAATAAAAAAATTGGCAACATGAAAATTGAAAAGAAAAATCTTAGGAACGAAACTTCATCATAAATCTTATGAACGTATATGTAAGTAAATATAGCGGACCCATTGTTGATTTACTCATATAACGATAATGATATGGGTAGCAATCAACCCTCGCTTGCCGGTGTTAGGAAGTTGGAGAAATAGAATTACATTGTATTTCTTCAAAAATGTTTGTTAAGTTTGGAAGGATGTATTATGCCTTTACTTGTGTTTTCTCTTTCACATTGTTTATGAGGTTTCTTAAGCTGTCTAACATAGTAACATGCCTCGCCGTTTCCTTAGTTCTCATTCATATATGGGCCACGCCGAAGAACTATCGACACAAACAAAATGGAGAGAAGTAGAAGTCAAAAGTGAGAGCGCATCTAAAGTCGGTGCTTATTTTCACATTATACATCTTTTGAGAATATAAATTACAGTTAAAAACATAGAATACGAATATTGTTTAAATCATCTTTCAAATGGTTACTTCTTGGAACAGAATAAATATAATAGAAAGTACAAGTATTGTTGTATATAATGAAAACATAAGTATAGGAAAATAATTTCCAAATTTCTTTATTCTTAAAAATGAGTATGCGCGTTATAATCCTGGAAAAGGGCTTATGAACACTAAAATATGATTCTTCGAGAATGTACCCGGAAAAAAAAAAGAATAGTGTACATTAAAAAACAATTGCTTCTACTTTTCAATTCTAGAAGCTTGAAAATTTGATAGTGTTCACGTGAGGATAGCAGTGCATGAGGTTAATAATTACTAATTTTATCAAGCGTGGACTTTGTCAGCGTGCAAGCTACTCCAGAGAGAAAATGTAGCATGCGCATTCAATATGATATTATGATTGTACCTCGTTCACTAGTTTGTCGCACCTACAAAAACGTGTATTTGAAAACCCAAATTGACAAGAAACAGAAGTAAGAACATTTTATATTTCAATGTCAGTCTAATTAGGCAAAGACATGCAAAAGGGTCATTCAAATTCCACAATCGTATCACAACTCACAAGTTACATATTCATATTAATTAGCTATATGCAATTTTTCCAGGGAATCATCTTAATTTTCTTTATTGAATGATATGAATTTTCAGAAACGAGTGAGTTTCAGGCCAGTGGAACAAGGAAAAACTCGTGTTGAAGCAGCTCCACAATCGTCAGTAATCAATGGCGGTCCTTCCTCATAGTCATTTAAGCGGAAGCAAGCCATAGCAGGACAGCCACAACCCTTTCTTCTGTTAGGATGCTTCTGGAACAAGATAATTTTGTACTATAATATGTAGTATATATTGACATAGATAGAGATATGTCTATACATTTATACACTTTTAGTGGTCGTATAAGAAGATACTTTTTTCTTTTTTTAATTTTTGGTTGTTGTCAGACATATAAGAAGATACAAATATTACAATTTGCTCTCGATTGGTTTGCCGTAGGGTCATGGCTCTTACCCAAAGTGCCTTTTTTTTTTGGTGTTGACCCTTTGTTTGGTTTCATAGAAAATAAGAAGAAAAAAAAAATAGGAGAAAATGAGCGAATTATCTTATTTTCTGCTGTTTGGATGAAAAGAAAAAATTAAGGAGAAAATAAAAGTGGGGTCAGGTAGGAAGTTAATTAAGTTAGTTATTCTGTTAGATTAACCATAATGACTTAGCTGAACTAGAGTTAGATAGAGGATGCTGTATATAAACCGATGCTTAGTGTAATCAGAACTCAGTTGAGTCATTTCTTCAATTCATTCAGTGAGAATTCTGTCTATTCTCTCATAACTTTCTCTCACGAGTGGTTCTTTTCGTTCTCTGCTCCAAGAGCCTGATATAATTTTCATTTGTCTAGCAACTTAGCTTTTTGGCTAATCATTTTGTTTTTTGGTTTTTTATAACTCATACCATCGTTTAAAAATTATATTAAATTGTAGATAATCCATTGTGAAAATAAACTTTGACAACCTATATTAAAATAAAATATAACCATAGGGATTACAAACATCATAAGCCAAGTATTACCTTTGCTAAGTGTGAAAATTCATAGCTCAACATAGCAGGGTAGGATTACTTCCTAGAAACGTGAAGTTTCTTTCTCCTCATAAGGAAGATGCAATGTATATCTTAAGAGTTTAGGATTTAGGCCATAGAATTTAGCAATGTGGATATAAAACTATCCTTAAGATGAGATGAGACACTCAACAAGGAGAAATTCTTGTCTACCACAAGCACTCAAGTTAATCAATTGTTTATATGTTTAAAGGGAATTTTTCTTTTCCCTTCCAGAAATAAGAACATTTTTAACATTTCTCATACAACCTTATACGTGTTAAAAGCTGATTTAAGTGCATGTAATAGGCTGTGATACCTAAGAATTTCTCAAGCAATATAACACCAATTAGCTGAAGAAATACTGCACTAACTAGCATCCATAACAAGCATGAAACATTTCAAACGTCAAATATGCAAGCACGAGTTATTCAACTTCATTTCCAACTTGATATCATGAGCTTGATGGGCACAAAATTCCTTGTCAGACAGTGACAAAGCTCAAACAAATGGTTATTTAGACACCCTACAGTCAAACTTATTTCTAATGGCTTCCCAGAAGGCAGGTATTGAGATGTCATCAGGAACTTCCTTAAACGAAGGGAGATAGTTTACATCCACAATCACATGGTCGCCAGTGCCTTCCTGAATTACAACATCAAAACCAAAGATGGTAAGCTGGAGCCTTCGCCTAAGCCAATTTGCAGCATCTGTAACCAGTTTAAGGTCAATAGGCTCATTACTTGTCATGCTGCAGTCACTGGCTCCGGAATTCTGGATGCTGTCTGCGGTGGGTAGAGATTTTAAGCTGTCAAACTCTAGAGGTTTGTCGTCATCACCATTAGATAATTTCATCAAAATATCAGCATTTGGTATGGACTTCTTGACAGCATAGAAAGTTTTGTCGCCCAAGACATAAAATTTATACAAAGTGGATGAATGATCTACATATTCCTGAATAACAGCTGGAAGAGGAACGCTTAAATTCTTAAAATCATCAACTCTGAAAACAATTGCCATCTTATGTGCATCACTGACACCACAAGCAACTTTGGGTTTCACTATGCATGGAAGAGACAATCTAGCTTCAGCTAAACCAATCTCAAAATTAAATTCATCAAAATTATCAACCTTAAGAAAATGGGCCCCTCTGATCAAATAGCTACCTTCCGTATTTAGTTCCTCCAAGCCAAGTAGAACTTGTTGAATTTCTAGCCTATCCAATAAACGATAGATGTTATTCAGTGGGTCAATCACACAGAGATCCTGGTGTTGTTCCAAATATCTTTGTAGGTTTTGCATGTTCTCTGTAAAAGCAATTTTATTCCCTTCAACAGATAATATTTCATCAGTGGCTTTGTGGAGAACTATGTCAACATCCTTTAATTGAGTTGATAAAGGAAGCTTGGACGTGAGAGGCACAAACATCAACCCATTTTGAGTAGGACATAAAGGAAATGCACCCCTCTTTGCAAAATCTTCCACACGAGAAGGCTTCATTATATAACCCACAGTCACAGTGTTAGTTCCCATTGACCTTTTATTTAAGTGGCACATAGTCAATGGAAACTCTTCCAAATTTTCAATCTGAAGCACATCTGTTGTGTAACATAAACTTTCACCTCCAACATTCAGAACAACAATAAGCCACTTATAGCTGCTTAATTTAGGTAAGAAGTCCTTCCTGTTAGAAACTAGATAAACAATGCTGCCATCACCATTGCTCCATGCAGGCATAACCTCCCTTATAGGATCATTTAAGATAAAACAATCAAGTGAGTACAAACTTGCAATTCTTTGAAGAATACTCACCTTGTCATCCGGAAGGTCCACACCATAAGAGATTCCCATATGGGTTTTGGACAGGGAGAGCATTCGGATGAGAGACTCAGCTCCTGCCCGTAGTGAAAATACATTTTTATCATCACTGCCTTCAGCCAAGAGTACTGATTCATCCAATACCACCCGTCTCACTACACCCATCTGAGAGTGTACGCACCACTACCAAAAAAAAAAAAAAAACAATTATTATGACAAATTTTTTCAAGTTAAAAATATTAAAAAGTGTGACTTAGTTATCATCAAACACACATTATGTATGAAAGTTTTTAGAATCAATCTATCGAATTAGATTGATGATGATCAACTATCAAACCATCACAAATATTCAGAAATAAAGAGATACAAAATGCACTAGATTTGTCCAACTTATATATTCTATATAAACAATTGTATATGAATGTATGTAAAAATGTAAAAGAAGTCAGAAATTTGATGGTTAAAGAATGTCAAAAGATTAATAGAATAGCTAGAAGTTATACAGCAATCTGTTAGCTAAATGAGACACATGTCATTCAGTTTCATTTCTATCAGAAAATATCGAAGCATCCTCCTTCCAGATAAGATTACTATAACCAAAAATTCTTGCAAAACAAGATATCAATATCTCCTGTATTATTTCTTCAGCGGGAAGGACAAAATCCGTCTCCCTTCTCAAAGACGTCACTTCTTTATCTGTAATTCCACAGGGAACAATGCGACCAAAGTAGCACAAATCAGGTTCAATGTTAAATGAAGTCCATGAGAAGTGATTCCATTCGAAATTCGCACACCAATTGCACCTATCTTCCTTTCTCCAACCCACACCCCAGTCTCACCAATTCATCCAGGACGAGGTTTCACTCCATATAGAGCTGCCAGTTCAATCATTGTTAACTCAAGCTTCTGTACATAACTTCGAGCACCAAGGCCGACATCACGAATCGATATAACAGGATATAAAATTGCTTGGTGTGGACCATGGAATGTAATGTCACCACCCCTTTGGGTGTAGTGAAGTTCAACTCCTATTTGCTCTAAGTCCTTATGGGGAATATACAAATTATGATCAGTTCTTCTTTTTCCAACAGTATATGAAGGTGGATGTTGCAAGGACAAAAGGGTATAACATCTCCTATGAGATTTTCTATCCAAGACCAGCTTTTGCTGAAGTTTCAATGCATCCAAATAGTTGACAATCCCCAGTTTCCACCTCAAGGCTTCGCAAAACCCCCCATTTCCTGTTCACCGTGACATGATTAATTCCATAGTCTCTTTCATTATTTACTCTTATTTCAAATTAATTTATCATCTACAAGGTTGAGAACGTCAAAAGAAATGCGATTTCAGAAAATGGGTAAAGCCCAAGTTTCAATTTTTAAAAACAGATCCAATTTGAAGCTAAGAATTTCACATATTTACTGCAGAACTATGGGAATATATCATAGATTAGAAGAAGGAAAGCAATGTGTGAACACACAAAATGCAAACATGCAGGCAAAACTGGAAGACGAAAGGATGAAACAGCAGCAGAAGTACCTAAGACCCTGTACAAATGTGTTGTCTCTGTGTTGTGAGAAACTTGCCTGTCCTAATTGGTGGCTTGAATTTTGCAGAAAACGGGTTGTGATTAAGAAGACTCAGATCAGAATTTCAAAGCTTACAATGTGCAAGTTTGGGGAAGACAGCGAAGAAAGAAAGAAAAAGAAGAGCAATAGGAATGAGCTCTTCAAAAGAAAAGGAAGACGCGTTCATCTGACGCTCATTCCTGACATGAAAAGATTAATGCAGAACACCACTAATTTTAGAATTGAATTTGTCTAAACTTTTTAATATAATTGAAATATTTGTTGCTGTTCTAACGTGTGATTTTGTACTAACACCAATTTGTTGAAAATAATTTAATACTAAATATTAATACGTTTTTAGTATAACATTAATCAATTATATATTATTCTATATATGATTTAGGATTTAATTAATGTAATGATAAAATGTTTTTAACATCATAATAATGTATAATTAAATGCTATTGAAAAAAATTATACATTAATAATAATTAAAAATAAATTTTTAATGAATAAATTAACGAATTTAATATGTATATATTGTTAAAAAATTTTATATTATTATTTAATTATATATTATTATATTAATAAATATGATTAAATTTTATATCTATATGCAAATAAAAATATATAATTAATCAACTATATAAAAATTTTTTATATTGTTCGTGTATACAAATTAAATTTTTAATTAATATTAGAATTAGTTTTTATATTATTATCAAGTGATATATGTATTACAGTTGAGTCTATAATTTAATAATTATCTCTTATATATTTCATTAAATATTGACTATTTTATATTTAACTCTCATTCTCTCTATATTTGTTAAAAACAAAAAATAAAAGTGATGTGTGCATTAACTTATGGCTTTTTCTGATTTGTCATAAAAAGATTATTTGAATTGAAATTTGCCTTAGTTTTTCCGGCATGTTAATTTTAATTAATCGATATGACTAAGATGTAACCATGTTTCAATATATATATATATATATTTTACACACATTAAAATATTTAATACTTGGATATGATTAAAGAGGTTTAGTTTTTAGGCACTTGCTAGATGTGATAACTATATATTACTTTATTCGATTTAAAATAACTGTCATTTTGAATGAAAGTTTTTTTTTTATATTATTTATCACTTTCATATTTTAATGAAATAATTATTACAAGTTTTCTTATTTTATTCTCACTTAATTCTAAGGATAACAAATAATGAAATATTAATATAATAAATTAATATTAAATAAGGATACTTTAATAAATAATTTTATAATCAATATGAGATTTTAGATTCTTTAATATCCATATAAATAATTAAAGTAACAATTATTTTAAATCAGAGAGAGCATTAAATTTATTTTAACCATTCACTCATATTAGATTATGATAATAAAAAGCCATCATCTAGTCTAGATGATCCCAAAAAAAAATATATATATATATATGTACGGTACAAATTGTCCGTTATTTTAATAGCACATATTACAGCAACACTATACTCAAGTATTTTCTTTTTCTAATTTTTATCATGTTGATTTTTTGTTTTGCTTTTTATTTACTTTAGTACTCCTTGAACCTTTTTATCATTATATAATTTCACTCTCTTAATTTACTAGTTCATTCAATCCAAATAGAGGAAATACCTTATCTTACAAATATTAAAGCCAAAAGAAATATTGAATACATTAAATTAAGTCCCAAAATTAATTATCTTACAGGTATAAAAAGCAAAATTGGACACGTCAAAATTGAATATTTATCAAAATTAAAAGTAAAAATCCTGCAAATAACATAATCTCAAAATATAAAATTATTTTTTTATATGGTTAATAATAAAATTTAAATTTAAAATCTCATATAAATTATTTAAATTTTTTATTATTAAATTAATCCTAATAACTTTCAAAAAATAAAATCATAAAGCATGATGTGCGTTACCCCTAAAAAAAAAAAAAGCATTAATTGCTGCAAGTGGCCGTCTTTAATGCAGGCCAAGAATTGTTATTCCATAATACAAACCCCAAACCATTTTTAATCGAAACAAAATGAAAAATCAGCTAATGCTAAAATTAGTGAAATGAACATTATTGAGAAATTCAATATTTTGTTAAGAAAAAAAAAAGGTGGAATTTTGTAAAATTCCTTTATTTTTATTAGAGCTCGAGCAAAGACCACACATCGCAATTCCTCCGTTGCTTCCTCATGTTATTGAGCGCTTCCACTGTGATATGAAAGTTTTGTGCTTTCAAATTGTAGCCATTATTTGCAGACAGAAACTCATGATCTACCTATGACGCCCAATTTATTGTTTATTCTGCCTTTTTTTGTTCGATTATTAACAAAAGGAAGGCTCGTCACTCACAAATAGGGTGGAGCAGAGTAAAAAAAAAAACAGAAAACTTGCGTCCAGAACAAGAAGCCAGGTACATATAAAAGCAGCAACACCTATTATATGTCCGAGATTATAGTCCCAAACTTATATCCGCTGCCAAAAGGATCAAATAACCATCTCATAAGCTGCCATTCCTCAAACAAACATCAGCATCCAACACATGTCGTCCATCCTCGGGCCACTTTGATATCCAACACCTCCACCTTTGAAATAAAGACAGCACAAAGGCTTGCCAATTAACCGATTGTTTCTCAAAAATAACTTTATACCCTAGCTCCCATATGGACCAAATCACCACGTTAAAACCAGAAATCCATATCTTCCTTGATTCACCTTTCAGCCTAACATCAAACCAGCTTTTAAAATTAATCTTAGGCTTATCAGATATCACCCAATTACAGTCCCAGCAGCAGCACACAGCGTTCCCAACCTTTCTAGCAAAATCACATGTGAAAAATAAGTGAGAGACACTCTTCACACCATTGTTGCACAGAACACAGTTACTATCATCATTCTGAAGGATAATCAACCTCAACAACCTTTCCTTTGTGTTAAATCTCTAATGAATCATAAACCATGACAGCAATTCCAGTTTCGGAGGAACCAAACCCTTCCAATTCCATGCTAATCCATCCCAACGGCCACAATCAGAGATAGGGGTCTTCTATAGCAAGGATATAGAACAAAGCCTTGCAAGCTGCTTCGGTAGGGGAGATGCACCAATCCAAATGTCCTCCCAAAACCAAGCGTCATAACCATTTCCAACCTTATTGCTGATCCCCTCCATTACCACACCTTCTATCACCTTATCTCTTCTCCATATATTACATATCCTCCCCAACACCCCCTGATATGTTTGATACTTGCAAAGTGAGTGGCCTATTCATACTCAAATCATGATATGAGCATACAATTTTCTTCCATAGAGCAGAATTCTCTGTGGAAAAGTGCCACCACCACTTAAAACAATAATCAAGCATTTTTTATCACCACATCACCCACCCCCAAATCTCCAAGCTTCCTAGGTCTTAGATGATCTCCCACTTTATTGGTGGCAGACTTCTCGCATTCTCTTTATAACCCCAGAAGAACTTGTTTTGCAACGAGATGATCTTCTTAGCCACTTGTTTAGGCATACGAAAGAAGCTTAGATAATAAATTGGTAAGTTGTTAAGAATTGATATAATCAGCATCAATCTCCTTGCTCTTGATAGGAACTTCATTCTCTAGCCACTTAGTCTCTTCTAAATGTTCTCAAGAATGAGCTCCCAAACGTCCATTCTATTCAAATTTGCTCCAACAGGACCCCCAAGTATTTTGTTGGTAGAAAAGCCACTTAGTGTCTAATTTTAGAATTTGTCCCCCTTACCAACTCCTCATTACAGTTCAAGGGGAAAATAGCCAACTTATCATAGTTGATGCGAAGACCCGACATTAACCTGAAATAGTCCAAAGTGGGCCTAAAATTGATCAGTACTTCCTTCTTCGCGGGAGCAAACAAAATTGTGCCATCTGCAAGCTGAAAATGAGAAAAGTGAACCCTGTGCTTACCAATAATGATCTTTCGATAATACCATCAACCTCAGCCTTATTAAGGATTTTGTGCATTACATTAGCCATCAACACAAAGATGAATAGGGAAAGAGGATCTCCTTGTTTGAAACCACATTCTATTTTAAATGGCTTAGTTGAGGAGCCATTTATAATTAGGGATATTTTTGCAGAAGATAAGCATTCCCAAATCCACCTCCACCATCTTTCACCGAACCCCATCTTTTCAAAATCATAGTCCACGAACTTCCACTTAATCGAATCATGGACTTTGTGGAAGTCCAATTTGACAAAAACCACATTTTCCTTTTTCTTCTTCACCTAATGGACAACTTCATTTGCAATCAAAGTGCCATCTCAAATTTTCCTCCCCCGCACAAATGCCATTTGAGTCTCCCCCATCAAGCCATCCATCACACCCATTAGCCTATTAGCTAGAATTGTAGCAATGATCTTATAAATGCACCCAATCATACTGATAAGGCAGTAATCCTTCACTTCCTTTGCATCATAGCGACACTTAAGTAAAAATCACCCTTCTAGGCAAGAAACCTAAAACAAAGAAAATACTTAAACAATCCACCAAGTCTAAACCAATAGACTCCCAGCATTGCTTGATGAAATTGAAATTAAAACCATGTGGGCCAAGTGCTTTTGATGAGCCACAAGCCTAAACAGCTTTTTTGATCTCCTTTGCCAATGGAATCACCTCCAAACCAGCTGCTTGATGATCTAAAATTCTCTTGACAAGACCATCCTAAAAGAGAACACATGGGCTATCCTTCTGCTTATATAGGTTTTAATAAAAACTCCTCACCTCTAGCTTTATAGCTCTTGGTGAATGAAAACACCTTCTTCCTTTTCTTATTTCTTGAATCAATTTTCCCCCTTTTCCTCATAGCTGCCATTGCATGGAAATACTTCATATTTCTATGCATATCCTGGAGAAATTGCTCTCTGCATAGTTGTTTCCAATAGCTATGCTTCTTGTCATACCAATTCTCTACAAGACACTTTAATGCCATATATCTAGCATGGTCCACCTCAAACACTTCCTTCTCTTCCAACCTCTTGTTGACAATATCTAGCTCATTTTCTAACTCTGAATGTTAAAATCTACATCACCATATGCCTCTTTATTCCATTTCTTCAAAGGGGATTTTAGACTTTTCAATTTGCTCATCATGTCCATCCTTTGCAGCTTTTACCATTCCTCTTCCACCAGTTTCGCCAATCCCTTGCAACTAATCAGGCTCAACCAACACCCTATCTAACTTGCTACACAAACTACTTCACTTCTAAGTGAATTTTTTGCCCAACAGTGGAAGTCCACCAAACTCATATTGATCCATTCTTCAAACTCCACTATACTCCTTGACAACTCCATATAATCTTTCCTCTCCGACGGGTTCCTTATTTCGTTAAAGTCACCCATCACCATACAACTTGCCCATACAGTAGCTTTTGCATCAAAGAGCTCCTGCCACAGGCTTCTCTTTTCAGAGATGCCATGGTACCCATAAATTACACGTAACGCACCCTCCCTCTATAATTTTTGAACATAGCCTTTGACCTACACCTATCTAGTCCACTTATTATAACCTCATCTTTAATGAATTCTTTATCCCATACACATAGAATTCCTCTACTTCTTCCTACAACATTCACAGCATACCATTTTACATTATCAGAACCCCAAAGACTCTTAACCCATTGATCTAACAAATTGTCAAATTTTGTTTTTACTAAACCCAAAAACTTTACATTAAACTCATGCACCCACCTAGAAATAATACCAAATTTCTTATTTCCCCCCACCCCCTCACAGTCCAACATATTATATTCATAATGGGAATAGGACACACCTGAAAATTCTTCCTTCTTCCTCTTTTCTGCCCTTGCTTCCTAAATCCCTTTTTTCGAGCGCTTTTCTATTCTCTTTTTATCGTTAAGAATTACTTGAGTGATGTCATCATCATTCTCTGTTGATAAGCCACACCTCTTCCCTACACACCAAGTCTGAAAAGCCTCTTTGAACTCGTCCTCAGAAAGAGACTTACCATCTGAATATGAGATTTCACTCATATGGTCATTATTATTTTGGACACTATCTAGGAGAGAACAAGGAACAAAGCTACATGGATCATCATAATTTTCATTAGGCCTAACTTGCTCAAAGCCTGGAGGAATGCTGAGATCAGGCCTATTCGGCCTATTTTCACACCCAAACTTCCCCTCTTAGTCCACTTCAATATTCTCCTCAATTGGTTCCTTCAAAAATTCTAACCTGACTCCCCAAAGACCCAAGTCTTTTAAAACCTCATCATCAAGTGCAATAGTGTGAACAGAATGCGAGGTGGATATAGTGCAGCCAACTAATCTGTTTTCATGGTCATTATTGCCCATTGTGTTTAAGTCATTCCACATACCTTTATCTTGATGATTCCCTAGATTCTCATATTCCAAAAAACACCCTACTAAATCATTATGATGATTGCCATCATAATTATGGGAGTTGACCATTAGAGATTCTTCATCTCCCTTACCTTCTCCAGCACTCACCAAGATCTTTGGTCACTTCACTAGTTGCACTGCCACTCTTCCACCATTGTTTTCATTGTTCTGTGCCTCCCATATCTTTGCCTATTTCTTTCACATATACGTCAAAACCTTGCTTTCCTACAAAGCGGAAGACATTTCCCTGAATGTACTGGAACATGCACGTATCCATGAGAATATTACCAGAAGAAAAGGAGGAGCAGTTCAATGTTGGACTATCCAAGCAAATAACCGTACCCCATTGCTCTCTTATCTTTCTTATGGAAGACAAAGACCAAGCTTGCAAGGATATACCAAAACACTCCACCCACACCCTCCTTGTTTGGCATACTTCCTCCCTAGACCATGGCCTAACTTATGCTAGATATTCATGCAAAATGTCACCACTTTCGTTCAAAATACCCTTTATCTCCTCTTTAGAAGGAAGAGTGATTAGGATCTTGTACGCCCCAAATTCTCTTGCATTCTCAATAGAATAAAACAGTCTTCTGAGTGTATCTTCCATCAACACAATATTAATTGGATATAGTGTTTTACCCACTAAACTTCTCTCAAGTTCAGCCACAAAGTTAGTATCCTATTCAGCATAAACCACCCTTGCTCTCTCGAACTTACCTTCCTCCTCGTCAATCTTATTCTTCCCACCTTCATTCCCCTTCTTAGCGTTAGCCTTTTCATTTGCCCCACCATTAACCACTACATCCCTAAATGATCTCCCACCCTTGCCACTTGATTCTACTCCACCCACATTAGTCTGAAACATTGAAGTCTTCTCCCTGAACACCCGCAATTGTTCATGCCCAATATTATGTCTATACTTAGTCATTGATACTCTAATCTTGCACTCTCTAATCAGTATTCCATTTAGGTTTTCTATTACCGCTTATGCCTCCTTGAGATGTGAAAACCTAACAAAAGCAAAGCGTGTTTTTGTAGATTTTATGTATGTATATATATCAATAACCTTCCCCTAAAATTTGAAGACTTGCCACAGCCAAGCCTTATGCATATCCATTGGCAAGTTATCGATGAAGACCAAATGCGAGGCTAACTCCAATTTCCTCCATACCATGTTGTTCTTTATACGTGCTTCAATCCCCTTCATAAACTAGCCTTCTTTGTGCTTCTGTTACCCCTCCCATTCTGACTTAGATTAATTCCTATGCACTAACAGTATAAAATTACTTTTCACTATCAACTAATAGAAATACAAGGAAATACCAAATCATGCTAGGTAACTATTCCTTCTTATTCTGCTCCGTTTATTCTGCTTTCCATTGAAAGCTTTTTTATGTTAGAGAAGTGAAAATTAATCAATGTTATTTTTCTATTGATCCTGAAGAAGACGTTTTGGATGAAGCAAGAAAATCGTGGGAGTTGGGAAAATGTTGGGGCTCTATTATTCAAATGACAAAATGTTTGACAACATGCTCAGTTCATTATGTTTGTGTATCTAAAAAACCTGTGTAAATCCAAGATTTATATAAATGCATCATTATACAAGTTTTGGTAGTTAATCATTATGCAAGTTTAGGTCACTAAAAGGAAGAACATGATAGATTACTACAATTGCAAATATCGTACCTTAAAACCATACATATATTATGACTGGGAATTTGGAATTGCATACACAACACCCTAGTATAAAGTTTGAACTTAGACTGGGAAGGTGACGAAAGGCTAGGGATTACCATGATTTTGCAGCCCTTCTTATGGTGAAAGCAATGCACGAGAGCCCTCATCATCTAATATTACAAATGTAAGTATAAATGATGAAGTCTAATTGGTTAGAAACAAATAAAGCGAAGATTATTTAAATGAATAAAAATATAATATCAAATATAATATTATAATTTTCCGCTTAGCCTATAAATAAATTTTTTCCTTTTTTTTTTCTTCATTTTTTGTGTTCCGACTAACCGCTCAGCAGCTATCAACGATGACTCCACCACTGTACATCGTCACCACCGCAACTTGGCCCCCACCTCACTAGCTTTCACATGCAAAGGTTGCTCGTGGTCCACATTGCACGCAAATTTGGAAACTCAAATCTCAGTAATCTCCAATCCAATGGAATGAGAATGAAGATGATTAAAATATTTTTTTATTTTTTTTCTTTTCTAGGAAAGGTGACCATGTAATAAACGGGATGTAGTGTGTGTTTGCTTCCGCGTTTGAAACACTTACTGCATGTTCAACTTTCTTGAATGCGATAATAAGATGTTTGGGTGTTTTCTCGTTTAAAATCTTTCACTGGGTTTTTGATCCTCAACCCCGATTTGGGCTATTGCTTCTGCATTGAGTTTTTCCGTTCAAAATTAGTGACCAATGAACAAAGTCTTGATTACCCTTTCTTGTTGAGATTGATGATGGACGCCTTAGCTCGATACAAAATGATATGGTTGAGATTCGCGGATGAGTTCTGGGTATTGACCCTTCTCCTTCCTGACCAAGTTGATGTATGTTGATCTAATGCTTACCAATACGATGTGGTGATGGCACCTCCTCAGATCTGTTGCTTTGTGGTCTGTTTTGGGAAGTGAAATGGAACCACTACCAACCACCTCATAAGACAGCAAAGAGAATAATAATTAATTATTTATTTTTGGTAGGCAATAATTAATAGAATTCGTATTCCCTATTTTAAATTGAAAATATTATAATTGAAATATTGAATGAGTGCCAAAAAAATAAAAAAATAAAAAGAAAGTATTATGATTGAAGATTGATTTTCTATTTTTTTTTCTCTCTTTTATATTTTGCATCTTATCTTTATGGAATGCTAACAAGTTTTAACTTCTAAATTTTAATATTACATATAAAGTTGATATTGGTTATAACAAAGACACATTAGTTATATAACATCTTAAAAATGTTTATATAATTTTATTTACAATTTTCAAATTAATATTTGCATAGTTTTCTTCATAGTAATATTAATATAATTATTCAAATATCTTAAAAATAAAAATAAAATAAAATAGTAATATCAAAAGTATAGATATATAATATAAATAATATTATCTAAATAATATTCATTTTATCATAATTATTTTTTATGTAAAAATTTTTAAATATAAATCATGTTAATATTAACTCACTTTTATATCAAAATTAATTTTATAAAATCAAGTTACTATAAACCCCGTTTGCACACTCTAATCCAAGCACACATGTAGCCTTTGCATGGGCAGAACACGTGCTTGCACTTATCTTTATGTATTAAGAAAATATATATTATTTACTTCATTTTTGTAGTTTTATTTTAAAATAAATTATACTTTAGTTTTGAAAAGATTCGAGTTTCAATATATATTTTTTAAAAGATTATACATATTAATCATTAAAATTAACATATTATAATGTATTAATTTTTCTATTAAGGCCTAATTTGGTAGTGTTCTTTAAAGGGGTACTCTGCCTTATGAAAAGTATAAGCCAATTTCTTTCTGTTTGATAAACCAAAAAGCTGGAGTGCTTTTGCTCCAGACTTTTGAGAGCCAGGAGGTGCTGTTAGGAGCTCTCATGGGGCATTTTTTGGAGCTAGCTTGTGCTCTCTAAAATTTAAAAGACTAATATAACCTTATTTTATTTAATAATATTAAAAATAGAAATTATTTTCTTTAATATTTATAATTATTGTGATCATTTTAAATATTAAGAACAATTTTATCAAACATTACTTTTGTGACTTCTACTTATTGAAAATAATTTTTATATTATTTTACCAAACGATATTAGTATGACTTTTTGAGAGCAGCTTTTAGAGAGTCGAGAGAGCTCAGCAGCTTTTAAAAAATCACAGTAATACCAAACCAAGCCTAAGTAGCCTCCATTAAATTTTAAAATATTTATTATTTTTTATGAATTAATGTATGAATTTATTTTAAATGCATTGACAGTGTAAAACAATTTTCACTGTCAGTCAATAGAAATAGTAGAAAGTGCCAACTCACATAAATAACCATCCATTATAATGAGGGACCCACCATGATTTCTCACTTTTCTCCATTTCTATTAGTTGACAGTATAAAACTATTTTACATTATTAGTGTATATCAATTAAACTCTTAATGTATTAAAATTCAAATCTTTTTAAGACCAAATGTAGTTTATGTTGTTTTAATTTTTTAACATGATATGTTAATAAATAAGTTTGTAACGAAAAGAGTTAAAAGTTAAAACACGTCTTACGTCAGTTTGCAAGTTACCATTCACGTTATTTACATTTAAAATAAGAAATTAACTTTAATATACTCCTAGTATAAAAAGGTTTTATGTTATTATTTAATTATATATTATTATATATAAAAGATTTTTTAAAGTAATAAGTATGAAAATGGAATCCATTCTTATAACTCTATTTTTTATAATTTAAAACTCTATTATTAATTTATTTTAATTTATGTCTCCTTGACTTTAGATTCCAAAATATTTTGGGAAGATTTGTATCTTTAAGGAATTATAATTGTTTTATCAATTAAAATTTGTAACACCCAACAATGCTTTGTACTCTATCATTAATTTATTTTATTTCATCAAGACTTAGACAAAAGATTTTGAGAAGATTTATATTTTTAAAGGACTATTTGTCTTGGTGAATTAAAACTTGTAACACCCATTAGCAGTTAGTTACAATAAAAATAAACTGTAACTTTATATAAACAATCAGTTAAAAGACAAAAAGTTAAGTGTCCGACATGCAAATTAAAGGAGATCAAGCCTCAGGAAACTCCTAAATCCTAATTAATTTTCCTCTCCCTCTTTCTCGTACTTAGCTGAATCTGGAGCATCTGTCTCGTTTTGGGTTCCTCCCTTGTGGCCTCTCCACAAGGAAGCAAGGAGCTTGGAAAGTATAGCGTTTAATCGCTCAACCGGACCAGAATTAATTTACGGGACAGTACAGTATCAAATTCATTAATTATCATTCATCGGATTATGATCTTAAAATTATTTTTTAAGAAAAATGATATAAAAAAGCAGAAGGGAATTGTACACAAATAATGATGGGTATTATTTCGATTACTTTGTGTTTGTGCGTGTGTAAGTGTGTAAGAAGGAAATTATATGTTAATAAAGCAAATAAAAAAGGTCACTTAATTTCCTTTTTGATTTAATGAATATGAATAAAGATAGATGAAATGTATGTTTTACGTTCAAATGCAAGAAATATACCTTTTCAATTATCTTTAGCATTTTCATTCAAATTTAACAAAATTTAGAATAAATTAAAATTTTAAATCTTTGGTATATAATAATTTTACTCAATATTTTTTATGACATGCTAAACATCTAACTCTTTTTTAAGGATGATAGCTTTATGAAAAATGCTAGATAACAATAATTTTTCCCAAAATTTGATTATTAAAATAATGTGACATTGTTATTGTTACTTTGATGAATAAAAGTGTTCTATCACTCTATATCATCTAACTATAACCATAATTTTTGTCAAAAATTTAGATTACATTCTTTTAATTGTGTAGCATTTCTCTATCTTTATTGAATAAATAAGACAATTGAAGTAATAGATCATGCACGTTGGTTTTATAAAAAGGAAAACACATAAGTGTGGTACATATGGAAAACACATTGATATAACCCATCAAGTCAACCTATTTAGCTCTTTAGTTTTGACATGTTGAGTTATAATTTTCAACCCATAAAAAAATAGCAATCTATCTATTCTGCCTACTATTTTAAATTAAATTAGGCAGGTTAGCAAATCAACTCGTATGTTACTCATCTAATCCACTATTTTTTTTGTCCATTTTTAAATGGGTTATTCTACTAATTTGCCGACTTATTTATTTTCTTATTGTTTTTGGTTTTATATTTATTTTTAGGCAGATTGACCATTAACCTGCCATACCAACCCACTATAAAACAAAGTGAATTAACAACTTTGACTCATTTTTAAAAAATGAATCAACTTTGTCTAAAATTAACTCATCATAAGGCGGGATAGATTGAAATAAGCTAACCCATTTACCATCTCTAAAGTATAAACACTTGGAATTTCTTTTTTTTGGCTAGCCCCTACTAGGGCCGGGGGAGTGCGGGAAAAGGACCTCAAATATCCAGAACTCGAACACGGTCCTCTACACTTTATGGGGTGCACTATGCAAGGCCAACACCATGGCCAATCTAACTACAGCCTTGCGTGCAACACTTGGATCGAGAGCTTTTGTTTTGTTTTGTTTGTTTTTATTTATTTTTTTATTTTTTTATTTATGAGAGCTTTGTTTTTAGTACCACATAAAGTCTTAAAGAACAGAAATTTATTGTACTGCTTATGGACACTGTTGTGAGTCAATCCTCTTCGGCATTTTAAGTCAATAACACTACATTGATTGCTAAAAATAAATCACTACAAACTAAATATATAAAATACTTTTTATGATAACTTTCTCATTTTTAAATTTATATATAAAATACAATTATTTGATAATTTAAAATATTTTATATAAATAATATATTAAAATTAATTTTGATATAATAGATTTCATTATATGCTAATAATATAAAATATTTTTATACTATTATTTAATTGTATATTTATTTTAATATAATTATATATTATCATCTTATTAAAAATATTTAAATTTTATAATTTTTTAAAATTACATATATAATAAAATATAATTAATTTACAATATACAATATTTTACAGCAATAATATAAATTTAAATATAATATAATATAATCTGCCACGCTAAATGCGAGGAAGTCATGCCATCATTCATTCGCCGTTGTGTGTATTTTAATGATATTGCTCATACTATATTGCATCCGCACCTGTCTTTAAGTATTCTATAATAATAACCTGCGTGGCTCTCGTGGGTAAGCTTTCTTTAGTTCTTCTTCGTCGCATCAGTATCATATACTCATATATTATTACAATAAATGTTGGCAAGCTTAGCCTCTTTGTCTCTGGCTCATCTCACCAGATCCCATCACACATCTATAAATAGAGCAACATACAAAGTAACATCTAGCTCTCAGTAACAAAAATAGAGTGTGACCAATTGCACAGTTGACAGTACCACAAGAGAGAAAGAGGGGTCTTATTTAATCTAAGATGGCAATATCGCGGCCGTTGAAGGTATACTTCCTGCCGTTCTTCGCGCAGGGTCACCTCATCCCGCTCGTACACCTGGCACGCCTCGTTGCGTCACGTGGGCAGCACGTGACCATCATCACCACCCCTTCCAACGCCCAACTCTTCGACAAGACCATCGACGAGGACACTGCCTGCGGCCACCACATCCGCGTCCACACCATCAAGTTCCCCTCCGAGAAAGTCGGCCTCCCCGCCGGAGTCGAGAACCTCTTCGCCGCCTCCGACAACATCACCGCCGGCAAGATCCACATGGCGGCGCACCTCATCCAGTCCACCGTCGAGTCCTTCATCTCCCAATCCCCGCCGGACGTCTTCATCCCCGACATCATCTTCACGTGGAGCGAAGCCTCCGCGAAGCGCCTCGGGATCCCGAGGATCGTCTTCAACCCTATCTCCATCTTCGACGTGTGCATGATCGAGGCCATTAAGGCCCACCCCGAAGCCTTCGAATCTGAGTCAGGCCCTTACAATATTCCTGGCTTACCACACCCTCTTACGCTTCCCATTAAGCCATCCCCGGGTTTCGCTAGAGTCACGGAGGCAATCGTTGATGGTGAAAAGGATAGCCTCGGCGTCATCGTTAATAGCTTCAAGGAGCTCGACGTTGAGTACACCGAGCACTACGAGAAGCTCACCGGTAGGAAAGTGTGGCATATTGGTCCTACTTCTCTCATGGTGCAAAAAACAGTGCCGAATGCCGCTGGTGATGAACACGAGTGCTTGAAGTGGCTTTCTACGAAAAAGAATGGTTCTGTCGTTTACATTTGCTTTGGTAGCTTGTGTCGTTTATCTGACGAGCAGCTTTACGAGTTAGCGTTGGGTCTCGAGAGTTCGGGGCACCAGTTTCTTTGGGTGGTGCATAGGAAGAAGAACGGCGAAGGAGAAGGAGAAGGAGAAGGAAAAGGTGAAGGAGAAGGGAAGTGGTTACCCGATGGTTTTGAAGAGAGGATGAAGAAGGAGGACAGAGGAATGCTGATCAAAGGTTGGGCGCCGCAGCCGTTGATCTTGAATCATGCGGCTATCGGAGGGTTTTTAACTCATTGTGGATGGAACGCCACAGCGGAAGCGATCAGTGCAGGGGTTCCAATGATCACGATGCCGGGTTTTGGGGACCAGTACTATAACGAGAAGCTGATAACTGAGGTGCACGGTTTTGGGGTGGAGGTGGGTGCAGCGGAGTGGAGCATATCGCCCTACGATGCCAAGAAGAAGGTGGTGAGTGCGGAGAGGATTGAGAAGGCGGTGAAGAGGTTGATGGACGGTGGGGATGAAGGTGAGAGGATCAAGAGCAAGGCCAAAGAGATGAAAGAGAAGGCTTGGAAAGCGGTTCAGGAAGGTGGGTCCTCGCACGAGAGTTTGACGGCACTCATTGACCAGCTTCAGAGGCTGGTGGTGCCCAATAACGCCATAGCTAGCTAGGTAACTCCAGTTTTTCCCTTGGTTGATTAGGATTTTGGTGTGGTGTAGATGTAACATGGAATAATGATGATTTAGAATAAGGCCATGTGATGTGGCAGCCACCGTATAGGGCTGATATTTGTTACAGTTGCAGCTCCGAATTTAATTATGGGTGTTGTATCAAATTGTTAATTTATGTAGCGAATCTTATATATTTAGTTCTGAAGGTGTTTGTGAATGTTTAGAATAGCGTACTTTCCATTAAAAGTAGTATATATAATAAGACACCTTAAAAAAGGATTATATCTTGAAACATTGTCCAACGATGCCTTTTAAAATTGCAATTTGATATACATTTAGTTTTAATTTAACATGGCAAAATTAATTGATGATTTGTCTTTTAACTTTTTTTTTAAAAATTTATTCTCTAGCTAATAAATATTCCAAATTCGTTCTCTAAATAATAAATATTTTAAATTCATCCTCTAATTTTTAAAAATTAAATATATTTATCCTCTTCGCAAATATTGTTAGTTTTATTAGAGAGTAGATTTGAAAATATATCGTATTACATAAGATATCATGTGTATTATTTAGCTAACTCATATGTTAGATAAAATTTTTTCCTGAATATAACAATATCATTTATGAAGAGAATAAATATATTTAATTTTTAAAAGTTAAATAATGGATTTGAAATTAGAAAATAAATTAGATGATGAACCAATTATTTTTGTCTAATATATTATTGGAGTTCTTTGTTAGTTTGTTACGGATAAGGATAAGGATTAACTATAGCTTTAGGTCATTATCTCGGCCCATTTTTAGTAAGGACATTAATTATTTATGTACAAAAATATTATAGGAAAAATTGATACTAAGGACTATAATAAGGTTTATTAAAAGATTAATTATATTAAAATTATTAAACAAGACCTATTATATATCCAATTATGGAGAAGAACAAAAAATTTCTTACAAATAAACAATAATACCCCTAATTTTTAAATTTTTTTATTTTTTATTTTCAAGTTTACTACTAGTAGCTCTAAAATCTTCATCCTTGTCGACGCACCTTTTATGTGTAACTATCACCTTCGTTTTTGACTTACTTGGCTTCAAAAAATTGTCACGAAGAATTGTTTCATACAAAAAGGCAAGCTTTGAATTTCTAAAGCCAGGGATATTTTGCAAACGAATAATGCTCACATGAAGACAC
Organism: Pterocarpus macrocarpus; assembly: GCA_031439585.1. NCBI lineage: Eukaryota > Viridiplantae > Streptophyta > Magnoliopsida > Fabales > Fabaceae > Pterocarpus > Pterocarpus macrocarpus. Next base: position 34,719,616 of record CM062518.1, on the reverse strand, counting down.
CATGACTCTTTTGCATGGCATATGTGTGCAACCGTGTTTTTAACAACTATTAGTGTATTTTAAACGTATGATACATGAGTATAACACATTTATAATGACAAATATATGAATGCAGTTAATATGTTTAAAAATTTATTTTGTTACAATGATGAACAATACTATTCAGTCAAAATAAATTTGTCAAAATTTTTTACCGCAATTATGAGGAAGATTAGATGAATTAATAATTAGGACCTAATTATTTATCTAAGAATTAATAATATGCCACATCATTTCAATAACTTGATTCTGGCAAAAAGTTGTTCCAAAATTGTTTGGCCCCACTTCAAATCGTTATATTCATCATATTTTTACTAATTAAAAAGTAAATTACACTGTTTATTAATACTTAAAATATTAAATCTAATAGATATATTTATTAGATTTCAATAAGAATTTGCAGCAAAAATAGTAAAGTCCTTCTAAAATTTTGCATGGATACTTCCTCAAAATATAAAATCCATGATAGTTTCATTAATAAAAATTAGATAACATTGTTTAATGAAACTTATAGTAATTAAAACTGAAAGTACTTAATTTAATAGATATAGCTGAGATATAAATATACAATTGGAGTGTTGTAAGATTAAAAATTATTAATAATAATTTAAACTATTTATATTTTATTATCAAAATTCAAAAAAATTATTTATTATAAGATTAACAATATATATATATATATATATATATATATATATATATATATATATATATATATATATATATAATTTTTCATTTAAATTTAATAAAAAATGATAATAATTATAAGTTAAATAAATGACTGCTTGAGTAATATATATGCTTGGTATCATCTGTTTGAGGTTTCAATAATTTTAGGAAAATTATTCTATGGCTAGTTTCCTCTGGGTGCGAATATTTTTGTCCTAAATAAGATTTTAATAAATTATGAAAACTTGTAGTATAAGTGGTAAATACACTATAAAATTCTTCATTCTATATTTCTTCAATCCACTAAATATATATATTTAGTATCACCTATTCTCTATTTCTACATCATCAATGTATATATTTGGTATCACTAGTTTTAGGTATTAATATTTGTAAGAAAATTGTTTTATATCTAAATTCTTTTATCATAGAAGAATCAATATCTTAAATAAAATTTTAATAAGAATATATATTAATTTATTAATTATTAATTTTTATTTGTTATACATTGATAATAATTATAAGGTAGGTAAATTATTACTCATATAATGAACATATTTGACATTTCTTGTGTAATGTATATGTTCGATATCACCCTTTATAAGTATCAACATTTGTAAGAAAATTATTTTATATCTAAATTCTTTTGTCATACAAGCATCAATGTCTTGAATAAAATTTTAATATGAATATATATTAATTTATTAATTTTTATAAATTGATAATAATTATATATAAAGTAAGGAAGTTATTACTCATATAATAAATATTTTTAACAACTTCTGTGTAATATATATATTCAGTATCACTAGTTTTAGATATCAATATATGTAAGAAAATTGTTGTATATCTAAATTCTTTTATCATGCAAGCATTAATATCTTAAATAAAATTTTAATATGAACATATATTAATTTATTAATTATTATTTATTATAAATTGATAATAATTATAAAATCATGCAACATATATGTTCGATATCACTTATTTTAGGTATTAATATTAATAAGAAAATTGTTCTATATTTAAATTATTTTATTATTCAAGAATCATTGTCTTAAATTATATATATATGCGTCAAGTGGAAAAGAAAATTAACCTATTAAACCAAACATATCTATTTAAATATTTATTTATCATTTTGTTATTGATTATTGATTTGTCAAAAAATTAAGAAAATGAGAAATTAATTATTGCTTGACCGAATAGATTACAAAGGAATAAAACCCATAATCAATTAGATTCTTGAATTATTTCTGTAAATAATAATAAAATCAATTAGACTTGGTTTGGAAATCAATTAAAATCAATTATAAACCAAAATCAAAATTAATTAGGGTGCATTTATTTTAGTTTTTAAAAAAGGTGATTTTAAAACTTAAATTTTATATATAGCTGAAAAAGGTGAAAATTATTTTTTTTCAGAAGCTATTCTTTTGAGTTTCTACAAAATACTGAAAACAAATTTTTTTAAAATTCTGATTATTTTTAAAAAATTATCCGAAAATGCAAAAACTGATTTTTTTTCGATGAAAAAAAGTAACGTTTTGCAAGAAAAATCCCAAACAAACACATCCTAATTCATAGCAATAAAATCAATTAAAATCAAATATGGAATAGCAATCAATACTTTTAAAATATTTTTAAAAAGGAATAGATTTGATACATTTGACGCTTTTAAAATTCACAGAGGTGGAAGTACCCGTATGAAAATGAATGGTGTCGTCTTAGCATACTACAATTTATTCCCATTATTATTAGTCGATGATAGATTAAGGTGAAATTAATTCACAAAAGCCAGCTTATCCACAACACCACAACAATGATACATGTATAAACTGGATAGAATGAAGATGAAAATCACATAACTGAATTATAACTGAATAGCCAAAACTTAAGCATTGTGTATTAATAATGAACAAAAAGTAACACATGACATTCAATTGAAGATATATTAAGCAAAATAGAAAATAGAACACATATGAAAAAACTGAAGAAATGAGAGCAAGAAGATATATATAAAAATATATCGAGAACTGCGAAAATGAGAATAAGAACATAGAAATCATACAAAAAACCAAAGAATAAGGGGAAAAAATAACAAAACACAACATACCAGTGCTATTAGAATGTACACAACAAATAAAAGTAGGAATAAAAAAAAGTTTACAGCAAAGACATGAGAACATGAAAAAAAGAAGTATATCAAAGAATAAGAAAGCATTATACATATTAGCAAAGTCAGCGATTGCACGAATAAATAATACTCCATTCGTCTCAATTTATCTGTCCATTTGAACAATATGATTTATTTTTAAATTAATATATTTGGATACAATTATGAAAAACGAAGCAACTTACTTAGATATGATCAACTCCTTTCTTCAATTGATTGAAAGAACCTAGACAGGAAAAAAAAAAACTTTTAGTGAACAAAAGAACAAAAATAAACATGAATAGAATGCCGAAAGAGTTTGAGAAAAAAAAAAGGGTTGGAGAGGAAAAAAGAAGAAACAAACCTTTGATGTGTCTAAATATATGATTCATTTACTAGTTTATTAGATTGAAAATTTTCAATTTTTGGTGCTAAAAAAATTACTTTAAATCTAATGTTACATTCAATAAAGATTTACGATACATATATAGAATGTACTCAATGTGTCCAAACCTGCCTCACAGATATATTAAAAATTACCTTGGGATGGGTGTAAAGCTAAGTAAATAGCTTTTGCTCCAAGAACAGATTTTCTTAAATGTTCGAGTTTATTTATGGCATGAAACAACTCAAAGCATGGGTCTAACTTGTTGGTATCTTTCTAAAAACATCACGAGAATACAATTTTTTACTGGCAAAAACCAGCGCTCAAAATAAAATAATAATATACATTTGTAATTTGATATCAATACCAATCAGTATGTCAATTTCAAATCAATTAAAATAATTATAAATCAATACGATGAATTTTGAAACTAAATTCATATAGACTAAAATCAATGCAATGATATAGACTAAATTCATTAATCAATTTTGATTAAAAATAAATATCAAAATCAATTTAAAATCAAAATCACACTAACAGATTTTATACAGAATTGATTGTAAAGATGCTTTTATATTCATTTTTCCATTACCATTTCTAATAATTATTTTATTTGCTAAAAAATACTGATTCTTATATTATTAAGATGTAAAATATATGATTTTTATTAAATATTAAAATAATTTTTAAAAGCTCTAAATAGGTGAATTCTTTCCGTACTCTATGATATATACATTTGGGATCATAATAATATGAAAAAAAATAATATTAGAATATTTCTAATTATTAGAATATATCTATCCACGGGAATTAATTATTAGAATATATTAGAATATGCCATAATAATTGATAATTGAACCATAATTGAGAAAGATTAATGCTATTGTAATTAATTAATTGATTGATATATATTAATGCTATTATAATTAATTGATTGATTGATTGATTGATATATATTAATGGATCAATAAGAAATGCCCATGTCATAATCAAATTTGAGTGGGAAAATGGAATAACCTGAATGCAACACATGAGCATTTCCTTAATTGCAGAAACCTTCTTTTAATATATATAATAGATAATAGATAGATTAACTCATGAAAGCAAAGAAGAGAAACATAAAGAAGAAGAAATTAGAAGAGCAAAATCAAAATCGTATGGAAATGGAGTGAATAAAAACGAAATCATATTGTGACATACTATTGGTTAACAATGTGGTTGGGAAAATATAAGAAATCATGGCAACAACCAACAAAATAAGCATGCTTAATCGAATTCCAAAAAAAAAAAAGCAATAAATTCGATCTTTGATATTTTGCTTGAAGAAGAAAAATTGAAGAACCTCCATATATGCATCCAGCAGTTTGAGAGAGTTTGCAAAGAGACAAAGCAGATACTATGATTGGTGAGATCGAAATGGGGTATATAGTTGTTTCATATTAAAACTAGTGTGATAGACCCGTGCGAACGTATGGGTGAAATTTTTTTTAAGTTTTGAAATCTTAATAACTAATTAGGAAAAAAAATGATAAATTAATATTAAATTGCATAATTATATTTGACAACATGTTTATTAAAAGTAACGATGAATCATAAAACAAATAGTAACAAATTGTATGTATGAACAAAAGTAAATAATAAAAAGGAAATGATTTATAATTTGAGGTTGCATTCCAAACTGCAATACTCTGTATTAAATCAAAGAATAAATTTTTGTATATAACAAACTTATTGTTCCATATTATGAATATTAAGAATTACATATCTCATTTTCATGACCTTGTTTTAAATAAAATGGAATAACAACATAATTAATTTAAATTCAATTTACTTGTTACACGCATTGAGTATCTTTTTTTATTAGATGTTTCATTTAAGGATATTTGCCTTTATATTTTTTTAGTATTGATTGGTTTTTTTATTTTTGTTATTCGAATGCCCTAGATAAAATTTATTATTTCTTTGTTTGATTTCAATGCAAGTCAAGTATGCATGCACTTTCTATTACTTTATATCATATTGTTTTAAATCAATCTCAGAGGTAATTACAAATCTGTCGTAAAATTAATATGCCACTCTAATTACCAGAAGTACCAAGTAGATTTGATTTTATGTATTGAGGCCAAAAGGGGAAAAAAAATTAAATGACATATAGACCAAGTAGCATAAAGTAAACAAAACTGAACCTTGGACAGAGTTACAACCTACTGAATTTGTTGGCAGTGTGAAGGAATATTTTTCCAAGAAAATTCATTCCCGATGAGGTAGATTGTGAGTCCGCAATTAAAAGATGAGAAACAATAATTGTAAATTTCAAATCGACATGGACTCGACATATTGTGATTTCTGATCGTTGACTTTAGTTAAAAAATTTGCAAATGTAAGTTATAAATATTTTTAAGTTGGATTAAGTGTATGTCAAGGAAGGGTGCCGAAGTATTAGGTTCATATAACACAACTCATAGAAGATAGTAGAAAACGAACCTGACTGAACAGTATATATTATACCAGCAAATGCTAGAGCTGTCTCTCTTTTCTCTCGTCCTTCATCTCGCTACTTCCCCCTTCTGCAGCTTTTCTTTCCTGCTTCTAGTTTTTGCTTGCATTTTTTCTGAAACTGGTCCATGGAGGAACCCATCACCTCTATGATAGTTCTGGTGACCCCTTCTATTTTTATTTTAGTATTTTTTTCTTCTCTTTTCTATTTCTTCACTTCCTTGTAATATGGTGATTTGTTTGACGTTTCACCGGTGATTCTTTTTTAATGAAAGTGGTGTTTGAATTGTGAGGAAGGTGACTTGTGACTTACTACTGTGGTTGCTAACATTTCAAAAATAGAAACTTTTAATTGAATAAAAAAGTAAGACTTTTAAATTTTTAAATATATTCAATGCATTAGAAACAATAAAAAATTTCCACTTTTAACTTAAGGGCATTGTTTATAAAAACCCTTATTTTTAATTTAAATTTTGGTTTTGCTAATCGTTGTTTTCCGGACATTGGTTAAGATTTTAATAGTAGAAAATTTCTAAGTTTTTAATGTATTAAAAATTAAAATTTTTTATTTTTTCAATAAAATTTTTTTCACTATTAAAACCTTAACTAGTGTGATTTTTTTTTTCTACAAATTAAATCATGAATGAATTTAACTATTAAAAATATTTTTCATGAAAAATATTTTTCACTATTTAATTTTTTTCTACAAATTAAAATTAAGTCACACTAGTTAAGGTTTCAAAGGAATATTGAATATTTTTCACTATTTAAAGTATTAGACCATAAAATTGAAAATTATAAAGGGTTTGAAAATGGTAAATCTCATCTAAATTAAAGTATTTAAACGAAGGAGGGAAATACATTATAGTTTTGTTTCTCTATTGGAGATAACTTTTGTTTTAACCATAATTTTTTATACTAACTACTAGAAAGAGATTTATTTTTTTGTTTTTTGGTTACTCTAATATTATTTTTTGGTCATACATAATTGAGAGGGAATCAATATCAATCAAGCAAAGTCCACCCTAATTAATAGAGCATAACAACTCTACAAACGAAAACATCTTAATTTTGTCATGATAATTGGAGGACGCATGATAAGAAAATCTTGAGTAAACATGGTGAGAAAACTCTTCTATGTTCCATTACATAATGCATTTAACATGTAGCATGGACAGCAAACCATCGTCTGACCTTCAGTCGAATGATGCAATCAAGAAGGATTTATAAATGCTCATGAATTTAGCCACAAATGCTTCGATGTGAAAAAATGGCCCTCTCTCCAAGTCGCATCCTATGTTCATAATTTGCAGCACAATGGCATACTTCATATTTTAGTTCAGCATCCCATTTCCTCAACAGTTCATAAAGAAGCCTCTCCAAAATGATCTCGGGGGAATGTAATGGATTAGCAGCTCATACAGCTTTCCCCAAACTTGAAACAACCTTTTCGGGCTCTATTCCTTCATTATGTCAAATGCAATTGGGAATTAATATAAAAATCAGCTGTAAGCATAAGGTTGATATATTTATCCACTTTTAACAAACATGTTTTGAACAAATCAAACAAAAGAAATCTAATTTTTTTTAATAGGTAAATAGATAGACTCCCAAGAAGCAGAGGGGAGCTATCATACAATTTCCTCCATAAACACAATCTGAACATAGACAAAAGAGATAAAGAATAAGACCTCCCAAGAATAGGGACTCCATCAGAAAAAAAAAAACCATGAGCATCATCAAGACTAAACGAGTATAAAGTGATTCATCGGTCTATAATTTGATAAAAGAGGCTAAGAAAAAAAAAGAGCATGGCCAATTCAAAAGTAATTCATCAAGCTAAACCAGCACACCATTGTGTTCTAAAGGAATTCATCAGGCTAAAGAAATAAATTTATTAATCAGCCTTACATAAAAAACAATAAGGACATGGTCTAGATGCATCTCAGATATTATGTAACTGTAAAGCATGAACAAACTCAATCCAAAAAAATGGACATGAGCATTATAAAACTGATTGATTAGGCTGAACAAATAAGAAAAAAGGTCTATATCCATATCAGGCGTAATGTAAATGTAAGGGCAAGATAAAAAGGTTTAACCGTGCGTATGAAGTGTAATTATTCAGAATACAACAATCAAATTCAAAGTAACTGAATATTTGACTCAAGGTCACTTACAAACACCCATTTCAAACCAAAATATACTCAAAATTCATATACCCAAACAACAGGGCTAAAATTTTGCTCAAAAGCCCATATCCCCCAAAAGTGCATAAACTAAAGAAACTAACTTGGAGCCCAGAGCCAAATCATAACCTTAGAACAGCAATATGAATACTAAGGAGAATTAACAAACTGATTTAGGTCACCCCATCAAACTCAAATACAACATTGAATTCCAAACAATCTCTTTTTTTTTGAAAAAAAAAAATTCAAGTTTCGATTAACTTCTCAATTTTTGAGCGACCCCATCAAACCCAACAATCCAAAAAATAAAAAATAAAAAGACAATTAATCTTTTGTTGTGACAGGTTCAAATGATGAAAGAAATATAAACTTAAAGTTCCACTTAGCATGGGACGACAAATTGGTGATAATTTCAGTAGTAGACATGATCAGAAAGGGACAGTTGGCATGACTTACACGCAAGAAGACATGCCCTTGTCTGTTAAAGGCTTCACCCCATGGTATTATTGTCAATTTCTTTGCACATCAATAATAGAAATCTGCTTAAAACAATCATAAGCAAAGGAGAAAAAGATCCCCTATTTTTCTTTCTGTCTTATGCGATATATAAAGATATAGCTTTGAAATCTATGGCATACGGCATACCATTTGTTTATAACAATGACAATGATTGATTTAGTAAATGCGACATTAGATCTAATATAGGAACACTATCAACCATTTACATGAACTTCTTACATCCTTTGAATAGTTTCTGGCACCAATCCTTTAACTCATCAGCTGTTTGTTCAAGATAAAATAATTGTACCAGGGAAGAAGCTAGTTGGTGAGAAGAAACACAATATGCCACATAAGAAATTTTGGGAAAATAATGAGAGTTTAAGAGAGATAAACCTGCCAAAAAGAGAGAATATCGGGGCATAATATGATGCGGTCTCGTTTGTGTCCAACCCCTTCTTCTTCTTCCTTGATGGCATCTTTCATTCCCTCCTCATCACCCATTGGATAATAGATGGATTTATATTATCTTATTTTAGGACTAGCACAGTTTACAATTAAAAGCCTTTTTTTTTTTTGGTTTTGGTCCCCCGGGGGGATGATAATTAAAACATAAGTTTTTTTTTTAAGAAAAAAAGGACTATTATTTCTACAAAATTATTAAAAATAGAAAAATAAAAATGCCTGTAACCGAATATTATTAATATATTTAAGACTGGAAATTAAATATATTCATTTCATTTGATTTGCCTCCAACTAAACACTGCAAAACCAAATGAAACAACAAACCAAACCAAAAAGAAATGATCTTGCCAAATAGAACCGAGTTCACTAAGACAAACAGTATTTTCTACTATAATAAATTCAAAAGCATCTATTTCAACCCTCTTTTAGTGCTTCATCCACTATCGGTGAAAACAAAAAATAACCAAAATAAATAAAAAATGACCAATAACAAAAAGCACACAAGAACAACATAAAATTCGCAGTATCAACCAATAGCCAAAATCCAAGGCAATATCAACGGAAAAATGTCTACAATGTTTCAAAGATTTCATTTAACATATACAATATGAGGAACAACATAAAAATGAAAGAGTAATATTATTTATATATTATATTTATGGGATATTATATCGATATAATTCTATTTACTGTTGGATAGGGTGTAAATCCTATTTGATTTGGATTTCACATTTCATCCAATTATAGATGAGAATATGTTGGCACGGTATCTCTCAAATGTTATGCACAAAAAAATATTTTTCAAAATGGAATATTCAACAAAAAAAAAACTTATTACAGAAATTAAAATTAAAAATAGTAAAATTTTAAATTTTAACATGATTCTAATTGACAAAAACTTGTTAAAAAAAAGGGAAGAAAGAACAATATATACTTGTGAATAGCTTTTGTTCAATCAGTGGTGCCTTCCTTCGCTTCTTCAGAGGAGGAGAGATTGCCGAACACCACCCTCAGCATGGGTCTTCGGCGGTCAATACCAAATCGTCGTCGTTGGAAAACTCTCAATCATCTAATCCCCACAACGCACCCCCATGCAGCGGCAACACCTCAGCTCCTTTCACTCGCTGCAAAACCAGTAAAAACATGAAAGTAAAAATGGACAGAAAAAGGGTTGTTATAATGTTTCAACAAATCTAAAAATAAGAGATGGAAATGCGTGAAAGAGCGTATTAGTAACTGCTATGAAAAGAAGAAGAAGAAGAAGACAAAAAGTGCTTCAAGTGGGAGAGCATTAGGGTTGCAGCTTCCCTGTTAAAACAGATCGGAGCCAATGATATGAACAGATAACACCACCGCCACCATAAAAATGATATCACACATCACTACCACTGCTCTTTGTGATCAGAGCTTCTAAATCCGCATTGTTTCGCTGATATGGAAGAACCACCACACAACAGATCTTGGATTTAGGGGGCCATGGGAGGAAGGGAGGAAATGGTGCAGCGCTACTACATGGAGGTGGTGGATGACAAGGATGACGGTGACAGTGGTGGCTGCTGTGGTGACGGTGAAGATTTTGATGTGACAGCGGAGAAGGACAATTGATATGAGATAATTTATCTGCGTTACTAATGTAACTTTAAATTATTTATATCCATCACATTATTTTATTTGATTAAGTTATATTATTGAGTATTTAAATTTTTAAGACAATCTATATTACCTTTTAAAATGATAATGTGGATTATTTCTATAAAATATTTATATAGATTTCTATCTATATGATAATCTTTTTTTTATTATTATTATTAAAAAATATATTATTTAATAATTTTTTTATATATCAAATAAGTTAAAATAAATTATTAATTATATTATTTATATATATCAAATATTATATTATAATATTATTAATAATTTAAAATATGATAATTTTTTTGAGTAATAATCTAAATTAACAATAATTTTGTCAAATAAGGTGCCAAAGTCACCTTAATGACAACACATGGTTGCCTAGATATGTTTGAGAGGATAGAAATCAAGGGAGTGGCATAGAATGACAGGAACACTTCCATAAAATGCGTATTTGGAAGTTTTTATAAGAAGGAAATGGAATGGCCAGCAATGGAGAGAAGACCCCTGCTAGCCATCAAGCACAGTAAACTTTATGACCTCCAAATTAGGGGGTGGAAGAGGGACAAACTCACCAAGCTTGATTTGTTTACTATTTAATCCTTACAAATTTTTTGAAGTTTCAGTATAGATAAGAACACTTTCACAAATTAAAAAATTGAAATTAAAAAATAAAATTTATATATCTTTCTATTCCATTGACTTATACTATAACTCCTAAACAAGAGTGTTGCATCTCCCTTTTATTTCTCTATTAAACTCCTAAATAATAGAGTGGTTTATAATTAGCTATTCTACTCGACGCTTTTCTATTCTATTATATTATTAACCATTTTTGCCCATTCTCTTTGAAACTTTCAAACAGATACTAAAGCTCCAGTCAAGAAAATGCCAACACACAAAAAAACAAGTCTGCACTTATCTTGTTACATGCCTTCATATTATTGGCTCACATCATATTAGCACCCATGAATATTTTAAGCAGTATCCACCTGTGAGAATGACCCTTTTATTGGAGGTGGTGAAGCTTATACACTTTACTTGAGCATGAAGCGATGATTTGGGCAAATAAAAAGGCCACAAGTGGATAATGGGACCAAAGAAAGTCAAATCTCATTAACATAATTTGAAGGAATAGTGAACTGCATGTTTTGATGAACTCTTCAAAATAAGAATCTAAAAACACAAATCCCCCTTTCTTTCCGTTTTTCAGCCCCCTGGTATACACTATACTATGCTGCACCCTCTACAGTGGAATTGCCACCCCTTTCTTCTAGCCGGCGTTGGTAGATCTCATCGGGAAGAAGATGGCCACCATGGCCGCCGGGATATCGAAGATGTCGGAAGCACTGGTTGGATCTGCGAAGGGGGGCGCGGTGGTGGAAGGAAGAGGGTGTTGGTGGTTGTAGCAAGCGCTAGTCGAAGGAAGAGGTTCCCGATGGTTGGAGCGCACGTCGGTGATCTTCACTAGTGGAACAAGGGTAAGCACCCACTCCTTCGAGCAGAACAAGCAGAGCCGAGGCAAGCACCTTGATCATGGCCAAACAGTAACGACGACTACACAATAGGGATTTCGACCTTTAGGATGTTGATAAAACAGAGATGTTCATCGACGAGGCGAAATGTGATGGCCGGAAGGGATGGTTGGAAGAGGGCTTCAATGAGGATAGCAATAGAAGATGGGTTCCAAATTGTGTTTGAGTTTCTTTTTTTAAAATTATTATTGCTTTCAAAAATTAACCAAAATGGTGCGCTCCACTAATTTTTACATCAGGTTAGTGATGTTTAACTTGCTTTTGGTCCATTATACACATGTTGGCCTTCAATTCGCCCACGACACCACTTCATGGTGAAGCAATTGACGTGTATTTCAGCAGTGAATTGACCTTTACTGGAAATCAACTAAAATTTGTCCTACACCATAAGCCTACCTACTCAAACGCGTGCATGAATACGATGGGATGAAATAAGCGGGTAATTAATAAAAAAAAAAAGTGGGTAATGGCTGGAAGTACTAATCAGCTTTAATGCATATTTGAATTTGAATTAAATTTAATTTAGAAATATGATATAAAAAATCTCTATAATTAGAATAATGCAACTTTTGGCAAACTTAGCACAGCAACACAATTTGATACGGAACCAAAAACGTGCAAAAGTAATACGAAAATGGCTTGGAGTGTGTTCAATTTAACTATTTACTTTTTAAAAAAAGTATAGCTTATTTTTTATTTTAAAAAAATCTCTTAAAAAAATTTATTATTATTTTAATATTAATAATAATAAATAATTTTATTTTATTATATTTAAATAAAAATTATTTTTTTAAAAATAATTTTATTTTTTTTTTAAATTTATTTTTTTAAAATTCTTCCCCCCCAAAAATTAAATCAAACATATGCATGGCAAATCATATCATCGCTTGACCATGGACGAAAGATTAAAAATGCAAATAATATAAGTGCAGTTATAAGGTAGAATCCGGAAGCTGATTTCGTGTAAAATCTTTCTTACTATTAACAATTTCTGTTTGTCTGTTGCAAAACCATGTACGCTTGAACTCTCTGTATATGCCTCAGATCAGGGGAACCTATCTCACACATTTGCATATAGAGATCCACACAAACATATAACTATCAGAAACCAAGCTTTGATGCTTCCTCAATCCTGATGCTCGTGTGCTAATTGGAATAGGGTAGAAACATAATAGAGTGAGCAGTCACACGAACGTCAGTATCCCCAAATGGCAATATCGCGGCCATTGAAGATATACTTGCTGCCGTTCTTCGCGCCGGGGCACCAGATCCCCATCGTCCACCTGGCACGGCTGGTGGCGTCACGTGGGCATCACGTGACCATCATCACCACCCCTTCCAACGCGCAGCTCTTGGACAAGACCATCCACGAGCTCCACCACATCCGCGTCCACGCCCTCCAGTTCCCCTCCGATGAAGTCGGCCTCCCCGCCGGCGTCGAGAACATCACCGCCGCCGCCGACAGCATCACCGCCGGCAAGATCCACAGGGTGGCGCACCTCATCCAGCCCCAAGTGGAGTCCTTCATGCAGAAGTCCCCCCCGGACGTGTTCGTACCGGACACCATGTTCACGTGGAGCCAAGCGTCCGCGAAACGCCTCGGGATCCCGAGGGTCATCTTCAGCCCTCTCTTCATCTTCCATGTGTGCTTGATGGAGCCCATTAGGGCCCATCCCGAAGCCTTCGAATCCGATACAGGCCCCCCCTACAACATCCCTGGCCTCCCTCATCCTATCACCTTTCCCGTCAAGCCCTCCCCGGGTTTCTCTAGAATCATGAAGTCCATCGTTGATGCCGAAAAGGATAGCCTCGGCGTTGTTGTTAACAGCTTCAAGGAGCTTGAAGTTGAGCACACTGAACACTACGAGAAGCTCACCGGTCGGAAAGTGTGGTATTTTGGTCCCTCTTCTCTCATGGTGCAGACAGCTGTACTGCCGAGTGCCGTTGGTGATGAACACGAGTGCTTGAAGTGGCTTTCTACCAAGAAGAACGGTTCCGTCGTTTACGTTTGCTTTGGCAGCTTGTGTCGTTTATCTGATGAGCAGCTTTTCGAGATAGCGTTGGGGCTCGAGGGTTCGGGATACCAGTTTCTTTGGGTGGTCCGTAGGAAGAACGACGGTGAAGAAGGGAAGTGGTTGCCTGATGGTTTTGAAGAGAGGCTGAAGGAGGAGGAGGAGGAGAGAGGGATAGTGGTTAAAGGGTGGGCGCCGCAGCCGTTGATCTTGAATCATGCGGCTGTTGGAGGGTTCTTGACGCACTGTGGATCGAGCTCTGTGACGGAAGCGGTGAGTGCGGGGGTTCCGCTGATCACGATGCCGGCTTTTGGGGACCATTTCTTTAACGAGAAGCTGATAACTGAGGTGCACGGTTATGGGGTGGAGGTGGGTGGAGCGGAGTGGAGCCTATCGCCCTTCGATGTCACGAAGAAGGTGGTGCGTGCGGAGAGGATAGAGAAGGCGGTGAAGAAGTTGATGGACGGTGGGGACGATTCAGGCGAGAGGATCAAGTAGAAGGCAAAAGAGATGAAAGAGAAGGCTTGGAAGGCGGTTCAAGAAGGTGGGTCCTCGCACGACAGTTTGACGGCACTCATTGGGCAGCTTGACGGGCTGGTGGGGCCCAGTACCAATAATGCTAAAGCTAGCGGAACCATCTCCAGTTTTTCCCCTTGGTTGACTTGGAGTGCTTGTGTTATCTATTCTGTTGTGCTGTTGTAGCAATGAACGATGATGATTTGGAATAAGATCATGTGGCAGCCACGGTAGTAGATAGGGCTGATGCTTGTTAGGTCTACGAAGTTCCGAATTGAATTTAATTATGCGTGCATCAAATTGTTAATTGGCCCATACTTTGGTGGAGGAGGGATAAAAATCTTCATATGAAGTTGTGACTTAGTTTATGTGTGAAGATAATATGTTCTATGCGTGGATTCACTTTGTTGATTTTGCTGAGTAAAATATGATTAATTAGTTGATTTAAATTTAAATAAAGTGAGGGTTAATTGGATGTAAGGGCCCACCTATATTAAAGAAAGAGATACCATTTAAAGTATTTGAAAATAAAAAGTAGGAGAGAAACGTGTGTTGGGGGCGTTGCCCGTTGAACCTTCAAGGGAGGAGAGGTTTCGTGAAAGCCAAAAGAGAAGAGTTATTTGTATTATTTTTTAATGTAGATATTTAAATATTTACTTATAATTTTAGAAAAAAAAATTGTGAAAAAAAAGAAAAAATAAAAAAGTAAGTGAGAAAAAAAGAGAAATAAAAAAAAAATATTTAAAGATGTCAAAAAATAATATATACAAAAATTATTTCTCAAGACAGAAACAGAGGTTCCAGCAACATATGGTCAGCCGCGATAGATCCGTCACCTCGCGGTCAGGCACCCTTCACTGGTGACTACACATATCAACGCCAAAACTCCGAAGCTTGCCAAATTATTCAAGGTAGCGAGGAATCGAAAAGTGGTCCTTATTCACTAAATCTCCTTCACCGCGTCGGTTGTGAGGAAG
The DNA here is from genome assembly GCA_031439585.1 of Pterocarpus macrocarpus. Taxonomy (NCBI): domain Eukaryota; kingdom Viridiplantae; phylum Streptophyta; class Magnoliopsida; order Fabales; family Fabaceae; genus Pterocarpus; species Pterocarpus macrocarpus. The sequence continues at coordinate 34,704,048 of CM062518.1, read as the reverse complement.
CAAGAAGTGGGCCGTCTGCTTCACCGCATTGGGAGCGAGGAAGCGAGCAGTGGGCTGTCTGCTTCACCGCTTTGGGAGTGAGGAGCCGAGAACCGAGCTGTCGTTGCTTTTGCAGCCTCAACGATTTCCTTATGCTCTTCTTGAAAAAACCAAGTAGGAGGGGTACTTTAATTTATTTAGATTTGCATGTGAAGTTTGAGTTTGAAGACAACATATACGGAAAAGATGGCTGTAAAATATATTAAAAAATGAATACTTGAAAAATGAATGATCCAGATTGCAACTTCAGAAAGGTGTTACAGTTCCGAAATGAGGTTTTTGTTTCTAAATAATAAAGAATTTGGTGGAAGGTATATTAAAAGGGGGGGACTTGCTCTGGTGAAGACCGGCGAGGGACTCGCTCTCTCGAAGATGGTAACCAACGCCACGAGGGGCTCGTTTCCCACGTGAAGTAGGCAATTTTTTTTTTTACTTTTCAGATGTTTCAAATTGTACATCATTGATTATTAATGGAGCCCACACATTTAACTTTAACTCTAAACCACCCACCTAATTGGCTATGTCATCCGGCAAACTAAATAAATGTAAGTCCGCAAAAAATAGATGTCATTTTCTTATAAGCATCAATAGACATCTTCATGTGAAGATGATTTTTACCATCTTCACCGGAGCAAGTCCCGCATTAATTTATGTACCAGATCTTATATATAATTCAGCATTAAAGTATTAATGTGTGTCTGGATTAGAATTTACAAAATTAGTTTTGAATCAATTTGATTTTTTGTGAACTTGAATTTTATTAAAAGTGAATTTAGCTTAATATTATTTATATTTAAAAAATTTTATTTTAAAAATAAGTTTGGCAAAATAAATATTATTTAGATATTATCAATCAAAATTATTTTTACTTATATAATTATTAAAATGGGTATATATTGCAATATTAGTATTATTCATTATTTTTCTAACCAATATTTTTTAAAAAAATATTGTAGATAATACAGTTGAATAGGATACAAAATATAAAATATGAAATAAGACTTTTAAAAAAATATTTATAATGAAATTAAAATTTTTAAAACATATAACATACTGTAAAAAGTTCCAAATAGAATATATCTTTATTTGTTAATAAATAATAGAATTCTTAAAAGATAATTAAGGAATATAAAATAGGATCAATCATAATGATTTAAGGATATAATTGAAAACCATTTCATTTGGGGTTTGGTATCATAGATATTGTATTTGATATGATACGCATCCAATATGGTACGGTATGGTTGTATGCTTATTATTCTTGTATCATAAGTCTATAAAATACCCAAGGATAGAGATAACAAAAAAAGGAAAATCTTAATAAAGATAGAAATAGGTCTGATAGTTTGTTCGAGATCTTCGGCCTAATCTACATTAGGTTTATTTTGACCTAACATATTTAGTAAACAAGTTAAACCAAGTTACAAGCTACAAGAAAAGCACTAAATTGACTTATTTATACTATATTATTATTATTATTTATAAAATCTAATGATAATAGAAGTATTTTGACCTATTTAAGAGTAGTTTATTTTATCTGTTTAATAGCTTCTAAATAGGCTTTGGAATTATGTCAAACTTTTAAAAAGGTCAAATTAAGCCCTTAAAAAAACCTAATTTCAGAGGTCATGCATTCAGAATTTTTAAAATTCCCTTCAAAATGACTCCAAGTAAGGCTTTTTTCTTGTTATGCAAAGTTGTGGTTGAATTACTCTGATATTTCTTTGGATCCATGATCTTCAAGTTATCTACTTCAAGCGTGAACTTTTGTCTCTATGGGATAGAAGAATGGTGATTTCTCAGATGAAGTTTAATTTTGAAACTCAGTGAAGTTGTGATATGGATAAATAAAAAGACTATATGTGTCATAGTTGGAGGATTTTAAAATGATCCACATAGTTTAAAGATCATTGAGATCCTTTCAACTCTTTTACCCACATTTTTTTACTCTTTCGTCAGCAACAGTGAGCCCAACTCACTTCAAATGCGCCCACAATCCCATCACTATCGAACATTTTGTGACATACTTGCGAGAGTTTTTTTTTTTTTTGCCTTTATTAGCCACACACCACTCATAACCACCGATCAACCGCACGCAATGGTCCACGAACACGACTACTTGTGCATCACCGTCCCGACAAGCCCGTTGCTTCCACTGCGTAACCAGACCATTCCCAGTCGGCCATCCTTAGCCGCCATTGTCAACTCCAACCATCGCCCTTCTCACCACCACTGTTTGCGACCGTGACAGTTGGCGGAGCTCTAGACGGAAGCGGGGGGCACGAATTCGAATCGGGAAAGGAAGAATTGTGGCTATGGTGAAGTTATGGTGGCTGGTTGCGGGTCTTGGCAAAGGATGTGGTGGCAGTGTTGCTTGTGGTTTCTTCATTTTTTTTTTTTTATTCATGGTGAGTAGTTGGATGTGGGAGGGAGAAGGGGAGGAAAGAAGGAGCAAACGAAGGAAGAAGAAAGAGAAGAAGAAGGGCGTCCTAAAAAGAAAAAAGAAAAAAAAAAGTTGAAGGTTGGAATTGAGTAACTGCTATAGTCCTTAAATCAAGGAGTTCATTGTAGAATCCTCTAATTACTTCTCATTCCACCGTCAACCAAAATGCAACAACCACCTCACCCAAATAACTCCATATGCTGTTTAATGATTTGACATATCTCACAACTTCACTGTGAGTTTTAAAATTAAACTTCATTAGAGAAAGCACCTAGAAGAATAGGATCAATGGCTTCTTTCATTTTAGAAATATCAGGAGCTTTTCCACCTTGGACAGGCCAAAATTCATCAGTTGCCAACACTAGCACCATGAACAATAAGAGGACAAAGATGTTACGTTAACATGCTAAGTATGAAATCAAAGCCACAAGTGGAGTTTGAGCCTTGAGGTCATGTGGGGATTTGAACTTACATACAAGATTAGTAATGTAAAATATTGTAACACCCAAACCCATATATGTTAACATCAAAAAATTATAAGAAAAAGGAAGGAAAAAGGTTTCAGTTGGGCCAAAATTGAATCAGTGAGGCAGAAGATGGAGCTAGAACCAATGCTGCTCAATCACTCATCACTTATCGGTAAGAATGGACTCCGCTACCCAACTTTTTGTCCTCTTTCTTAACCACTTAATGTTCCACACTCCCTTGGGCGTCGGATACACCTGTATTCACAAATAAAATAAACCAATTGAAGCCATTGCGTGGCAGCCAAAGAACCAAATGTAAGAGCAATAATCAACAAAAACATTGAGCATCTGGTACCTTCATCTTTATTATCTGTAAAAACAGAATAAGTTCTCCAAGTGTAGAAGTGTGTGTTTGTGCGGGAATTCAAATAGAAAAAAAAAAAAAAAAAAAAAAAAAACAGAGAAACAGAGAAAGGAAGATTTACATCATGGAGAATTATGGGTACGTACTACATATTTATCATAAACGTGTTGCACATAGTATTTTATAAAAAAATATCATCTCTTAACCATTATCTCACCATTAATTTATTTTTTATAAATAATCACTGATAAATCTGACGCGATGAACAGTCTACCCATGTATGAATGGTTGAGGTTGACATGCAACTGCAAATAAAAGTGGCCAAGAATAATCAAGAGGTTAAAAAGGAATGGTTGATCGCGTCCAATAAAAAGTTCAGAGTGCACTTTTTAAATCCTGTTCCTCGTATGTGATTCCTTTCTTAATGTGTTATACCAAAACAGGTCACACTTTGCTTTTAAAAAAATGTGCAGAAGTCAAAATCTACTTGTTTAGTTATTAAAAGAAAATAAAAAATAAAAAAAATCACAAATTTTAATTGTTGAAAGAAACTATGATAACTCCCAAATTGTATCATATACATATATTTCCAGCTAGTTACATACAATAATGTTCAGAATGTGGGTTGGCTAAGAAGAATTTATCTCACAACGACAGAAACAGAGTAGACAACTTTCTCTTTTCTTTCTCTTGCTCTAGGTTACTAAATAACGAGGTCAGGAACTCAGAAATCCTTAAAAAATTTTGCTAGCTAGTCTGTCTCAGAAAAAAGGTGGAAAAGACTATAAGATACTTCTACCACAAGTGCAAGCTACATTAAATAAATATTCCAATAATTGGTCACTTAAGGGGAGGAATAGTGCAAGCTTGGCACTTATGTAAAGTGAAGGAAGCAGTCTGTTCTATAGATAGAGAGATGCAAAGCAAGGTTAATCAGCACTCAGCAGTCCCCTTCTGCATGCTGCAACTTAATTTAATTTAATTACCCCTCTTGTTCAGAATAAAGCAACAAGTATGATTTGGACATCATGTTAAGATTACACTTGAAACTAACAAGTAAAATTAAATTGATAACCTTAACATCTGCTTTCTTTCCCAGGCTGGCACACCCTAAAACAAAGAAGAACTAATCGTTGACAGGAGATCAAGTCCTAGTTCATTTAATTTTCTCTTTTCTTTTCATTTAATTTTATTATTATTATTTTTTTCCCACCTTGTACATAAGATTGTTCACTAACACAAGCTATATATTTTCGATGACCTTATGCAACACCCACGAAAGTTAAATAGCATAATGGAGGGAGAGAGAACTATTGTGCAATTGATGCCTGAATCTGATCACCTTACCCCATGCAAAAAGGAAAATATTCTTATGCTCGATCAAAAGAGTAGGGAATAAAGGACCCAATATGTTGCTACTTGCTAGAGGGTATTGAGGACATAATTGTAACATAAAATTAACCCTTTAATAATCTTGAGTTTTTCTCACTAAATTCTCCAGAGACAGATACAAGATTGACCATTGTCTTTGCTCAGACCCCCCACATTGAAAGAGTCGACACAAGGTCCCCTACATTAGCACATTTATAACAAACACATGCAACTCGCTATCAACAGTGCTCAAACACCAATAATTGAGCTAACTAAACCAAGTTTCCTTTGCTTTCTCTTACAATGCAATTCCAAAATGACCAAATCTACGTATCGCTAAATGGATCATGACCATTACTTTATCACACCACTCATGCACTAAACGTAAGGCAAGAGCATCATCAACACCTACATTCTTCCACACATTCATATTCTCTCCCTCTCAGTCCCATATTTCTATACCTTTGGCTTTGGCTAAAAAGAAGCAAATTCCAAGTCCCTACTACTACTCAGAGAATGGCTTCTCCAACACAGAGTTGGAGGCCTCTAAAGCTTACAATAGTGCTGTTCCTTTTGTTCATTTCATTTTCATCCCCACTTGATGCCATAACTTCTTCTAAGAAGTTAGACCAACCAGTAGTTGCTCAGCCACCAGACACTGAAATCAAGTGTGGATCATGTCCTTGTGGAGACACGTGCGGCCAGCAGCTTCCTCCTCCTCCACCACCTCCACTTCCACCTCCTTCTCCTCCTCCGCCGCCACCACCATCACCACCACCTCCAAAGTATCCCTCCTGCCCAGAGAGCTGCAACCCTCTGCCGCCACCGCCATCAAGGTTCATATATGTGCCTGTGCCTGTGCCAGGGCAGGTAAACCAGCCTAAGCCAACTACTTGGATATACTATTACTCTGGTGCTGAAAACAGAGCTGTGGGGTTGCTGGTTTTGGCTGTTTTGGGAGCATTATCAATAACAACCATGTTTGGATGACATCACGAAGCTAAGCTAAAAATGTTTGACTCTCTTACTTATTCTCGTTCAGAACTTTTTTCTATCTATTAGTTCAATTGATCTGTTGTATTTTAAATTTTCATGCATCTTAGCCGTTCCTGGTATAAACTTGGTTACGGGAAAATTGATTCTAAATTTCTAATAGTCACATGGGAAGATGTAGGACGACTCAATTCTGACAGGGTTACCGGGTTGATATATTATGGCTGATAATCATATTTTGGGGAACATCAACTCTTTTCGCGAGCTTGAAGAATATTGTAGTCATAATTAAGAAAAAAAACATGCAACCGAATACTAGTCAACATCTTTAAGGACACACACATAACATAACTTTTTGGTATGGACCACCGGCTTCCAACTAAGTTGATTCGAATAAGGTTGGCCGGCTATATGGTAAAGCTCTTATAGTATTAATTTTTCCATTTGCAAAACTCGAATTCGATATCTTATTTAAAAGAAATAAGTTTTGAACCACTTGATATCAATTAAATATTGATACTCATATAATATACTAGTAATAAAAACACTCTAATAGTTTTCTTTTCAATTATTTTTTTTAATTATTCTAAATTTTACCCAAGTGACAGGTTGTTGGCTTTAAGCACAATTGTTTTTTAATGCCAAGTCATGACTCAGTTCAATAACAAATAAACCTGATTTTAAGGCTCAATCTCAGTTTGTTAAAAGCTTATCAAACTTGGGCCAGCTCACAAGCTAGCTTATTTAGATATAAATGGAGCTTTTTAATTATAAGTATATAGCCTATTTTTAACATAATTTATATACTATACATATGATATAAAATACTTAACATAATTTATATCTATAAATATATATTATTATAGAGATAAAATAATAATAATAATAATAACAATATATGGATTTAATTTATATATACTGACAGTGTAAAATAATTTTACACTGTCATCTAATCACATTCTCCCATTTGTATGACTTTTGGAGTTTGCTTATGTGATAGCATATGGATGGATAACAGTATAAAAAAGTTTTATACTATCAATACATACAAATTAAACTGGTTTGACTCACTTCCAGTCCTATGCACAATAAACTATTCTCAACCGGAAAAGAGTTTGCCTTCTTTTTTTTTTTTATAGGATAAACCTTTATGTATGCCTTTTTTCACAAAATTTTAATTGCATTGGAGGGTTTATGTTCTGACATTTTACTTCAATGCAGATTTTTAATCTCCGTTCGTCTAAATTATTAACAGCGTTTATTAATATCGATATCATTTTATTTTTTCTTTTTAATTGAGGTGTTTTGACGCCGTGAATATTATATTACAAAGTTAAAATACTCAAAATATTGAAATAAAATATAAATTTTAGAGGCGTCTCTAATGCTATTTTAGTTTAAGATATATTGTGTATTAATAATAATTTATTCAAATAATTTGCCACTTATTTTTCTCAAGTAAAGAATATAATTCGCTTTCCACTATACTCGACATTTGTTAGTTGTCCAAAAGTGATTGGTCATAGAAGTAGGATGTAATGTTAAGCAAACTTTACCTACCCAAAATTGCATGAACAATAATCTCTCGAACAAAATAGAATGTAAATCTGTTCTATTCTTACCTTTCCTTTTCAGCCTATTCCTATTAATTTTATTTTGTTCCACTAATTAAAAAAAAATCCAAATATTCTGTTAGTAACAGTAACAGAACGAATAGAAAATCAAAACTTTTTTTTAAGATAACATATTTGTAAATTATTAAATAAATTATTCTACTATTTTGTTTCATATACAACAAATATGATAATATTTATTTATTTTTGTTTGCTTCGTAACATTGGGTTGTAGTAAAGATTATTATAGCAATGGACTATATAAGAATTCATGATGATATACAACTTAATGATATACCAAAGAAAACACTCACAAAGAATAATTTTATTAAGAATCTCTTTTTGATGGTTTTTTTTTTTATTAAGAATCTCTTTCAACGTCAGAATTGAAATTATAATATAGAATTTTAATTTTAATTTCGATTCCTTTCGAATTAAAATTGGCTCTGAATATGAAATTTTTTGTTTGAATTTTTAAAAAAAAAGCAGAATATAAATTTTAATTCTAATTATACCTTTTAAAGGTGTGATTCAAAATTTATACTATAATAATATTTTTTATTATAATATATATTTTTATTATAATATATTTTTTATTATAATTTTTTGTGAAGATTTTTTATACATAGTATAATAAATTAGAAAATAGGATTTTTTTATAATAAATATTTTTATAAAAATATTAAATTTTAATAAATATAATTGGTAACAAATAAATGAAAAAGAGACGGAATTATATATACTTTAATAAAGAGGAGAGATTTAATAAATTTTAAAATTAATAATTCTTAATAAAAGTTCATCGTAATTATTTTTTAATTTCCTTAAATCGATTTGTGTAATTATAACTCTAATTTTATATGTTATTCCGAATTCCAAACATAAAAATAAAAATTAAAAAGTTCAATTTCAATTTTAAACTCTAATTCTGTACTCTCAATTTCAAACTACAAAAAATATATATTGGTAGTTAACTAGTCAACGCATAACTTTTCACACTATATTATAGACCTCTTTCGTATCCAAAAATAAATAAATAAAGCATCGCCCTTTTCTTGTGAAAAAAGGACAATATAAAAATTATTTGGACTCTTGATAAAATTTATTTTCCACAAATAATGTAGATGATGAAAAATTTGGAAAGCATTAATTTTTTTTTTTTTGGTAGTAGGAAAGCATTAATTAATTAAGTAATAGCAGGACAAATCGTGGCTTGCTTGTAAGATTAAATAAAATTATCATGCATATCCAAAAAAAAGATTAAAAAAAAAATCCATGGATTGTTTTCAAAAGATAATTAAATACAGGCAAATAAATAAAAACCCCTGCTTGAAGTCTTGAATTGAATCCTTAGCCCCTTTGCTCTCCACATCTTAGCCGTGGCTCTCTTCTATTTGTGTCTTAAGCGATTATTCATATTCAGACAATGGTTAATGGATCCTTCCAAGCAATGCTCATCACCATAGCTGTGATGGTATGGCTGTTTCTTCCTGTGTTTGCTTGCAGGGCATTGACACCAAAATCTTTTGCCTATCTTTCACCACCGAATAACATTACCTACAGCACACCAACACCGCCATGTGTGAACAACTTTGCACCTCCACCTACTAATCCTATTCTTCCATTTTTTCCATGGTACTTCAGGTATCCTCCTCTTCCACCTTTTTCTTCTGCTGCAAAGAGTGCTTAAGGATCGATGATCTTGTTGCCATGCACGATTATGCCGTTCTTCTTCTTTCTTATATTCTAGGAGTCATATTCATGAAATACTAGTAGGAAAATTATATTCTTTCATGAATTGTCCGTGGTGCTCTAAATTAGTGTTGAGAATCATGGTATTAAATTACGGTTTTAGAGTTTTCGGCATTCGCAATTGTGGCCATATATGTCCTAGTTTCCTACATTGCAATTTTTGTAATCACAATTTTTTTAGTACAGTGAAGGGATTAATGCTTGAATTTAATTCTTAAATTTAAAATTATATTAGGTATCCTTTTCTTTTCAACTTGCCACAACGTATGAAGGAGAATAAATTAGAGTTTGTTATCGATGGTAAAGAAAGTAGATATATCACGTAATGCATAAACTTAGATGAAGCCAAATAACGTCGATCTCTTGTTGCCAGAGGGATGTAAATGATAAACTTTGGTTTCTCTCTTAAAAGTAGCCTTTCTACAACGTCCAATACATTTCACTCTCTTAGTTTATTTGTTTGTTTGCGCTTCTGTACCTTGATTTAATATTTCTATTGCATTTGTCTCCTTTTAATTTAATATTTAAAGGAGAGGGGTGAATCAACTTTTCATGAAACCTATTAAAAATTGTAATGTTTTCCCTCCTTTCTTCGCTGAACAGACAGGAAAAAATAAAATTAAAAGAGAAATAACTTTTTTTATGACAATAGATTGATTATTATCTAATAAAAATCCAAGAAATTGCTATGTCATGTTTTTTAAATTTAAGCTTATGTACTTGCCCAATATGACATGACAGAATATAGAAACTATTCTTTTATATTTGCTTATTTTTAATTTGAATAATTATTTTAATTAATAAAAATTATAAAAATATTTTTTATTTTTTTATTTCTTTTTTTCTTTGCTAATGCCAAACAAGGTCCTAGTAGGATAGTAAACAAAGCCAAGGGGCCTTCCTAGTATTTACCCGCCTAGGGCACTGCTGGATATTTCATTGCCTCACTAATGGCATCCCTTAAATTATTGCTCAGCAGGCATCAATGTGGTCATTCTCATCTTCGCATTACCTTATCAAGCTTTTGTCTGTATACAGAAACTACTTTGGTGCTTTTTGTGGTTCCACATTGGCATACAGACATTATTGGCTGCGAGTCAAAATTTGTACTTAAACCCATTTGGATCTTTTTCGTTTTCCATTTCAGATTAATGTGATTTTTTTAAATTAAATTAGTGTTAAAGGAAGAAGATAAATAGAGGGATACTTTTGATAATTAATGTTAATCTTTTTAGGGATTAATTTTGATACATTAAGTCATCCAATCAAATACTTATATTTATAAGATTTTTAAGGCAGTAAATAATTAAGTCAAATACTTTCATTGATGTGACAAAATATGATTAAATATCTGTATGATAGTGCATAGAAATTAAATCATTCTTTTTAAATAACATTTTTAATAAAAATAGGAGATAAAAAGTGCAAATAGACCAATAACTTAGGGGATAAAATGCATTTACCACCCCCAAAAAAAAACCAAAAAAAAAAAATGGTAACGGCTTTACAAAACTTAGGCTAGATTCCCAACTTTCTTTCTAAATTTTCATTTTTCATAAACCAAAGTATTGAGCGCCTTTCAAGTTAGAGAAAAATTCGAAAGTTTATTCCAAAATTTAATTTCAAGTGATCTCGAGCATATATCAACAATTACTTATTAGTCATTGCATTCAAGGCTTTTTGATCTCTTTGGCTACTGATCAAGATCCTCACATATAAATATATATATATATATAGATAGTTTGGTTGTCATGCCAGCACCAACACACACATTCAGCATCTGATGAAAATAGGGTTTTTATGTTCTTTTGCCATTCTAGCATTTGTTGCTTAATGAACACCAATATATAAGGAAGAGTTTTTTAATACGTTCATAGTTGGTTTCGTTGAAAAAGGAAACACTGCATTTCCGTTCTTGTATTCAGTAACAACTAACAAGGCCGCGGACGTTGACTAGCGATAAGGGAAAAAGGACGAAGATGACAATTGTACGTGTCTAATAGCTTATTAAATTACAACTCTACTTACGAGCTTTTCCATCACATTTACATTGAAACAGCAGGTGGGGAGGATGCTAATGGATGGGGATTTGATAAGATATACAAAAGCCAAAGAAAAACCAAAGAGAAGCTTTCTCTGTTGTTAATACCCTAAAAAATGATAAATAATTATTTTTATTTTTTTTCTTTTATTACCCAAGCTTTCAAGTATATAATATAATTAACCTCCAGTCTAAATGATGCGGTACATGATCCAAATAACTCAGTGCCAGCCTGAATTGAATACCTCATAACTTATCAATCATGGCAATGCAATAGATATCTCATGAGGATGAACATCAAATCTGCAACACCGCAGCACTGCTAAATCCCACGTCTGAAAGTGGAAGATGCATTCCACAAGATTTTAGATGCTCCTGTGCTGCTGGTTCCATAGGGATGTGTGTAGCAATAATATACTCTGCTCATACGGTACTGCAGTTCAGTGCCTTGATTATATTACGATGCCAAATTGCAGTGTCTGGATTAAATCTTAATTCCCACGTAGGCCAATAGTGCAAGTCTTGCTTCAATGTTAGGACTCGTGGCTTCCCATTGAGGTGAATTGTCCTTACACGAACGAACTCTCCATGCTCTAGTTCCTGGTAACATTCAAGAAATAATTAAAATACATATCTAATTGAAGAGAATACCGAAAAAGAGGCTTCCTTAGTCGTAGATATTAATGTGCAGCAAAAACAGTGATGCCTTATCATGAAAACTATCAGATCCAGACAACAATTACAATATTCTTCCTAAAAAATGCAATTTCCCAGTCATAAAGAGCAATCTTGTAGCAGAAAAAGTCCACAGACACTTTTAGAGGCATATCGAAAGCATCATAGAGATTTACAAATTCCATAAAATGTTTCAACGTTAATGAGTGATGACACAAACTAAATTAGATCGGTAGATAGATTTCCTCAATACAACATAACACACAACATGTACCATAGTTGGAGCCACATCTAGACATGCCATGCATCCTGATGTATCCAAAATCACTAGGGACACCGTATCATAACATAAATATAAGGTCTAAGCCTCTAACGAGGAAGACAAGTGAGGTAAGTGCATGCATATAAATCCAACTTGCATTTGTGCATAGTACATTCCATACCTTTGTCACATCAAGGAAAGAATCTAAATTTGGAGTAGGTTTTCCATTAATTTCAACTATCCACTGTAGAGCATATAGACCATATCTATGTACAGGGCTACCATGACACCACCTGTGAATATGACAAATCTTGTAAGCAGATGCTAAGTCAAAGTATGCCATGTAAGAGCAACTGCGGGTTCATGAATGAGACTAATTGTAGTATGTAAATATAGTGTACTTGACATTACATATATATACATAGGGTGATTTATTATGAGAGTGAGATGAGCAAATCTTGACCATTGGATCTTACGTGAATGGTCAAGATTATAACATAAAGTCACACAACTTTTTTAAGTAATCATGTGACCTTTAAACAATTTTAAATCTTGACCATCCATGTACGGTTATACGGTCTAGATTTGCTCCTCTCACTCTCATAATAAACCACTTCTCTCATATGATACGCTCTCATTGCAATTTATTACATATTCTTAACTAATATTTAATTATCCATAATAAACTATATAAAAGTATTCATCAAAAAGTATCTGGGAACAATGAAAAGGGATAAACTTAGTTTTTATCCAAAAAAAAGGGATAAGATTAGTTATTTTTCATTATAATATATTTATATTCTTAAATGAAAGAAATTGGGTCTGGATTCCAAATTACTACACTGAGATAAAAACACGATATGATCAGAGTAATCAGACCATGAAGCTAGCGTGAAAATTTTGCAAAGTTAATCTTTCATATTGTTCATGAATCCACTCTTAATCTGACAATCTCTGCACTGGAGCACAGATGCAGAAGTAAAGACACAGGTGTTCAAATTCTGTACTTAAGCAGATTATTAATAAAACTGCTGTGGGGAAGTTGACTGAGGATGTTGGGTAAATATATCATTATTATTATTACCTATTCAGACATTATAAGTCTTACGTCTAGTTGTCTAGACCATGATCAAAGGCCATCACGTGCAGTTGACAAGACAGCAATTTTTATGGATAGGATCAGCTAGGTCCAAGTGAGCTTGCTAACTACTACTGTAGGACCTCAAATAATTACTTGTGATATAAACATCCCACCTTGCCACCATCCATTAATCAGGGACTTTACCCTTATGCAGAATTAAGAATTGCAAGCATAAGTTAAAATTATACCTTGCCACATAAACACCATGACCTTCTTCAGGAAGAAATCCAAGAGCACGTACTGCCGGATGTGGATCTTGAACAATACAGCCACACCAATTAATTGCACGTGTTGTGCCGTTTCCATCCCTAACATCTGTTCCCACAAGAAGCTCAACCTCTTGTCCCTGAACAACCACGAAATCAATCATTAAAACATAATCCACCATGCGAGTCACTAAAGAAGGAAAAGGACAGGCAAAAGTTCATTCAGCAGGCTCCACAAATTCTCAATCAAAAGAGAGAAATAGTATGACTTTAATAAGCAAACTAGCAAAGGGAAAATATTCTCACATACCTGCCGGAAAATAGTCATGTGAAGCTTCCCATCATTGGCATTCGATTTGTCTAAAGCTTGGCAAGCATTTTCAATGTCACGGAAGCATGTGACTGGTTCTTTATTAATAGCTAAAACCATGTCTCCTTGTTCTAAAAGACTCTCAGCCTTAGATCCAGCCAAACAACCTTTAACACGTAAAACCTGTCGTCTTATTGGGTCTTTCTTAACAAGTGCCTACAATAATAGTGACCAATAACCATTAACACCAAATTATGACAATGGCAATATCAAAGCTAGTTCTTTCAAGTCAAAGAAGGTATGGAAATTTAATCACTATACATTTCGGTCTTGCTTGAAATTTTTTCTGAAGTAAAGATGGACAAACAATACAACAGGGAAAATTAGGTGGCATAATTCACTGAAATCATTTTTAGCAAGTACAACTTGAGACAAACACATTCATAATAAATAGAACATAATTTTCATATAGCAAAACCCAAAGAACTTTTAACACTAATGATACAAGGAAGAAAGCTATTATTCCACATGTTGGAGGTAGAATCATCATGGATACATAGCCATATTTGCTGCTGATTCAGAGGAAGCTTGTGTTAGGGGCATCTTCAAGAGTTTGCCAAATGTAGAATTTTTGTCATCTAAATTTACTTTCGCTACAACATAAGTTTCTCTTAGGGTCAGTTTGGTTTGGGGGTCAAAATGGAAGAAAAAATTTCATGGATTAGATTCACATGTAAAATTGCACATAAATTCAGTCCATAAAATTTTCTCCCCAATTCGTACCCCCCTACCAAACTCATCAAGAGAATGAAACTTATATACCCCTTTTGCACCCTTTCATCATATCCTTGTAAATAAAATATTTATTTAATCCTTTCAAATAAAAACTAATTTTTTTACCTTTATTTCAGAACTGTTCTCATATTTAATTCATAATTTATCTATTTTCTTCATTTCAGTTGTTTATCACAAGGCTGCAGAGAAAGTGAAATTTAAACAAACTCCACTGGCTGTCAACAAGTGAACCATGACTTCCGACATGTCAAAGTGAACACTTACAAGGATAACTTGATAGGCCTTATACTACACAAACACAATCCATACAACAAATGACTAATGCTAGTGAATCAATTTTCACTTTCACAAAATAAATGCTTGGGCTTCCATCAAGCCCTAAAGTGTCTCATACCCGTTCTTATCATTGCTAATATCTTACCAAGTGAATTAAGGGCTAGACTAGAACCTTAAATCTGGTTCTTAGGAAGAAATAATAATCATAAACATACAAGGCCAGAATTTTGCATTCTTTCAATTGCATAAGTCAAAAATATTCTTACAAACTGCACATAGAAAGAACAAAATACTGTAAAGGTAAACGCAAACTATAACAGGAAGATCTATACCTGAATCCAATTATCACTCAGTCCAAAACTCCGAGCCTTAGAAAGCAATGTTGGATAAAGTTCAACCTCTAAAATTCTCACAAGAGGCATAGGCCGTTTGACACCATTTATTAGAAGAGATGACCCATTTGCACCAGATACAATCTTTTCAAGGACCTGACTTATTGCATAAACCGGAAGACCCCTCACAAATTGATGATCTTCAGATGTACTGCAACCAAATTTCAGCTGGAACAGGGATTTCAGCATCCACATAAATAAATAAAAAGTACATCACAATTCACAAACAGTCAGGATCCATCATATAACCCTCTGCCCACCCTTCCACAAAAAATGAAAATAAAAAGATGCAGACAGTAACTATTTAAAAATAATTCCCCAGGGCTCCCAATCTACCCCAATCCCCCAAAAACTATATCTGTGGCATGTTATCTAGACATAAAAGTTAAAATAGGATTGAAATTAATGAATCAAAATCAATGCATGCTTGCTTGGCAGGAAAAACAGATAATGAATAAATGACAATGGACACCATTTATGATGAAAAAGAAGTGACAATGCAATGATAACAGCCAAAAAACCAAATATATGTTTTCTATTGATAAACCCATCAATTTATGTTACAAATACTGCCAAAAGGAAGAATATATTAATTAGTAGTACAGGTATATATTTTTACTCCTCTCGACTTTCAATTGCCCTAAGTTGCATAAAAATAATTTTAGTCATCCATTAATCATACTCTCTACCAAGCACCACCAAGAAGTCAAAATTAAAAAATTTTCATTATTATCCATTTTCCCTCCTCTATCTTCTACTGTTTTACTTCCACCCATTGTATCAAGCGCATCTTGGAAAATATTAACCTTTCTAAAACTCGGACAGACCAATTAAAAAACTAGTTTTTTTATAGAAAATATTTTATCCTTTGACTTAAGGGTCTGTGATTCACTTTTCTAAGTGCCATACTGCTTCAAAACAGTCAAAGTCCTTTCTTAATTAATATTAGAATTTTAAATTAAAAAGAATAATCGCAGACTTCAAGGACCAACCCACCATCAGGTAGCCTCTTGAAGTTTGAGTAAATATCATCTTCTCTCGTCTCTTTCCAGTTTTCGTCTTTCTTCTCTTTCCCTTCTTCTACGAGGACACAACTGTTCGAAATTAGGCTTTATTATCTTAAACAAATGGAAAGACCAAAAACTACCATAGAATATGTACACTGTTTTAAGGCTCATCTGGGAATTTTACTCATTATGATAATATTTCTTTTTTCACTTCTATTTAGAAATTAATATTCAGATAGACAAGAACTGTGTCAATACATAGGTTTCGGGTCTGATTCCTACTGGTGTTCATTCAGTAGTGGGTCATCTACAAGTACCATTGTAAACCCTTGCTAAGGCTTTTGCAAGCGTTAACCTTGGAACGGAGCAACACCCCTCCCCCTAAACTTCTATTCACCCCAAAAAAAAAAAAAAAAAGAAATTGATATTAGGTTTATTAGGGTCAAGCAACCAACTTTGCTAACAGTTTAAGCTGTAAGGAGAAGAGAAGTTCTTACTAAATTTTCTATAACACTCCCTCACACAAACCAAAAAAGAAAAGCCTTCACTGTGGACATTGCACTTGTTCTGAAATTAATTTAATAATTAAAAAAAAGGAGCAGAAAGGGTTGAACTCTTCACTGTCCAGACATACAAGCACTGATATTATGCCCACCCCCCCCCCCAAAAAAAAAAAAGGCTGCTCAGAGAAGGATCAAAAATGGCTTTTATTAATGTCTAGGAATTAGTTTTATCATTCAATTTACTACATGAGCACTTTTTTTCGTCCAGAGCAGCAAACAGAATAAGTGGTAGAAACCTGAGTAGAGAAGCTTCCCCATATAGCTTGGACCCTTCCTTGTTCGTCTGTCAGCACACCCGAAAATGTACTACCAAAGTCTGTATTTTTAGACACATCAAGATTTGGACATTAATCTGTATGCGTAATATGCCGGTTAAAACAAAAACGAAGAAGAGGAACAATCTATCCAAATTTACCAGTATCAAGCTCAATTACTTCCATATTCGTTGCTCTGTAACGTGGGGAATCAGCAGATCCTATATTTAATGCAGCACAAGGATTGGTAACAACAGATTTCCTAGAAGTTGCTTGAAGGCTTCTACTCAACCCCACAAGGTAAACAGAATCCCCTCGACGTAATGCCGGCTCTGGACAAGAAAATGTAATAAATAAGTCTTTCCTGAATTTGGATAAATGATTGTGACACAGCATGTGCCCTCAAAACCTCTGCCTTCTTACATCATCACCTAAAATGTATAGCTTTTCAGACAAAATCTCATTTTACCTTTTAAATATCCCTCCCTAGGGCAAGCAATTAACTTCCACATAAAGAAGTAAATCTATCAAGTATCATCTCCAGTCTCCAGGTAACAAGTCCACAAAAAGTTAATCACGTCCACGCTTGTCAGGTCACCCTCACTGGTAAGATAAGTACTCCTTAAGAGAGAGGGGATTGGAGAAATTGCACCTTGGGGGAACAGCAAATCATAATTTTTTGCCTCAATTTCCTATTTTATTTCAGTGCCTAGGGGGAGCTGGTTAGCTTTTCTCCATACATCCAAAGTATGGATAGTAGTTATGGATAGTAGTCTGTATGGGTCACTGAGAATGAAAAATGTTCTTCATCCTCAAATCTAGATCTGACGAAGTTATATTTAAACAGTAGAAATTTAGCGATTACACAATCAAACCCACCTGGAAGTAACTCTGCAGCACGAACAACTGAAGCACCAACAGGTCCCAAAGCAGAGGGATCATATGATATGAGGGCATAATTGTGAACAGGATGGAGAAATACCACCTGCAATTAGAAATGAATAGGGACAATGAGCTAAAGAAATACTGTCTTACTGTTTATTCATTTGTTTTGTTAAAGTACTAAACTTTTTGAAAAGGTTTACCTCTCCTGGAATTTCAACAGGGAAAGCAGCAAAAGATAGCATCAAATCAGATGCAGATATTGCAACTGTATTCTTGTCAACTGCAACTAATCCCATATCTTTAGAGTGATATATTATGACACCAGTTCCGAAAAAATGCTGTGAATGAACACCATCAAGCATGCAAGATGGAGGAACATGAACCTGCATGTACAACAGGCTTTCAGCATAACAAGTTTCATACATTAGGAATAACTGGGAACCATAGGAAACCACCAAGTAAGCACCAGGCTACAAACTTATGAATGGGTTTCATAAAAAGGACTACATAATCCAGAGTTTTTAATTAGAAGAATAGGGTTGCCAAGAGAAATGAACTTAGACCCTCAAATATGACAGTAATGAGGAAATGAAGAGAAGTTGAATTAGTAAAATAAATATTTTTAAAAATGGACAACATAAGCCATATTGCTGCATTTCATTTCAAGCAAAATAAAAGGCTGATAGGCAATTCGGACCACATATCACAGCTAAGACAATTAGACAGACAAGAACCAAATGAACTACAGCTAACCACAATTAGAAACACAACAGTGACAACACAGGCAACATTTACTTCATATGGAATTCAGCGGGCCCAGGCATCCATCACAAGTTACAAAATTGAAGGTAACACTTAGTTAAGGGATTCAAAAATAGAAACATCAAGGATCTTGGAACTTATTGCGAAATAGCAATGAAAAGGCTCCACACATTCACTAGTATCCTAATATGACTGTCCTAAAACCACGCTTTTACTGGGAAATAAGGGATGTATTGAAGAGGAATCGCATATTTAAAAATTTCTTTATGAATGAAGTACAGTATAGCATTTAAAATTTGACATATCATCTTACATACAGAATATGTATTAGCTTCTGTCAAATCTGAGAAGCACTGATAATCCAATTTTCCCATGGTACCCATGTCTTATCCTTGTTATGTGCATACCATACACCCTGCACGGGTAACACTTTTTTCTCTTCAATGTTTTGTCCGATACAGGCCAAAATGGGGAATTTTGATTTCAAAAAATTTTAAATGCATTAAAAAAGAGTTTTGAAATGCTAAGTAACATTTCAAAATACTGAAGATTGGTTTTAGGCTTTTAGCTTGTGTAAAATGGACAAAAATATGTTTGAAATCCATTTAAAACATTCAGGCTTGTAGCATTTGTGTGTGCTTTATAGGGAAAATATATCAGATAGCACATTTTATGTTATTTATTTATGTATATAAATTTTATTATTTTTACTTGATACATATTCTGCTGTAGTGTTTCTAGATTCTTAAAAATTTGTTCTATCCGAATAATGTTTGCTATACCATACAACACTCATACTGACCCATACGTAGGCAACTTAGCTTCCAGTAAATTCAAAGCACATAAATCCTTAAAACGCAAATTCTTTGATTCTGTATATAACTCATGAGAATAATAGAAACGGAAACACAGGCTGCTAATGAAGAGCAGGTTGGAGACCCTGATGTAGGACCTTGTAGAGGCTAGTGAAGGTAGGAGGATAAATCACCCAAAACATGGGATGTGTGTCATTTTTTTTGTTGTTTTTTTGTTTTTGTTTGCGCCCATGGGGGGCGGGTTTTGCCGCTGAAACACATCATAAACCCAAGATTAGAAAATTAAAAGTTGATGTTTTGTAAAAGGGTATATATATATATATATATATATATTGTGCAATAATCTTCGTAATAGAAACAGACCGAAACTCATCTGACACCCACAAAAGAAAATAAATTTGTAAAATTTTTGCTACCTTTTAGTGAGGATATATTGAAACTCAAGGAGGATAGCCCATACCACATTATTTTGGTATGATACATGTGACTATACCATGCTTTTAAGTGAATCCACTAATCAAATTGTGATCAAAATTTTAAAATAATACCTCAAACATCACAAGGGTAGGCTCAATGACACGTTCAGCAACTGATGCATTTGCTACTGCTGCAGTTGCACCTTGATAATCCATTAACTCATCATCCTGCATAGCATTTAATTTTCCAAGCTTTGTTTCACCAGTTTGATTTAAGGAAAAGTCAGCAACAACACTTCCATTGGCAGATGAATCTTCCTCCACTTTTCGTTTTTTCAACCCACCATCAGATGCATTATGGTGAGATGAATATGCAGAAGGGTCTTCATAATTGGTTTCCATGCTAGTGACACCATCAGCCAACTCCCGATTGTTATCTTCATACACATGTCCCCCACAAGCATGATCACCAGTTAGTGAAACTGGCTCGGTGGCCAGATTTCCAACATCTTTAACACCAGATGATAGAAAAGGGGAATCAGGCTGAAAAGCAGGCCTAGCAATCCAGAGGCCAGTACTGTCATCCCGAGTGTATATCTGGGGAGGTGCATACCACTCATGGCGGTCAACCGTCACCAACACAGACTGCAGCCATCAGATAAGTTCACAAAGCAAAATCAGCAGTTATATCTTCAAGAGACATCAGCGCAATTATGCAACAAAGTAATGTAGATATTTACAAGAATATATGATATATATACCACAGCTTCTATCATGACAAAATTATTATGTCAGAAAGTCAAAAAATCAGCACTAAATTTCAATTTCAGTTATACACAGGAACAAAGGATTTTAATTCATCTGTAGCCACACCAAATAAAATAAAATAAAATAAAAATAAATTGTAACATCAAACATTGATGTAGTAGTCATGATTCTAAATTAATTATGTTCCATTGGTGTTCCAAAAGATTAAGCTGCCATAAGATATCTAAAACAAACAAAATAATAGACTACTTGATCTTTTACTAATATTTGAAATTCACATGCATATCAAAATGATAATATCTGATCATTAGTGGTTGAATCCATAAATATAACATTCTAAACATTATTTGATGGTGTGTGTCAAGTCCTTCATTATTGACCATGGATCCTAACTCATAAACTCATCAATCAACATTTACTACTATAATACTAGCAAAAGAAACTAATAACACGTACAATGATAACAGCTGACTTCTGTAAAGTCTAAGGAGTATATTCCAAATATGTACATTAACCACATGTATTAAAAGCGACAGGTACACCACCAAAATCTTATAGACCAAAGAAATGGAAAGAAAATTATAACCAGAGAAATTCAACGTTTTCTTTAAAATATCATACACACAATCTAATCGATGAGGGGTTGTCGTCAATTGATGAACAACTACTACCAGTATCAAGGCTTAAAAAGGTAAAGCAATTCCATACAAAAGTTGCAAAAACAGGAATAACCAGTATCCACAAATATGCAATTTTTAATATCATATATCTTGAATGCATAGTAACCATTACCTTCCTTCGATGACGATCCATGTAGCTTATATACTCCAATGGGACTCGAGCACCCCTCGATAGCTTAGAGAGAACTGATATCAGTTCCTCTACACAAGATATTTCTTCACCAGCAAATTTCTTAATTATTGCATGGCGGGGAACTCCTGCTCTAAAGAGCATATATCTGCAAAATGGTGATTACAACATGATCAATAAAGAACATGCTATATGCCAAAATGTTAAATTAACATCACAAGACACTCCCTCCAGGAAAAACCCTTGTACGTGTAGGGAGAAGTGATGCTAGACTCAGTGTTATTTGTAAATTTTTCTCAAGAGGTGAACAACTTGAGGAATTGTTAAATGCAACAAGAGATAAATCATACCAGATCATCAATAGACTATTCTATAACTAGGGAAGGAATCAACTTACACCAGTGTAAATTAAACACAAATTTTACATCATTGAATAACTTTTTATCAAAGAAATTTTTGACAAAACCCACCACTAGATTGAAAATTCATATATTATAAATTATGTCTATAAAATTTTACATTATTCCAAAAAAAATTAATACACTTTTCATGTACATCAAGATTAACATAATAAATAGTTCTCAAATGTATACAAATAATAATCATTTTCCCACATTTTTATTGACATCCAATTTTTTAAAATTTGACACAAATGATCAACATGATGAATGATTATAATTCAACTGTTGGATCGAAAAAAAGTTACTAGTGGTGTAAGTGTGTTAAGTCCTACACTGGTGTCAATTGATCCATCCCCCTCTAATTACACTTTGGTAACAATAACCTATTAATGTAAACTACAAATATCTAAAATTGTCTCTGGCCTGTAAATAATTATAAGTTTGGAATATCAACTTTTATCTAGGTATACATACCCGGGTTCAGTCACATAAACAAGACCACAGTGAAAACGGAAGTTTCTAGCCTGCATTAAAAAACAGATGATAAACAAAACCATAATGATACAGGCAGCTTAAAATTAGCTAAGTAACAGAATAAACCTTGGGGAAGGGTGAGAAACATAATGGAAAAGTTGGAACGAGAAAGAACTGAATGTCAGGTGTTGCATAACATCATAATAAGTAAGGATAACTGTTGCAGTAACCACATTAAGAAACAAACTAGGACATTACATCATAAGTAAGACATGGCAAATTGACCATTTATAGGAAACAGAAATTTAACAGAAGACAGGCATACAGATAGATTTGGACCAACAGAATGATGGCAAAAGCTACTTTGTCTATAATTTCTTAAATATCACAAATGAGGTAAGTATTCAAGACCCATTTCTTCATTGCGTTTAAATGGCCACCTCCTTCAGACTCTCAAAAGCAAGCAAATTCATACTCAACCATCTTTGCTTCAGAGAATGCAAAATAAACATATAGAGAACATTCCAAGTACAGTCCAACTAACCTGCTGATAAGAAAGAGGATGTATAACTGCCCCACTAACTTCTAAGAAATAATCAGGAGTTATTGAATGCAAATCTTGCACCTGAGATGAACATTAAAAGAAAAAAATTAGCACGACAGTAAGCAAAATTTGGATTTTCATTACTTCAAGCTGTCTGTCAAATCACCAGCCAATTTCTCATCAGTTTCAGTTTAGTCAGTAATACTTCATGGATGGCAAAATGTGAGGTGCAGGATTGGGTTGGTCTTTTCGAGTCCACAACCCCCCTCCCTTTACAAAACTGTGATTGGTGGTCAGGTCAATTATAATTATCATATCGTGCATTTGGTCAAAAAGGATTAAAGGACTGCAAAAACTTCAGAAAATCTAAGAGTCACTCTATTACTTTCAGAATTAAAACAGAATCATTTTAGTCTAGTACTAAACTGTATTTTTGAGTCTACTCAGGCCATGTTTGATAAAACTACAGGGATGTACAAAGTACAATAGTGATGATGCTTTCTGATTTATTTACCATTTTATTCAGTGCCGGTGTCTTCAGCCTCTCTCTTCAAAAAGAGTAGAGGTTGCAAGTTGATCACCCCAGTGCCAATATTCTCTCTTCCCATAGAATATATAAGCATTTGGGTATGACAGAATGTACTAATAACATATATAATCCAAGGAAAAAAAGAAGTTATCTCACCAACAAAGATAATATCTTCGATGTGCCACCCCTTTCAATTTGTAATTCAACATTCTTGTTTACACTGTCATCAAGAATAGTCTCCAGTTTCAGAAACTGTGTAATGACCTGCAATGAATTTCACAAAGTCATCAAGCTCTAGCAAACTGATTAGAAAAGTGGATACTGCATCTAATAACAACTACAAATTGTATGAAGATATGAAAAGTCCCTGTTTGTGCAGCTTTCAAGCACAAGAAAGTCATTCTTGAAACCAACGATCACTCAGAAAGCACAAGAAGAACTTCCAAAGATAAAGTTGCCCAAGTTATCAAGATTAAGAGGGCATTATTTAGAAATCCATATCTCTCGAAAATATCTTGTGTTCAACAAATAGGCAATGAAACAGACACACTAGATGAAAATAAATAAATAAATAAAAGAACATGATTCATTGTTGTTACTTTTCCAAGTAGCAGTCTCCTTATCCTAGTAACTAATTTAAGCATAATTGTCACAAGCAGCAGTTTGGATGTACAGCTACTTCCATCCACATGTGCGCGCCTAGTACAAATAACTGTTTTCCCCATACATCAGCCCGGCCCTCCATAATCAAGCAAAACCTTTCTATGACCAATTCTTCTTTTAGATGAAACATGTACCCCAGATTGTCACTAAGACAATATGCAAACTAAATTGTAAAATTGACATGAAACATAAGATAACAGAGAACCAAAGAAAAACAGGTAGAAAATAGGAAAGGGAGTAAAAACATATGTCCTTCAGACAAACTTACTTCCCCATTGACATGAACAAGTACATCACCCGGTTCCAAATGTTTGTAACCTGGACCACCTGGCACCTAAACAAGTCAAGGATTATGCCCAAAGAAATTGAAATGGAATATCATCTCATAAAAGATTAAAAGTCTGCACAACAATTTGCTCACCACAGAGTCCACAACTAGCATTCCAGTTTCACTAGCTGGAGAAGCATGACGTACCATCTACATAATTCACAAGCAGGGTAAATAATTAAGGGCATATTTAAAGGAAACTGCTGCTCAGTAAAGATACCATGAAAAAACCATAGAATAAAACAACCTGCTCTGTCTCACTTCTTAGGCCAAGCCGACGGGTCTCGTCAAAACCTTTATGGAGAAATGTCACCTGTATCATATTTTACACAAATTAGAAATAAAAATAAGATTGCTCCATATCAAAAGAAAACACCATTTACAGAACCAAGAAGGAAAAAATTCCTACAATCACCTCATTCAATAGGAAAAGAGAAAAATATGAGCAGACAAGGTGAATAAAGACGCAATGAACAAAAATATCCAGAAATTACTACATGATAAGTGAGAAACTCTACAATCATATCCTATATGGGAAGCACATCTGTAATGAGCAGCAGATAAAAGATGTGAGGAATAAAAATTATCTTGAAATCACAAAATTAAAATGGAAAAAGTTTCTACAATCATCTCATGATCCTATATGGAAAAGACATCCAATAAGAAGACAAGCAGATTCAAAATTTGAAGAAAAAAAATAATCTTGGATTGGAATTACTAAATGATACAGCATATGCCAGTATTTTCATGCTGAACTACTACCTACTACCAAAATTAAAGCTGAGAGAGAAGGGGATATAGCCATGTTCACAAGGGCAAAATTTGTGAAGGCTTTAATTAAGAATTTTGTGATCATAAGCTACAAAAATAATCTCAAGGACCAACCTGAAGTGTACCACGAGGTATAGAAACTGCCTTCCATTTATCAACATATGTTTCACTGCCCTTTTGAAGAAACCTTAATGCCCTCACAACCTGAAAAGTAAATCAATGTATTAAGTTGCTCACTTGTCCTAAATTGAATTAGTTGCTCCCCACTAGAAGAGTTGTCCTTCTCCTTGGTTACTACAGGAAGCATCAGACAAGTTCAACAAATATATATCAAGAGCTCACTCGTTCTAATGGTAAGAAAAATGCTGATGCACTTGATGACTTGCTCCCAGCATTCAAGGCAACTGCCCTGCCTTGCCAATCTATAACTGGGGAACCACTCGATCCTCCTTTGGTCCCAGATGCTGCCTGCAAATCAAAAAATCAGTAGGTATATGGTTGCAGTCAGCCAATGAAAAATTGTTACACACTATTATTAAGGGTTTGACCGTGAACAATAACTGGAAACCACTTCTCAGAGGAACTTGAAAACCATGTCAAGCAAATCACACAATCTACGAATTAATTTGCCAAATGAAGGCCTACTGGCCCAGAATGGGTCTTATCCTCGGAAGCTAATTCTCCTTGCCTATCATTTTTAGTGATGAAGCCTCCTCTCATTTCTACCTTATTTCCAAGTTTCAAAGAAATTAAAAACAACTGAGGAATCTTTTATCATGGTATAGGACAAATTATAAAGACACTGAAACAGTCTACATATAACCTAGCAAAGAAATTAAAGGATGCTAAAATTTGAAGGAAAAAGAAAATAGCGTGAACAAACACATAATTTGAAGTTTTGAAGAAAATATGTGAATAAGTTTAATAGTTGTTCCCACTTACTTGCATGTAGAAGGTATTGAAGTCATTATACCCATCCCTGCATCAAATAATATTTTAACTGTTTAAATTCAACCTATTCATGAAAGGAGCTACATAAAAAAATGGCAGATATCTAAAACATACTTCTTATAGTGAGGAGCATCCCTATCCAAACGAGCAAGAGTACCAGCCAAAATGGAAACCTGAAAGTAAAATCCAAAATAATAATACAGAATTTATTGGGAGAAAAATAACCAAGAAAGTATTAGCAGTCATGGTCCTTTTACAGCAACAAAAATCAAGTGCCAGTTATGAGCAGGAAAGGATATCAATTTGTTCCATTAATGTGAATAAAATAAATGTTTTCCAAGAAAATTTACAGAAGACAACAAATGAATGAAGCTGGATGTATCATGAAAATTGACCATGACGAGGGGAAAAAAAATCATACTTCTCAGCATAAATTACTGTATAATTATGTTTTGCTCAATAATGTTCTATTGAATTGGTCAATTAGCCATGAAAACAATCAACTGCTAGCCATTTGATGAGCATGGATACAAGCACAGAAATCAGGTAACTGTTTTCCACCAAGAGTCCATTAAGACCAAATAATTCAAGAATGCAAGAGAGCGGGTGGGGGGATAGAGAATAGAGGCATTAAACTTTGAAATGAAACATGCTCATCAAAAGCATTTAAATAAAAAACCAAGTAACACAAAACGCAAAGACAGCATAGGGATGTGCATATCAAGGTAATACCTTCTCACCACTATCATTACCAACAACTCTGATTTCTAGTCCAACACAAGCAGCCTCAGGTGCAAGAGGTATCTCCTCGTAGTTCAGAAATTGTACAGCACCAGGATCATATCGAAAGAACCCAAAATCATGGACCTGCAAAAGTGTATGCATATAGTAAGTCGCATCAACAGGCACAGACAAAAAGGAACCCGGAAAAAAATCTCAGCAATGATTAATTAATCAAATAAATGAGATTTCTTTTTTTGGGGGGGTGGGGGGGGGAGTCAACTCTGTGTGAAGTGTGAACCAAATAATTATTTATAGAATTTAAACATATGTACGAAGTCCAGTATAAGCATGCTAAAGATACTAACTTTATATCATAGAACAGAAGATCTTAAGCTCTTGGAAAAGATCAAGATAATGTATAACAAAACACAACAAAATGGGAATAGTAAAGGTGGCTGAGATTATTTGAAAAAAAAACAAAAAACAAAAAACAAAATCGTTTGTACAACAATATTATCTTGATCCTCAATTTGACCATAGGTAACAACCATACCAACAATCTTTTATTACAAATACTTGTTATTTAAAAGCAACAGCGTGCACACCAACTATTAGCTGTGTTTTCGCATGTTTGTATCACACAATTTTCCTGCATTCCTAGTCATGCAAGCACTTGTGCAAAATGCAACTCAGTAATTCTAGGAAGCAGAACGCATTGCAGAAATAGCTAAAATCCCAATCAAACGAAAAAAAATAAAGGATTCTACTAGCTAGAGTACCAATTAACTTTGGCAGCACATTGAAAAGTCAAAATCAAAGCTCAGATAGCAGCATATTAACGAAAAAAAAAAGGTTCACTCACTGGATCTCTGTATATCGGATGCACCGGAACCTCTTCTCGGTTCAAAAACATGGCTTCTGCAACTACAGGTCCTACACATCACAAAAAACAAAAAAATTAACACCAATTCCATAGCAAACAACAGCGGAAACTCTGAATCATTGATCAGTTCCTGTTGTACCGGGCTTGACGACGTGGCGATTGGTGAGGATGATGCCCCGGCGCTTATCGACGATGAAGCCGGTGGCGTAGCTGGCGCCGGCGGACTCGGTGTCGAAGGAGCGACAGGCGGTGGTGCGAAGGACGACGACGGCGGGGACGACCTTGTTGAGTGCTCTCCGCCAGTCCTCGGCGGTGGCCACGTTCTCCTGCATCGGCGGCGGATCGATCTCCATGCACAGCTCGTCGGCCTTCACGGCGGCTCCGCCACCGCCGGCGGAGTCTAATCCGTCCGATCCCAACCTCTCCTCCACTTGATCTCCCATTCTTCTTCTGTTTCGGTTTCTTAGAGTGCGGTTTTTACTGTGGTTGGTACGTGGTTAGGGTTCAGTAAATGAATGAAGCTTATAAGCACTCCCTCTGTGTCGGTCGGATTTAGTAAGTAGTGAGTCAACGCCAACGAGTACTAAGGTAGGGAGCGAGTGAGTGAGGTTCTAAACCCTCCCAACTCAACAAGGGGTTTCAGTTTCGACTCGCTGTGCCGTGTTTGTGTGAACGTGTCTCCGGTCCCCAACGCCAATTGCAAAATCATAATATCGTGCCAATAATCAAATCAAATAATTAACCAATCATCGTCGAAAATCATTTCTTTATTATATTATTTTGTTGTCTTGTTGCTTCTCTTTCCTATTTTTTTCTTTTTTACCTTTTTTTCCAGCGGATCCAGCTGGATTTTTATCAGTACTACTTCTTTTTCAAATAAGTATCTAACTTTAAATTCATATAAAAATTAAGAAAAATATTAAATAGACGATTGAATTCATAGTTTAGTGAATATCTTTTATATATTTTATTTGAATTTAGAATGTTATATTTAACTCTTATTTTCTTCTTAAAAATATTTTTTAAAAATAATTCATAATATATCTTTAATAAAAAATATTAAATAGACCTTAATATTAGAATATTTAAGTAGATTTTATAAAATTATCTTTATTTTTTAATTTTACTTGGCCTCTCTTTTCCTTTTTTTATTTTTTATATCTATCCTTTAATTATCACAATTTTGTTCAAGTATTATAAAGTATTTAAATATGAATGATTCTCTTTGTTATAATTCAAATCGTTGTTCTTCAAGTTATAGTAGACTAACTTCCTTAACGTAAGACTAAACCTTAATTGATATTCTCTCTCTTACTTAAATACTATTTTTAATTATTTATTTAATAAGAATGAAATACAAAAAAAATAAATAAAACTCTCTCAATCTTTTAAAAAGGACATATAATTATGAAAAAATTATGGTTTATTTGATTTCTATTTTTATTTTTTATTGTATATTTTTTTAAGATTTTATTGAAAGAAAAGGAAACAAGATTTCACGGGACTGTTTGGTTTCTTTTCATTTTACTATTTTTAATATTTTCTTCACAAAATTTTAAAAATAAAAACATAAATCAAATAACCCTTTAAATTTTGGAGATGAATACTTATTTAAAAAAGATGAAGTATTTATTACTTGAAAATGTTAGGCAATGATTCTTGTTATTATTTTATTTATTATTTATCGGAATCCTGACTTTTCTTTTTTTTGTTTTTGGCCTGCGTGACTAATTTTTTTAAGCGTGCTACACTAAACACGAAAGGAAATAGTCAGAAAACACGCTGGCCCATCTTCGACTCGCAGGGCTACAATCCCCCAACAAAAATACAAAAAAGTGACCAAAAAAGAGATTTTTTAATTTTCGTTTCTAACAAATTTTTTGCGGAGAAATAAACAAGTTTTTATTTGCATTAAAATGCCTTGCGTTAGGTCAATTTTTTTTCTATTTAAAAAAAAAAACACACTTACAAATTCAAGCCCCCTTAATGGACCATGCAGTCTTACTGAGTGTAAGATTACTCTTTCAAGTTGACCCAAAAACAGAAGTTTACTCTTATAAGTCATTGCAGACAAGGAAAACAAGAAGAACGAGATAAAGAGCCTTTACTACTACTAGTGTATTATTTTATACAACAGTTTCTTTACAAACCAACTACAAAATCATGCACTTTATCTCTCACAACTTAGTTTATTGACAATCACCAGTCACACGATACCTCCACAATGGCCTGGACTGGCATACTTCACTATGTATTATTCTTTTTTTTTTTCTATTTCTTTCTATGGAAATTTTATCTCACAAGACCCAAGTGGAAAGAAAAAAGGAGGCCAAGAAAAAGAAAAAAAGATACAAAGTTGGCCAACAAAGGCAACAATCATTTTGAAGGAACTTCAGAAGCACATCCAGCTATAGGAAGATCACTTGGCGTGCACACAAGAGCCCTTTGCTGTAAATGCCTCAGACTCTGCTCCATGCTGACTTGTACCATCTCAGCCAGCATCTTCTTTGCCTTACCAGATTGATCATCCCCATCAATCTGTGATATGATGTTGCACACTATGTTCTCAAGAGTGTCAGGTTCAATTTCTGGCCTTGGGTAAGGAGACTCTCTCAGTAACTGCAAAAGGGTGCGTGCATTTGCCTGAGACTTGGGAGTTCCCTGAACAGTGAGCTCCAGAAGTCCTGGGATGACACCTTCTCTAAGGATTGGTTCCCTGTATTTACATCTGTCACTTTGGCACATTGTCAATAGTGCTCCAACAGCATGCTCCCTACTTTGAAGTGCTCCACATTCAAGAACTTCCACCACTGCAAGGACCCCACCTTCTTCAGATGTCAAGGCAGTTCTTCCCTCATCATAGTCCACCAAAGATTCTATCAAGGCACAGCATTTTTCAGCTGTTTTCGAGGATTTTTTACAGGTTTTGAGAATATCGACTATGAAAGGGATTGGATTTGTTTCGAGCATGATGCTGAGATTGTTGGGGTGTGTTGATAAGTTAGAGAGAGCCATTACTGTATCAGCTTTAGCTTGTGGGGTTCCATCTCTAAGGATATCCACAAGAAGAGGAATGGCGCCACAAGCACCGATGATTGGTTTGTTGGTTAAAGAGGCAGACAGTGTGAGCAAAGATGCAGTTGCAGACTCCTGCAGATTTAGATTTTGTGACTTGAGGAAACTAATTATCGGTTCTAATGCGCCAGCCTCCACAATATTGATTTTGTTCCTGCAAGATAAGAAGTGTTCAAGTAATGAATATCACTGAATTATGACTAGAAAAAATTATCTAGCAGAAATTAAGTTGATAAGCATCGAATCTGAAACATCTGATCCACAGAAGAAGTAAAGGAAGACTGTCTGACAGGTAGTTTTACAATGGCAACGTACACAAAAATAAAGATAACAAGATGCAACAGACAAGCTAACATTTAAAGTGTGTTTAACAGCCATAACTCCATCAAGTCATAAATCAGCATTCAATATACCAGGCAAAAGCAATCAAAATCCTGGTTTATTTTAATAATTGTAGTTCGTTTTTGAGTCAATGGCATTATCGTCAATCACAAGCTCGAAGGTGCCCAATCAGGCCTCAGATGCAAGAGACTAATCATGTCATACTACAATGAGGAAACAAAATCAAGATTACTGATTTTAAGCCAGAGTAAAACAAAATTCAATTCCCCTGGTTCTAGAGAATGAGAGAGGGATATAGATACACGTAAAAGAAGTACTGTCTTTTCTTCACAAAAGCATCTAGAAAGACCATAATAATGCATCAAAAAACAATGCAAAACAAGAAATTTTAGGCTGTTCTTGTTTGCATAGGTGGGAAAATGGGGAGGTAGGCAATTTGGAATGAAAATCACTTCACACTAACTTGGTATAACAAAAAACGTATGAAGGTTGAAGAAATCCACCCCACAAATTTTGGCCACGCTTATAGCAATGAAAGTGATTTTCCACCCTCCAACCAAGAGTGAAAATCAACACCTTCCACACCACTCAATATTCGCTCCCCTCATTTTTTCTAACATCCCAATTTCCACCTACTCAAGCAAGCATATCATTAATGGGAAGATGAGTAGGAAAAAAGCCACGCAGTGGTTGAAACCACGTGGAATGCAGAGATCTGAGCCATCTCCAGAAAGATTAACCATACGGTAGTTAAATAACTTACAATCGTGAAAGAAAATGTCAAATAAGGTAAAAACAACTAGAATTCTCCCATTTCTAAAAGTCGTAAAATTAAAGCATGCTGAATGATTTTCTTTTAATTCGTTTACTATTATGATTTTCCATGCTTCATAAGCATGACATTATTACAGACTCACGGGATCACATATATCTACTGTTTTAACTAGCGGTGAATTATGCAGGTATTTTGGCACCACCTAAAAGGTGCCAGAAGCGAAAGCAAAAATAAAGGAATTACAACTATTTCATTTGCTAGAAGGTGAAAATTGACCCGAAACAATAAACATAACAAAGATTACTTCAGGAAGAAGACATCAGCCAAAAAGGAAAAAGAAACTAAAGGAGAAAAAAAGAAAGAAAGTGCACCATGTGAGCCAAAGAAAAACCACTTAACCACCATCCAATCGGATAAGCTTCGACTATAAAGCATCCAATTCTTTCTTGTGAGTTGTGATATCGTATGCAGGCATTCAAGCCACCAGAAAAAATGACAATTGATAAAGCAACATCCCAGTACTCTATAACATGACATGGTACTCACCAGGAAAAAAAAAAATAGAAAAAAAAATGGAAAATATACATATTAGGCAAATACCTATTTACTATGTCATGGCCCAATTAATTTTTTCATATACAGATATATTCAACAATTCGATCAACAACAGAAATATGCCCCTCTTGCATCGTTTTTCTTATATTTCCCCAAAAATGGGAGTGCCGAAGATTAAAAAAAAAAAATGAGTAAAAAAAGAAGCAATCCTATCACTCCTAACAAATATCTTCCCACTTGCCAGATTATGAAAACAAAAATGATCCACTTATATCCCCCGAAAATAAAAAAATAAACAAATAAACTACCCCCAAAATCTTCCTATACTTTCCCACCAACCAATCAAATGCAAATAAAAATAGAAGAGGAAAAGAAATGAGGGGACCGAGGAATAAAGATCAGAATCTCGCAGTACTCCACCAAATATAGTCTATTACGCAATAACAACCTGAAATCCCAAATTGACATTATTTTATTTTCTATATATCGAATCCCCAACTTGATGACATTCAAGGCATCATCGCATAGGTTCCCATAAAAAGCGCACGAATTCCTAAGCAATCGAACACTAAAAACTAAAAAGCAGAGAAGGCACATCAAACAACAACATCAATAAAACTCAAACCAATTAACCACCGAAAAAAAAAAAAGACCACCATAAATTAATTAATTACACACAAAAAGATCTTTAACCCTCTCGAATTTTATCTTTTTTAAGAAACCCAATTTTCCCAAAAAAGGGTAAAAATATTAATAATTAATAATAATAATTGGATGCAGAAGAAATAAGGAAGTGAAGTTAGTTACGTACTTTTCGTCTTTGACGGCGAGGTTGAGCAAGGCGAGGAGAGCAGGTTCGTGCGCCTCGGGCGAGTCGACCCGGAGCATGGAAACGAGCGGGCCGACAGCCTCGGACAGCTGGC
The DNA here is from genome assembly GCA_031439585.1 of Pterocarpus macrocarpus. NCBI lineage: Eukaryota > Viridiplantae > Streptophyta > Magnoliopsida > Fabales > Fabaceae > Pterocarpus > Pterocarpus macrocarpus. Next base: position 34,670,691 of record CM062518.1, on the reverse strand, counting down.
GCCGACAGCGCTGTGACGTCTTGGTGAGGCGCCGGATGTCGCGGGCCGCCTGGACCCTCAGCTCGGGCTCGCCGGAGTTGATCAGCTGCAGGGCCCGCCGGACGGCCAGCGGCGTCCGGGGCTCGTCGGAGTCGAAGCTGCCATCGGGGATGTGCCCCTCGGAGGAGGAAGAATAGGAAGGTGACGAAGGCGAAGAAGAAGGCGAATGAGGACTCTCCATGGATGAAACGGTATAGAGTTAGAGAGAGAAAAGCCGGCACCCCCCCACTAAAAGAAAAATCAGCGTGTGTGTGTGTGTGTGAGATTTAAGAGGCTGAGAGAAGAGAGAAAACGCAAGGGAGAGAAGGAAAAAAAAGGTGAGGTCGAAGTTCTGGGTGAGGCGTTAAGCAACAGTTATAACTTATAAGACAAAGGTCACATAGAGACACAGAGAGAAAGAGAGATAGATGGTGATGGAGAGAGAAAGAGAGAGCGTGAACGGGGAAGAGCGAAACAGCAGTTGTTGGTTGTGGAGGTAGTTCGGTAAAAACCTTAGAACAAGCTCTTTTTTTTTATTTGTTTATTTTTTGGAACTGTGCTTGTGATGGTCTAGTCCTCGATCAATTTGTGTGCTTTTTACTTAACTAATTTTATTTACAATATAACCTATAGCTCTCATTTATATATGGAAGCGTTTACAGTGGTCCATGTACCACTGTAAATTATAATGTACCAAATATTTATAATTATTAGATATTAATTAAAATAATATAAATGGTTTAGATTTATTTAAATAAATCTTATTCATCATGGATCACTTTTATCGTTGATCCATCATAGTTACTCACTGGTGACTAGCAAAATTTTTTGGAGAAACAGTTAGGGTATATCGATGGACTTCTAGGAGAAAATTCTATGGTACATCACTGAGAGAAAAAAATTGGAACATTGGTGGTCCATGGACCACTGTAAACTCTTCCTTTATATATAGCTCATAAAACTAGTTTTATCCATTATAAGAGTATAAAATTTATGTAATCTCTTGTAAAAATTGTCTCTTTAATTTTAAAAATCGGATCCTTGTATCAAGGATCAAAGTTTCGTACCATCTAATATTTAAAAAAAAAAAAAAAGAAGTTTAGTACCATCTATGTAAAAAAGAAAAAAAATTATTGTACCAAAAAAAAAAAATTTGCACCACCTCATCGTCGTCGTGAGTTTTACTACATCAATTTTTCTTTTTCTTAGACTTTGGGTCCGATACAGCCTTTTTGTTTTTGCGAGATTTGTGAAATGGCCAGTACACACCATCCACGTGTTTTAAGTTAGTGTCATATTTTTTGGTGTGGGGGCAGTTCATGGATTTTATTATTATTTTCACAGTATATATGCAACAAAAATGGACGTGGAATATTTGTTTTCGTAGCATTGTCTATGGTATCATGAGTAGGCTTGTTGAAATAAATAATTTTTGGTCTGGTGGAAATAAAAAAATATATCTTTATTGAGATTTTTTCTGTGTTTATTCTAATAATATGGTTTGTTATAATATTGACCATTAAATGTGTTTTTTTGTCATATTTTTTGCATATGAGGCTAATATATTGGGCCCTTTTGGATAAGATTTTAGGAGAAGTATTTTTTAAAAAGCAAAAGTAGAAGTAAAAGCAAAAAAATATTTTATATTTTGATATAATTGTATAAGTACTTTTTATCAAAATTAGAAGTTATTAAATTATTTGAATATGATAATTATAGAAATACTTTATTTAATAAAATTACAATTAAGGATATAGAGAGAGAGAATGAGAGTGAGAAGAGAGTGGTAGTTTTTAAAAGTTTTAAGGATAAAATCATAATTGAGTGGAAAAAAAATAGTTGCGAATTTTAAGGAGTAACATTCTCTCTCTTCTATTGCTTCTATTTCTGCAAGAAATAGCTCCCTATCTGCTTCTCAAAAAAGCAGAAAAACTGATTATTTTCTACTTCTGCTTTTTTTTTTTGGAAACACAAACAAATACCATTAAAAATTTTATAAGTACTTATTTTTGAAAAATTTTAAAAAAAATTACTTCTTTTTATACTAGAAGCACAAACAAACGCACCCATTATCACACATGTGTTTAATCATTTTTTTCATAATCGATTATGTAAATTTGGATGTATAAACTTAAAGGTAATTTATATTTAGATATGTTAACTTAAAAGTAATTTAAAATAGTGTGTTCTATTTATAATTAAAAGCTGTAAAAGTTATTTATGTTTATAAACTATTTTTTAGTTTAAAATTATAATTTTTGCTTATAATCTTTTTCTTTTTTCTCACCCAAACATAACAATTATTTCAATACAGTTTTTTTTTCAAAAAAAAAAAACTGATTTTAGCTTATAATCTATGTACCCAAACATACACTTAATGTGAAATTATAAATTGACTCAATTCTAAAAGAACGATAAATACAAAATTAGTTATGATTTAATTTTGATATACTAATTAAGTCACTGTCTCATTGGAGGAGTATGATATTTACAGGTATTTACAGGCTTGCAGGTGACCAAGAGAAACAATACTAATCTTACATGTATGCTTGATTGGGAATAGCTAGTTATAAGCCCTTATATTAATTATTAGGCTGTTTAGGTGTGTGTACTGTAAGTGTGAACTTTTAGTGAATATGTAAAAAAAGTCTCACATGATAATAGATAAGTTACGACTTTATAAATGAATAGACACCTAAATACCTACTTCTTTAGGGTTTTTAATTAAAATGTAATATCGACTAAGTACTATTATTGCTCCTCTTTAAAAACACTGTTGTAATAAAAAAAAATCGAGAGAAAAACTTTCAAGTTAAGGAATGAGCTTATAGCGGTCCCGAACAGAGGTTTGAATCACACTGAAACTAAAGCTTTGTGCATTGTCTTCCTTAGGCCCAAGCTCTAAGATTCTTTTCCCCTCTTATTAACTAAGTTTTTTTTTAAGATAAAAGTTTTCATTAGTTTTTAGAATGTGTTTAGTATAAAGGTAAAAATAAGAGAGAAAATTTTATGGATTTACACATGAAGTTACTCCATGAAATTTTCTATCCCATTTTTAAGTCCATACCAAATATACCCTAAAATATATAATTACTCAATCAATATTTATTTCGTGAATGTTTTTGTCTATTTTAATTGTATGACAAACGTTAAGCATTATATCATTGCTATCATTTCAAATATGAGAATATCATAAAATTAATTAACAATGTTTATATAATCAAATATTGTATTATTCATAAGAAAGCAAATTGACAATTTTTTTTTCGGTACAAAGCAAAGTGACAATTTATCACGACTGTTTCAAGCTATGGAGGATTTTTCGACAGTTTGAGACTTTGTTAATTATAGAAAAAGCAGAGTGAAAATCTCGAAGAAATCCATAGATGAGCTTAATATATCAGAGCAAAATTTCACGAAATCACAGCCATTCATGTGGAACTAATTTCTTATTCATAATGCAACTCATATAATTTACACAAAATGAGATGGAAGAAAATATGAGGAAGAAAAACAATAAATGTCATAAAGTGTTATGCGAAATATGTGAGGAATATTATTTCGTAAGTCTTGCCTCGCATTCATGGTTGTTTAATTATAAATTAAGAAATTATCAGATATATATCTAATGTTTAAGAGTATAATTTAGACAAGCATTGTTTTTAACATAATTATCAACGTAAGTGATTCAATAATTATCTCTTTTAATAAGGATTTGGGTTCAAATATTGTTAATAGGGGAAAAAAAGCTAACACTAAAGTATTTTTACCTCATACCAAGTGGCAGGGATGGATCTATGTTGTATGCCCCTATCAAAATTTGAAAATTTTTAGTGATCATACAAGAGTATAGATATTTTTATCTTTATTATTTTATTAAGTTTAATCTTATATTAAGATAAAAACTGCAAACTAAAGATGTCAACCCAGGTCAATCAATTGTAGCTCAAATGGCATATTCCTTAGTCCATGTGATACGTATCGAAAACAAGTTAACAAATATTAATTATTTATTGATGATACTTTCAATTCATCTTATATGTCATTTTAAATAAAAATTTTGATTCATTTTAACTGTTAATTTCATATATCAATAAAGTACTTAGCATTAATTTTTAATTTTACCATTCATAAAATTTTAAGTACACAACTAATAAAAAATATGATATGAAATTAATAGAGTGAATTAATAAGATGTTATAAGGTACATAAAATTATTTTAGAAGACATGTTTTATTTTTCCTTATTTTTGATTTTTTTAATTATTATGTAAATAATTAAAGTGACAAACAAATTGAACTGAAAGTACTAATAGCCTAAAATGCTTTATTAACATTTTAGTAACCATAAAGTATACTTAATAGGCTTTTTTACCTATTTAAAATAAAAAAAATAATATTTACGGATATACGCTATTTTAACCTTTTTTTTTATCAAAATGTCCTATTTTGTGAGATATGGGTGGATTCGATTGAGGCTGGATTGAATTAATCACTGTTTAAATTTTTCCCAAACGCGAAGAATTCGATTCAAGGTGGGTAGAATTCAACACTATTTAGGTGAATAATATCGATCTAGGTTGGGTAGAATTCAATACTATTATACAAAATTCTACCCACCTTAATAGTGTTAAATTCTATCCACCTTGAATCAAATTCAACACTGTTATACAAAAATTGATTTAGAGTTAATCGAATGTGCAAGATAGAGCATGTACAAGAGCTGAAAAATTAAAGTGAGAGAAATTATAATAAGATAGAGAAATCATTTGGTCAGTGCCAAAAGAAAGGGAGATTGAGGGTAATTATTTATATAAATATGACAAACTTGGTCATATTTCATCACATCTCAATAAACAAGTAATTTTAAATTATAATTTAGAAAATTATTAGTTTAAATTTTATATTTTAATTGTAAATTGAATTTGATAATTTGATTGTTATAACAAATAGATAATTATAAGTATTTATTTTTGTTAATGTAATTTAATTAGTAGTTAATTTTATAATTAATAGTATTTTATTATTATTATTATTATTATTATTGTTGTTGTTTAAATTTTATTATTGTAGTGAAAAAAATTTAGATATTTGATTTAGTATTAGATTAGTTTAAGAGATGTTAATTTAGTTGCAATTTAATTTGATTAATTTATTGTAATGATTATTAATTAAGAAATACCATAGATTTTAATTTTTGTTGATTATAATTCAAGGTTTAGTTTATTTTGTGTAATTTAGTAAATACTTTATTTATGTAATAAAATAAGTTTAAATATTTAAATTACCGTTAAATTAACTGAATTTATTGGACTTAATTAGTAATTTAGCTTATTAGTAAACTTTATTATTGTATTCATGCTATCATAAGATACCTTTTTATCTGTATTTATAATTTTTAATTTATATAATTTCTTATTTATAGGAGTGTATACCAGTGTTGAATTCGATCCAGAATGGGTAGAATTCATTCGATTCAGGGTAGGTATAATTCAATACTATTAATTGAATTGTGTTGAATTTTACCTACCCTGAATCGAATTCTTCGCGTCTAGGAAAAATTTGAATAATGATAAATTCGATTCAGCCTCAATCGAATTTACCCTATCTCATAAAATAGGACATTTTGATAAAAAAAATTGAAATAGCATATGTCTGTAAATATTTTTTTTTTATTTTAAATAAATAAAAAAGCCATACTTAATAATCCACCTGAAGTATCCCTCAAAAATAAAATAATCCACCTGAAGTGCCATAGTCTACCATCTACCACATGAAAACCATGGAAATAATTTCCAATCCCGTAGCCGTAGGCGTCGGGAAATGGAGCTCGTAGAATTGATTATGACACTCATGGTGAAAACACAAACCTCGTGAGAAAACCGTACTTCATTGCTTGCAACTTGAAAGCTTCCCATGCAGAGACAGCCATACGTCGCGATTTTTAATCTTAGAATTCGAGTAAACCCTTATTTGTTTCTTGAAATTAGTATTTGTTATATTTCTTAACTCTTAAAATTAATATTTTAGTTTCTAATAATAATAATACTGTAATCCATTAATTAAAAATTATGTTTATTTCAATTTAAAAAAAATTATAAAATTAAAATTTTTTTATATAATTAAAAAATTTTAAAATAGATTTTTTAGATAAATTACTCTTTTTTATTTTACTAAAAAATGAAAAAAATTATATCATGATTATTTTAAAAAAATATCTAAATATATGAAAAATAATTTTTAAATTAAAATAATATTTTTCTAACAAAAAAAAAAGAAGCTAAAACAAACATATTCTAAATCTTTCTTTCCATTAATAGATGTTAGGCAATTGATCGAGGGAACTTATCTTGTCACATGGTCACTAAAATGAGAAATCAAAATGAATATTCTTTCGTTTCAATTTATCTATTAGTTTAGATAATTTGATAAATTTTTAAATTAATATATTTGAATACGCCAATTTAGACAAATTGATGTATTCAAATATATTAATTTGAGAATATATCAAATTATTCAAATTAATAAATAAATTAAAATAGAAGAAGTATTTATTTCTTAAAATTTGTTTTAGGGTTACAATTTAAATGAAAAGAATGTAACTATGCGAGATATTTCTTTTATATGTTTTAGGTACAATTATATATATATATATATTTTTTTTTTTTTTTTGAAAAGAAAGAGGTATAGTTAGATACACACCTATTTTGGAAGGGGAAACTTTATCACCTAAGTGAACTGACTCAATTCAAATATAATTGTTTTTAATAGAATGATACTTGTAGTTTCCATAAAAAAAATGTATAATTATTTTTTTACAATAAATATTTATTTTGTTTCAATTATTTTTTTATTATATGACTAAATAAGAAACTAATTTCATTAAAAACTTACTTAATGATAAAGAAAATCTAACTTTAAATTTTGCAAGATGAAAATTCTCTGTAATTATTTTTTAAATTGTCAAGAATCTCTTTTTCTAAAAATTAAGTTTGTATGTTTAAATTTGAAATCCATAATCAGTAAATACTAGCTAATAATAAATGACAAATGCACCAATACATCCAAAACTTTTCAATTCTAGAGCCTAGCGCTGGCTAAAGGATCCAGGTCCGGATTATCGTGAATGAAAAATTATAAAAACAATTGTTAAGGCCGCTTCTTATACTCAGTTATCAAACAATTCAAAAATGTTGAACAATTTTTGTTATATCTCTTGTCGTTGTCCAAGAAAAATGTTATGGCTGCTTCTTATACTCAGTTATCAAACTTTTTTCAAATATACAATGTTTTTCACCATCTTTTTATATAGCAGGAAGATAAAAGGAAAAGTTTAATAACAAAGAGATGTCCGGACTTGGCCTACAACTGGTTATATTTCAAATAAAAAATCTTGTATGTTTGGAGAAATAATTTTTCTTGAATAAATATCTTTTTTAATCTTAATATTTTGAAGTAGACATCAGTTTAATTCTGAAAAAAGTTTTGACATCATTTAGCACTAATATTTTAAGTTTTGACATTAATTTCTTCCTTTCGTTAAATAATTATTAACTTTCCACCTTCAAAATAATCTGTGGTTTTAAAACTTCATCTCTGCTGTTAAATTTGAGTACCAAGAGAATGAGGGATCAAGGCTTATTGATATTAATACTTAGAAATTTAGATGATAAGATTTTAATTTCTAATTTATTTATTTATTTATTTTCAAGTTGATAAGATGGACCTTAGCAGCTAAGGAAGACAAATAAACAATATAATAGTATACAAATATGTTAACTATAATGAACTATAATAGAAGTTACTAATAATTTGATAGAATAATAAAATTGATGTTAAAATTTAAATCATATTAGAACTAAATTAATATCAAATATTTTTTATGATTAAACTGATATTAATTTCAAAATATTATAATTAAAAAATATATTTACTTAAATTTTCTTCCTCAAAAGCACCCACAAATCCACAATCCATTTAACGCGTGCATGCACTGGTCTTCTTCCACGACGTTATATGCTGCTGCAAAATCACCAGGTATATAGTGTTTTCTTCACAGTGATTGACCTTTTTTGAGTTTTCTCAACAGATAATTAAGTACCTTTTAATTAACTCATTTTTTTGCTTGCGCACGGGCTCATAACTAATAAATAATTGAAAAGCATGGATGAATCAATTAATGGTGATGTCTGCATAGCCTTTTGTTGTACCATGTGTAATATGAAAATCACCAATATCACCTAAAAAATGTGCTTGAAGGTGCGGAAAAGCCACCTGGCTGGAGGAAAATATACAATGAATACTGCGTCTGTTTGTTGGCACACTACTATGCACTTTTGCCACATGACATGTGAGACTATGTGAGTCCTTAGAGTACAAGTTTTGTATTCATGAAAGCAATAGCATTACAGTGTTAATGGCATTCATTATACGAAAAGGTAAAGGAAAAAAGTTTACAAAACTCATGGACAAGTTCCTTCCTTGAGTTTCAAGAGAGTTTTTTACAAAATTCAACAATATTTTTTTTCTTTTTCCTAATCGGTCTCCCTCGTGTTATGTCTTTTAAAACTTCTAATGGGGTGCTGGATCGTCGGTGCATCCTTCCTTTTTATTTTTGTCCTTTTATATATGCCTATTCAATTTACTCCCATAAATGGGCTCCACAGTCACCGAGTAATATATTTTTTTATTTACTCTAAAAGTCATTCAATTAATTTTAAATCAAGATGTAGTATCAACGTGGGATTAATAGATGCGGTAAGTATTTTGGGTGAAAGGGTCTAAATATTGGTGATCCTATTGAGACAAAAAAATTTCAAAATGATAGTTAAAATTTCTTTTAAAATGATATGATAAAATTTGCCTTGAATTACAATTTATTTCTATTGCAATTAATCATTTTTGGGTCACTACGTAAGAATATAAATGTAATTAGTTAAAAGGCTAGAAGTTTAAAAAATGTTGACAACTTAAAAAGTGTTTTATTAAGTTGTTTAGAGCACAATAATGTAATGAATATAAAGTTTTCAAATTGTTTAGTTTTTCCATATCCAGTCTTTCTGCTCTTTCTTTCCTTATAATACCAAAAATAATTCTTTTAATGAAATGTGGTTTACACAATTCCTTGTTATTTTTTATGAAATAACCTTGTTCTCTATCATTTAGAGTTCAACTTTGAACAAAGGAAAATATTCTTTTTTTAATCTATGAAAAGAAAGAAAAAATATTTACTTATTTCTAAGTGAGTGACAATTGAGTAGAAGCCTGAAAATATTCCATAATATTTCTGGAAAATTTGTAAAAGCATAAATTTTTTATATCTAGGTCAAAACTCACGAATTTCAATAATTATACTTTTACTAAAATTAAAATAAATTGCAAATAGAACATAAATTAATTTCCTTTTCGTGCACTGTAATATATATAAAATATCTCTTGTTGAACAACTATTATAGGCTTACTCTACATATGTCTCTTAAAAGTTTTGTTTTTTTTAAGTGAATACTGTTGCCATTAAGGCGTCCTCTTAATTATTATTTTTTAAGAGTTAGAATCTTGGTTTTCTCCCTAAAAAGTGCAGTTCGTTTATTACAAAACAGTAAATTAAATATGGTATATTTCTATATTTTTAATATTTCTGATTAATTAAATAATAATAATATTTCAGAAACACAAAATTTGAGGAAAAAACAAACATTCACATGTAGTACCAGTAAACGCGGAAGTAGTGCACAAATAGAAAAAAGAAAAAAAAAATAAAGACATTTTGAAACACCCGTGCTTCCCAAACCAAAATATTACAGAAGATAAAACCCATAAAAATAGATATTTTTGTTTGAATAAATTATTTATATTTTAACATTTATTTAATATATATCATGAAAAAACTTATGCAATTTTTTTTGTATAATTTATATAATTGAATTTAATTTTGATATATTGACAATGTAAATTATTTTATATAATTAATTAATTATATATTTTTATATATATAAATTTTAAGATAATTATAATAAAATTTAAATATTTCTAAAAATAATAATTAATTAATTGATAGTATAAAAGTCATTGCATTGATAAGATACTAAAATTAAATTTTTAAGTAATTTGATACGTTAAATTATAATATTTTGTCGTCTTCGCAATGGTTTCTACAACTTCACGGAAGCATTTCGACCCTTGGGGTGGCTTCTTTTAATATTTATTTTATTTTGTCTAAGTGCTATGTGGCATCATGCTAATGAACAATCGTAATTGGACGACATGCTAATTAACGATTGGAAAGATGACACGTAATGCTGGGCCTCCAACAACTGTATTACATCACAAAGTTGCAAATCTCGTGGGACTGGATTTTGTCTTTTGACCTTTCAAATATGGGCCTGATGGCTCCAAGTCATCTACTCTACGTAATTCGTATTTTTTTTCATATTCATATTTATTCAACATTGTTAATGCAAATATATTTATATTCGATATCAAAATATCTATGCTTTCGACAATTTTGTCTCTTTTCTTTTACATATATAAAATATTTTACATTGCTAGTTGATGATATTTTTCTTATATAGACAGCACTTAAAATGATACTTGTATTTATTTCTCTGTTCATTTCATTTTAACTGTCTTTTAAAGTTTTACACCAAAATAAAAAATGGAATTAACGGTCTTGATCTTTTTTGAAAAAATAAAGTAAAAGGCTAAATTATTCTGTATATTATTGGACGCGTATTAATTATCAGTCTCTATTTACACAATACAACCCAAAACATTATTAATTCAAACAAGGAAAATAATAATTATGCTTTATTAGAATAATACTTAATGCTTTATTAGAGTTATACAAGGAAAACAAACGCAAAAAAAAATAAAAAAATCTATTTTCTCCTTTATTACTTAGATGGAAACATATTAAAAATAAAGAAAATAAAAAAATTCTTTTTATTTACTCGAACAAATATTTAAAATTAAATGAATTTTTTATTTTTAATATAAGTGTGAACAGAGCAATGAGCAGAGCTAAGTTTATCGTTTTGAATAAAATAACTCCTTCGTTTTAGTTTTCTCTTTAAGGAAAAATATTCGGTAAATTTCACACCTTTTTTCCCCCTTTTCTTCCTTTTTTTTTTTCCTCTACAGCTAAGCAAAGAAAATATCAAAATCTTTCTTTTTTTTATTTTATTTTTGACAATTCCGCTTAAATCAAGCAAAATGATAACCTATACTCTTCAAACTTTTCAAGGCAAAATGAAAAACGTGGAGTCTTGATCCATGCAAATCGATTACTCTGTGCCAAGTGGCAGCGTTCTATTTGGCCCCCTCACCAGTGTCCCTCGTCAGGATATCAAAGCAACAGTGCCCTACACAGTGATTCCATGGAAGGAACAATTATCCTTTAATTTGTTTCGTACAAATAATGTGGCCATATTTTCAAAAATTGTGGCGCCCTAATCATGCAACAAAATTGGGCCAATGGCTTGCACTTGAACCCACAATTATGTTAGCCGATTCACCTCTGAGCCACATGAGTCAATTCTGTATACAATGCGCATGCGTGATGTACATAAGTATGTGCATCGTAGCTATCAAATATCCACCAAATTGACTTCTCATAATGTCGTATGAATTGACATCTCGTTTTTCATGCAGCCCAAAACCAGGCTCAAAGCTAGCTGCAATAATATATGAATTATGAGTAATATTTTTTATTACATATAAAACTAACCGAATTGCTAATGAATTCCATTAATTAAAATTGTTTTTTTATAATAGACTCACAAACTTGGAATCAAATTTCTATTTGCTAAGGGAGAAACTGATTTAAAATAATAAAAGAAAACTATCAGTAATTTGCAGAAGAGTCCTGTACACCTTTCATGCATAAGAGTATTACTGCTCCTTTGTTTTAACACATTCGTGTCCTCGCAAAAGTTTTTTCCTTTACATAAATGATGTAGCACACCTACTTTTTCCTACTTTTCAGTTAAAAGATATAACATGTTTGATTTAGCGTTTTAAAAGTCTAAATACTGGTTCAGATAAAAAAGCTTACCTCTTAAAATTTTGTTCAAACTAAAATTTTAAAGTTTTAAAAATTAAAATCAAACATACTATTATTCCCCGGAAAAAAAAGGGAAAAAAAAGGAAAGAATCTACATTCCACTCACTAAGTGTTCAAATCTTCCCTAAGAACTTTACAGCACCATTTCCGATATCCGTTCAAGATAATAAAGTGAGTTGCATAAGTTCACTAATTGGTAATCCATTCGTAAGTTTCATCTTCTTCCTTTTTTTTAATTATAAAAGGACAATGATTCGTCGATACCCTTTAAAAGCTTTTCACCATATCTCGTGTGTGAGCACTAAGCCTATAAAGACTTTTCTTCCAAGCATAATGGCCACTCGATGAAGGTTTAGGTTCAAATTGTTGACCTCAGTTACATGGCTATGCTCTTACGAATAATATGAGAATTAAGATTTTATAGCTTATTAAATATCGCTTTTATTCCACTTTATTAATTAATTATTGATATATTTGATGAAATAGAAGAACAAAAGAGTAAAAAGAAAATAGAAAGAAGTCACAAAACTTAGCAATTGATTTAAAAATAAAATTAATTTTAATATATTATTAATATAAATTATTTTATATTAAAATTAGTTTTGATATATTATTAATATAAAAGAATTTCATATTATTATCTAATTATATATTATAAAAAAGTAATTATTTCTCACATCTATTATCTAAAAAATTTCACCTATAATAACATATATTTAAATAACAGTGTAAAATTTTTTTTTTTTTTGGATTTACAGCGGGACCTAAGGCCCATAGAATTAACAGTTTACAATATGAGGACAACCATGCCCCGCAGAAGCAGTCAAAAAGGCAAGCTAACAACATGCAAGCAACCTATCAAAAAGCATAACTCTCCTAGTAAGCCCATGCCCTATTTTGGTTAAACTATCCGCACACATATTTGCTTCACGGTAAATGAGGCTAAATTCTACCTGCCAATCCCTATCATACAAGTTTCTAATAGCCTGAATTAAGGATTTACAAATATGAGATTTAGGCATTCTAAGGTGGCGATTTATATTACTCTGTTTGATATATGAAAAAGATGACTAGATAATATATGCATTAAATCAATATAATAATAATAATAATAATAAATAATTAATAATAATTATTAATTAATAAGAATAAGAAAATTTAATTATTAATTATGATTATAATAGTTAATTTTATTAATGAATAAAATTACAATAATTATGAATAATAATAATTACAATAACTAATAATTAATAATAATATTTATTTTTAATAATTAATAATAACAATAACAACAACAACAACAATAATAATAATAATGGAAGGATTACCATATTGGTAGTAATTCACATTACCATCTTTTAAGGAGGCAATCCACATTACTATATTAATGGTAATCTACATTACCTTAGAAATCTGGATTACCAATAATGTTGCCCAGTTAAACAGAGTAATATTGTGGACCTAAGTAATTTAATCAAACATTATCGATAATCTAGATGGATTACCCCATACCAAATGCCACCTAAACATAATCATTGAAAATGCACAGTTTGAGTCTTTTTCCACTAGCACATTCCCAAACCCCATATTGTGACAGACAAATAGATCCCAATATAATCCCCAAAATTCTGCCATAGTAATGGTGCAAGTTCCAGATTAACAGCCAACGCAAATATGAAGGCTCCATTATGGTCTCTAATATTTGGCCCTTTGCATCAACCTGAGGTTCTGGTCATAATTTCTAACCAAATTCAAAATCCTACAATCAAGATAGGCATGAGCATCAGAGTTTTTTCTCAAATATAAACAAATTTCTACTATACTAGATTCAATAACAAGCTGTCAAAAAGATAAGGGACCATTCCATCCCTTTAAAAGATCAAACTTCACAAAGGTTCTCCTCTAGCCAAGCCAACAAAGGTTTGTGGAAAAAGAAGTTCTTAATGAAATTTGTTCCCACACTCTTCCATACACCCTTCACAACCTCACAGTCACGAATAGCATGGAGTGTAGTTTCTAATAACCTGCCACATAAAGCACAAAGATCATTTGGTACCAGTCCTCTTCTGTGCCTAGCCTGATTTATTAGCAATGCATCATTTAATATCAACCACATACAAGATTTTAGCCTTTGAGGGGCTTTGATTTTCCACATTTGACCAAAGATACGAATTCCCAATGAGTAATCCTTATCCACCTTACATTCATAGGCCAATTTTAAGGAAAACTTTCCATTAATTGTCGAAAACCAAGCTAAGACATCTTGACCACCTAGATGGTCTAGGGCTTTTATGGAAATTAGCAGCTCCAAGCAATCATTTGGAAGCATCCTAACTAATCTGTCCCAATCCCAAACCCCCCTCACTTGTAACATACTCGGCCTACTTTTTGCTTAGCTCATTCTTGTCCAGATCCCTCATTGTATGGTCACCTAAGGTTTGTATACTAGGCAACCAGTGGTCAAACCATATATTGATAGATTGAGCATTACCCACCCTCCAAATCAAGTTATACTTGAATTGTGACCAAACTGACATGATGCCTCTACAAGCATTGGAAGCTCTTGTTCTAGTTCTGATATCAGGAAGCACATCATTAGACCAACCATATTTGCTCCTTAAAACCTTAACCCATAAGGCTTCAATTTTACTAACAATTCTCCAAGCTAGTTTCATCATACAAGCCAAGTTAACATCCTTGACTTTCGTAAATCCTAATCCCCCTCATTTTTGGAGCTACACAGCTTGTTCCAATTCACAAGGTGAATATTCCTTCTTACTCTAGAAGAACCCCAAACAAAGTTTCTGTAGATTTTATTAATCTTTGTACAAGCATTTGGTTGGGAGATTCATTGTTTGCATAACATAGTTGGGAATAGCTATTAAGGCTGACTTAGTCAAAGTAATTCTCCTTGCAAGTGACAAATTGTGGCTTTTCCACCCATTTAACCTCTGAGACATTCTATCAAATATATTTTAGAAGTCAGTGACTTTACATTTTTCATGGAGAAGAGAGGCTCCTAAATATTTGCCTAGATTTTCAGTGAGTCTAAAGTCAAACATAGCACTAAGCTCCATTCGAATAAGATTGGAAACATTTTTTGAGAAAAAGATACAAGATTTGTTATGATTTATCCTCTTTCCTAAACTATTACAAAGTAAATCCAAGACACCCTTGATTACTCTAACTTGGTCCTTAGTGGCTTTTGCAAACAAGATAATGTTCATATGCAAAACACAAATGAGAAAGAGGAGGCCCATTCCTAGCTATTTTGATAGGACACCCAATTTTATTTTCCATTGTTATATTAATGAGGTGAGATGAATGTTCCATACAAAAAACAAAGATGTAGGGGGGACATTGGATCCCCTTGGCAAATCCCTCTTAAGGGTTGAAAGGAATCCGATTTTCCCCCATACCAAAGTAAACTCATAGATTGTGTGATGATGCACTCCATGGATAAGTCTATCACCTTATTGGAGAATCCCACATCTTTTAAAGTATCATGAATAAAGGTCCAATTAAGCCTATCATAGGCCTTTTCAAGGTCAATTTTAATTGCCATGTGACTATAATAATGTAAAACTATTTTATACTAACAATGTATTAAAATTAAATTATTTTATATTACTAATTGATTGTATATTATTTTTATATATGACTTGTGTGATGTTATATAAAAATTAAATACTTTTAATAATGTAATTGTATATAATTAAATGATAATATAGTTTTTTTACACTAATTGTACATTCAAATTAAATTTATTATAAGTAATTAACTCTGCATGTTACCTCCTTTTGTGTAACTTATTTATGAAAAAGAAAATGATTTGTTGCACATATTGACAATTTCCCTTCATCTCTCTCTCTCTCTCTCTCTCTCTCTCTCTCTCTCTCTCTCTCCACTGTCTTGAGATACATCGTTGAAAAAGATTTTGATTACAAATTCAAATTATCAAAAAATCACTTATCTCAAATGACTATTTCACCATAACTCAGTTAGTTTGGTTAGCCAAAGGCTTGAACAAGACAATGATAAATTCTAGTTTTAACATAGACTTCCTTCTGTACATTATTAAGATAAAGTTGAAAATATACTATAAAATATTAAATTATAAATATTAATTGCAACTCTAAGACTAGACATAGTTTTTAAAAACTATACTGCATTAAACACAGATCTATTCCCAGACAAAGTTATATAAAACTTCGTTTTCACTCACAAACTCAAACTAATGAATTCCAAATCAAGTCTCATCTTTTTCTGTCATTTCTCAGACGATTGTTTTGCACCTTATCCGTTGGGCTAAACAGATCGATCGTACATGATATATATGTTGAAAAATGACATCCTTGAATCAGCTTAATCTGTATAGTCTGAAATACAAGGCCAAATTTGTATCATCATCTCATCAATGATTGGAAGGAACATAACCACACGTGGCACAACGTGGAATTCTTGCCGCTAAACTACAGCCACCTGTGGCTCTGCTTCTCACGATTGCTTCCTCATCTCCTGCACTTCTTCCGCAGTCACAGGCCGCGTATAAATGAGATGTCACATGAATATTAATTTAAATTATACATACGTGACTTTGCGTACATAATAATAACCAATTTGGTATTGTTAAATTGTGAGACAAGAAAGCTTAAACACCATTGATTAATGAATAGACAATTCAATATATTCGTGAATGGACAATTTGAAAAGAACTGATCTAACCGGTACCGGCGTTTTGCTGTCTCAAACGACTCCTAGTCCTATATCACCACAAAAAACAGTCCATAAATTTTATAATATTGCATATTTTTTCTAGTTTTGTCCAAAAAAGAGGAAAATTATACACGTTCACCATTCAGGTATCGACTAAATAACAAATCTATTAATTTCGAAAACTATTTCTCAACCACCGCATTGCGCCATCAGGAGTCATGTCTCCTTGAAAAGTATGGAATGTAAATTGGTGAAGCATACGATTATAATTGTAGTTCTGACATCATTAATTACCGTACGTCCCTTTGGGTCAAAGCCACCCGTTCCAATTTTGACGTGGTAGAAACAAACAAAAATATTAAATTCTTAATAAGACTAATGATACACAAGCGACTTTTTACAAAACATTATAGTAATCCAACAATTTCATATATTGATTGTCTTATCTTTCTTTTCAAACGTTATTAATGTAACATTTTACATTTCATGATTAAAATCAAAGCTTAAAACTTAGGGTTTACTTCCTTATATACCAGCCTTTTTCCCACGTTACAGACCCCGGCTCAAATTGTGTATACCTGCTTATCATTTTCATTCCATTTTGGTTAGGAAGGAATAATTTATATTTGGAGATTAAGCCCTGTCATTTCTAATCTACTTGTGCCACATGAAAATTGTTATTTAATTTTTAATGGATTTTTTGTGTGGATATTTTTATTGCAAGGTTTTTTTTTTTTTTTTTTTTTTATGTATGCTATTTGAATATGAAACTAAAACTTTAATTATTATACACCATTATCTAATCAAATATTTGTATTTGTAAGATTTTTAAAATAATGGGTGGTTGAGTTAAATACTTTTGTTGATATGATAATACATGATTGGATATTTGTGTAAAAAAATTTTATACTGACTATATATACAAATTAAATCCATGAAATTAATCCTTGAATTAATGAAATTGTTCTTAACCATAAGCATCTTTTGTAGGCTTGAACCCTTTAACCCTAACATTACAGATCTAGAGATCCTCAACCACTGACTTTTTTTGGACTTTTGTGTTCTGTGTGTCATTCATGTACCGTTACATGATTAACTTGTTGCTTCCTTGTCTTGATTCCTAACTAGGTTATGCCAATCTTCACTTTATTAACTGAAGAGTGATTAAATATATTGTTTAGTTCATTCAAGAAACGCAATTATATGGGGGTTTAGGTGTTACTTGCTGATTAGATTTCAGCATATCATGAATTCAAAGATGCGAAACTAGAACAGAAGGGAAAGCGACAGATTCGGTTGGACAATGTTGGGTTGTGTGGTGGTCATTTTTATGTGCAAGATGTTATTTTCAATCTTTATAATTTTGGGTAGAGAGTAACGTGGATATTTTCAATTTCCACGTATAGAATGTTACGGGAGACTTCAGAACTCAAGCATTGAAGCATTGGGCCAAAAAAATAGATAAATTCCCTAGTTGAGGAAAGCACAAGAATAACACACACTCATAATTTTGATAAATAAACTTATTTATGTATTATTTATATGTCTGTTCGAAGACACTTCATTCCTTGGTAATTATCATATATATTTAATCATAAGGTCTTGCATGAAATTCCATGCATGCATGTTCATGCAAAATAAGAAAAGAAAGACTGAAGTTAGACGGTCCCCTCTCCTTCGGTCGCAGTAACAGGCTAGGCTAGCTAGTCAAATTTATAAAGGGATCAGATTCTTGCAAACAAAAAACTATCTCCTTTTGCATTTCAAAAAAATAACATCTTCTGTTAATAATTTTATATTTAGTTAGAGAGGAATCAAACAAAAAGAGCCAAACAAAAAGTGGGTGGCATATATATATATATATATATAAAACCAGGATCTTATATACCTTTTGTTAGAGAAGTCTTTATAAATGATCACCTATTATAAGGAAATTTCAAAAATCGAATTCAAGTGATGATAATACATGAGTTAAAGCAAATTAGGTGCCTGTTGGCACCTTCAAGTTTTTTTTTTTTTTTTTTTCTACTATAAAAAATATATCAAGTTTAAATTATAAAAAAAATTATAGAAAACAAAAATGCATTAGAAAAGTGTCCAAGTGAATGTGAAGCAATTATTTTTCGATTTTCTAGAGTATCCCTTCACCCGACATATAAAAGACTAATATCTTAGGATACAGTTAGACACTCAAGCGATGATATTTAATTTCCTATCAATGTTTCATATAAACACCATGATTGAACCTAAGACCATATGGTTAAGGGTTCATATCAGCCCCCACTTAGACCAACACCTTGTAGGTAATGTGACACAATTATAAGTACAAGACAAAACATCTATTTTAGTTCTTGAGAAAAATTTTGGGGAACAAATTAGTCCCTCAAGATTTGAAAGTCATGAAATAGTCATTTATTTAAAAGGAAACATGTTAGTCATAATACAGGCTAAATCTACAGGCTTTTTGGTAGTACAGATTTGTACGAAGAGATTAATATGTCCTTTTTTTTTAATGGTGAGGGATTATTTGTGGACTTTCAAATCTTGAGCGATTAATTTGTTCCCCAAAATTTTCCTCAAGAACCAAAATGAGTATTTTGTCTAAGTACAAATAATAAATTAATGAATTAAAATTAGATGTAATCATAAAAATCAATTAAAAAATTGTTTCAAATTGACTCCAGATTCTTATATTTTGTTTGTTCAATTAAGAATTCATTGGGAATGTATAGTCACCGGTTTCTGTGGGATTGGGCATGTGATTACCCCTACCCATGTGAATCATATTAACCACTACACGTGCTTATTAGTGGTCCCCCTCATTGTTTCCTGAAATGGAATGAAAAATAATGGTTAACAAATAGGCTAGTGATCAGAGATCTTAAATTAGTGTCTCTATGGAAGAAATGATTCCCTTAATTATTCCCTTGACAAAGTAATGAATAAGACAACTGCACGGAGCCTCATATATGTGCATGCATGCTCAATTGAACATCAAGTCAAAATACGTGCATATGTTTTGAACTAGATTTATATGGTTAATTGGGATGAAGATGGAACCAAATGTGCCCGAGGCTAATGCCAATGGAACTACAGATGCATGTAACTACTGTATGCAGATCTGCGTCTACTTTGACTTAATTGATCTATGTGTAATTAGGGGCGGAACCAGAAGATAAGGTCTCGAGGTGCTGAACATGATCTCAGTGGTTTTTGTTTTTCAACTCTGGTTTATCAAATCTCAGCCTAATCTTCCTACAGTAACATTGTTTTGTTTATATCTTATGAGGTGCGATATATGCTCCCCTTAACGTAGGGCTATCCCTTTATGTAATGTCATAACTCCTACATTGTTGACTCAAATGGGGAAGTAAAATACTAAACAGCTTTGTTTCTAGCCTTTGGATGAATAAGTGATTTTCACTTCTAACCTAAAGATGGACAAGTGATCTTCAATTCTTTGACTTATCTGTACACTTTCCTTAAGTTTTGGTAAATTCTAGCAATAATTATGACAAATAGTTCTAATTATATAACAGTAGCGATGGATAAAAAGTTCAAATACATTCGCTTAGTCTAACACATAGCGGAGAGTAAGAGGGACTTTAAACTATGGTCAGGGTTATAGTTGCTGCTATATATGCTTTAACGATGAGAAATGCTAGCAAAACTCTTTGATTGTAGCTGATGCTGAAGTTATTGAAGGGATGAGTTTGAGGATTTCTGCAATGGTAAACTAAAAAATTCCTCTTACTACCGAGTAAATAATGTGAAGATGGAATTTGGATCCTTTACAAAGTTCTTTTTTATAGCTGAAAGTCTGGAGAAAATGGTTTTAACCTTTTCAGGATGAAATGTATAGCTTCATGGTCTATATATAGCCTCTTGAATCATAGGGTATGAATGTATACGAGCACTGAATGTAGCAAAATCCTCCCTCCTTGTATGATATCAGACCAAGGAGCGTGTTAGAGATTTTAAAGTCATCCTTTGGCTCTAATGTTTGTTTAGCTTTTAAATGATTCTACTTCTAACGTAAACTCAAATATGGTTCATACAAACTAAAATAAACCATGAAGCAGCTTGATCGTGGCAATTAAATCAAAGTCCGACCCTCAACGACTGTGTATTGTACTAGTCTAGCAAGACACAACATTTGTTCTCCCTTTTGACATGGAAGTACTCCTTGTCAAACATATAGGCTACATGGTCATTAGCACTAATTCATTTAATTCATTATTGATTATTAACAAATAGTATTAATTTGTTATTGCAACTAGGATTTTTTTTTTTAATTTATATTCTATCTGTCAATTGCCAACTTATTTGAGCACAACAGCGTATTAAGAAGCACCCTATACCCTAACCTCCAAGCTCTTGCATCTGCCATTGCCACTTCATCTGTAACAGCTCATACTGATATTGTCAGCGGAGAGAAAAGTCAAAGAACAGTATATGATTTTATGGCTTTTGTTATTGCCAGCAATAGCAAGCAGGATTAATCCTTTGACATTGAGACAAATTCATATGTTGATGTCTTCTTTTTCCATGCTAATAACATGTTGCTCAGCATAAAGCTCATTTACTACATATAATAGTTAATGAAGA
Source organism: Pterocarpus macrocarpus (assembly GCA_031439585.1). Lineage (NCBI taxonomy): Eukaryota > Viridiplantae > Streptophyta > Magnoliopsida > Fabales > Fabaceae > Pterocarpus > Pterocarpus macrocarpus. The sequence goes on along the minus strand of CM062518.1, from coordinate 34,649,289 downwards.
AGGAAGATACTTCAGATCTAATTGGAAACACTTCATTACCACTAATACAGATAAAAGTACAAGGCTGATGACATACAGATAATATTTTCTTGATGAAATTATGGGGCAAGTTAGCAGCCCCCGCATACATTGCTAGAAACGCAAAATGTTCAACTTAGATGCTAAATATTGATTTATAAGTTAACAAATATTTTTAAAGGTCATGATGCATTCTGAATCTCTAAAATGCCCTTCAGAACGACCAACTCTCAGAGCAAGCCTTTTCTTGTTCTGCAAAGTTGTGCTTGAATTATTATTACACTATTTCTTTGGATATCCATGATCTTCAAGTCATCTACTTTGAGCTTGAACCTCTGTCTCTTTGGGATGAAAGAATGGCATCGATTGCTTCTTTTACTTGAGAAATATCAGGAGCTTTTCCACCTTGAACAGGCCAAAATTCATCAGTTGCCAACACCTGCACCATGAACAATAAGAGAACAAAGATGTCACGTGCCAAGTTCCAATTCAGAGCCAAGAGTTTAGTTTTAGGAATACGGATATTTGAATATACACAAGAATTTATATATTAAGAACCTATATATCAGAAGAAAGGGAAGAAGAAGAATAAGAAGTTTTAAGTCTCACCTTCACTTGCAATTGAAGAAACTTTACATAACTAATTGCTTTCTCCAGCATGGTAACCAAATCAACCTGCAAAATTCATTTTCAAAGTTAGAAAAATGAACCTGCAAAGTTATTGCTACAAAGGAAGCACCCGAAAAAAATAAAAAATTCCCACCTTGGAGCCATTGGGAACCAGTTCTTGTAGTATCTTCAGCCGCTCACTGATCCTCTCTCTTCTATTCTGTGAGACAAACATTCCATCAACACTAAATCTCATATTTTAATTTTGCTTAGTTTGCAATCAAAACTGTGTATATATCTAACATAAATTGGCTTAAGATTGAAGCAAACCTTGGCAGCCACACTTTGAGGATCCTTGGATGGGCCTGACTTTGGTTTTGGCGTTTTACTCTCAGTTCTGCATTGCTTCTTGGCAGCTTTCATTTTCTCAGCCTGTAGACACAAAAGTTGACCTCAATTGCCAGTCTTCTGGATTTTTTTTTTTTTTTTTTTTTTTTTTTTGGGTTTAACAATTGCCATTCTAATTTCAGAAAGTTTTGTAAGGACTAAATTCTGAACATGTGGAGGTTGGTGTAATTGAGGAAGCAATACCATAGAAGGGCGCTTTTTCAAGGCTGATTCTTGAGCTCCTGACTCCTTAAGGCTATCGGCAGGAATAGTTTGTTCCGAGTAGAGCCACCCATACGATGAACTCTCACCATGTTGCGTCTCTTTTGCACTGTTGACTATGGTGCTATAGCTACTAGCAGTTTGAAAGCTACTCAAATCCTGCACCAGGCGCAAGTCTGAAGTGCTTCTTGGACTAACCTGACTCCATTGGTTATAACCTTGATGCAAGTTGTTCTCCCAAATACAGTACTCTTTCTGGCTGTTAGTGTTATCTTTCATGTAACTGTCGCTAGGGACCAGCCTGTTGTGCTGAAAGCTAAGCAAAGCTTCATTAGCTTGCATGAGATTGCTGTACCCACTAGCCTTGAAATTAATCAGAGACTCTTCTTCATGTTGATAGTTTGTGCCATTATAAACATAGCCATTGCCACTGCCACTGCCACATAGAGGAGGAGAATGGGTTATAGCTGAATCATTGCCGAACCCATTAGTGCTTAGTGAGCCATCTTCCTCTTCTAGCACAGATTTGTGGTACTCATTGACCCCATTAGCCCTCAAGGAGTTAATCTCCACAGCATTTTCATTGAAAATACACCTTTGAACCTTGCTTCCCATGCTTGAATCATTAGGGATTCTGTCTTTGGCCAGTGCCATTAGATAGATAAAGGAAAACAAATTGCAAAAGCAGTTAAGGCTTTGTTCAGGCTGGTCAACAATGAGGGTGACAACTGGTAAGGGAGGCCTATTTGTAGATGTCAAATATTCAACTCAACCGCTATTTTATTATTAATGGAGATGGGAATAGTGTATGCAGGGAAATCCTAACTATGGGGAAACAAGAAATCAAAATCTAATACTAAAATATTGAGGTATGTTTATGAATTTCCATGATGTTAAATTAATTCATCTTCGTATTGGGATTGTTAGCTGGCGCAGGAGTTAATGTATTGCAAGCAGAAAAAGATTAAAACATAGCTAAGCAGCATAAGGGTCGCCGGATCCTTCGCAAAACCCACGCCTCTATTTGATTCCTACTTTGATGCAGGAGCTGGAGCTACTTGAGGTTGCTTCTAGCATGCTTCCTTTCACTCACTCAGGCACGTGGACTTGTATTCTGTTGTTATGATGTGTGTTAACATTCTGTGCAGCTGTCTGGAATAGTTATTGAAAAGGCTAACAACACTGATTAACATGACGGTTTTGTATGTGTTCCATCTATTTATTTACTTTCTGAATTCTATTTGGTGGTTGTAAAATTGGAAAATAATGAAGCAGGGGAGGGTATATGGGAAATTTGAAATCTTAGCATAAAGGGTCTTTAACACATAGAATTTTGAATAAATAAACTACTACATCCGGCTGGAAATTATTATTCAATTTTAAATGCGCATATAAACTAAGAAAATAATTGAAAAAATCTCAATATTAGAGAAATTTAGATATATTTTATAAAATTATTTATAATTAATTCTTTCTTTTCTTTGATTATCTCTTTTCACTTGCTCTATATCTCTTCTATTTAATAAGGGGCATAACTAAAAAAAAATTATTAATATTGTCTAAATTTTCTAAATGACAAGGTATTTGTGGACAAATAAAATTTTAAAAGTGGATAATTATTTCAAAACGAAGATAATACTTGAAATTTTATTTCAAAGATGATGACCATAAATTCCTACTAAGTGGGCACTTAATTTGGAGTTATACAAATGATTGGTACACTTAACTTTGAAGCTTCAAACAAAAATCTTGTCCAAGATATGTTATATTGAGCGGACAAAATTCTAAAGCATTATTCTTAAACATAATTACTCATAAAATAATAGCTCATATCTTGATACTTAACTCAAATTCTAAAGGTATATCTGGCATATCTAATAGTATAAGGTCTTATAAAAATTTTAATACTACTCAGTAATTAGTATATTTCTGTATAAGATATTATATTATATAAAATATAAAAAAAAAGATTATACTAAATATAATTTTTTAAATATTAAATTAAAAATTTTAAAATAAATATTATTATTTAAATATTTATTATTTTATTTATTTTTGTATTATATATTAATATAATTTTATATAAAAATTTATTTTTTTATTTATTTTTAAAATTTTTCCATCAATATATAAAATTGGAGAGAGAGAGAATTTTTATATATCAAAATTCAAACAAATCTAATATCATATTCTTATATTTGATAGCTTTATATATTATATATAATTATTTTTATTATATATAATTAAATTTATATTAAATATTGTTAATTATTATTTATATGTTTTAATAATAAATTTTTATTCCTATATTTTTATATTAGTTTGAATAGTTATTTTATAATTATTTTTTAATAAAATATATTAAAAATAAAAATATAAAAGAGCTCTTATAGATAAAATATTAATCAGGCCTAATAAGATCTCTTTAGGATGGATTAAGTTATCTATTATTTTAAAATATAAGAGAAATTTGATGGATAAATTATATAATATATTGACTACAACAAATAATAGATAAGATTAGAATGTATTATAGTATCTTATATTATTATATTTAATATGGCATGCTAAATACACCGTAATTTGCAAAAAGTCAACAATCCTTTGCACGCTTCGAATCGTAGTTAGGATTGTAATTTTATATATTTGTTGGTCTTCACTCAAATTATAATAATTAACTTGTGAATGAGTTACATGGGGTAAACTCAACTAGAGTAAGTTAGCCACATTAAACATGCCATTGTTTAAAAGTTTAAGCTTCAAATAATTGAGTCACTATTCACTGCTGGTCAAAAAATAAGATAAAAAAAAAAAGGGCACCGTTCACTTGGGCAGATTCCATCAAATTGTGTTTTAAAACCAAAACGAATTCCAGGGGTCAACCCAGATTTTTCCCTTCTTATCATCATACATATGTTCTTTTTCTTTCCTTTTTTTTTTCAGACAGGAACATTTCTGACTGCTCATAAAAGACAGTTAAGCATATCCTTTTGTAGACCCAAAGAAGATCATAATCCACATGTTTTGTTCTAAAGACTAGCAAATTATGGGGCAAAGGGGAAAATTCTAGAGCTGGCATTGGAAAAAGAAGCAATTCATTTTCCTTGTCTCAAGGAGACTGTCTAACCAACTCCTTCTCACCATGGGATAGGAAACTCATAATCAGTGCACAGATCAGAAATCCAACCCGTCCATTAAATTCCGCTTCACCTTCTTATCTTCCAAATCCATGTTAACAGTAGGAAAATGATTTATCCTCTTAACAAATCTTCCCAAACATCTTCCTAATTACTAAATGAAGGAAGAATTGATTGCTTTTTAAGATTTTAAGACATTGGTTGTATCTATTTTTTACTTTATTTAGTATTTAAGAGGATGTTTAGAAAGACTTTTAGGAGGCTGTATCATTACTCGTTAAATGTATGTACACATTTGCCAACTGGTTTTGTCATCTGACTTTCATTGTTGTTTGAGTACTTCTGGCTAATTTAGGTAACATTATACTTAATTATAGATTAGCACAAGCTAATGAAATATTTCTAAAGCATCTTTCATGTTTCAATATGAATAATAAATGTTTAAATTAACTTATTTTAAATATCAATTAACTTATAATTAAAAATTTCTTGAAAAAAAAATTATCTCTTCCAAAATAAACCGAACCAAATATACTTGTGTACATAAAAACTAAAGCTAATTACGCATCCATTTTTTTCAAATGCTTTACATGTTAGATCTTTTTGATAAGTTATATCCTTAGCACTGTACTAGTGTGTAAAAAAAAGTTTCCTAAACAAGTAATACAATAACGACATAGATATTTGAGTGTTTTTTTTAATTTTTTATTTTCTCAAGTTTTGGTCATGGGTATATTTGTGTGTTTGGGTAGCATTATTGCATTAGCTATACTAACGTATCCAAATATATTTTCTTTTGACACATACCTAAACAACTTTTTAATTCACATACAAGTTATAAGACGCGTTACAATCAACATATTGTAATTAAAGAAATAAGCAAATTTGAAGCTACCCAACCTACCAATATGAAATTCTAGAATGGATTTATTTATTTTACTTCAATCTATCAATTCATGGAATCAGTTAATATTCGGCCAAGAAGACCATTCCTTGTCAGCAAGGCCAACCAAACAAATTGGCTTTTACTATTTCAAACCTCTTCAGTGGGCTTGGGGAAACGAAATATAGTGCCATTAAATATGTCCGTTTACCGGTCATAACTTTTTTAGAAGAGATGGAACAAATAAGAAATAAAGGGCTCACGAAATGCCCAAGTGCCACCAAAACAGTGACACTTTTATTGTATAGAACTCGATCTCATCCCGATCTAAATATCATTTAAGGGTACGTTTATCTCAATTTTTTTTAAAAAAATAATTTTGAAGATAAATTTTTTTATATAATTAAAAAGATTGAAACCATATTTTTTAAAAATTTTGATTCTTTTTAAAAATTTATCTAAATATATTAAAAGTATTTTTTTTTTCTGTAAAATAAAGTGATTTTTCATTGGAAAAATCTTCCCCGAACGCACCCTAAGCCTCCTTAACATCAATAACAAAGCACAAATGAAAATACCGTTGACGATTACATTTGCATGAATTATTTATTCAACTATTCTCTTCACATTCTTAAAATTTTCAATTTCACCACATATTAATATCGAGCAACTGCATGAAATTACTAGAGTTATCATAATTAGGAACAACTTGCAAATAAGCTGGCTACTTAGCATAGAAAGAAAACGAAAATAAGCCACAACTAAGTGACCAACAACTAGGCGCTGTTGTTACAAACAGAAGCAGAGCTAGTGATAAACCTACTTGCAACTAAGTTTGACAGAAGTAAATACAAGGTCAGTATCTTCTGCCAGCTGAGGTTCTGGGGACAAAATGTGCGCATTCTTAACAGAAGTTGGAATGCCATTTCCAAAAGAATGATAAAAGAAAAATACTATATGCTACATGGTTTTAAATATTAACAAGGATTTCTAACCAAGAACTAGAACCAAGTGTTGACCTTTAACCCCATAGAAGAATTCGATCACTCTTTCAAATTGTCACTGTGACACTGAACAAGGAACTGCCGCAATTGGTAACCTGCAAATTCTCACAACAGAACACCCAATTAATTATAAGACATACCTCCAGAAGTAAACACCAAGCTCCTGCATAAATATGTAACGATGTATCAACCATTATAACTATTCTTTCCGCCTCGTTACAAAGTATAAATGCAAACTACTTTTACCCATACATAAGTTTCAGTGTACCAATACCCCAATGGCTCATCTGAAACGTGGATGAATAAGTTTTGTTAAGACTAAGAAGTATGCAAGTATATATCCATTCTCCTTTACTAAAAAATGATTGCACGTTGAATTGTTTTTCTTTTTTCGGATAAAAATTGCATGTTGAGTTGTTGACCCCACGGGAATTGACAAAGATGACTGAGGAATGTGAACTATGAAAACTATGATCAGACAAGGCAATCATGTATACTTGAAGCTAAATAAAATTTATTGTTTGCAGCTAAAGTTACATGGACATGAAGAAGTATAAAAAATGGCTATGAAGCAAAAGAGAGCACTACAGCAAATAACAAAAAAGAGATATTAAGAAACTTACGGAGATTCCAACCGTGACTTCTTATTAGCCTTCTTCTTATTCTTTCGCCTCTTTTTTGAACTGGAGCCATTACCAATAGCCTGCTGATCCTGTTCTGAACCTCGTGGTTGGAGAGAGATAATTGGAAGCTTGGTGGCTTCAGCAGATGGTACACATTCAGGCATCCGAAATTCTTGACATGATGAAAGCATTTTAGAAGACACAGGAGGTTCAATCTTTGTTTCATTATTATTAGCAGCCACAAGACTTGCAACTTCCTTATCTTTATGATCCAGCATACCAGAGGGATGTCCTTTAGTTGCTATGGCTGATACAGTGCTAGCATCAATACATTGGGATTTGTTTGGTTTGACTGCAGCATAAATTCTGGACTTTGACTTTATTATCTCGTAAAGTGTTCCGGAGCTAGAACCATCTGCTTTATATATTCATTTACTTTAATTAGTCACTGCACAGCCAAATAAAAACTTTTAAAAATATGTATAGCACACATACAAAAGGATACCTAGAATTGAAAGAATAGCAGTTCGTGCTGCTAACTGCTCGGCCTCTTTTTTGTTTCTAGCAGTATCACCAGTGTACTTTGTACCATTGAAAACCACAGAAGATTGAAATAGAGGAAGCAACCCTTCTAGCTGAACAGTGTTGTAAGTAGGTCTTTCTACATTCAGTTTAGTAGCATATTCATTCAAGATAGACTTGGAAAACAAAGTATTCTGGAAGATAATCACAAGAAGCAGTAAATAAGGATTCTACAAAGAAATATAATAATATTGAACAACAATGTATGACCAAGCCAACAAGAATAAGCAGCACTAACAATGGTGCTATTTCACCACCATCTTGTTCTTCCGTAAGTGAGAAGTTATGAATGACATCAGATATCAACAGTCAGCAGTCAATACTTATATAATGTAAATCTTTTTCCCAAGGCCACAAAAATGGAAAACATTTGATGCCAGAAAAGTTGACAAAATAATTGAATCAACCAGATCTGACAGTGATGGAAAACAAGGCAAAGAATGTGTAATAGAATAAGGTCTCTAAACTTACTGCAAGCTGAATCAAATAGCACAAACAAATACTCAAGAGAAAACATTGATCAACACAGGAAGTCGGGTAACATGATTAAGCAATCTATTTTGGCTTGAAATTAGTTAATAGTTCACAAAATTGATATTAAAAATTATATTACATCAAACCTCACAAACAAGAGGGCATCCTTCATCTTTGATTCTTTTAGATAGGCTCTCCAAAGCAAGTCTGGCAACATCTTGTTCAGCAGCTTTCCGTTGAGAGAAAGTGATTTGGGAAGTGTAACTCATTCCATCCACCCACACTGTTGACCTAAACCTTGGAGCATGTGGAGATCCCTCATTAGTAGTTTGATACATGGGAAGAGCTATGTTTGACCTTTGAGCAAATTCTTGTAAACGATTCTTGTGCATCAAGTGCTCTGGCAAACCTGATGAAATCAATCTACAAATTAGAGATCTTTTATATGTTATAGGTCAAATTAGATGCAGGTTAAAAATATCACAATAAGTAACCAAAAAAATGTTAAAATAAAAGCATTTAACTGTAGTAAACATAAATTAGACCACAAGAGAGAACTGAACAGATTAGATTATAGAATTACAGGATGTTGTTGAAGTTTAAAATATTTGGGGCTCCCCAAAATTTTTCAACATCCAAGAAGAAAAATTTTTAAGAAACTCTCCAGAAAGTTAAATACCAGCTTATACAACAGCTACATAGGCCCTACTGAAAGGGATTACTCACAAGTCACGACATTTATCTTGGTGATTGAATCACCAGCAACTATGCAGCTTTGACAAAGTTTGCATGGGGCACCAGCCAGAGTAAATCTTATGGACTTTGCTTGATCGCATTGGACCGCATTTGCTAACCCAAATCTTGGACCAAATGGCCCAAACAGATGCCACCATTCACAAATTTCAGGGAAAAAGAAAAAAATCATTCACAGTTTGGTTCGGTTGTTGGTATTTCACAGTCAACTAAGTAATACCCTATCTGTTAATGCATAACAGCATTAACTTAATACATTCAAAACGTATTGTCCAATAGCAATAGAAACGTAAAACAATATCAATTATAAAAAGTAAGTAGTAATACGTGATTCAGTCACAGATTCTCACATTGTCCAAGAGCAACACTAAATTTCTTTTTTACAGTTAAATAATCCAACACTACATAAGCAAAACAGCACGCCAACAACTTGAACATCATACATGCCTAGTTGCGGGGCTCTAGGCCTAAAGAAAATTTAAGAATATTAGTTATCCTTTGCTAGCAAAACTAACTCAGCAAATGGCAGGTCTCTCACACAATTGCAACCTCAATTTTCTGCGTTCAAGTGCTCAAAGCCAAATATCTTCTAATGGCCAGTTTCACGAACCTCAACGACACAACAGCAATTATTGGCTATTCAAAAAGGAATTTCAATTTTCAAAGGAAATGGGTATTTTGCAAGGTGCAAAGTGGACTTTGTATGCTAGGGATATATAATTCATCCATTAATTTCTCATCTAAATTTCACCCAACTCCAAAACACACGTGATATAAGCCTAGAGATGATATCACAGCAATTGCAGATAGAAATACCTAGTTCAAAAAGCTGGTATTTGTAAAAATAAATGAATGCAGTTGAGTTTTCAGACACAGATACTAGCTGCTAAGTGAATTCTACAACAAAAACATAAATTCCTCGCAAACCGACAAGCTAAATGATCATAAATAAATCATTTTTAATATTTTCAAACAAAAAAAAAAAATCAGAACTTTTCTTTAGTTTTGGAGCAAACAAGCAAAAGGAGACAAATGGGGGTGCGGGACTTACGAGGAGGAGCAGGAGGAGAAGCAGAGGAGGACGATGCATGCTGAAGAGTGCCTGGAACCAGAGACGAAGAGGAGTGTGGTGGTGGAGGTGGTTGAGACGAAGAAGAAGAAGCCACGTCTTGCGTGAGTTGGATCTGAGGGAAGTTCATGGTGGAACCCTCATCGTTGATCTTCAGGGGCTCCATCAAACAGGTCAGTCAGTGACGCAGTGGAAGCAGAAACACGCACACACAGAGTGGGAAGATGATAGGGTTTTCAACTAAGCATAACTAATCTATGTTGTTGTGCGCTTCGTTTCTGTCATTTCCCAATTTTCAAAAAATGAAAATTCCCTGACCCTCCTTCCTTGAACTACCTGCCGGAAAAATTGATATTCGGCTGCTTCTATATATTACCTTTTACATTTCCAAATAAAAGTTGATTTTTTTAATGCAAAAATAAAAGTTGGTTATTGACTTTAAAATTTTAACCGTGTACTCTCGCCATTTAGAAATAATTATTCACAAGTTTAAATGCATATATAAGTTAAAAATAATTAAAAAATTTTAATATTAAAGAAATTATAATATATTTTACAAAATAATTTTTATTATTTAATTTTTTTTCTTTCTTTATCTCTTATTGTATACTTTTTTTTATTTAATAAGAATATAATTAAAAAAATAATTAATATTATCTAAAATTTTTAAAAGAATAATTATTTACAGAAAAGTAAAATTTTAAAAGTAGACAATTATTTCAAAATGAAAAAAGTATCATATAATAATTTTGAATTTACTTTGCATAATCATAATGTCAAAAGTTGAAATAATGTCATTTAGTATAAATAAGAGTTGCCTCACTTAATCATTTATTCACTCATGTATCACTTTGATTTGCGATCTTTAGATTTTTTATTAATAAATGATTTATGAGTACTTTTAAAAGTATTTGATAAAATTAGAGGTATGTCTTAAATTAAGATGAGTCTTTTCTTTAACCAAAATTTTAAATTACAAAGTAATAATAATAATAATGTTGCTTAGTTGAGGTTGGCACAAATTTAAGCTATGTTGGGTTGGGAAGCAAGAAGGATAGAAATTTTAGAAGAGTTAATATTTAGTTTTGTTATTAAGAAAAACATAAGAAATTAATCGAGCAAAGTTCTCAAGTATTTTAGTGGTAATTATTATTTGTGGTATGATTAACTAATTATTACCACCCTCCCAGAGAAATATTCTCCTACTTGCCTTCAAATGTCATTTGATATATTACTTAATAAGATTATCGATAATTTAGATTATTATTTAGAAATATTTTTATTTTTTAAATTACTAATAATGTTACATTACGATGATAGATATACACAAATAATCTAATTGATAATTCATATTATTTTATTTAATATATTATTTTAAAAAATTATTAAATAATACATACTTTCTATTAAAATACCCTCCAAATAATAATAATAATTATTATTATTATAATAATAAAATTTAAAGTAATAATAATAATAATAATATTTTTAATAAAGTTATTTGTATAATAATAATAAAATTTAAAGTAATAATAATAATAATAATATTTTTAATAAAATTATTTGTTATACTAATAATTATTATTATTACTATTATTATTTTATTTTATTATAATAATAATTTTCTTCTATTTTTACTCCGAATAAAACATATCTCAATAAATAAAAAATACGGATACAAGAGAAACCCCCAAATTTTGACAGAATAAATAAATAAACCCTTATTATTCTTTTTTAATTCTTAATCTTTGAGTCGTCTTCCTGAAATTCCTCCAACCAGCTTGGTCTAGGGCTATTCCACTCCCCATCCGCATCCCTGTATTGCAGTTGCAGAACAACCAACCCGCAATCCCAAAGCCCCGAAAAGCCCACGATGAGCGCAACCCGAAAGAGAGCATACCCTTACCCGGACGACCCTTCAGCCTCCTCCGGCTCCGGAGAGCCCCAAAACGCACCGCTTCACCAACGCCCCCAATCCTTCCCCTCCTACCTCGACGCCCCCTCCCTCTCCCCAACCGTCAAATCCCTCTGCGAGATCATCGCCACCACCCCCTCCCACTCCGTCGAGCACGCCCTCCACACCTCCTCCCTCACCGTCACCCCCTCCGACGTCGAGCAAGTCCTCAAGCTTTCTTACGCCTTCCCCGGCCAGGCCGTCAAGTTCTTCCGCTGGTCCGGCCGCCACCTCCGTGACCACCACAGCCCCTACTCCTGGAACCTCGTCGTCGACCTCCTCGGCAAGAACCGCTTCTTCGACGCCATGTGGGACGCCATCAAGTCCATGAAGAAGGAGCGCCTCCTCTCCCTCGCCACCTTCGCCTCCGTCTTCAGCAGCTACGTCGCCGCCGGCAGGGTCCGCGACGCCGTCATGACCTTCGAGGTCATGGGCAACTACGGCTGCGTTAACGACGTCGTCGCCTTGAACTCCCTCCTCAGCGCCGTTTGCAGCGACGGTAGAACCGTCGACGCTAACGAGTTTTTCCAGGTGGCGAAGAAGGTGGTTAGACCCGATGCTGATACTTATGCTATTCTGATGGAAGGGTGGGAGAAGGAGGGGAATGTGGATAGTGCTAAGGAGACTTTTGCTGAGATGGTTATAGAGGTTGGTTGGGACCCTGCTAATGTTCCTGCGCATGATTCGCTATTGTGTACTTTGATTAGAGGAGAGGATGGGGTTAGGGAAGCTGTTAAGTTCTTCGATTCGATGAGGGATCGAAGGTGTTACCCTGGGATGAGGTTTTTTAAGGTTGCTTTGGATGAGTGTGTGAAGAATCATGATATTAGAACTGCTGAGTTTTTTTGGGAGGTGATGGTGGGGAAGGCGGGGTTGAAGGCTACTACTCAGTTGTATAATTCGATGATTGCTTTGTATTGTTATCACTATGATATGGATGCGGCGAGGAGGCTGTTGGATGAGATGGTTTACAGCGGGGCTTTTCCGGATGCGTTCAGTTATAATTTGTTGTTTAGGTTTTTGATCAAGGGGAGGAAGTTGAGGGAGGCGGGGGTGGTGTTCGCAGAGATGGTGAAGAATGAGTGTGTGCCGGACCGGCCTAATTGCGATGCGGCGGTTAGGGTTTACATTGATGATGGGGATCCTTTTATGGCGATGAAGGTTTGGAAGTGCATGGTGGAGAATTACCAGGAGGGTTTGGAGGATACGGCAAATTTGCTGGTTGTGGGGCTTTGCGATTTGAATAGGCTCCCGGAGGCGGTTAAGTATTCTGAGGATATGATTGGCAGAAGCAGAAGAATCAAGCTAACATCTTCCACATTGTCTAAGCTGAGACAGAGCCTTGTCAAAGAGAGAAAACCATTTGTGTATGAAGAACTTTTGAGAAAGTGGAAGTCTCATTAGGCAGGTTGGAGTTTGCTAAAATAGCATATCTTCATTTCAATGCTGAATCCTGAGGCTTTTTGGTTTTCTCTGATGTATATATATAGAATTGCAATGGAAAGAAGTTTTGAGTAGTGTTACACTGATTCTGCTGAATATTAAATAGAATAAGCTGTTTCTGAATTGCATAATCATATGCACCATTTCTGCATAGTGCATACAGTTAATTGAACAGATGCTACCAGGATTGGATTAGAAGGTGAAAAGGTGGATGAGGTTTTATATAAGTTGCAGTTTTATGTAAGTTTTGTAATACATGATTGACTTACTGAGCTCGTTGAGGTGTCGATGAGCTTCTTCAAGTCTGACCTTATATGTCCTGTTCTATCAGAAGTTATTTAGACTTAGTCGAAAAGGGTTATAAATTATGTATCTAGTCTTTACCTTTCGTTAATGAAGTCATCATTGTGAGAGAACTTTGGCCGGCTTTAAGAAACTGTGCAATATAAGATTTATAAATGAATTTCTTCTTGGCAACCCTGCTTGAAAACTTGAGTTCTATTTACTAAACTGATCCATTTTTGTCTTTCTGGTTTGATCTGACTATATTAAGTTATTGTTACCGGTCATAATAACCTTTTGCTTTCTGGTTTTGGTGAGTATAAATGTGTCTACTATTTGAGATCATAATCTGCGAATCAGTGTGTTCAAGAGTGATAGCAGTGAATTGCAAGTGGTCTGTGGTCTTCAAATCATCTTCAGGACTAGACAATGCAGTTCATTCATTTATATGATACCATGCCAACTGAAGATTTGCATCCTTAGAAGTGTTTGGCATCCTGCATTAAGTGCTTTCATGTACCTTATTTTATGGATTCGATCCCAGTACATGCTTACCCATATAATGTTTGTGATCAGATTTTAATTTCTACCTAAATACCGAACGGCATGGTTATAGACTACTTGATTATCTATTAAAATTTTAGAGGCTTTTGTTGGATAGACCTTTGATTATGAGCTTAATTTCTGTCACAAATTCCTTGTCACTCTCGAGTCCTGATTAAATTTCTGCTGATATTTGCTGAAATTGTTACTTCCCGGGATGTCGTACTTAGCTGCATTAACAACTCACCAGGGATAATTCGATAGAAATTATTTTAAGGAAAAAAGGGTCGTTATAAGGGATCTAAAAATTTCAGCTAATGAGCAATGCTATTTACCTCGTACTACCCATTCTTGTAAGGTAAAATTACACTGACGATGTATGAAGGGGTTACAGCAGAGCATTTCCATCTTTTTTGGAATGATAAAATGAGATAAAATTAAATTTAATTTTATTAACAATTGAATTTAATTGTATAATAATTTAAATTCTTATATTTAGAATAAATTAATAAATTATAGAATTAAATTTTTTATCTTAACTATTTTATTTTTAATTAATAAAATATTATACTTTAATATCAGACTCAATTATTTATTAGACAATATGACATAATCAAAATCAAATTAAAGTGTTTCACAAAATAAGAGTGTATTTATTTCAGCTTTTAAAAAAATAAAATTTAAATTTTATATATAATAGAAAAAATTGAAAATTAATTTTTTTCAAAAGTTATTCTTTTTAGTTTTTATAAAAAAGCTGAAAATATATATATTTTTAAAATTTGATTATTTTTAAAAAATTATCCAAATATACAAAAATTGATTTTTTTGATAAAAAAATAATTTGTTATCCAAAAAATCTCAAATAATATACCCTAAGTTTATCAAGAACATTTTTTTCACAAGAAACACTCAAATTGATAAAATTTGCATAATAGCACAACAAACTTAAACAACAATATGCAGCCCACCAAAAGGAAAAGTGAACAGTACTTTAATAAATTTTTTAATCAAAAGAACCAAACATCAGGATCAAAAGAATTATAAGTAATTAAAATATTATAATTTTTTTTACCTTTATAATCTCGAAAGCTTGAAAATGTGAGGACCAAAGATGCCAGAGGTGTGCATTTTTAAACCAAAAAATAATTAAAGATAATTTTTTTTACCAATTAGATCTTTGAAAGTAAATAGAAATAATTTAAATCAAGACTCTTGTTTTACCATAGAAAAAGAATCAAGTATAAATGGTGCACGTGGGGACCAAAGAAACGAAGGTGTGTCTTTTGTGTAAGTGGTGGATAAGACAAGAGTAATGGATATTTACAAACAACATAAAGAAAGGAGAATATAGTAATGATTTAAATTGGTTTGCAATCCCAACCTACTCGAAGAGAGGGGAAGATAAAAGTGTCAAGAATAAAGAAGTGAGAAAGAGAGAAAATATTATATAAGATTGAAAATATTTTGGTATATCATTTTTTAATATTAAATTCATTAGATTAGAAATTACAAATCAAATATATTTTAATTTGATTTATTTTTGGGCCTTTTAAAGAATCAAATTCTCTTTAAATTTTAATTTTATGCCATAAGTTAGTTCTAAACTAGATAATTGAATTCAATTTTTTGAATGAATTCTAAAGCTCTCCAAACAACCTGTTCAATCCATTAAATTTGAGAATTGTAATTGCAAGAACACGCTATTTTCCACACACTGAGATATGTAATTTGTGCCTAATCTAAGGAAAATGCTCTTTAGGCTTCAAATTTGAATGTCTTCATGAAATGGCACGGTAAGAGGTTTTCAAAATCAAGCAAGACGTAAATTACATTATTGAAGGGTGGAATATTCCTTTTTGAGAATGGATTTTGATTAATGGTCAGATGATTACTTATATGATTAGATAACTGGAAATTATACTTCTACATGCTAGAGTAAAGCCTATACAAAATATATTATATAATATGTGTGTTTGATTATAATTTTGGAAAGGCCAAAAGACCTTGTATTAAAATTAATATCTTTGGGTGTATAAAAACCTTTTTCTAGAAGATTTTTTGAAATTTTAAAAGATTTTTTAGAAAAAATATTATTGAAATTATTTTTTATTTTAAAAAAAAGCCTTTTAAAAAGAAATCTTATTATTACTCTCAAATTAATAAATTAAGAGTAATTTTATTTTACCTTATCTAAATAAAAAATTATTCTTTTAAAACTATTTTCTCTAAAAATAATTTTTTCAAAATACTTTTCCAAAAATTAAATCAGACATACCGGCTTGAAGCTAAAGCCTGATAGGCTGATAGGCTGATACTCCTAAAGCCCTTATAAAAATACTTAAAAAGGCACAAAATAAAGGGCAAGTAAAAAAAAAAACCGTGGACGGCAGGATTCGAACCTGCGCGGGCAGAGCCCACATGATTTCTAGTCATGCCCGATAACCACTCCGGCACGTCCACTTTATTCGCGTGTTGGCTGCTTTTGTCAAATAATGTGGCGCTGCATCTCAACTGGCAGTCTTTTTCCATTCTTCACTGAGTCACTGTACGGCTATTAACACCACTTTTGATAGTGGCATAGTTATTCTATATTTTTTTATAAAAAAAAAAAGCACTTTCCACCATGTACTATTTATTGATAAATTTTTTAAAAAATGAAAAAAATGGAAAATTTTAAGCTAAAAAATATGAAACAAAATACGACCTAAAAGAAAAGCCTGAAATTACAGTAATAATAGGAATAATAAAAACAATAAGAATAGCAGCAATATCATGTGTATCTTATCGATACTATTACCAAGGATATTTCTAATTTCAGTATCTAATTTTATCTTTCTAAAAATCTTCTTTTTTTTTTTTGTTGTATTTCTAAAAACCTTTTTTTGTTTTGGTCTGAGAGGTAGGGGCGGCCCCATCTGTATTTGCAAGGCGAGGGAGGGGAAGGACATAGGAACTCAACTCCTAGGGATCGAACATGACTCTTTTTTTTGTTTAGGTGCACTTCTTCAAAGGCACACTGTCTTTTTGCCATATGATTTAAGTTTTTGCATGCTCTAAAAATTTGAAGATCCAAATTAAATCAATAAAATTTGTTTGGATCGGATAAATAGTTTATTTTTAAGGTGGAAACAAATCAAACCAATTATTATTGATTCAGCCTCGTATTTATGATTTTTCAACTCAATTACCTAAATACTTAACCCAATCACTCAATCAACTTTTTTATTTTTTATTTCTAATATTTCAAAGTTTTACACTTAAGTTTCTTTTAATGTAGTCATTTTTTTTTCTTTATTAATATTTATTTAAAAAATTTATCTATTTACACTATTATTAAGTATATCATAATCAAGCTTTACATTATTATTAGTTATTATAAAAATAATTTTTTTTAAAAAAATATAACTATTTATTTTTTTACTTCAATCCAATGATTTGAACTAAATCAACTTGAACTTAATTGGATCAATTTGGTTCGGATTTATTGAAAAAAAAATTAAAATCCAAAACAAACCAATCAAATTAAATTTAATTGGTTCGAATTTATTTTTCATTCAAATTCAATCCAAACCAACCCATATTAGATTGTACATATTAATGGGCCTAAACTGGAGCCTAAATCACTTGCCATGACAATGAGTCATATATACCCAAGCAAAATAAAACATGGCTACATGAATTGAGGTAAAAAAGAAAAGCCCCTGTCAATCAAAATATTGATGCATTTTTAATTTATATTAATTAGAACTTGTATAATAAAAATATATATTAAAGACAATTAGGGTGGAATAGGATGAAATAAAATAGAATTAGAATATCGAGATTTTTTCGATACTTTTATAAAATTTAAGGGTACCAGTACCTTTTAGTTATTTATGACTAAGAATTTACTATGTGTCCTATTAATTAAAATTGTTAAATTTTTAAAATTATTTTTCATTTTTATAAGATCTATGAAATTTGAGGTTAAATCACAACCATTAAATAAAAAAAGATACCACTACCTTTATAAAAATAAAGGGTACCGAAGGAAATCCTTTAGAATATATAATTTAAAAATTTTATTATTTTATCTCTTTCATATTTTTAAATAATGATAATAAAATTTTTTCTCAATTCCATTATATTTGATATTCAAATAATGAAATGGAACATTTATTTCATTTCATTTCATTTCATTATATTTTATACTACTTCATCACATTCTATTATATTCCACTCATTATAATATATCCAAATCCAAACATAACATAAAGGAAATGAAAAATAAGGATGTATATCGAACCTTAACCACCACATTTGACATTACCACAATCCTCTAATATTAAAAAAAAAAGGTTGACAGAAAAAAAAAAAGATTTAAAAGGGGGAAAAAAACGGAACCAATTGGGTCACGCTCCACGACTAGATTAGTTTTCATTTTTAAAACACTAGATGACTGCACTTTAAAGTTCAAATGCAACAATGCATCTCAAAGTCATAAGCAACTGATTATGAAATTAATCATCGTATCAATAAAGCAAAGATGAATAAATGGAATAATTTTCAGATGACTGTAGAAATTCGTGAAAAGCTCCACATGCATTCCGATCCCTTCCTCAAGTGGCTTATAAATTTCCTGAAGTCCACTTTGCACGAACGTGAGGCTGAGGGGTAAGTATTCTAACCTAGATGCAAAGAAATGCACCAAATCACATGGAAACAATACCGCTTCCTACTAAAGGTATAAATATTCTCTAACACAAATATTAGGATGATTATCCACACCACTACCATTAGCTTAGCTGTTGCTCACACTTCAAATCGATGCTCTACAAGACCCACCAGCCTAATGACCAAATCTTAAATCCTAACCCTTATTGTTGTTTTGTATCAATTTGTTGGGTTTGGTCGAAATTAATTTTTGGGTTGCTGAACACACTATTAATTGCAAAATCAAATTATGTTCATATTCATAGCATGCATTCGTATTGGATGTGCTTGCCGTTCATAGTTGGAAACCTTTGATCCGGCAACATTATTGAGAAAAGACCAGTTCAACATGATAGTTATCACAAACCTTAAGTCCTAAACCCTTAAAAAAATCAAAATCTTTTTTTAATTCTTCAACCAGTACCCTCCTCCCCCCAAAAAAAAGACTAATTTGTTTGTTGAAACATCTATAATTGATAGTTGAAAAAATTGTATCTTTCTATCCCACACAAAATCACATTATATTTACTGGGATTTCTTAATCTTAGGAAGGTTAAGGAAAATGAAACTTAACCAAACCGAAATTATTGTTTACTTAGTAAGATATACATAAGTGTATTTGATAAAATGAACCAAAACAAGAGGAAAGATAGCGGCTTTATTTTATTGTAAAAAGACAAGCGCAAAGACTTTGCGACCAGTGCTCAAATTCATATGATTTGTTAAACATTGTATCCAAATGATTTAGATTTTAGATCAATTGGGTGAAGCGTCATTGACAATGATTAGATATAGTTAATAAATAATAAACATGCTAAATGTCAAACATAAAAAACGTTATGCAGGAGAAGGATGAAAATTCACGTTCGAGGGTGCGTTTTGAATTGACGTCTGTAAATTAAATTCGTGCATAATATTTATCGCATTAATATTGCATGTTTTAACTAATCTAATACGTAATGAATGGTTAATTATTAATTATAGTATGCAAACCTCACCCATAAAAGAAATCATCATAAAAAACTCCTATTTTGGGACCGCGTGGCTTCAAATCTATGAATTGCGTGCGACTTGAAAAGGTTATTGAAGTAGATTGTTCGAAATTCAAAACCTTATTTAATAGACGTTTGTTTGGTAAAAGTTTTTTTAGATTGTACATTAATAACATGTCATGAAAAAATATTTCAATTGCTGAAAGGTTTTGCTTTTCTTGAAGCAAAGAAAAAGAAAAAAAGAAGTAAAGTTAAACGAAAGAAAGTAAAGAAAAGAAACTTCAAGTTCAAGACACAATCGAAATCTGCTAAAAATTAACACAGAACAATAGATACATCCCTAGGGGTATTTTGCCACTATATCCTGCTATTAATAGTATGTTTCGCCAAGTAGTCTATAATTCTAAACATACTATAGTACTGAATTTTTTTTTTCTTTTTAAGCAACTTGCAATGGAAATATTTTAGTCCTTAAAAATATATGTCATTTTCATTTTAGTTTTTTTTTTTAATATTTCTTGACTTTTAACCCTTCTTTTTTCTAACATTTTGTTTTTTATTTCTTGTTGTTAACCCAATACGGTTAAGTGATGATATTTATAAGAATTAAAAGAAAATTCTTAAAATATTTATAGAGTTTAATTGGGGTGTATTGATAGTGTAAAATTTGTTTACACTGTCATCCAATTAAAACTTTGCATTTGTATGACCATTCAAGTAGTGAGTGATTATATCAAAGACTTTTGTTGATGTGGCAATATATGATTAGATGTTTTTGTAAAAAAGTTTTACACTAATAGTGTATTCAAATTAAATCTATATTTATAAGGATCAAAAATAAAAAATTTTATACTTACAAGGATTAAATGTATATTTTAAAATACTTATAGGAATCAAAATTTAAAACAATAAAAATTAAAGATAAAATGTTAAAAAAAAGAGAAACCAAAAGCCAAAATAATAATAATAATAATAATAATAAAGAGATATTAAAACCAAAATAAATTATATTCATAGAAACTAAAAACAGATTTAAACCAAAATCTGTTAAACTCAAATTTACAATTTTGACTAGGAACAATAACACTTGAATTCAAAAGCAAATGCAGTTTTTGGAATCAAATATCCGTTTTTTCTAGCTTGGGGAGCATGATCATGGAAATAGCTCAGAATGGGCTTAGGAAGAAAGTGGGCTGTGGTAATTCTACGAGGTTCTTGCATGAAGAGTGGCTGGATGTGGGGACTTTTGAACCGTTTATTCCCCAAGTTGTTTTTTATATCACATGGCAAAATGCTTTGATAGCATACATGGGTATTTGGGAGGAGCGGAATTGGTGATGGAATGTTATTAGGAGAAGGCATCTCTTTACTTGGGAATAGCAACTGGTGCAGGAACTCTTGCAACTTATTAACCGATGTAACCTTGTCAAGGGCCTTGATGACGAGACTCTGTGGAAGTACAATCCATCTGGAAAATTCACAGTCAAATCCTTCTCTTTGCAGGTATTTAGAAGTGTAATAGCTTCAATGATAGCATTTCTCAAAGTGAAAATTGTTTGGAAGAATGTGGCACCACCAAGGGTAGAATTACTGATGTGGTTCATTCTTCTGAACATATCAACACAAAAGACAGGTTATGTATATTTAACTGTATTCCTTCTTCTGAATCAACATGTGTCCTATGCTTTGTAGCTGATGAATCTATTGAACATTTATTCTTTGTTTGCCCAATTGCTTGGATGTTCTAGTATAAATGCTTACAATGGTGGGGTATTTCTTGGTGCTACCAAAATAAACCAATTCTGTTTTTTGAGGCTTGGACAGGTGCTCCTTTTTGGGGCTTTGATAAGAAATTATGGACCTCTTTTATGTATGTGGTGTTTTAGTCAATATGGAGAAGTCAAAATAGGATCATTTTTGAGAAAGCAAAGCCAAATTGGGAATTGGAGATATATTAGAACAGATTTTGCCTTGATTATTGGAGGTGCCTAAATCTTCCTTTCTCAGTGAATTATATTGCACAAAACTTGCATCAGGTGAGGAAATCGCGGGGTGATCACAGGCATCGATGACAGGAGAGTTCTTAGTGGAAGTTGATATTGGGCAATAGAGTATTATAGAGAACATGATGGCAGCAAGATATGGTGGTTAAGAAAAGGTCTATATAGGCAATATAATTAGCAAGGGTGGATGCAGAGGTCTGCATGTGGGATTGAAGGAGTTTTGCTATGGAGAGATTTATTAAAGTTTCCAGTTACACTGCTGGGTGCATTACTGTTGGTTAGAATGTTATGTAGTTGTAATTTTGATTTTTTTTATTTTGTAGCTCTGAATTATTATGTCTAATGTGACTTCCTTACTGTTTTTGCTTCCGACTGCTTTGGTGGGTTGTAGTTTTCATTCTATCAAAAACAAATAATATAACAACACTTGAATTCAAAGCCAAAAAAAAAATCAAACAAGCCACTAAGTGGTGAGGGATTTGGATAGTTTGTATGAGATTCTAGATTCAAATCTCATTACTATTAATGTACAAAAATAAAAAAGCAAAACAATAAGAGCCTAAAGATGTATTGTTGATTTGTCATAGTATTCTAGAGATAATTTTGTAACAGCTAGTTTATAATACTTAATTACTTTGTATGATCATTTACATGCCTATCAAAAGTTGCAACGTTATCAACTCTAGAGTTCTCATTACAACAAAAAGTTTGCTTCCTAACTTGTGATTTTGAACCTTTATAAAAAAGAACTTTTCAATCTTATAGTGGGTGCACAAGTGCATAACTAATTAAATATTTCTTGCTCGGTTGCTTTTACCTCGAAAGAAAAGTATAATTTGCAACAAGAAAAAATATGGGTTTGCAAACACTAGTTAAAAAATTCAAAAAATAGAAAGTTTTAATGAAAAATGTAAGAGTGTGTCTAGTTTTCTTATTTTCTATTTTTATTTTCATAAAAAATAGAAAATGCTACAAACAACACATTTGGTTGCTCATTTTCATTTTCAACTTTAGGAAATATTTCCAAAATTTCTGAAAATTTTGAAAACAATTTTTTGACATTTTCAACTTTTTTCCAGATTCAAGGTGGTGGCAATTTTGTACTTTTAGCCACTTTCTTTTCTATTTCCTTCTTATCTCACAAGACCATCTGCAAGCACAACAAGCTTGCAGCCATTAGATACGTGATTTGCAGCCTTCCACTCTTTGCTCCGCGATAATGGTGTGAAGATATGGATGTGGTTAGTAGCGTGACATTGCAACTTGATAGGAACAATGGTGGTGACATGTGGCAATGGTGGCATGAGGATCTGGCAGTGGCTGTGTGGTGGCGGTGATAGGAACACGTACCACTGCCACAACGTACATGGATCTTTCTCCAATCCCTTCTTCTCCTTTAAAACGGCGTCATTGACTAGCGACACCTCCGCCAAAACCTCACGAGCCACGAAATGAGTTGACACGAGGCTCAAGGTTTGATCTGAGACAAGTCTGGGCCAAGTCAGGAACGTGGTGAGTTTGGGCCCTTTTCGAAGGGGGTTGGTCAACAATGAAGAGTGGTTTCGGTTTCGGAACTTGAGCATTTGGGAAGATGAACAAATACCAGCAATAGAGGCCATGATGTTAAGGATCGCGATTCATGAGGGCGAAGTGGTTAAGGTTGTTTGGGCATTTGATATTTTTTGGAGAAGGGAACAAGGAACAAGTGAGGGAAGTAAGGCCACCTCAGCCTTACCATCACCATGGTCAGCTAATTGTGAGTCACGATTGGCTCTAGAGAGAAACACAAAAACTTGAAAATGAAAACAGCAATTTAAACATATTTTCAAAAATTGGAAAATTGAAAATAAATATAATTTTTAAGAAATGAAAATAGACAATAAAAATAAAAAATATTTTCACAAACTAAACACATCCTAAATATTTTGTCTTTAATGCGTTAAATGCATTGAAAAAATTAAAACTCTCTATTTCTACTTTCTTAACCAGTATTTTTAGGATATTGGTTAGCAAAATCCTAAAATTATTAGTAAGTAAAATCTTTTAAAAAATTATTAGGAGGAGTATTTAGTAATTTGGTTTTATAGATGGTTCTATTCCCAAAGCAATTGGTTTAGATATGAATTTGGTTGCTTCTTAGGAGCGTAACAATCAGATTGTTATGACTTGGATCTTGAACCTAGTATCCATAGACATTGTTACATCATCTATGCTAATTTTGCAGATGAAATTTGGTAGGGTTTGCAGACATGGTTCAAGTAAGTAAAAGAATGGACCTTGGGGTTTCAACTCAAGAACGAGTTCATGAATCTCACGCAAGGTTCTATTTTTGTCACTTAATATAATTCACAAAATTAAATGGTAATTCTGGAGGAATTGCATTCCTATAGGCTAATTTTCTATTGTGTTTATGGTACTGATAAATCTCAAATTGGTCATGATTAAATTAAATATGTATTTTCTCTTCTGATGAGTCTTAAGGAGTTCTATGTACAAATCCGTGGTCAATTGATACTAATTGATTCAATTCCCACCATTAACAAGGTTTTCTCGCTTACAGCGCAAGAAGAAAAGCCAAAAAAAAAAAAAAAAAAAGGGTTCCGTCGCTTCAGCTGATCAAGAATCTCAAGTTACTTTTGCTATTACTTCCAATACTTATTAAGGAAAATCAAAATCCAAGAAGAATAGGCCTAGTTGATCTTATTATGGTATTCTTGGCCCCACCAAAATGTTATTGTGATACATTGTATATAAATCATCTTAACTTACGAGAAAGATACTTTCCATTCTCTCCAATTAACCTGTTCTAATAGATGTAAATTCTAGAGGTTAAAATAAACAATCATACTTATTGATAAGAAAATTGAGGATTTAAAATATTAAAAAATGTTAGTATTTATGTAATAAATTATACATGTTTAATAATTTATTCTTTTAACTTCTTATTAATGATTAATGTTATATATATTTTATTCTTTAAAATATATCTTATATTTTAGAGGAGTTAAATTCATAGTTTTTTTTAAATAATTCGATAAATTTATAAATTTAATTATTTTTATAAAAATAGAGTTCAAATTTAATTTATTTATGACTATAGTGGTGCCACGGAATAACTACTGATTTGATGGAATTCTTAGAAGAGTTCAATAACTATTCTATTAATGGTGAAGAGCTCTATTTTGATAGTGTGTAATTTTTATTTATTTATTTATTTTTATTGAATGTAAGTTGCTTCAAAACATTCGTGTGGATCATATAATAGTCACGAGCAGAGGAGTATGGTCTGTCCACCTTCAGCATACATAGCTGATACGTATTCAACACAGTCTTTTTATTTTTATTTTTTTGATGGAGACGTATTCAACAAAGTTGAAAACGTATTCAAGAAATATTCTCATTTTATCTTTTTTTGGTTACAATGGAGGGCCAAGGCCCAACTATTGTGAATACTTATTATTATGCCAACAAGCATATATATAGTCGTGTTTTAAATTTATGTAGTAGTTTCTTCAATTTAATTATTATCTGCGTAAGGACACCGCAACACATTACGTGCAAGAGCAAGATTCTTTCTTACTTATTACTTAGAACAAATTTCTAAAAAATAAAAAAGAGAATGTAGATATGGAAGGTCTTCGTTCTACTGTTGTGGGGAGGTAGGGAAGGAAAAGCCTAAGACATGTCAGTAACCTAGAAAACAAGTACACAATATTTCACCAGTGGGTCCTCAAAACCTAATTGCCGGGTAACCTGTCTCCAAAGTGAGCCATGTGTAATGATTTCCAGCCTCAAACTGAAACGAGTATTATGAGCTAAACAATTCTAAATTGCAATTTTGCATCTTTATCGTTTAAGCTAGCTATCAATAAATTATAATTATGATCTCTAAATTAGAATTTTATATATATATATATATATATATATATATATATATATATATATATTAATTTTATTGAGTTAGACTTGAGGAAAACAACTAACATGTTCAATTAACATAAGTATATTGCTAAAAATTAAATTGATATAATCTAATATCTTGAAATTAGAATTACAATTGAATCAATATGTAAAAACATGTGGCTGCATCTTTTGGGTGCTTTTTTTTTTTAATATGAGATTTGGTTTTAAAATATATCAAAATATAAGAATTGGGACAATTTTACATGAATATGGATTTTATATTAAATCAAAAATTTCGATTTCTATCCATCATAATTTTTTATTAAAATGAAAACAAAACTTTTGATTGTAATACAAAATTTTGTTAAACAAAAATAAAAAATTCCAATATTAGTATAATAAAAAATTCTAAGAAAAAATCAAAATTCAAAATTTCTGATTTTACCTTCTGTATTTTGTGTACAAAATTAAAATTAAAAATTTTAATTTTATTAAATCCCATAACTTTATAAATACAGCTCAAAACCTATGTTATTAAATATATCAAAATCAAATACCGTATAAAAAATAAAAACCCCCATCTTTTATTTTTTAAAAATTTAATTGTGACAATCATTTCTAATCATCCCCTCGTGGCTACTTTGATGAATTATAGAAAGATGGTGTTCATATTATTAGTCCTCCATTTTGTTCATGGTAGGTGCCATTCGGGTACCGACACCTGCCACGCCCACACACTTCAGGAATATGACACATGATGGTCCTACCAGTCCTCCCATGTTTCATTCTTTGACCGCTTTAAACTCTCAATTGGACTCACGCAAGTGACCAACCACCGCCTTGCCTGAACCCAGGGTTCACAATGACGTTTGAAAGATTGATGCTAATTTAATAATTTTCGCACGTAATTACTGACAACATTTCCGTCATTTCGTCAAGAAAATGGATAGACATATTAGGGGGCTTTTATTTTTCTCAAACATTCATCTCTTACTAGTATCTTTGAAATTGCTTTTGGTGAATCTTTCATCAACCAGTGAAAGCTTTACAAAATCGTCTTTGCTGATGATTTAGGCAAAAAAGAAAAATATGTGATACTCGTCTATCACCAAATCACACTGCTAACATGTGTCAACTGATGGGGAAATCGTTTAACTTATGTGCTTTTCATATCTAAAGTATCACTGTTGTCTCTTGATCATTATGCCTTTGAGAAACCAAGCATCGACATTCATATGCATCCCGTAATCTTTTTTACAATTTTCAATCCGCAATTTTCATAATAAAAAGTAATTATTATGTGTCAAATATACTAATAATATAAATGTAACTATAAAATTTAAGTAAATTCATGAAGTGCAAACTCAAATTGTGAACTAGATTTGCAGACGATAAGATTTTTAAGAATGTAAATGACAAAGCAGAATTAAAAACATAAATATTTGTGTACAAAGTAAATGACATAAAATTAAAAATAATAATTTTTAAATAACAGACTTTTTTAATTATTGAAAAAAATAATAAAAATAAAAGACATTTTGAAATCAAAATTTGCGTTATTTACGATTTTGAGATCAGTATTATATTAATATTATGCTATTTTTTTAAATTTTTATGTGATTTATGTTTTTTATAATTATTTATTAAAAATTTCTAAGTGAAGATATTTTTTTTGTAATGTTTTAAAAAACATAAGTATTTTTTATTGAAATTTTTAATTTTTATTTCACTAAAAACTGTTTTTTTTTTAATTTTTAACTTATATAATCAAATTCTCTATTTTAATTAATTATTGAAATTAATATTTCTATCTCTTCATTAAAACTATAATCTACACTATTATCTTTTTTCATTAAATTGTATCATTTTAAACCGTTAAATTAAAATAAAATTAATAACTAGATATTGGTATAAGAGTAAAACTCTTGCACTAGTGTCATTTGATCTTATCTCTATAAATTTAATTTAAATGCATAAATTTTTTTTACATAATCATCTAATTATATAGTATTATATTATTAAATATATTTGACTCTTATAATGACTATATTAAAAGTAAGATATATAATAACATATAATTTAATGGCAATGTCAAAGTCTTCCCATCATGTACCACAATTAATCTAAAAAATTGCATCCTTCATTGATTTTCAGTTTTAATTTTTTTTTCACTCTACTCTTATTTTTATTTTTTTATTAAATTGTGTTAATTATCTCTCTTTTCTCCGTCTAATTAGCAGAGACATGTTAAAAATTACCTTATAAAACATTAGAAACGCATTTCATTAAGCTACAAAGCTTTTTCCTAAATTTTTATGATGTAAGTATTTTTTTTGTTTGAAATATATATATATATATAATCTGACACTCTGAATGAAAAATTAACCTGGTAAAGTGTGGGCTCAAAATAATTAAATAAAAACGGCTAAAGAGTGTTAAAAATTAGAGCTAAATAACAGTGTGTCTTGTAGAGCATAGTCAAGAGTCATATAAAGATATATTCTTATCCCTTTATGAAGGTGAAGTATTCATTCTTACTCCAGTACATGTTGCGTGCAGAAGCCCCAAATACGGAAGCATAAAACTCATGACGAGATCCACACCAGAGAAAACAAAAAAATATATTTATTTTTTCTGCACAATGGAAATAATGTTTAGCTTAGTGAAGATTTGGCACAAGAACAAACAAGGCTAGCGAAGCTGGGCTGTCAGGAGTGGTTGTTGGGGATGGGGAGCCGTTGGATGGCCACCAAACTGCAAAGCCACTACCCAACATACGGCCATTGATCTTGCTTCCATGTTCCAAATCCCATTCAAAGGACCGAGAATCTTTGTCCCAACATTGGCATTCTTATTTTATTACATACCACGTTGTGTCATTGTCCCCTTCTCATACAGCAAAGAACAAACGAACATTTCTACCTAAGCCAAAATTAAAAAGAAAATCTCT
The DNA here is from genome assembly GCA_031439585.1 of Pterocarpus macrocarpus. NCBI lineage: Eukaryota > Viridiplantae > Streptophyta > Magnoliopsida > Fabales > Fabaceae > Pterocarpus > Pterocarpus macrocarpus. The sequence goes on along the minus strand of CM062518.1, from coordinate 34,620,763 downwards.
CTCAATCTTTCAATTTTGCCAAAGTTTTGGATTTTGGTAATTAATATCCCAAAATCTTTTCAAATATAAGTGCATATATTTTTTTAAAAAGTAAATATTCTTTCCTTATTTTGTTCACGCTATTATTTTATTTTATTTTATTTTTTATACTATATATACACTTTGATCTGTACATCTCGCAGAAAGTCAAGTTTCTATTATTTTTTAAGGAAAAATGAAAAAGCTGTCTGATTTTTCATTAAAAAAAAAACACTTGATAATAATCCCCCGTACTCACCTAAAATACATGATAATAATTACTTAATTATTAGGCCTATTTCTCAGTACCACACCATGGTTAGCAACTACTAAATCATAGCCAAAGACGTTGCCTTGTGGTTTCCCTGTCTTCTTCACTCTTAAGAAACAGCCAAGATTCTCTCCTCTTTTTCCTACCCCCCAAACACCCATATCATATCCTGCATACACCATTTTCATTCAATTTCTTTTTCTTTCACCTTCTCCCACTCCCACTCGAATGAAGCAATGTCACATTAACTTTATATCCAAAAAAATTTTCTCCATTTATTTATAAGAGAGCCATGCCCTCTCCTCATCTCTCCTCCTCCTTTTCTATGCTCCTCAGAAAATTCTCTTCCACCCCACAAGCAAAGCAGCTGTAACTTTTTTCATTTTTTTTTTTTTGGGGGTTCCATTCTCTCTCTTATATACTTTATTATCTTTCTATAGTCTTTTGTTTTTCTGGGTTTCTGTGCTTTTTGTTGGGATCTACTTCACAATGGGTTTCTCCCAAGGAACCTGCACTGATTCCAGTGAAATTTCCAATGCCCCAAACGCTCCTCCTTCTTCCTCTCTAGCTGCAGATCACTACTGTGACCACAACAAGCTCAACTTCAGAACCTTTCTGAGAAAGATGATCTGGGACTTTGGTTTTGCATGTCTTGCCAACCCTTCTTTTTCTTCTTCTTCTTCCCGTCGCCGGAGGAGCCGCAAAGATGATGCTGAATGCAACAAGAAGGCGAATTTGGAGCACAACAAGGCTTGGCTTCTTGCTGAGTCTGGTGGGTGTGGAGCAGAACTGAGTAATGCTGACCCTCAATCGGTTCACTCTTCCTTCAGGTTCAGCTTCTGCTCTCAGGTTGAGCTGGAGTCCCTGAACATGAGTTCCTCCTCTGCTGCAACCGTTTTGATGGTGAATTTGGACAATGGGGTGAGTGAATCACGCGCCAGGGAGCTGAAGTGGAGGAGGATGGAGTCCTTGGAGAAGAGCATATCCCCAGTGGCACATTCCTTGATTAGGTTCACCTATGGTGAAATCCTCTCAGCTACCCGCAATTTCTCCAAAGGTAACTTTTTCTTTTTTTGTGTGTATTGGTGTTGTGTTGTGTGTGTTCTTATTTTTGGTTAAAGTTGCTTCCTTTGAGTGAGATTATGATTGCTTCTTCTTTTTTTTCGGGTATGGTGTGGTTTTAGGTAGAGTGTTGGGGAGAGGGGCATTGAGCTGTGTTTTTAGGGGGAGAGTTGGGATTTTGAGGACTGCTGTGGCAATCAAACGGTTGGACAAGGAAGACAAGGAGTCTGCTAAGGCCTTTTGTAGAGAATTGATGATTGCAAGTTCCCTTCATAGCCCAAACATTGTTCCCCTTGTGGGTTTTTGCATTGACCCAGAGGAGGGTTTGTTTTTGGTGTACAAATATGTCTCAGGTGGCAGCTTGGAGCGACACTTACATGGTACTCATTTCTCTGAACTTTTTTTTTTCCCTGGCTCCTGTTTCATGAGGCTTTGAACTGAAGTTGATGAATTTCACTGATTTTAGCATGCCTATTTTACAGGGAGGAAGAAGGGGGTGAAAGGTAGTTCATCACTTCCATGGTCTGTGAGGTATAAAGTTGCAATTGGGATCGCGGAAGCCGTGGCTTACCTGCATAATGGAACTGAAAGATGTGTTGTTCACAGAGACATTAAGCCCTCAAACATTCTGCTTTCTTCTAAGAAGACTCCCAAGGTGAGATGTTTTGTTGCGAAACAATAGTAGACTTGTAGTTTAGTACTGAGGAAACTGTGTCTTAATTGGCCTTGCAAGTCATTCTGATTGTGTTTTTGTTAAATTTCAGCTATGTGATTTCGGATTAGCTACATGGACTTCTGCACCTTCAGTTCCTTTCCTTTGCAAAACTGTCAAAGGAACATTTGGGTACAGTCTTAAGCCCTTCATATTGATTCTGCTAAAGTTTGGTCTCTTTGGCATTATTTGTTTTCGTATGCTAATTGCTGAAGTTAAATCTTCTGTACCTCCACTTTCCCAACAGATATTTGGCTCCTGAGTATTTCCAACATGGGAAAGTATCGGATAAGACTGACGTTTATGCTTTTGGAGTTGTTTTATTGGAACTTATAACTGGCCGGAAGCCAATCGAAGCCAAAAGGTCTCAGGGGGAGGAGAACTTGGTCTTATGGGTGAGTTAAAATGCTTTAATTCTTGCAATGTTGCCATGATTCCTGATTATATGGTGGTTTCCTTTTGTGGATTGTGATTGATAATAATTAAACCATTCTAAACATGACCTACTCCTTTCTGTTAGTACATTAACTTTGAAAAGCAGTAATATCAATTTCACCTCTTCTGGATCACAGAACACTGCGATAGCCTAGGTGTTTACTTCTGTTATGAATCAAAAGAAAACTCAAAATTGTTCAATTTATCTGGTTCTATTTCAGCGCTGCATTTAAGAACAGTAATATCAAATGGACATGGCCTTGCTGACAAACATCCAATTTGACATTCATTTGCAGGCTAAGCCTTTTCTACAGAAAGGAAAAGGAGCCATTGATGAGCTGCTTGATCCTCAACTCAAATGCAATTTGAGATACTCAAATCAAGTTGCTCGAATGATTGAAGCAGCAGCTGCTTGTGTCACAAATGAAGAATCTCGGAGGCCTAGCATACACGAGATTATTGCAATACTGAAAGGTGAAGAAGAACCTGTTTTCTCTAAAAGAAAGAAGTCCAGTTTTCTTGGGAATGGATGTGTGATTGATTGTTATTCTCAACTACAACAAACAAATAACGAGATGAAAAGCCACTTGGCTTTGGCAATGCTAGGAGTTTCGGAGTTTGAGGATGAAGATTATCTCTATGGTCGTTAAAACATTATGACTTCCTCCAAATAACTTTCTCACTTTTTACATGATTCTTAGTTTCTGACTAGAATGCTAAAGAGTAGATGTGAGCAAGTTGAAATTGTAAATAGAAATAGGGAGCTCAGACGAAGATTGTTTGTGTGTAGATATCTTCCCTTTGCCTTTCCCTTTTCTCAAAGGGTAGGGTGTAATAGATTTTCATTCATTGTGGTTCATGTTAAATTCATGTTGGAAAAACTATATTTTATCTGATCTCGTAAGTTCTTGGCTCACAAATTTTAGCTGGGATGGGGGAATAGAATAGCTTTCATTTTGTTGAACAGCATTAGGGTGGTATTAGCCATTTGGATTATAGCTCGATTGATCAGGGGTAAATTGCCATATTGAGAAGACCCCTTTCTACTTCTCCCTCCCTCAGTCCACAGTGGCCAAAGAAAAAAGAAAAAAGAAAAAGAAACAGTGGCACGCAGATTTTGAATAGGCAAATATCGAGGTAACATATCAGAAAAAAATTATTTATTTTTGTATTAATAGAATTTATTTTTGAGTATGTGCATTATCATCATCAATATTATTTTACCAAGTCACATATAGTTTCATGCATAGCTTCGTTCGTTTATTGTCTCTATCATTGGGTCTCTTATTGTTTTATGTCATTATGTGACATTATACTATTCTAAAAGATGTGTTATGTCTAGGTCCATCCCAAGACTTGATATGCATAACTACTATGGCATTTTGTTTTATAGCAGGCCCCCTTGGAGATTAGAGCATTTCAACTTTTAGTCACCTACCTTTTATGACTAGGTCAAGGGCCATGCTTTATAATAATGATGCACGTTGGACAGACCAAAGGCATAAAGTTAATCACAAGACATAACCATACAACTAACAAAACAAAATTCCGAAGCGGCCAAGATATAGACATTATGTGCACACATCAACCATTCGCTCTAATAATTGTTGATAACATAACACAGAATGTCAAACCAGACAAACGGTGGAGAATGAGGGCAAGGAATTAAAATATCTTGGCAACATCCCTGACTAGGCCACGGTTGGCTCTTGCAAATTCTGTGAATTCCTCGTATGAAATGAAGCCATCCCCATCTGTGTCAATCTCTGCCATCATCCGTTGCACCTCATCTGCGGTCACTGATCCAAGTGTCTTAAGTGCTTCACCAAGCTCTGATGAAGAGATTTGGCCATCACCATTGGCATCAAAACGCTTGAAAATGCGATCCCTGTCAGCTACATCTTGTGGATCATCAGCCATTGTAGAATGTTTTTGTTTGTTTGTATGTGTGAGAATGAGTTTCTTATGGAGTTGCACTGAAAAAATGGAGATTGAGAGGTGCCAAATGTCCAAGAGCTTGGCTTTTAAACGTTTTGGATGCCCTGAAGGTTAAGGCCACCCTTTAATATCGGGCAATAGACTTTGTCACCAAAATAACTTAGTTCACAATTGTTTCGCCAAACTTAGCTATATATGGTTTAAAAATTTCCACTATTTGTTTAAGCAAAGGAGTGGAAGTACATGGTTATTTGGATGAGTGTGTGTGGCAGCTAAAGGATTTGCTTTATCTTACCATGTCTTACAAGCTGATACAACACCGTGTAACAGAGAAAGAAAATTAATAAAAATATTCGGTAAAAGAAGAATGATATGCCATACAAAATTACAAATTAGACTTTGTTTGATCAACATTTATAGCAGGTATCATACAAAACCGATTTTGCAGTGTTGGTGTAGACGATAGCATGAGCATGTAGGCGATGATTTCATTTGTGCAGAGTTCCCCAAAATTTCTAATAAGTAATAATTATTGGAATTGAAAATCTGCAAATGTATTCTGATTGATAAAATAAATATAACGCAAATTAAATTAGAGGAGCACAATAAAAGACTTATCCACATCCTAAAGCATATTCGACAATAGCATTTTCAAAAATTGTCTCAATTATTTTATTATAAGTTGTTTTGAATTAAAAATAAACAAATCCAAACACAACCCTAATCACTACCCATCATTTAACATATACAACCTGTAGGCAATTGATGGAGCATGCAATAGTTTTTTCAGTTAATGATCTTGAAAAAAAAAAAAACCTCAGAAATTTAATCCTAATCCTAACCGTGAAGAGAAGGGGAGCGCTCTTCAGTGTGAAATAGGTAAGTTTAACTTGTAATACCTCAACAGTTTTTCATACTTTTGATAATTACTTAGACCCAAATAATTTATTAATTAAATAAAACAATGGATTTTGTCTAAAACGGCTATCATTCTGCTTAAAAAGCGTACTTATTTTTTATCAGAACAAAAGGAGTGGGACAAAATTATATACCAAAAAAAAAAAAAAAAAGAAATTAATAAAAGATTATTACGAGATTGGGGCAAAAAAAAATCCTTGTGGAAGATAAGCAAATCCGGCATTCCGCAACTCGTATATTTTGTCACCAAAGTTGCCAGTGGAAATGAGTCAAATAACACAGCTGAAGGACTTTGCCCAATTGCAGGTTCATATAGAACCGATTTTCATTATACCCACCAACTAACGGAAAACTACAACCCAACTACTACTTTCTTGAGCTCCTGTGGCGCTACTCACAAAATACTGTGGTCACAACTAGGGTGTCAACTTGTTTCCATTTGCTTCCCACCTGCATTTTGGTCTTGACTAATCTCATTACCTTTCTCATGATCTAATGTTGCGGTTTCTTCAGTACCGTTGGTTTCTTCTGGCTTAATTTCGACAGGTGGCGGCGGCAATGTTTTCTTCACCGTCTCTACTATTTCAGTGAGCTCTTCATCCGGAAAACGACCTTCACAATTCTCTATGATCTGTGCAACAAAAGTAAATAAACTGATTACAATCACTCAAGTGCGGCTATAAACATAAGTTAAAATAGACGACAAACCCGAAAGCATATTATTACTTATTAGTTTTGTAGATTAAAGTCTTACCAAGTAAGGAAGAAATAGAGATAAGAATATTCTTAGCAGAAAATTATTATCAAACATAACACAGCATACAAATTTCATGGCTTAATAATTCATGCACAGGTATTTTTTTTTCATGAGCAGTAGGTGACATGGCAGTCTTGCAAACCTGACGGTCCAAGTCTCCACAAATGCAACCAATCAGGAATTGACATACCCTAAAAGCACATTTAACAGGGAACTTGATGATAGGCCTAATTCACTCTAGAATGCAAATATGAAGATTCAAAACAGCCCATATTGCCCACGAAGAATGACAATCTTACAGGCTGTAGGATACCAATATTGCTTGGGCAAAAATTACTGCAGAGTGTGGATAAAGATAAATTTTGAACAGATCTAAAAAAGTCTTTGTCCCCAGTGGCCAAAGGGCAAAGCCAAAGCCTTTCGTGTTTGAAGTGCAGGCTTTATTTCTTGATATCTTTGGACCCATATATTGTACAGCTGATCAAAGCTAGTCTCCAAGCAAAATTGCTTAGTGGTCAGAAACTAGACAACAGACTAGAAAACAGTAACAAATGCTCCTTCTCATACATAATCAATGATCTTATCCACAAGTCCCTAACAGTATATAGCTGTGGAAATAATTTCTCAGAGTTACTGTTGAATAATCAAATCCAAGGTCTTAAATATGGGTGACACGATGATGAAATCATGAGGCCAAGAAGTCAATTTTGGTTCAAAATACAAATGGATGCATGGGAACCAAACAGCATATTTTCTTCAATGATTTTAGAACAGAATTTAAGCATGCAGTACAAAATTTGCTCAAAAAAGTAAGCTGCTTCAAAAGAATAAGAAGTGGAACAAGAAACATCAATTCATCTAAAAAAACCATAAGGTTTTAACAAATTAAACAACCAAGGTAGGCTACAATCACCTCAACTTTTTTCAATGCCTACTCAGCGGGGGTGCAGGGAGATTAAATTACTCTTCTCACATTATAGTTAAGAAATGTTCAGCAGTCCCATACATTGCTACAACCAAATGAGCAATGCTTTTGGTACGTAAAAGTTTGGGAAGAAGGCACAACAAGGGAAACTGAAAAACTTCAAAGATTGGATATTTGGATATATCTTCTTGGAGATTTGGTCATCATGTTTAACCTATGCTCTAAAAATATTGCTTCTATTGGTGTATAGACAAGCTAATTGACTTCTTTGGACCTAAAAATGTAAAAGCCAAGTCTAAATGCTTCCAACTGAGATATCATCTCAGAACTCCCTAAAAAAGGATTTCATGTATCAATAAAAAAGATAAATGGCTAATAAATAATTTGAAATTGTATGGGTTATAAGGCCTCAGATATAGATTCATGGACAATCAATTGCTTTTTCTTTTTCTTACCCTTTAAAAGTAATTAGAAATGCAGGCATTATATACCCAAACTTGTTGAACCTACATCTGAAAGTTCCTTATAAATTATTGAATCATATTTTGATGAATTCAGAGCTAAGCATTTTTAATAGTCATTAAAAATAAAGAAAAATGTCATAATTACCTATTAGTTCTCAGAAAAATTGTGTTGCTTATATGTTACTGCTAACCGGTTTACCACAGGGCTTTGAACCCAAGACTTCAAAGCTAATAAAGACAAGTAACAGAGAAAAACATATTGCAGGGAATGCGGGTACAGCTACAAAGTGCAGAACTAAGATAACTTCTAACTGAATGCTCAAGTGTAAAAATAAAATGGTAAAAAAAAAAAACATAATTTGCTACATACTGGGAAAATTTCGACATCAGCAGCTGGCCTGATGTTTATTATGTTAAGAACCTCAGCTTTTGCCAGGTCATGTTGTTTAACACTTTTCAAGAACTCATTGATGCTCTCTCTTGTTTGATCACAGGCAGCAGTATTAACCAGAAAATCATAAACCTGTTAGAGAAGCAGCACAGTCATCCACTGATGAAAAAGTATTAACATCAATTAGCAAAAACAGAAGTTACCCTTGAAAAAATATATATTAATACACTATCAATGTAGAAGTATTGTATTGTCGCGTCAGACAAAAGTATTTGTCCCTCACAGCCAACTAACTCAAAAGTCTCGCATATACTTATATATGCTTGAATGAAAATGTAAAACTCTTTTTCACTTAAAGCATATCAAAATTAATCTCTTAAAAAAATGGGGTTATCTTCTCAACAGAAGAAGAAACCTCACCTTGTATTCAGACTGTGCTACTTTGGCAATAACCCTTGTCGGATCTTTGGAAGCTCCTTTGGCTCGTAAGAAATCAAGGACCTCAAAGTTGGTGAGGGCACCAGCATTGGCCTCTAAGCTATTATGAACAAAATTATTAAACATTAACCACAAATCATGTTAGAGAGATAAAATTCATTTGAAATGAGTGCATAATTCTGGGGAGGAAAAAAAGTCGAGGCGTACATTTTCATCAGCAAGAGACCGGAGAGTGAGAGCAACGGTGGCAAATACACGTGAATCAGAAGGGAAACACACAAATAAGGGAAAAAAAATAAAAAAACAGAATCGCCAAGCCCAACCCTTCGCGTCACCGTCCTCTACCTTGCACCACCACTGCAGCCGCCGCCTCGGTCGCCGGAGTCGCTGCCAACGCCGTTGCTCCCGTCTCTGCGTCTTACTCTTGTGCTTCACCTTGCGTTTTTCATTTTTACTTTTATTTTTTATGCTTGACCCTGTTTTGTTTTCTTTTTTATGGGGCCTGGGCATTCATTTTGGGCTGGGTTGCTATGTATTCCCCTTTTTTTTCAGTTCCTCAGTTGGGCGAGAATTTTACTTTTAAATTAATAATTTTTATTGTATGTGGATTTTATTAAATTATTTCAGAGTGGTTAAATTTTTTCTTTTTTATTTTACAAGAATATCTGTTTTAGAGAACTCAAATCCTAAGAATTGAGAGTCAACAAACAATAAGAAGAAAAGGAGAGTTAGGGTTTTAGAGTGGATCTGTTTTGGTTATTTCAATATTTCCTTCTTTTTTGAAGACTTGTTTGTTGAGATTTATGAAAAAAGAAGCTTTGCTTGTGATTTTTTTAAAAGAAAATGTTAATTATTAATTAATAAATAATTTGAATCTTTTAAAAATAAAATGACAAAGTTAATTAAGCTGTGAAGATTTGTTAACTCTTTGTGTGTGTGTGTGTGTTTTTTTTTTTTTTTTACCATTTTTGGTTTTAGGACATCTAAGTTTAGACAACTTGATGCTCTAAAATTTGTAAACATTTTTTCCTAAAAGAAAATAAACGAAGCATGTCTTTTTTACTTTACTTATTTTTTAATAGAGAAATATTTTATTATTAAAATAAATTTTTTTTAAACAGAGCTTTTTATTAAAAGGTTCTTTTGGGAAAAATAGATTTTTTTAAAAGGATCGTTAATTAGCACAATCAAGGATAAGTTAGGAGTGTTGCATAATTAAAATTTTTCCCTTCTCTATACATAGTTAGATTCCCAAATCCAATTTTTTTTTGCAAAAAGATCAATTTTTCTTTTTTTTTCCTTCTCAATTTTTTTTTTAATTTTAATAAAATTAGCCACGACTCCATTATTTTTCCTTTTTTTTTTCCGTTCCTTCACAAATCACAATCCTAATTGTGACACATCATAACAGAGTTGAATTTCCACAAACCACACCGTAATACAGTACACGAGATTCTTAATAGGCACCAATATAAAACAGCAATAAATTAAATCCACACAAGTTGCATACAGCTAACATAAAAAAACTGAATCACAACACAAACATTACAACTCAGAAGAAATCACAACACAACTAATGAGCATAATTAAATTACAAATATACGAAAAAAAGGGAAAAATATGAGATGTGTATAGGATCAAAGCCATATAACCCTATGTATAATTTAATTTTTTGTTTCCCAATTATATTCTCTCCACTAAAGGTCGTGTATCGATAATAATTAATAAATTCTCCCAACAATATGATTTCACCCATCAACCCAAAGCAATGAACACCATAGGCCTAGTGGGTTAAAATCCTTTTACCATATCTAATTGGGTTGTTTTTATTATTAACCTCGGGTTCATTTTAAGAATTTCTGTAACATTTTTTGGCTCAATTTTTTTAATATGTTATTCATATGAGATTTATTTTATTATTATTATTATTATTATTATTGGGAATGGATTGCAATTTCTTGACTCTAGTTGGCACTATGCCACATAGTTATTAATATATCAAAAAGTTATATCTTATAAAGGCTATTTTTTTACATTGTGAAAGGATGTATTCAAATTACTTTCTTAGTCAAAGTTTTGTGTAGTACCTTTTTTTGTGAGTTAAAATGTTTTTGAAGTCAATGAGAAAGAGAATGAATAGCCAGAGGAAATGCATGGTGAGATAAAATTGAAGCACCAAATCACACGACATTAGTCTTGCACATTGCAGAATAATCTATGGCTACTCTAACTTCTATATATGAAAGAAAACTATACACATGGGGTTTATAACTCGTCAACCTCTCCAAAAGCCATTCTTCATTGTTGAACCAAACAATCTAGAGGTAGTTGTGTGGCTTCTCGATGAGTGGTTGGTCCATAGTTCTGAACCAATTCTTCCTTCTTCACGTGATTCTCTTCCACATCTACTAATTCACGCATCCCTACGGCCTCCAGAATATAAGCCTTCACCTCTTGGAACCTCTCTTCCGACAGTGAAACCTCAGCAAGGAGTTTCCATGCGTATGCTTCAGATGCTTCATCATAATCCACCCTCCTCTTTAGCACTATGTGTCCACTGATCTCCCACACTGCCGGATTCACATGAGCTTTCAGGATCTCCTTGCTTACTTCTCCAAGTGCTTGTCTCTCCGCAAAGCACTATGTCATGCAAACATAGCAAACAAATTCAATTTTCTGCTCGGAAAAGTAACAAGAAAGTTTAAGGGATTGTCATATTATAGTTCCTTAATTTAAGTGCTACCAAAGCACCCCTTTCTGCTCATTGAGGAACGGAAAATATAAGGAGAAAGCATGTACACTAAGTTCCTAGACACCCCATGAAAAGTTAACTCAAATATTGGCAACAAAATACTTAGGAACAAAGAATCATATCAATTAACCATTCAGAAGCAACCAAGGTTGTATACGAATATTACACCTTTCAAGTTTCAAGAAACCAACAAATATGATAGCACACTGCACAAATGTGTGAATTTTCCCAGGGGAAGATGCTTTATTCATAAATAATGATCAATCTGGGTTGTATTATATATGGCGACTATTTGGGTTAAAAAACACGGGCCAGACATTAAGGAGATGGGGTATTAAAACAACAGGAATATCACAAGGGAGAGCAAAAACATAATATGTCCATGTGGAAAATATTAAATATGCACATAAGAAAGAAGATTTCACCTGAGGAAATAGATATATCTTCTTCCCACAGTCAGAGATGAGAACATTGAAAGGGATGTTATTATTCTGAAGAAAAACAAGAGAGTCTGCAACAGTATGAGATAGATCACGTATGGTATTTCCACCCTCGAAAACAAGTCCTCGAACTGGATAGTTCAAGAGCTGAGACACACAGACTCCTTGTGCACATTGCCCCTTATCGACGGTTATCATCTGTCTTTTGGCCTTCTCAACTGGGAAGGGTGCTGGCAAGTAATAAGCCTGTACCAGAGTATGAGTTAGGTAAGACTTAAAATATAAATATGCTATGACCTGAAACTGCAAGAAATCACTTTAAAATAAGCCAACAGATTTGACTAAAAGCGTACTTGGAAGTGGAGATGATTGATGGTGGCAAAGGCACCCAAGCTATTGTAACCCAATCTGAAAAAAGGGTCAGCAGCTTCTTTAGCCATATGCATCGCAAGCTGGAAGCTCTTATGATCAATCCTCTGAGGCAAGCAGTCCAAGACTCGAGGAATCAAAAGCACATGTCCATACTCAATAGGGCTCACCTGATAATAAGATGAAAATTCAATCAAATTTCATCCATATATATATATATGTGAGAATTTTTTAAATGTTCTCAAAGCATGAAAAAATGGTTGCTCCAAACTATCTAATGCTCTATAGAATGAAAAATATAGTTAAATGGAATGACTATTATAACCTACATAGCAAAGTTGTTGAACATTAAATGTTTCAAATCAACAATTTCTTTGATAAAATTATATTCAAAAAGTTTATTAAAGCTAGAAAAGGAATTTATAACCAATACTCCATTCAAACATATAAATTTACTTACATTAATTGCAACCACGTTGGGAGATGCTGATGACATCTTGTCAACGGATGCATTGGCCATGAAATGGCTCCTATGGTCAACGCTCTGATCAAACATGAAGAGCACCTCTTCCTGTCCAATCTTTCTGAAATTGAACTTGTTTTCATCAAAGGGCTGACGAACCTGGTCAACTCGGAACTCGGTTGGCCGTTTCTTGAGGTGGCGCCCTTCATTCAGCTGAGCAATGAATCCATGCTGGCCAGGGATGATCTTTGTCTCACAAGTGGTCACATCGTACCTGAAGAGGCCCCGGTTCATTCTGTCCTCCCATTGTCCAAGCAACAAGTTGTGGAGGAATGATATTTCAGAAACTTCCTCGGATGATTCCACCACCCGATCTTGCAAACGAAGATCCCCATCTTTCTTGAACAAGTAAAGCGGAAGCTTCGAAACTGAAGCCACAAGATCAAATATATACACATTCACATGACCAAAAAACATCCAGCATAAGATATAATTATTAAAAAATAAATAAAAATGAAACCTTTTGAGTTTTGACTAGCCACATTTGAATTGTGATGATAGTTTTCTTCTAGGTTCAGCTCATTTTAACGACGTGAAGACTAATTTTGATTAGAATGTGGAAACATAAGTGTTATAGACTTATAGTATACAATTTCTTCGTAAATTTTATTTATCTGATATTTAACTTCAGGGTAGGAGCATGATTATTATTTTAGGAGTCAAAATTATTTGCCACTTCAAATGATCAGGATATATTGGTGTCAAATTCTGAACAGATCAGAGCAGGAGATAACAACAACTAAGAATTTGTCGTAAAGTATTTTGATGCAACAAAACATGAACTTGATACCCAAAAACTAAAAAAGAAGAGGGGAAAAGAAAACAAACCAGGTAGGCAACAGGAGCCAAGGCAATTGCGGCCACAGCCTAAGGAACCCTTGTCAGAATCATCTTCCTGGTAATTGGAAACAACAGTGGCAACCCTCTTAATGGTCAACATCTTCAGCACCGGCAAGGAAGAGCTAACGCCCCTCCCAAGGGGTGCACCGACCACAACTATATATATATATATATATAGAGTGTGGTTGAATGAATATGATATGAATGAATGTGGCAAGGTTTTCTCCTGAATGAGGGGTGTCTGATTGTTCCGGTTTTCCTGTGGCGGTGGTGAACGCTTAGTTGTGACGCCTGCCACAGCAGCAAACACAAACATTTTCGAATATATATAGGTTTCGTGGGTTCCACTCCCCGTGCTTCCACGAATCCTTTTTTCATTCTCCTTGTTGCCAACGCAACACAACATTTTATTATTGTTATTAGTTGGACTTCAAAGCTTCAATAGGCTTTGCTTATTTTCCTTTTTATTTCAATGGATCTAAATTATAAAATAATTAATATAACTGTTTCTTTTTTAAAAAAATAATGAAAAATTATTATCAAATAAAATAAAATGAAATATTATTTGGCTTGCATTCTCAAATTGTTGATACTTTATAAATAGAAAATAATTTTTAGAAAACAGGTTTTCTTTTTTTGAGTTTTTCTATCATTATTATTTGAGTTAAGGGTCTGTCTTTAACCTATCGGACTATAAATGGTGCTTCACACACCATTGTGACACTGTGTGATTTGATGGTGAAAATTTTTTTAGTGCACCGATACACTATCAACTTTAATGCATTCTACACTTCCATTCACTCTTTTCTTTCTCTCCATTGTTCAACTCTTCGCACCATTGGTCAACTCCCGCACCACCGCCACTGCCCGCAGGCGCTACTGTCGCTGCCGTTGCCACTTTTACACTTGCATCCTCACCTTGCCTTGATTGTCTTCGTGCTCTGAGAAGATCGTGTAGCAAGGTCACAACACAACCATGATTCTGCTTCCTAGTCAATCAACGACTGCTCATGGTAGTGGCGACAACCACTAGATTCAGCGGCAGCAGCAGTCACAACTCACAACTCACAACCTAACAATGGCAGTGCCAACAGGAGCAGTGGTGGTTGAGTAATGGTAAGTTGGCTGTAGTTGAAGCTGAAGATGCAGTCGATGACGATTGTGGTCAGTGATGGCTGTGAAGGAGGCGCAAACGGTGAGGAGAGTTGGGGGGAAGACAGCAAGTTACAGCAAGCTGGGTTTGGGTGCTTCTACGTTTGAGGAAGAGAAGGAAAATGGCTTACTACAGTGCATTGCCATTGATTGATGGATGGATACACCAATCAATCTTGGCCTTTAATCTATAAAATGTGTGAAGCACCATTTAAAAAGCAGTGCACTATAGAATGACCCTCGAGTTAATAGGATTTGGATTGATTTATCGAGGGTTTAAATTAGTCTTTGGGTTAGGTTATCAAAATTTTTAGTGGGTTTAGTTTTTACTTGATTGAGGGTGTGTTTGGATTAATGTTTACAAACGGGAGTTTACACCAATTTAATTTTATCAAAATTGATTTTGATTAAAAGTGAGTTAGTGTTAATGTAATTTATATTTGAAAACTTTTATCTCTAACTTTTACTACAGCAATACTTTTGAGCATATGTGAGGAAATAGCTGCATGTTATATTGTCCTCGCTTCATGGCTTCATAAAAGAGATATTTAATATTAAGTATGTAATTTTTTTGGTGTACAATAATTAAGTATGTATAAGACTATAAAACATTTAAAATTTAAAAATACATTAATCTTTAAAGAACAATTTTATACACGTTAATTACTCAACATAATGTTTAAGAGAATATGAATGGATAGTTCTTAATGGAGAAATTTGACGTTAGCTTATTTGTGAATTTTCAACAAGCTAAACTCAGTTGATTAAAGACAAGATCAAGAAGTAAAAAGGGCTGGGCTGTTTAATAAAAAAAAAAAAGTAAAAAGTAAAAAAGAATAGAAAACACTCAAACAGTAAAAGCATGAAGCTCTTTTGGATTTTGTTAACGTGAATCTTAGTAATGAAATAAAAATAAAAAGTTATTAAATAAAAAGTATAGAGATTAATTAGTGCGTATTGTCTTTTATATTAACATGCGTGCTGCCAATTAGTCCCAAAAGTATAAATATTTAATATCTTAAAAGTTTACAAAAGTTTAATATTTTTTTATTTTTTAAGTAATTATAATAAATACTCTTTTAAATCTTTAACCCCTGTTTTAAGAGCACAGGTTAAAACAACTGAATTTTCTATGGCGAATAAAAAATATTAAATATAAAGTGAAGCATTTTTATTATTTTTATAATTAAAATGAACAACAAATGCACGTCATTCTAATTCTTTAACTTGTTAATAAAAGTCTTCTCTATAAAGGTGTTGCTTGCCAATAGTTTAAAATATTATGGAAATTTTTTGATGGAAAAGTGAATTTTTTTCTTAATTTCGTAACCAATATTCTTGTGATGCTAATGAATAAAATCTTTTATTTAATTATGTAATTACCACTTATATTAATAAATAGATAAGGTAGATGGACGGGGGTTCATTTATTGCATCCACCGTATGCTTTTTTCTTTGTATTCTCAACCACTCATAGTTTCAGCCTTCAATCCAAAACGTGCGACTAGTCCAATTGGGGTGCATCACGTCAACAACGCGAGAATTACGTTCTTCCTCGATACACGTCACTATAAAAATAAATGCATTTAATAGCGGGCATATTTAATTATCTTTCTGCCAAGTTGGAATTGTTCCGCGCAAAGTTCTGGGTGGTCCACTTAGTCATGTGTTGAGTCAGTCCAATCGGTCCCTAGCGTCGGAGTAGGTTAAGATTTTTTAGTATAAGAGAATTGAAAGCAGCAAAGCTCCGGGTGGTCCACTTAGTGTGTGATTAGAATATGTAAAATTGATTTTGAATCAATATAATTTTTAAAATTTAATTTTAATAAAAAATAAGTTTAATATAATTTGATTTATATTTGAGAATTTTATTTTTAAATATGAATTTGATAAAATAAATATTATTTAAATATTATTCATAAAAATCACTTTTATTCAAAAAATTATTAAAAGGGTATATATTATAATATTAATATTACCTTTTTATTTGTATTTTATTATTTTTTAAATATATTTTAATAAATTATGTATTTGTTAACTTAAAATATAATTAATGATTCTTATTAATTTAATTAAAATGAAAAAAAGCATTTAAAATATATTAAAACTAAACAGATGCAAAATGGGAACTAATAAAACAAAACAAAAATTGTAAAAGAATAGTGAAAAAAACTCCCACCTGTCACTACTATATTATATTTGGGTGGAAGGATAAAAATGTCAGAAAATCTCTAATATCATTTCGCTAAATGGAGGAGCAATAAAAGATCATTTTTGCATCAACTAGGATTTGAGATGTAAATCCCATTAGAATTTATTCAACTGAAAAGTAGCCAAATATGATAACACGAGTTTCAAGAAGGAGAATTGCTCGTTTAGTTGGTGAAACGCCATTCAAACACGCACGTAGTCATGTATTCAATCCAATCAGTCCCTAGCGTAGGAATAGGCTAAGATTTTTTAGTATAAGAGAATTGAAACGAACTTTGGAATATGTCCCCCTTAGCTAATCCCTATAAATTTTATAAAAATTGGTTGGGAGCTCTAAATTGGATGGTCAACCGAACTATAAAACCGTTTAAATATGCTGACAGGGTTAGGCCATCAAAATGAATCAAATTCATCAAGTTAATCTGTTTATTTGTCAAAAATAAATGAATTGAGTTTAAAAAATAATAATTTATTTAAATTAATTCATTTATAGCTTGACTCATTTAAACTGTGAGTTAGGTGAACCAACTCGTGGGTTGACAAGTCAACTTATTTACCAAATTTTTTTTAGAGGAAATGGGCAATGTTGTGAAGGAGGAAACAAAGTGGTTCATTGAGATTTAAGAGGTGTTATTTTATGGACTTGAAAAATATTTGATTGAAGAAGAACATGATTTTATATTACATAAGAATATGAGTTAGGCCATCAAATTTAGAACATTATCACTTTTTAGTAAAGAATAAGAATTCTTTTTTTTTTGGGCAAAATCAACATGTATAAATTTAAATTATACAATATAATTAGATTTTTTGAGGCCTAAATAGTATATAAAAAAGGGTCGGCCCATTTAAGATTGTGAACGGATCATAAACGGGTTTGGCTATTATAATATGATCTATGGATTAGCCGGTTTAACTTATTTATTTTGCAAGCTTAAACGGGTTAAGCTTAAATAGATCAAAGCGACCTATTTAATAGCACTAAACAAGGCATTAAAGTCGCCAAAAAATTTTCAAAGAAATAACCAGTTACAACTTAAGCAAATAAAAAGAATCTTGAACCTATAGACGGCCAATCCAAAAAAGTATGTATGATTCATAATCTTTCATTAACTGATTAAACTAATGGTTGGGCTTGATCCTCGAGTATAATATACCACCCACACACACACACACACACTCACTTGTGCATTTGGTGCATTTTTTTGCCTATCCTGCAGATCACTTTTGTCTAACAAATGAAAAGATGACATATGGAGTTACGGGATCCACATTCCTTGAACTCTTAGCTTCAATTTTAAAACTAGTGTAATAATTAATGATTAATTTAAAAAAGGTTGATTTTACCATGAGAAAATTTTTTGGTCTATGATGGACTATCTTCTCTTTTCTCAAACACTTTCCTCTCTTTACCCCCATCTTTACCATGGTTGTATATAGTGGATCAACGTGGAGGTTCATGGATCAACATGAAAGATCCATTCTCTATGCTGGAAAGCTTCCATTTTATCATACCCAGAAAAAACATGGCTTTTTCTAACAGTAACATTATTTATAGTTTCATTGGTTGATCTAAAAATATATCCATTGTGTGCTTACTTGAGAGAATCTAAGTGGCAAATAAAGCAAAAAGTGTCACAGTTTATGAATATAACTTATGCACTTTTTTTGCTGCTTTGATTTTCATCTTACCTAGGACAAAAAAAATTGGCTTTTTCCCCTTCAAAGCACTAGATATATCTTGATCTAAATATATCAATCTAAAAGAATTATTGTCGAACCCTAGATGGTGGTTCCGGCAAAGAGCACTTGCTCGTGACCATGCTGCTAGTGTTGAGCAATGCTAATGGTGTTTTGGCAAAGATCGCCTCCACTGTCTCAGGGCACAAATTGCATATCCAATGCCCCTCATGCGATCAATGTACAAGGACGTGCGCTCCTCTATCAACCCACAACAGTAGCACTCCATCGACAACATTGCCGCCTCTCTCGCTGTTTCGGACGTGATGAGCTTTGACAGTGGTAGGTGATTATGGCGGCTTCATGGTTTAGTATTAAGCAAAGGGTGGGACTGTGGAAAGTAGCTGTCAAAGAGGGTGGTGGAAGAATGATGGTGGACAACAGACCTCTAATGCGGTGGTTGGTGGTGGCAGGAAGGGGTGAAGTTTGAATGGATGGTGAAGAAGGGATAGTCCATGATGCATCCAAAACTTTTTTTTCATGGTGAATTGTTCCTTATAAGAAGAAAAAAAAGTGAACTGCACAATAGACAAAAAAAAAAAAAAAAAAAAAAAAAAAAAAACAGCAAATCCACAAAGGGGCATGCTACGGTGAAGATGGATTTTTCCATCTTCACGTGAAGACATGATGTGGGTGTCACATATAGGTGACACGTGGCAGAGGTGTATTGATACATCAATCACTTATGATGTACTGTAGTAATATCTAATTTTAAGAAAATTTAAAAATATAATTAAATATATTTTAAAAATTAATTATCATACACTGACAGTATAAAATTATACTGATAATATAAAATAATTTTATATTGTCAGTGTAATCAAAAAATTTTATCAGTGTAATTTTAATTATCATACACTGACAGTGTAAAATTATACTGGTAATATAAAATAATTTTATAGTGTCAGTATAATCAAAAAATTTTATCAATGTATTCAATGTAAAATTATTTTATATTACCAGTATAATTTTACATTGTTAGTGTATGATAATTAAAATTATACTGATAAAATTTTTTGATTACACTGACAGTGTAAAATTAGTTTATAGTGCCAGTATAATTTTACGTGAAATTACACTGATAAAATTTTTTGATTACACTAACAGTGTAAAATTATTTTATACTGCCAGTGTAATTTTATACTGTCAGTGTATGATAATTAAAATTACACTGATAAAATTTTTTGATTACACTGACAATGTAAAATTATTTTATACTGCCAGTATAATTTTACACTGTCAATGTATGATAATTAAAATTACACTGATAAAATTTTTTAATTACATTGACAATGTAAAATTATTTTATATTATCAATATAATTTTATATTGTCAGTATATGATAATTAATTTTTAAAATATATTTAATTATATTTTTAAATTTTTTTAAAATTAAATATTACTACAATACATCATAAATAATTAATATATTAATATATCTCTACCACATATCACCTATATATGACACTCACCTCATATCTTCACGTGAAGATGTAAAATCCATCTTCACCGTAGCATGGCCCATCCACAAATGTAGAAAGGCATCACAGAACTCGTCATAACCCCCCCTCTCTCTCTCTCTCTCTATATATATATATATATATATATATATATATATATATATATAAAAAATAACACGATAACTTCGTCTTTTACAGTAGCTTCTTTTAATTGTCCTAAACGCAGACATCACGCATCTCCATGTGTCATGACGTATATTAAGACAACTAAAAGAACCTGCCACTCTTTTCGTACTGAGTACGTCGATTAAAAGAGAATTTTTAATAAGTAAATTTGGACTTAGAGTAAGTTATTGTTTTTTTAAGGGATTTTTTTTAACCATTGTCCATTGCTTGAGGAATTACAAATAGATAAATTTTTAAAGTTTCAATGTACTGAATACGTTAAAAACTCAAATATCGCACTTTTTATATAAATTTTTATTTTTGATCCCTTAATCAATAAAAAAAGCTTTGTTCTAATTTATTAACTGTTGATCACATCAATTTTATGGTAATTAATTAAAGCTTATAAGAGTGGATGATTGAGAAAATAAAGGTCAACTATAAAATTAATGTGATAAATAATCATTGAAGCAACACAACTGAATAAGAGCAATAATTTGTTCCAGGATAACTTAAAAAATTTTTCCATTAAAATTATTTAAATTTCAAATTAGTAAAAGTTGAAAACATTTATTATGATAATTATAAACAATTAATTAATAAAACAGTCAATAAAAATTAATGATTTAATTTTTATAAACTTATTATCAACCAACAAAATTTAAAGCAAATATCAAATCATGTTGAAATAATTATCCATTATAATAATTAATTACTTACCATAATTTATTATTTTTTAAATTCTATTAATTAATAATATAAAATATTTTATATTATCAATACATAAAAATTACAAAAATTAAATTCAAGACTCTTTCGTCAACTTGACATTATTTCATCTTATCAGTTAAACCAACTTTCATTGATTACTCTAAATTGTAATTTTTTTATGGGATACTTTAAATTATATTTAAAAGTCTAATGCATCTTACCATGATAAATGTTAATGTATACTAACATACAAAATACATACATGAGTCAGAAAATCATTGTAAAATAAACTTTACTTGTATAATAAGAAAAATAATTTGTCGGGCCACAACCTCGAAGCAAAATTAAGAGCATACCCGAACTTAATTAAAATCTACACCTGATCCCATGTATAATAGATTGGCTAATATGGTCATGTGGATCACTTAATTGATGCATGTATATCAATTATGATTATGATCCTAAAACATTATTTATAAAATATGTTACAGATGCAAAATGTGCTAACAAGCACTTTTAAGACTCTAAATTAAGGGATTTAAAATAAATTTATTAAATTAAAAATATTTAATATATTAAAAATATTTTTATTCTTTTTAAAAAAAATTAAAATTGAATGAAAAATTTGTTTTACAAAGAACATATGTATTTATAGATCACTTAGTAACGGCATAATTTAGTAATCGAACTCAAATCATGATAATATATAAATAAAAGATTAATCAAATGAGTCAATTTCATTGACAATATTTTTTATTCTTTTTAAGTTATTAAAAATATTTAGTAAAACATATTAAAGTTATGCTACAATAAAAGCTTGAGCTCTCAATTAATTATAAATCATATAAAAATATAAATTTATGAATTTAATTATTATATATTGATATTATAAAAAAATTTTATACGATTATTCAATTAGATGCTTTGTGTTTGACTTAATGAATAATTAAGTCAAATATATTTATTAATTTAATAATTTATAATTAAATATTTATATAAAAAAATTTTATACTAATAATTTTCAAAACACATTTATCCAGAAAAAAAAAAGTTTTCAAAACACGTAAACGCAAGTCAATTTCAAAATATAATATAGTAATAATAGTGAAGCGTGGGAAAGCTCCAGCTTTCAGCCGGATTTTCCAACGTACAAATTAACCAATATCTTGTAAGAGCACTGGTTAATAATAGAGTTTAATTTGAATGTATTAATAATAATAAAAAAATTTATATAGTCAATCAATTATATCTTTTTATTTGTATAATTATTTAAGTAATAATAATTGAGTCAAATATTTTTGTTAATGCAATACATGACTAAATATTTGTATAAATTTTTTTTACTGTATACAAATTACATCCTTAATAATACGGTCACTGCATCACATATTCAGATTATTCACTTTAATCCATGAACTTCTTGATTGATATAATTGATCTTCATCAACTGTCGAATTCTGTAACTGATCTTAAGGACGCTACGATGGGAGTAAATCACATAATTGAAAATTATGAAAGTGAACACATGAAATAAAATGAAGGGATTTTTTTTAAATTTATGCTAAAAAAAACATTAATTTTAATGTATTATTAATATAAATTATTTTATGTTGATAACTAATAAAAAATTATTATATATGTAACTTTTGATATATAATTATTACAAAAGTCAAACAGTTTATATAATATAGCAATACATAATTAGATAATTATATAAAAAATTATTTAATACTATAATACATTAAAATTAAATTCAAACAAAAATGGAGTAAGTATTTAAAAATAAGAACCTCAGACAGAATTAGATACACTCTTCATCTTATACACTTCCATTTTTTTTCCCCACTTCTATTAATCACGCGCTTAACTTGTTTGTTTGCGTCTTTTTTGGGCAACATTTTATGCTAGAGAAGTAGCAATTGCTTACTGGCCAAAAACCATCTACACCTCAAGCGTTTTTAAGAAGGTTAAAAAAAAAAAAAAAGGAAGAAGAAGAAAATTCCTTCTAGAAATGGTTCTGGCTTTCACTGACAGATTAAGGTTACGCCTAACAATGGGCTACCCTTTTTCTCTCTTGTTAACAAGCGACTTATGTAGTAAACACTGTCAAAATACATTCAAAAATGCTATGATTATAAAATCGAAAATATCAAAAGCGTGTAGTTAGAGACTCAGACAGTTCACATGTGGATTCTATTCTCTTTTTCTTTTTTCTTTTTGTTTTCTGAGCACGGTAAATCTTACAAACTCTTGACACGAATTTAATTTTAATATCTTTTGTATTCTATTCCATATCATTACGGGCACTTAGCAAATTCTATAATTAAACCATAATTATTATCCCTGCTTTAGGTAAAGTTAAACCATTATTTATATTGTATGACAAAAGTCTTGTTCTTCGTTCATGCTATGAATGTAACTGCACCAAATAATGTTGGTTTAAATAGTAAAAAAAAAAAAAGAAAGAAAGAAAATGTTTAGACTTTGAATTATTAAATGGTATGAAAGTCGCATTATTATTAATTTTTAATTTTATTTCGATGGATCCTATAAATACAGAACAAATCAAAGAGGCAGTGGCAATAAATAAAGCTCCTTATTGCTGCGACCATCTTGTACTCGAGGCAGAGGTCACCTTCAACTATTTGTTGTTCTCTCCGTTTTGCTCAATTCTCTCAAATTGTTCTCAATGGAGCACATGATGGGTCTGCTCAGAATTCATGTCCAAAGAGGGGTCAATCTTGCTGTCAGGGACGTAGTAAGCAGCGACCCTTATGTCATCATTAAAATGGGCAAGCAGGTCAAGTTTCATCGCTCGTTTAAATTGCGTCTGTTGTCTGTTCTTGTTGGCCTTGTATGCATTTTTATGGCTGTTGGTGATGAATGATCTTTGCTCCTTTCTTTTTTGTGGTTGTTTAGTTGGGTTTGGTGTTGGGTTGCTTTGTTCTGGGAATTCTGTGACTAGTCTCCGGATCTGTGTTCCCGGATCTTTGTTCACTTAATGGTCTGTGTTAATCTTTCTCCTGATTTTGTGGCTTTAAAATATTAATCGCTTTCTTATGTGTGTCTCCTTCTTTCATCTCTCTCTCCCACTGTGTATCCCTCTTCTAGTAGTAACCCAGATTCTGAAGCTTGAACACCAAACTGAATTTTGACTTGACCAACAGTTTGGTGTCTGTTTTGTTTTCTTATCATCTTAACGGTCATAGATGGTTTTGGAACTTTGTTTAAGCTGTTTTCATCCGTCATCGAAGGGAAAAGGTATCTAAACCAGCAAAACTTTTCAGCTGGTGCAGCTAAATGTATTCTATTATTTTATTTTCTGGTCTTCTTTTCTCCAAGAAAACTAAGATTTGAAAAAAGCAAAACGACAAAAAAGACAGAATAAATTTTCTGTTTTTATTCCCACCGTACTCTTTGCGTGACTCTTTTTTCATTAGAACTAGATTGTTCACTCAGCACCGCGAGACATGAAACTTTGAATTATAGCAAGCAAACCATAGACTTTTGTTCAATCTTTCAGTTATTAGAAGGTAGGCTGGAATGAAAGTGTAAGGGGTAACATTCTAACTATACTGGAGAGGTTAGCAAATATGTGCGTTTCTTGCGGTCTGTTCATCTAACTCATTCCTCCATTAAATGTCTCATGCAGAAGCTGAAGACTCGGGTGGTGAAGAAGAATATCAATCCTGAATGGAATGATGATTTGACTTTGTCCATTTCAGATCCTCATCTTCCAGTCCAACTGGTAAGTACCTGTTGTTGCAGCACTTTGTGTCAGTACTAAAGAGCAAAAGTTGGGTAACCTGCTAAATTAGTAATGAAAATTGCATTGACTATCTGTATTAGTCATGTTACTCATGCATATTCTATTCTGTTACCATGTGACAGTAATCAAGATGAGACTTTCTATTTATAACAGAACGTTTAAACCATATGAACATTATTATCTTAGCATCAAGAAGTAAAATTTTGGGGATTATGAACATTATCAAATGGGGGGTTTGCTGAAACAACCCATAGCATGTTACTTACTGTGATTAATTTAATTTATCAGCACATTCTATTGAATTCAACACTTCAACACTGGTGATACTAACACTCGAATGTGAAGCAGTTTGTGTATGACAGGGACAGATTTAGCTTTGATGACAAAATGGGGGATGCTGAGTTTGACATTGGTCCATTTCTTGAGGCGGTGAAGATGCGGTTGGAAGGTATCCCAAATGACACTATAATTACAAGGTTGCAGCCTAGCCGACAAAACTGCTTGGCAGAAGAGAGTCACATTGTTTTGAAAGATGGCAAAGTGGTGCAAAACATGGTTCTAAGGCTAAGAAATGTGGAGTGTGGTGAAGTGGAGCTACAACTGCATTGGATTGACGTTCCTGGTTCCAGGGGTCTGTAGGTCACAACAAACTAGCTCCTTGGCATAATGTACAGCTGAGACTTGCAGCTTCATAGATTAGACCAGCAGCTGCTTACTTACAAGTCCTTTTTTTCTTGCTGGTTTGTCATCTATAGTGTAGCAATGGCTAGTAGTGAGTGAAATGGGAAAAGAAGTGTTTCCCCCGTAGTAATTCAGAGTTATGATGTGGATCGTCTTATTATGTAATAATCTTATGCAATGTACTAGAAACAAAGTGATGCTGCCGTTGATTAACTAGTATGTTAAATCGAATGGTGATAAATAAATTTTGGCCGTATATTTGTTGGTTTTGAACTAGTTTAAGCATTTTATTGGGTGATATAATGTGACTGAATAGCGAGGAGTGTGTACCATAAACCGTACCTCATTTTTTGAAAGAATATTGTATAAGAGATGATCCTCATGACGAAGCATGAACATCGAGCCTGTAGAGTATAGAGGGTTAAGGCACTGTTTTCGTCATCATTCACATTGTTAGAAATCATCGAAACAAGAGTAACCTATTGGTTCCATTATTTTTCACACAATTATTCAATTATATTATTAAAAATGTTTAACCATTGTAACTTTTAATTTTATAAGATTTGAACTCAATATCTTATCGAAGGAAATAAATGTCAACTACTTCAAGCAACTAATCAATCACATCTTAATTCATCAATCACTTTTAATAGGTGTTTAGATTACTTTATTTTTAATGAATACTTGTTTGATTGAAGTGATTGGTCATTTTTCTTAATAAGTCTTGTGAATTAGAAAAGGGTTTTGCTAGGACACTTGTTAAAGTTTCAAAAGTATAAAGTTTTGCTTGAACAAATAAATTTTTTAAGTTTCAAATACACTTAATATATGAAAAGCGTCAAAATTTTTCTATTTTTGAAAGCTTAACAAGTGTCCTAAGCAAAACCCATTAATAAAAAAAAGAAAGAAAGAAAAATTAACTTTATGTGAAGCTTTATAAATAATAGGTTAATCTAATTTGAATCAAATTAATAGGCTTCTGATGATGATCTAGACAAGACATATCAAAACATGTAGTTTGAGTCTTTTTATTTATTCATAATTTAGGTTGATATATAAATTTGGTGTCTATATATGGTGTTGATTTTGAATATAATCCCTACACAAAAAAGGTTTTAAATGAGTCTTTATATATGCATTGTTTGTTTTGTAAAGAAGCCTTGTCAAGGGGAGTTATAATTTCGCGAATTTTAAGCAATTAATCGAGTAGGATCTGATTTAAGTATGTGTTTTATTATCTAATATTTGTCACACAATAGCCAATTAGACAAATAGAATAGTTAAATTATATTCTATTAATCATATAGAATTTATGGAATTATAATTTCTATTCATAGTAGGGACTTTTTAACCTACAATTGTATGTGCAAGCATTAATTAATTCATTGATTTTTTGGTAAATGGACTGAGATATATAAGTACTAAAATTATATTTTAATATATTATTTATTTGTATTTGTATTTGTGTGTGTGCCTGGGTTGAAACTTTGAAGTTAAAAGAAGCCAAGCTACATGCACATATGTGTTTGAATTGGTGGCAGGAATGGTTAAAATTATTTTTGGGATATAAAAATTAATTCTAATAATTTTTTATGATATTTAATTTTTATTTTTAAAATTAATTTTTATTTTTGAAATTAATTTTAAAAAAATAAAAAAATTTCACTTTACATTAAAATTATTTTATAAAAAATTATTAAATATAAATTATTTTATCTCAAAATTAATTTTATAAAAACGCCAAACAGGCACAATCTTGACAACCCTCCACTCTCTACTGACCTCAAATACCCACGTGTCATACGTTCTTTTTCATGATCTAAAATAACTGTGTCCCCATCTCTGTTAACCACAAAACTTCTCTTGTTTTTGGCCACCTACGAAATCCTCAAGACACGAGTGAAGAACAGCCTCGGTCTAAACCCAGAATATACCAGTCGCTACACAAGACAAAGGGTTCAGTTTCCTCATCTTTTACTGTCCTTCGTGCTCTCTGTAAGTGTTGGCATCGTTGCTTTGCTAACCCATCTGTTGTATGTGTTGAATTGCTACACTGCCCAAGAGTTTGCTTGTATTGTGCTTGCATTTCCATTCATCAACTATGATGGACTATTTGGGTGTTTCTTTCTCAACGGAGCATCATATCCTTTCTGGGTTTTCAGAAAAAAAATGGTCTTGTTTAGTATTAACAGGGCGATTTTTGTGTTTCTACTCAATGAAGCATCATATCTTTTCTGGGTTTCAGGAAAAGAAAGGGTCTCGTTTAGTATTAACAACAAGGCACTGGTGATGAGATGATGTTTTGATGGGGGGTGATGTTAATATAGACTCCGCTAATGGTGAATCCTATATGTTGCAATACATTCTCAAAATGTAATTTAAAATTACAAATATGTAAAGTATTATAAATATTGATGGTGAATATGTTGTCTCGTATAGGATTTACCATGAACTTGAGTATATATTAACATCACTCTTGGAAAAGGAGGGTAAGGAAGCCCAATTAGATTTTAGGTCAGTATTAACCAAAGCATCGTTGTTGTTGAAGGAGGCAATTGGTTCTGTTTTGTGCACATTTTGCTGCTCATCACAGTGGTTATTTACTGTGGAGAAATTCCCTCTGGTTTGTATTGTTTCTCTAAACACCCCAGTCAAGGGTAGGTGCCATCTTCCCAGATGCTTCTTTTGTTTACCTGTCATCTCATGTTGGGACTTCTATTTCTTAAGAGGTTATTTTTCTGTATAGAATTTAGAATAAGTTAGATAATGAGCTCAAGTTCTGAAGGAAGATCATATTTTGTGTTACTCAAAAGCTTACCATCTGTGTTCTATTAGTTTTTGGTTGCTCACAGTGAATTTGTATCTCCGGCATTAGCTACACAACGCAGCCATTGCCCTACTGAGTTAAAGCAGTGTTTTGAGTTAAAGATGTGTTTCTTTCCATGGAGGAAATTTGTCAATCTGGATTCCTGCTGGAGATATGTTTTGTGTCAGACACTCTTTTAGAGTTCCTGTTGATTGAGGATGAAGAATTTTAAAAAGGAGTTGTCTTTGGTAGTTAGTATTTAGCTATAGGAGTGGGATAGAGAAATCATGAATCATTTTTATTGCTCTCCTTTTCTTGGAGTCAGAGATTTCAGCATTATGTCTTGTTGGAAGTTTAAATATGATTGGCGTGGAATCTCTAGGCTTTAAGATGCTTCATGCTGCTATGGGAAATCTGATAAAGATGACTAACTTATTTCTAGAATAAGCAATGACAATTTATGTGTGAATTCTCTTAGAATAATGAGATTCTACTGGAAAAGAATGGGGATTAGTTATGCAAAATTGATTTACTTGATGCTGAGGATAAATCTTGCCGCAACAACCTAGTGTCCTATTGATAGTGTAAACTCTTTGCAATATTTGTATTGTTGAAGGTCATTAGTTCACACACATTTTAGTTGGGCTATCTTGGTAATATTTCAATAAATGCACCCTTTTGGAAGACAAGAAAGGTTGATTTGGCTTCACATGCTTTGATAACTACAAGCAGATAAAATCTTGGTTTCTATCTGCCCACAATCAAAGGAATGGGGAAATAATTAAGGAAAGAAGTATCGCATAATTTTATAATATGGTTGTGATGTACTGATTGTCATCCCTACACTCGGAAGCCGAAACCTGTCATGTTCGAATCATTCTTTATTCTGACTTTTGGAGTATGCTATAAGTATCAAAATTTGGCCAATTAACTTAATTTGAAACACCTTGTTCAGTAATTGTTTCGTGTTTTTACATAAGTTCATTATTCTTAACATTATGGTTTTGTGGTGTGAGCATGCTGTAAGATTCAACGTATCTGCTTGAATAGGTTCTGATTTTGGGTTCTCCCTTCTCTTTGACAGGGGAAATAAAACCCTCTTCATGATGGAAATAAATATTGCAAGGTAAGCTGACACTAGATATAATATTAAGTTAACCTTGAAGTGATATCATTGTTCTTAACCCTGCCCTTGCAACCTCCCTATCCTCTAGTCCTCCCCTTAACCCCAGAAAATGTAGGTTGGATTTTATTTTTGCTTATAATACTCTTGATATTAGCCATCTCTCAATAATTACTAAGAAAATTATAATTGTAATCATAAAGTAGTAGAGTTTTCTTTTTAGTGATATTGTGTATTGCGTTTGAGATTGAAACTTATTTAGTACTAATTATCACTATTCTTTGATTATTTGAGTAGATGTAGTCTCAAAACAGAGGGATTATTCTTTTCCAATATTTCAAGAACAATAGGATGGGAAAACACTCAGAAACTCCCATATAATAATGTGGTTGCCCAGAATTCAAGATGGGCCTTGCACAGATTTGCGTCGCCCTATCAAGCTTTAACTGCAGTGTATCCTAGAAGGTCTTTTTTCTATAGAACACATTCTATGCGAACTAGTTTGGAGGAATCTGCATCATTACAGCCTGGAGATAACTCCAGTGAGGATGAGGATCCATCTACAGATGCAGAAGAGGAAACTTTGGCACAACCACTTACCAGTGAACAGGTAGTCTTTTTTAGTCACTTCGTAGTTGTCATTTGGAAAGCCCACAGCCGTTTTATTACAGTTACAGTTACAGACATGTTCTTAACATTTCATGCACCAAATTGAAGAAATATATCTTGATTGTTTATTTGATTGTCCTAATCAAGCTAATTTTCTCATCTAAAACAGCAGATGAAGTCA
This sequence comes from Pterocarpus macrocarpus, assembly GCA_031439585.1. NCBI lineage: Eukaryota > Viridiplantae > Streptophyta > Magnoliopsida > Fabales > Fabaceae > Pterocarpus > Pterocarpus macrocarpus. The sequence continues at coordinate 34,590,902 of CM062518.1, read as the reverse complement.
TTGTTTTGAAAATACTTTTAGTATGCTTTTTGAAGAATCAATATACATTGTGAACTAGAAAATCTTCACGATATTAAAACCACTTGCCACCTCTCTCTGTCTTTCTCTACTTTTTTCTTGGTTCTTTTTTATGCAAGAATGAACCTCACAGTGGTTCACATGACAATCTATTTACACTCCATTAGATGTTTAGAATTCAATTCCTGCATTTACAGTTTTTTTTTTTTTTTTTTTTAAATTTTGGGTTCTGTTTTCTTTTCTTGGCTTCAAGATGTTTCTTGTATAATGTGAGGTTGTCCTATCTCTAGTAATCTTAAAATAGAGAACTGATGTGCCTATATCATGCTCATTTCAGAAAGATGCTGAATAATAAACAGACTTAGATTTAATTCATTCCTTTAGTGTGGTGTTATTTCATTTATCTATTTTTCCTTTTCTTGGCTTTGGGGTTTGGGTTGTTGTTGTGTGATGAGAGGTTGACCTGCCTATATATATCTTAAAACACAACCTTGCATCTCATTTAGTATGTGTTAGGACCTTGTTTTTAGTAACAATTAGTTAGTTAAGGGAGTTAGTTGGCTATAAATTTGGGAAAAGGGAATTAGTTAGTGTCTTTGATCGTTTGTAAGTGAGTCTTGGGAGAGTTTTGACGTCTCTTGAATATCCCCTCTATCTTGTAATTCTTGAATAAACACTAGTTTTTGATTCCAGTTCTAACACTGGTATCAGAGCTCTCGATTCCGGGAGCTTGTGAGGAGTTTTCAGCATGAGTGAGAAGCATTGAAGAAGGCAGGCGCTTCTAGCATGCAATGGAAGCAATGTTTGCTGCTGGCTAAGAAGGGTGTGGGTATATTTTCTTGATTACAACATTCCGTGGGTGCAGTGGATACCGGAGCTGGCAGTGGCCCTTAGCAACCAAGAATACTACTGGTATTGGTGTTAGAAAAGAGACAACTAGAGGCCAAATGGTGGGAATTTGTGAGGGCAATCTGTGATAAGGAAGAAAAAAGGGTTAAACAAGAGATTAGGGAGAAATCTCTGATTCCTGTGTTTGACAGTGGTGATGTAGGTTCTGGGCTATGGCAAGTATGGGATCTCTATCTTATGCATGGGACAACAGAGGCACAAAGATTCTAGGAGGTGGAAGTTGCCCTGGGAGGAAGCCATCTTGTTTGGTTCTGGTGGTGGAAGGGGCACACCCCAGACATGCGATGGGCGAAGTTTGTGGTGGCCATGTGTCAACGCTTTTTGCCAGAGCTCGAAGGAGAAGTTCGTGGCGGTCGCTAAGACACCAGCGGTAACAAAGAAACAAAAGGCCCCAGTGACGCTCTTGAAGGAAAGCCGCACCACCCTTGGCGAGAAGAAGAAGAAGAAGACGACAACGATGGAGGGGATAGCGGGGCGACTATCACAACAGGTCCGCGTGTGGCGATCAGCATTCCATGAGCAGTGGGCAGAGGGATGTCTTGGGTTAAGACTCAAGAGGAGAAGGCAGCTATTGGTGTGTCTTCAGTGGTTGCGACAACAATGAAAGCAAAGAAGGCGACGGGCGCGACAACTATGGTGGTGATGCAAGTGGAGAAAGCTGTCAGTAAAATATTGTCAACAGCGACCCATGTCTAGACGGCGGTGACAGCACTCCCTTTGGGCGGCACTATTGAAGGGAGGGAGAAGCAAGTTGGGCAATTTTGGAATTAGGGATGGGAATCTCATTTGCCACCCTAGTGTGCTAGGCCCACATGAGAAGGGAGGAGGACTAGAAGTCTAACACAAGGGGTTCTCTTGTTTTCTTAATGGGCCAAGTTCATTTCAATGGCTGCAAAAACCACTTGCTCCAGTTAGTGGGCTAGGCCCAATTCTTGTTTGAAGCAGTGTCCACAGAACCAATAACTATCAGATTACTTCCAAGCATCACTTCATCCTTATTTTTCAAGCTACAGGAACCTGGTGGCAATTAGTTATGATTATGTAGTAATAAGTCCTTGTACCCCCACCTTGAGGACAAGGTGGATCTCCTGTAAGGGGGGGGGGGAGTAGTGTTAGGACCTTGTTTGTTGGTTACAATTAGTTAGTTAGGGGAGTTAGTTGGCTATAAAAAAAAGGGAAAAGTGAATTATTTAGTGTCTTTGATCATTTGTAAGTGAGTCTTGGGAGAGTTGAGAAGTCTCTTGAACAATAATGTTATTTGAACGTGTATTTGGGACGTATTTCCGACACGTTACCAACCTTTTTTTTCAGTTACCAACTTTTTGAACTAAAGTTACCAACCTTTTCGATTAAGTTATCAACCAATTACAGCGTACAAATACCAATCTTTTTTCTCAGTTACCAACTTTTTAAACTAAAATTACCAACTTATTCGACTGAGTTACCATCTAGTTGAATACAAAATATCCTGTAATGCTATGCTACAACTAGTTGGTAACTCAGTCGAATAAGTTGGTAACTTTAGTTTAAAAAGTTGGTAACTGAAAAAAAAAGTTGGTAATGCGTCGAATACGTCCGTTTTTTTGCATTCAAATAACGCAACTCGTCTCTTGAATATCCTCTCTATCTTGTAATTTTTGAATAAACACTAGTTTCTTATTCCAGTTCTAACAGTATGTTCGAAACAAAAATTGATTCACCATTAACATACTTGTATCATTGGGATTTAGAACAATAAACACTCTTGGGAATTAGGATAGATGTAAGAATAGAGGAAAGCTAGTAAAAGGAAACTATTTCAGGTTTTCAAGTGTATTTTGAGATAGATTATTATTTTATTATCATTTAAATGGGTCTCTCACATTTGTTGTTTTTTAGGTTATTACTTTCTGAAATATGAAACCAACCTGAAGGAATGATTTCACTATGTTCCAAAAATTGAACTCCCTTTTTGGTGCCTTTTTTTTGAAGTTGCTGCTATTGATTATGATTATTTGTATATTTTTTTCCTTCTTTTTTTTTTAAATTTTTTTTAATTATTCGTTGAATGGAGAAGAAGAGATTTTTTATTTTTTTTTGGGCGGATTGCTTCATGAATCTATGAACTATAACTAAGGCAAGCGTGTATGCAATCTATATCATGTTATCTTATATTAAGATGTTATAAGAAAAGTGGCTTGAATTTGATATTGTGAACCTGCATGTTTATTGCAGTAGGCTGAGAATACTTTATTGGGCTAAAGTTTCTTACACTTAAGAAGCAATTACTATGTTTTTGGCCAGAGTGATCACACTCGTTATAGATACTTGGATTAATATGGAGATGTTCCATCCCAAATTCTTATAAACAGATAATGGCCCTGCTTGCTGATGCTGAAAGAGAAAAACTTACTAAGAAGCTTAGTGAAGCCAACCAGCAAAATCGGTTTCTCAAAAGACAGGTGCGTGCTGCATCTATATATATATATATATATACACACTTAATGTCTTTTGCATTATTATTAAAATAAAATTTAGGTGAACTTTCTTTATGATGGCATTGGTCCTTGTTTTGGAAGTTTATGCTAATACCTTCATGGTCAGAGTTGGATCACAATCTTGTATAAAAAAAGGGCAAATCTTATTTGGGCCAAATAGATCTATGAGGAGAAGACATGTCGGATGTTGATACTAGCCCAATGGGATTGGTTTAGTCAATGCTTGCTGTGTGTGGCATCTTGCTAAGTATGATGTCGATACTAGCCCAATGGGATCAGTTTAGTCAATGCTTGCTGCGTGTGGCATCTTGCTAAGTATGATGTCAATAAAACAAGACAATTATTTTTGTTTGTATTGCTGGTACAAAAAAATAGATCAAGAGGAAACATGATACAGGTAGATGGCATGGCATCTGGAAAGGACATCCAAGTGGAAGGAAAAGGTGGATTTGATAGGTTCTTTTGGCCTTGACATTTTTCATAACTATAGTAGTCCATTTGCATAAGGGGTTAGTGCTGAAATAACGTTAGTTACTGATTCTTCAAAGCTATCATTGATTGACACATTGATTGCCATAAAATGGAAGTAGAATACCATTACAATGCGGTGGGAACAGACTTAGTTGTCTGATCTTCCTTGTAGTTTTTTATTTTCCCCTCCCCTGTTGGATAATCAACTGCAATTTTAGTATCTGTTTGTTAAGAGTTACTTGAGCCTAGACAGTAGATGGGTTTTATTACTGAACTAATGAGTTAAGCTGATTTCTGGTTATATGCTGAATGCTTTTTTTGTGGGAAATTTTTTTCTAGTAATTTGAGAAGGTGTTTTCAGAAGATAGAATGAAGATTTATAAATGACCAGGGCCCTTCAACTAAGCTCCTATATTGGCCTCTTTCTCTGCAGTTGCATATAAAGGAGGAAGCATTGGTGAAATTCAAAAGTGAACTTGCTGTCATGGAGCTTGAAGTTCAGGTTTAGATTTATTGCTATCTTCTCACTATTTATGTTGCTACAATTTTTTTGTTCAATACTTGCTGACAAACAAATAGGCTTACAGGTTCTTAACTAATGTTGGGATGATTGTCAAAATTAAAGGAAAGAAGATGATTTATTTCCTTCTTGACTTAGACAGTCAAAATGCTGCCTATGAACAAACAACCATTTTTCTGAAGCATACAATATTTCCTTGTTGATACTTGCTGTTGCTGACCAAACGGACTTACAGTTTTCATCATTTACTTTATAAATTAATGAGATGAGATCAGGAACTTATAATTTTTACTATTATGCCTTTCATGACTTTGTCTATATCAAAGTAACCTTTGTTTTATTGTTTTGGGAATTGAATCAAGAAATTCTATAGACTTTTTGTGGTGGTTTATTCTTCTATTTCCCTTATGCAGAGAAGTTGGGCCTCATGAATACTCTGCACTGTGTTCTTGCTGTATTGCTATACTCTATTGTTGTTTGAAATCAAGAACTCCTAGCCACTGCAATTGAAAACATGTATCGTGCTGTCATTGAATACTATATTTAGCACTTCAATTGTTCAAGCATATATTGTTGAGCTTGTTATTAGTTTAACTCTGTCTATAGGTAAACATGAAACTGAAATGGAGAATAATACAAATTTTAAATTTTGTTACATTCAAAAACAAAATGAAAGTTGGTGTTTGAGGACATAAATATACTAATCTTTAATTACGTAATTATTTAAAGAATTAAATTATTTTGATTGAATTTTTGTGAGTAAACTTGAAAGCTATCTTGAACTGATAAGATGTTAATGAGAGCATGAATCTTATCTAGCAGATTAATGCAGTTTAATTCTCTACACAATCTATTATTGAGCTCTGCAAACATGAACCATTGTTAATTTTAGTGTGCATAATACTAGTTTACCTAACTGAAGTTCATGTGTTGCATACAAGATTGTTCAAAGCTGTTGAGAAACGTGGGCAGTGGTATGATATTGCTTACTTTGGGTGCAGGCTTTGGCCAGACTAGCAGAAGAAATAGCTCAATCTGGTATTCCGGAAGGTTCAAGGAAGATCAATGGAAAGTACATTCATTCTCACCTGGTTGCTCGATTAGAAGGTATAATGGTTCTGCCCTGATTACTCCACATGATTAGTTCCATCTTTATATGGTTCACAAGTGTACTTGTGGACAACTATATGCTGATTTTGATGTGGAGATAGCTTAATACAAATTAATAGGAGTGTGTTGTCTTACCAACGTTGCCTCTTTTGTGTACTTATTGGTGCAAATGCCATTGTTTTTGCCTACATAGCTGTGCATGAACAATTGAAGGATCAAATAAAGGATGTTGATGCGGCACAATCCAAGGAGGTTTCTGTGTTTTGGGTTGGCATGGCCGAGGTAAACACATTAAACAGTAGACTTCCAAATATTCAATGAGAATTTGATTTGAAACTCTGAATCATGGAACATGGGTAATGTATTTTGCTTACATTAATGATTAGGGAAATGCTATTCATGCTTGAGCTATAACCATCAAATCATACCTTCATATGAGAAATATGATGATTTTTAAATTGAAAAGATAAAAACACGGACAATCCAACCTAGGAGAAGCTCAAGTGCTCGTGTGCTTGGGCTTTCTGCAGTGGAACCCTAGTGATTATGGTGCGATATCTCTCTTGGAAAAGCAATATTTAATGCTAATGCTATCAAAACTTAATATAGAGCTTTTTATAGTCAAGGGCGTAATTGACTTATATAGCAGATGTAGCTAACTTGAATCATGGAAAGTTCTCTTTCTCTCTGTTCCTTCCTCCTCCCTCTCTCCTGCTAAAAGTTCAGCTTTATGAGGAAGGTACATGCAAGTTTCTTATCGATAAACTTGAGTTTTGATTTCTCTAGAATATGTATCCAATATCCCATGAAAAAGACATCCATGCTTGTATAAACTGAGACATTAATCTGTACAAATTTGATTTTCAGCACTAAGGATTGGCTTCAAATGTTTAGGATATATAATGTAATTTTTCGTGAAGTCTATGCTTCACTATGTTAGTGTGGTTTCAGCATTTAATGTGTCTGCTAATTCCTAGATTGCTTGTTTGAACTTTTGTTTCTATCAGAGCGTGCAAGTTATGGGCACCTTTGATGGTTGGAGCCAAGGAGAGCACCTTTCACCTGAGTATACTGGTTCTTACACAAAGTTCTCAACAACATTGATGCTGAGACCGGGAAGGTACCACTTTTGTCAACTAGCTTAAGCTTTTATATTGAGCTTACAACCTAGAGTCTTCTTCTAACCCCAAAATAAAAAATTACTATGTAGGTATGAAATCAAATTCTTAGTAGATGGTGAATGGCAGCTATCACCAGAGTTCCCCATTATTGGTGAAGGATTAACGAAAAACAATTTGTTAGTTGTTGAGTGAGTGATGCGTATTTTCTATCCTAGCAACATTTAAACTAGATACAAATGTATGTAGCTAGCAGAACCTCGTGTGTTTATGCCGGTGCAACGTCTAACACATAAATAATTTAGGGTAATTTGTAAAATTTGATTTGCCTTGCATGTATGAACTCCATCAAAAGTTTTTCCTATTATAAGTTTATGAATGACATTAGATGCCAATGAGGTTGGCTCACCTGATTGGCTTTTTGTCTATGCGTTGCTATGATTTGGATTCGATTATCAGATTTCTCCTATTGATAGGTGATTTATAAGTACCTTTGTAGATGTTTGATTAATTTAGAGGTATGCTTTGACCTTAGACTGTGATCAGCATTCCCCTTAACTTAAACTTTTATCACATCATATAAATGACATTAGATAATAAGCATAGTGATATAGCCATGCAAGCAAATGTATAATATGTATTTAATGTATATCATATATTTCAATCTTATGATATAGTTTTATTGAGGTCATAATACTAGGAGTTAATGTTTCTCAGCATATACCCTATCTTTCACTCTTAAGCGAAAGTGTGAAACCAGTTGATGCAATCAGATAGAAATTATTTTACGTCACCTAAAGTCTGAATGTAAATCCATCTAACAATATTAATCGTTTAGAGTACTAATTTATTTAAGTCTGCAAATAAATCCTTTTATGGAGACATATGGATGGTTATCAATTTTAAATATAAAAGCAGTGAGTATTTACCTACGTGCTTAATTTGTGAACCCAGCAATGATTCTATGATAAATTATGCTTAATTAATTCATTAGTATTAGAATGAAAAATCTAAAAAGAAATTGAGAATAACGTCAAAACTAAAAAGAAGTTATGAACAGTGGCAAAAAACAGGAAGTTAAAAACAATGTGTTATTTTTTATGAGTAAATTAAAAATTCAAGTTGCTTTTTTTTTAAAAAAAAAAAGAAAGATTCTAATTTAAATTAATAAGAATTAATTAAAAAGTATAAAGGAAAGGATAGTCTTGTGGGCGCTGCGTGCCCCAACTTTTATTTTTGTGTTAGTTACTTAAATGACACATTGCCAATAGTAACTGAATTGCTACTATTTTAAGATCATCACTGGATGAAGGCGAGGAATGGTGTGTATTCCCTCAAGCGTTCTTTAATATTTTTTCTTTAAAAAATAAAAGACAAATTGAAGGGTTAAAAACTTTAAGCGAGGTATAGCCAACGTGAGATTGAAAGCGAGAGGCTGAGTAACTAAGATACAAAACGCAAGGTGTCGCCATCTTCTCCTCAGGCTCAAAGGAAGAACTTGCAATGGGAATATATAGGAGCTAGATGCCAACTTTGATAAAATTGTTTATGTACCAAAACAAAGCATATACACAACGTACATCCTATACCTTACCTGCCACCATCCATTTCACTGCTCTGATGGTAGCTTTGCCTGCTCCATGCAGCAACCCCTCAAAAAGAATCCCTCACCAAATGACTATCCCACCAATTACTCACCTTGTATGGCACACGAATATATTAAATTTTCTGTTTACTTTTGCGCCACCCAAAGTCATATCCATCTAAATCTAATTAAATATTGTGAATTGAAAACAAATCATACTAAGCTCTCAGTTTAAGTCAAATCCGTTATCAATATAAAAATTTTGTATTATCATCTAAATTAATAGGACAAAATCCTCAACCAAAAGAAAGCTACAGAACAGTAAAAAAAGAAAGGAATAAAGCTTGCAAATATAGATGAACGATCTAAAATTAGAGCACAATATAAAGTGTGTGTCTGTATTACAGAATTGGGACAAAAATGTGTATATAAGCAGGAGAATTCAGTGCAGGCTTATTGCACTTTAATTCTTCCAATTTCTCAACTCAATCGTGCTTTGAATGCTGCGTATATCTCTTCCTTTGATGCTCTTCTTCATTGCTTCTTCTCCAAGGTTGGCAGCGTGTGGCACTACCCTTCAGGCGCCATCACTCTCCTCCTCCTCCTCCTCCTCCTCCTTTGGTTCCTCCAAAACCGCTTGGTACTATCGCTGCCTTGGCCTCGACCCTTGAACACGTTTCATTCCTTAGTTAGTTTTCAACCACAAAGCTGCAATCTTTTGTGTTCGTTCTTCTCTGGGTTTCTGCTGAATTGGACAGAAAAGGCCATGAAGAAGAGTGCTTTTGAGAAGATGGTGCTGCAGAAGAACCGGAGCAAGGGAACCCAGGAGGATCAGAAGAGGAGGAGCAACAGGTTTTTGGTCACCGTCAACATCCTTGGGAGTGCAGGGCCTATAAGGTTCGTGGTGAATGAGAAGGACCTTGTTTCTGGGGTCATTGACACTGCTCTGAAGTCCTATGCCCGTGAAGGGAGGCTTCCTGTTCTTGGGTTTGATGTCAGCAACTTCCTCCTTTACTGTGCAAATGCAGGGTTTGATGGTATGGTTGCCTACCCTTTTGGAATATTGTCATCCCCTTTTAATTTGGTGCATGAAGTTGCACACTTTTTATGGTCAATGAATCCAAAAGCCCGCTTCTTACTCGGAACAGAATAGTTGGGGTTATGTAGATTGACAAAAAGAAAATGCCACTTTATATATATAACAATTGGATTCTACTTCTTTCTATGATGGTTTCATATCCCTTCTCAAGTTGTAATTTGTTTTTCATTGACAAATGATTTTCTAGGCCAGGCAAATGTTTTTTATTATATGTATTTTTTTTTCTCAGGTTGGTTTGTTGGCACCCTTGCAGTCTATTTTCAATATTTTGATCTCTTTTTTGGCATTGTTGTTTCCCTAAGAAAAATGAAATTGATCACTATTGTGTGGAGTATATATGGGCAGCTTTTCTTTTTAGATTGTAAAGACTGAAAAAACTACTTATGTGTGATAGAACAGTGCAGCATATTTTGGTTCCATGTGATTTTTAAGCTGAAGGACTATTCTCCTTGGTGAAACAACTTTGACAGCTCTGAATCCGTTGGAACCAATAGGATCTTATGGCGCAAGGAATTTTGTGCTGTGCAAAAAGCAGGCGAGCCCATCAAAGGCAGAACTACAGTCAGAGCCGATATCTCGAAAAAGCAGTGGTGGCTGGAAGGCATGGCTAAACAAATCATTTGGATTAAAAATCTTATCCCATTGAGATATGAGATCTCGTTTTTCATGGGGAGATATTCTAGAATGTCGTTTTCTATGATTGTGCTATAGTCAATAGTATGAGTGTTGCAGCTGTGTGCTGCTAGTTCTTGTGCTTTGTTCAAGCTACGGGGGACACTTATATGTTCTTCATTATTAATGCAAAAGATATGCTTGCTCTTCAGAATTTATATATGGGTTTCTTTACATGCAACCTGTGCTGATATAGACTTCGAAATTCGTTTATTTATCGGGTAAAATATGTAGTTCATTTCGGTACTCAATTCATCATTTCTTATGATTAAACTACAAGCACTTCTTTAAAGAGAATTTAATACGCAATACGTAGAATTGAGGATTCGGTATGCAGTACGCAGGGTAACCAAGAGAACCCGAGAATTATGCTTAGAATTACACCTTTAAGTGTAACTAGTTTTAGCTATTATGATAAACAACTTAGTCAAGTTTGGAATCTAGTGAAGCATATAAAGAGGAGTGGGATTATAACCATAGAAGGTTGGATATTTAAAGAAAGGTTGGGAACTAAAGAACTGTCCTTTTTTTATTTCCTGACTAACATGACAGTAATCAGAGAGGAATAAAAATTTTGGTTTGAAAGGAGATAGTGACGGTGGGATTAAATAGTTTATGAGTTTATAGAATCAAATTTCAATGCCATCGTTGTTTAAAAAGAAAAATAGTCATAAGGAACTATAGAAGTAGGCTGCATGAGGAGCCATGTCTTGATTGGTTTTGACCCGTTTTAGGTTCCAGGTCAAGATTCTGTTTAGGAAATTCTATATACACTATTATATGAAGTGTAGTCCATGCTGTTATTCCTCCATGCTTTCCTATATGTTGATTAGCCTTTTCACATTTCGTATTTGAATTTGTAACTCCGCAATTTGTTTCTAAGAAGCTAGGAGGAACGTGTTCCGAAAATTACGAACTAGTATAGTGTCAATTCCCAAGGAATTGTCCACATTCTTTAAGTTCTCCACAGCTTAAGTGTTCCTTTTCGAGCTCAATTCATCATTGCAAATCTCCTGGGTTATGCTGAAGAGGCAATCTCAGATAACTTCCATTTAGCTAGCATGCTCTAAGCTTTTATAAAATGCCTACTTGATCGGGTAAGTTTCTATAAGAATGCATCTGAGAATCATTGTCCCCCATCTCTATATAACTTCAAACACGAGTTAAGGAGTTTCTACCAAAGGGATAAACTTTAAACTTGAAACTTGAAAGTAAGGCAGGCAAAGAGAAGTAAATAAAATGGTTCTGCCTTTCTTTCTTTCTTTCTTTTCCCAATCACAGTTCGCATTTTTCTTGTTCCCAGTAGACCAACAAGCACAATAAAACGGATAACATCAGCAAAAAACGAAATTAATTTTATGTAATAATGAAATAGGATCTAAAAAGGATTCATTGAAGTATTTTCCATTTTTTTTTTTTAAATCTTTGGGTGTATAAAAGTGTTCATATCCTCAACGTTGATGAGAAATTCTTTAAGCAAGAAATGCATGTGATATTCAAATGTGTAAAATTGTATAAGCTAGGTTATCTTACACACACAAATTGATTTTAGTACATATAATAATGATTAGTACCCACGTGAAAACTCTTCCAAAGTAGATTACCTTTTTTTGTTGGGCCAATTGATGACATTAGGAGGGACTTATTGTCCATCGACAACTAGGGAACCAGATCATAACTTCGCCCATAATAATATTGGGCTAAATTACCTCAGTTTAGTTGACTAAAGTATTAGGTCAGAAATCAAGCCCACATGCCCCAGGGGTTTAGCCCATGCTTGTCCCGAAATACTCTGCAATATTTTGTTTGTGTTTTCTTGGGGGCCGGTCTGAGTGGGGTACAAAACTAGGCCGAAAGGAAAGCAGTCTGAAAATGTTTTGCCCAAACATGTCACATGGCCAAAAAACAATTTCAGATGAACATTGTCCTCACACAGCTAATGCACACCTCTTCAGTTTCTGATTTCATTTCTTCTTCTTTTTTTGATTTTCAGAATTTTGTAAAAGAATAGTGAAAATAATGAAATCTTATTTTTTATTTTCATTTTCTATCTTTATTATTTTATTCACAAAATTTTGAAAATAAAAAATGAAGGAAATAAAAACAACAATCAAATAGACTGGAATACATTTCTATAATCACATGGAGATTTAAAAAAATAAATAAATAAATTTAAATAGCCGCATAAGTTGGGAAAGAAATATAATAATTGTACATAATATGTGAGGTGTATATACAATTTAAATTGTTTTAAAAGTTAGAATGCTATCGAATGACATATCAAGGAGTATGCGAACGATCTAAAATTAGAGCACAATATATGGTGTGTGTCTATATTACATAAAAAAAAAAAAGGTGTATATAAGCAGAAGAATTCAGTGCAGGGCTTATTGCACTTTCATTCTTCGAGGCTCTCAACTCAACCGTGCCTTGAATGCTGCGTTTATCTCTTCCTTTGATGCTCTTCTTCATTGCTTCCTCTCCAAGGTTGGCCGCGCGTGGCACCACCCTTCACACGCCGTCACCCTCCTCCTCCTCCTCCTTTGGTTCCTCCAAAACTGCTTGGTACTATCGCTGCCTTGGCCTCGACCCTTGAACACGTTTCGTTCCTTAGTTAGTTTTCAACCACAAAGCTGCAATCTTTTGTGTTCGTTCTCGCTACCCTCAGGATGTAGACTCTTGCATGTGCAGCTTAATTAACCGCCGAGCCAAAGGCTCATCTCCATAAGCTAACAGCCTGTTTGAAAAGTCTTGAAATTCAATTCACACATGAAATAAAATTCAATTCCTTAGTTTGGTATCAACTAATAGCATAAAATTAAAATTTTAAAGGAATTCAATTCCTTTAAAAGGGTCAAAAATAAATCAAACCTTACAATTCTTAATCTAATAGAATTGATATAAGAGTAAAATGTCTAAAATACTCCCAATTCTATTAATACTTTTATCATTTTTTTCTTTCCTCATTCTCAACACTTTCTCTCCTATTAACCTATTAATACCTTTTTTTTCTGGGTGCTGCTATTTTTTTTTTTTTTGTTTCCAGGATTTCATTTTTTTTTTGGGTGCTATGCTTTTTATATGTGCTATTTTTTGTTTTACTTTATCTTCTCTCCCATCTTCGGGTGGACTTTGATTTGTTGAGACATAGGATTCATGCTTGAAGAAACTTCAAGAAACCAAATCTTTGATTTGATTTATTTTGTGGAGTGTTTTGATTTTATTGATCAAAGTCATATTTGGTTTAGTTTTAATTGTGTCATGTTATATAATAAATAATTAAGTATATTATTAAAAGATAATATTTTATTAATAAAAAGTAAAATAGTCAAGATAAAGAATTTATTTTATTTTTATATATATTTCAAATAATATAAATGAATTCAATGCTATAATTTGTTGATTTATTTCAAACATAAAAATTCAATTCCATTTCATTTTATCATTCAAAATAAACTGTAAACCATTCTCCAAACGACTTCATTTGGACCCTTTGACAAACTTGGGCTAAAAAAGAATTAAGGGTTATTTGATTATATTCTTATTGAGGTTTAATTTTATAAAATTTGGCATAAAAAATTGTCATAATAGGTGTTGTCATTCAACAGTTAGATTGATAAAAAATATATTTTAAAAATGGTGCAACTATACTTAAAATTACACCATTATAGCTTGGTGTTGACCCATATATGCATAGGTTTCAGGTTAGGCTAGAATTTTTTTACATGTTAGGATAGTAGACCATAGGCTTGACTTAAACAAAGGGTTTACATCATAAACATAGCCTATTAAGTGTGAAGCCTAACTGCTTAGTTTGTTTCCACAACTATTTTTGAATTATATTAAAGATAACTATTTGCATGAATTACATATTATATTTTGAAATTCTATATTTTGAGATTAAGTTATTAATTTTGATGTATTATCAGTGTAAATTATATATATATATATATATATATATATATATATATATATAATAGCTCCGCTGTAAGAATTATAATTTGAATCAATTATACAAATAGACAAATGTGGAAACCATTTTTTCTTTTATGTTTATTTCTACCCTTGATTACCATAATTTTCTAATTCTGATTAGATGAGATAATCTTCATGCCACATTTGTTTATTTTACCTTTGCACTATTTAGCATCAGTCAAGGCTTTTTCATAATCATCCAATTATGTTTTATCATGTTAGAAATAATGTTTAGCTCCCACTATAATTATATCTTAAAGGTCAGAAGTCATATAATTAATTAACTGTATAAAACACTTTATAATAATAATATATCAAAATTAATGTTTAAGTTATTTACACATTTTTATATTTGATATTATACATCACTTACATTGTGTTTTTCAAGTAAGATTTGTATAATAAGTGATATCTAATATTAATAGTAGATAAAGTTATAAAAATAATTTTAAAATTCTTTATTTTTTTTTTCTCAAAAATAATCTGTGCAAAGCACAAGTACTACAACTAGTTTAAATTAATAAGTCATAAACCTTAACCAAAAGAAAACTGTAAAACAAAAAAAAATCAAATAAAGCTCTCCTATAGATAAACAATAAAAAATTAGATTGCAACGAAACCAACGTACATATACGCCCACACACACACACACACACATATATATATATATATATATATATATATATATATATATATATATATATATATATATATATATATATATATATATATATATATATATATAATTTAATTTTTATGGACTGTCAATATAAAATATCTTATATTAGTACTCAATTATATATTATTATATAAATAAAAATATTTGATATCTTTTATATATATATATATATATATATATATATATATATATATAAACAAAAATGTAAAAAAAAAAAAAAAGTGTATATATAAGATAATAAGAATACAGTGCAGGCTTATTGAACTTTCAATCTTCAAAGCTCTCAATTCAACCGCGCTTTGCATGCTGTCTTTGATGCTCTTTTTCCATTGCTTCCTCTCCAAGGTTGATAGCATGCAGTGGCACCACCTTCCTCCTCCTCTTTTGGTTCTTCCAAAACTGCTTGGTACTATTGCTGCCTCGGCCTCGACCCTTAATTAAACCCGTTTCATTCATTGGTTAATTTTCAACCACAAAGCTGCAATCGTTTGGGTTCGTTCCCATTAGGGTTTCTGCTGAATTGGAGAGAAAAAGACCATAGAGAAGAGCGCTTTTGAGAAGATGATGCTGCAGAAGAACAGGATCAAGCGAAACTACAAGGATCAGAAAAAGTGGAGGAACAGTTTCTTGGTCGCCATCAACATCCATGGGAGTACGGGGCCTGTAAGGTTCGTGCTGAACAAGAAAGACCCGGTCTCTGGGGTCATTGGCACTGCTCTGAAATCCTATGCCCGGGAAGGGAGGCTTCCTATTCCGGGTTTGATGTCAGCAACTGCCTCCTTTACTATGCAAGTGCATGGTTTGATGGTATGCTTGCCTACCCATTAGCAAAAATTGTCATCTCTTTTTCATTTGGTGCGTGAAGTTGCACACTCCCCCCCCCCCTCTCTTTTTTTGTTAATGTGCATGTTGAATCCAGAAGGCCACACTTACTCGAAACAGATTATTAATGTGGGTTTTCTAGAATGACAAAAAGAAAGTGCCACTTCTTATTGATCCAAGCTTAATTTTAAGTATACAGATTAATGAGTTCATAAACTTGGAAAAAAATGAAGAATGGAAAAGAAATGTTGGGATTGCCAAATTCCAGGTGGCCCGAATGGTGAACCAATATGACCACTTTTGAGTATCTTTTGTAGAGGATGACGAGTCCCCCTTTCTCCCTGAGGCCCTAGCCCCTTCTTTCCTAGGTCATCCTAACATGGGCTCCAAGGTTCTGGGCTGGCTTGTTGCTATATGATACCGTCAAGTTTTTGTTAATAGCACAAAGTGGTTTTGACCGTGCTTGACAAGGACGTATGCTGACTCGCTAAGAAAGGTCCAATGTCTTCGAGGCCTACTAAGTTATTCGGGTTAAGGACCAAGACAAATGGGATGTAGTCAGACTAGCATACTATGATGTCTTATCTCTTTTTATGTAAATCTCGTACAACGTCTATGTGTATCTAAGGGGCAATCCAGCGTTCTGCCTGATGGGCATCTTGCTCGGAGAGTTCAGATTCCCCTCCTACAAAAAAACTCAAAGTGTTCCCTTGGTGGATGTTCCTCCTTGGGGCCAAAGTCATACTGAAAGCCTACTGGGCCACGCCATTGTTAGCAATTCCCATAGGCCCAAGTCTCTTTACCTCCAGTTGTAACCCACTAGGCATTATCCTTGCGCCCAAACTTGAAGGTAAAGACACAAGCTCCTACTCACTTACCTTCTTACCCTTTTAATGACTCCTAACGTTTATTTATCGTTTTTTGGTCACAAACACTACATCTCAGTTGGGTTCTACTTCTTTCTAAAATGTTTTCATATCCCTTCTCAAGTTGTTATTTGTTTTTCATTAACAAATGATTTTTCTATGCCAGGCAAATACTTTGATTACATGTATTTCTTTTTCATGTTGGTTAATTTGTTGGTACCGTTGCAGTCTACTTTCAAAATTTTGATCTTTTTTTGGGCATTGCTGTTTCCCAAAGAAAAAGGAAATTGCTCATTGTTGCGTGGACAATAAGGACAGCTTTTTTTTTTATAAAAAAAAAACTAAAAAACGATTTTAGCGACTGGAGAACTACACCTGTTGATTCAACAGTAGCATATTATAAAATTTGGCTCCTTGTTATTTTTAAGATGATGGACTATTCTCTTTGATGGAACTACTATTACAGTTCTGAATCCGTTGGGACCCATTGGATCTTATGGGGCGAGAAATTTCGTGCTGCGCAAAAAGCAAGTGTGTCCATCAAAGTTAGAGCTGATATCCCAGAAGATGGTGGCTGGAAAGAATGGTTAAACAAATTACTTGTATTTAAAATCTTATCCCATTAAGATATTGTTTTCATGCGGAGATGTTCTAGAATGTCATTTCCATGATTGTGCTCTAGTCATCATGCATCATTGTTGCAGCTTGTACTCGTTCGTGTGTTTTGCTCAAGCAATTAGGGACATCTTAACACTAAAAACTATAAAGTACATGTTCTCCATTATTAATGCAAAATATATATATGCTTGTTCTTCATAATTTATACATGGATTTCTTTACATGCAATCTCACTACTAAAAATGCGTTAATTATCGATGGAAAATTAAAAAAATCTGCTGGTATTAATTTTACAAACGGATTAACCGACGTAAAATATCTGTCAATAAAAGATGCGTTAGTAATAAAAAATATTAATATTATCGATAAAAAATTTATCCGTCAATAAATTTTTAATGTTTCAAACGGAATATATCCATCTGTAAAAATAAAAATACATTGGTAATAATAGCGTAAAAAAATATCACGGATAATATTATACCGACGAATTGGTAATAAATATCGATGGATTATCTGTTGATAAATTTAAAACTAATATTTATATTATAAATTTACTAACGTAAAATTCATCGGTAAAAAACTATTAATTATTTATTTTTTTAACTATTAATAAATATTATTGTAAATAAATTAATTTTTTTATTATTTAAGTAAATAATTTTTTGTTTTAATTGCAGACGAAATTAAAAAATAATTAATTAAATAAAAATATATACAATGTCATTCAAAAAACATTCACAATACAATTCTTAAAAAAAAAAAAAACTAAAATCTACGAATATTGATCATCATCAATATCTGAGATACCGTCATGTCATTTCTGACTTCGGATGGGTGGTCGTGTGAAGAAGGTTGAGGTGGTGGAGATGGGGGCGGAGGTGGTATAGCGAATGAAGAACTGCAGCTCCACATCTGTTGGTAGCAGTTGTATAGAGTTGTCATCCTCTACTCCATGGACTGTATTTGCTGCGTTTACTGCTGCTTATCTCTCTCATGGTGCTTGTACAACTCCATGTATCTCCTGTCGGTTTCTTCAAGCTGCTTCTGCATTGATGTATTCAGTGCATGGATATGATCATAGATAGACTCCGGATCGGTTCCAATAGGCCCAACTCTAGACATAGAGCTTGGAGAATATGACTTGTTGTAAGAGATCTCAATCTTGTAAATCCGCCCCTTGTAACGGCCGCAGATTGTCTGGGCCCAAACCTCATCGTCGCAAATAGGTGGGCTAACAGGAGTGCTCTCGTCCCCCTACTACGTTTGCTGTGATCGTTGATCAGTCAACTGCTGGGTGAACTCGCACTATAATTAGAAGAAATAAAACAAGTTAAATTTAAATAATAATAACCATAATAAATTAAAAATATTGAAAATTAAAATTATAAATACTTACGTATGTGGTTTCTGACTGCATATCAACCCATTGGGACTTGTCCTGCTTCAAGATGTGGGTCTCCCGGAATAGCTCCCTTCGAGTCGCGGCCTACTTATCGCCTTCTACTATATTTCAAAGAATTTTTACGTGTGTGTGTGTGTGTATGAAAATAGAAAAACAAAATGAGACAATGATGATATTTACTATCCTCAACAGCGTGCCCTCAATGGTGGTGGAGCTTCCAATGTGCAGAGAGTCACCACGAGCTGATCCTCTACTTGTCTGGGCTTTCACTTGCTTCGCGTTAAATGTAGGTGAGTCCCAATGGGTTTTCAAGGTCTGGAGCACGTCATCCCTGAGCCAATGGACGCTCGCTCTATTTTCGAGAATGTCATGAAATATATCGCGGAGGTGCTTCCTGGCCCTGGCCCTCCATGCCCTGTAAATGGCAGCCTCCTCGCGTGGATCAATAATAAATATATGCTGCATACATATAACACAATAGTTAGCAAATAAAATAAAAATAAAAACTAATAATAAAAAAAGTAAAAAATGATTATTATTTTACCTTTCACTCTTTCCACCATAACTCCTGTGTGGCCTCAGGGGCTTGCAAAAAATCGACATGTGAGATGTGGAAATTCTCCTCAAATACCTCGGTAATCCAGCGCATCCCCGATCATGGTGGAATTCACTGGGTCATAAAATAATAGATTATATCAAATATCTATTAGTTAAATTTCTATTACAATTAAAAATTTATGATAAACTTAAATTTTAAATTATTTACAAGGATTTATCGTTATATCTAAGCTTCATTCGCTAGTTCGTGGAGCCCTTGTGAGGGGATGGACGAGGAGGCCTAAACACCCTGTAAACTAGGTTGACTGGCGGTAAGGGAAGGCACAGAAGCAAGTATAGGTGAGGTGTGGGTCTCACTTCCCGAAAATAGGGGTGGAGGCGAGGAAAGTTGCTGGAGTAATGAAGGCTGAGGTTTTGAGTTATGATGCCTAGGTTGGGTATCATAACAAACTATTAGATATGTGGATCAAGACGGACAGACCAGGCATCACTCACAGAAGTGGTGGATGCAAGTGTAGTGGAGGTGGTGGGTGGGGCACAGGTGCGAGGGGATAAACTATGCTTCCTTGGTCTATCCCTACCTTGTCTAGAACCAGGTGTCTGTCCTGCCATAACCTATCTATATAATATATATAAAATTAAAAATATATGACATATATTAACTAAAGAAAGCCATAACGCATTTAGCATAACAATAATTTTTTAATTCTAAGAATATTTTAAATGACCAAAAAAATTTAAGCAGAGTCTCGTCTTAAATTAGGAGTCTCCACAAAAATTAATTCAGCATTTTAACACAAAAATTAATTCAATATTTGAATATCACAACATAACAAAAATAAATTGCATAAGCATAGCACTCTAAAATTAATCCTAATAACCGTTTTAGACAAATAACATCACAGCACACAATTCAAATAATGGGAATGAACTTTAAGCCTTCTCCCAGTCATGCAATTCAATCCTACAATTCTATTATAGAAAATTTAAATCTCTAATACTTCAAAAAAAATATAAAGTTAAAAAACAAAGAACATTGTACATATCTAAAATATCACAAAGCTAAAGCACAAAAATAGAAGGGCTCCAAGTGCTCCAAAAGAGATCTTTAACAATTTAAAATAATAAAATAAGTCAATTAACTAATTAAGAAACATAAAACTTTGAGTAAAAAAATGGAGCTAAAAAAAAAAGGATAAACTAAAACAATTCATTTCATTACAATATTTGAATATTACCGATGGAAATTTCGTTGGTAATATGGATTCATTTCATTTATCAAATTTTACTGATGGAAAATACGTTGGTAAAATGGAATGTCAACCAATAATGATGGTCAATCCCAATTTTTAAATACCAATGGATAATCCATTGGTAATATAAAAAATTCAAATTTATGATGACAAAAAATTAAAAAAAAATAATTTATTTCAAATTACCAACGAAAAATCTATCGGTAATATATAACCATATTTTAAATTAAATTAAAAATAATAATTATCATTTACTGATAGATTTTCTGTTGTTAATTATTTGACCAACTTGGTGGGAATGTTTACCGACATTTTAAGCGATAGATAATTTTTCCATCAATAAATTTACATGTCAATCACTTATTTTATTTTACCAATGAAAAATTTCGTCAATATTTTTGACGGATAATAGCCGTCGGTAATATTCATCGATTTTTGACAAATTTCTAGCCGTGTCTATGCTAATCTAAACTTTGAAATCCATAGTTGCTGGATACGAATGAATATGTGGTTTGTTACGGTACTCAATTCCTTTTTTTTATGATTAAATTGCAGCTCTTTTATTAGTAAGAACATGATACGTAACACGCGAAATGGAGAATTCAGTACACAGTACGCAAGGTGATTAAGAGAACCTGGTAACTATGCTTCGAATTACATCTTTGATTGATTTTAGCTATTATTATAAACAACTTAGTCAAGATTAGAATCTAGTGAAGCATAAAAGGAGGAGCAGGATTATAGACAGATGGTTGGATGTTTGAAAAAAGAATTAAAAATTACCTATGTTTTACTTTTTCCCTGGGCAATAAGACAATAATCAGATAAGAATAAAAATTTTGGTTTAAAGCAAGTGAACTAGTGGAGAGAAAATTAAATAGAATATTTAAATCTCAATATCATGATTATTAAAAAAATTAAAATAAAAAGGAACTATAAAACACTACTAGATATTTAGTTTTTAATAACATTTATTAATGCGTTGTTAAAACTTTATTTTTTATACACAACGGGACCTAAAGTCCAAACAAATAAGTCACATACAAATCGAGAACATCCCTAAATAGTATTACCGGCTAAATAGTTAAGGGAAATGCAAGAAGGAACTCTATCAAATATTTTGAAAAAATAAAATAAAATGAATGATATTAAAAGTATAAGATAAAACTCATTATGTCCTTGTTGGTTATTACACGTTTAAAATTGATCTTGAATAACATCATCCTTACAAGATTCATATTGTCATAATCACTATTGATATAAAATTTATTAAATATAAATTACATTGACACTAACTCACTTTTAATCAAAATCAAGCAAAATTGTGGGTTGTATTCATGTCTTTGGCATTGGAGACATAACCCCTTATACTTGATGCTATTTTGAGAAATTATAAGGAAATAAAAATTGCATCCTTGTCAATAACTATAACTTTTGGTTTAGTAATAAGCCTTGATCCTATAAGTGGTATCAGAGCGAAGTTATAGGATCGAATCCCTCAACGTCACATTTAGGATTCGATAGACTTAATATCCGGACTATGGCGCCTGTAATGGGTGTAGCCCTTTATGCTTGATGCAGTTCTGAGTTATTAAGAAATAAAAGTTACACTTTTGCCAATAGTTATAGCTTTTGGTTTAGTGGTAGGCGCTTGATCTTATATTTTTCAATCCAATCATTGAATTATTCTTGATGATTAAGCATATGGATTTTCAAAAATTAAATAAATTAATAGATATGTAATCTAATAGTCCCATTTGCTTATATTTTTAACACTATATTACATGTCAAAATAAAATTGGATGGTAAAGTATCAAATTATTTTAAGATTTCATGAAATTTTGTACGTGTATTCTACTTAGTGAAAATTCATAATTAAATTGGCAAATTTATAGGTTGTCTTTGTTTTTCCCTCTCTTTAGCTAATGAAAAGAAAAATTAAACATTAATATTATATTTCATTATTAATAATTTTCTATAGTTATTAACCAAGAACATCTTTCCTGTAATGACTAGAGCTTGTTTGGATTGCACTTTGTGGGGCGCAAAAAGCTTTTTGTTAGTATGAAAATAAAAATACACAATAACTAGTATATTTGAATGTGTAAAGACTTTTTTTTAAATTTATTTTTGGAACTCCAGAAAGTTTTTAGAAGAAGTATCAGTAAAATTATTTTTCATTCTAAAAAGAGCCCTTTTGAGAGGAAATCTTACCATTACTCTCATACCAATAATCAAAAGTAATTTACTTTATTCTATACAAACAAAAATCATTCTCTTAAATTTACTTTTGATATACTCAAACCAAATACAAATTAATTCTTTTAAAAGTAATTCCTTTAAAAAAATTTCTTTCAAAAGTAATTCTCCTAAAAGTTAAACCAACCATATGCCCGACACAAATATCTTTACTGCCAATGCTATTTAAAATATCGCATGTTTCTCTCGGGGGAGGGTGGCTTCTCTTATTCTTAGGGGATAAGAATATGTAATGTGTATTAAATTTATGACTTAAGCCACGTTATTATTTGCAAGTAATATATGTTATTATTTGATTATTATACATATACGAGCAATGTAGATGACAACAAAAGAAATAAGAGAGACGTAGAGGAAAGAGAAAAGTGGAACATACAGAAGTAGTTGTTAGGAAATAAGTGTAAAAATTGAGAAAGAAAAGTTCCTCCAGTAAACCTACCTTCTCATAATTGACAAATAAAATAACACAATAATAACCTGTTACAAGGTTGAAGAATGTCATGATCAAGTTTATGTCTAGACCATTACAAACATTTTCGTAAATAAAATGGTTCTAACTTTCTCATTTTTCTTTCAGTGCATTTTACTATGCTCTGTGTTAAAAGTGGTGTTCTGCGCACGTGGATGATCCAATGGTAAAGATCAATGGTGTATTGGTACTCTACATAGTTATGGTACAGTCTAGTCAGGCCTCTTTCTTCCTGGCCTGCAACATCACCACGAACACTGCACCCCTTTGCCTTTCTTCTCACAGCCAACCATGACACATCCTGCCATCTTGACCTCTGCTATAGTCGTCCCCCTCTCTCAACTGCGACTGCCACCGTGCTACTCATCACTGCCGCCGCTACTAGAGATCGCCTCACCTTCATTGCGTCACCGTTGAGATCGATGCTCCACTACATCATCGCTGCCTAGCCGCCATGTCTCAACCCACAACGTCCTCGCTAGGGCAAGCCTGCAAAATCGTGCTCGCCTCAACCACCACTGTCACTTTTGTGGTCTCGCGCATTTGCCTCCACTTCCCCTGACTAGACCTTCTACTCGAGACATTTCTGGTGCAGTGGCGGAGAAATTGATTGAGGGGGACGATTGCGATGCAGTGGCGGTGGTGGTAGTGCTAGCATTGGCATCGGGGTGGTGGGATTGGCGTCAGGGGCAGGTGGTGACACGAATGAGAAAGGAAAGAAGAGGAGGAAGAAGAATAGGTCTTCATTATTACTATGGTGGTACACTAAAATTTAGGTGCACAAATAATCCATCAAAATAGCACCATTAGAAGCAGAGTGCATCAAGCACCA
This sequence comes from Pterocarpus macrocarpus, assembly GCA_031439585.1. Taxonomy (NCBI): domain Eukaryota; kingdom Viridiplantae; phylum Streptophyta; class Magnoliopsida; order Fabales; family Fabaceae; genus Pterocarpus; species Pterocarpus macrocarpus. Next base: position 34,567,190 of record CM062518.1, on the reverse strand, counting down.
AGTTTAACAAAGTGCATAACAGATGGAGCCTTTTCTTAATCATAGTTCACATTATTCTTGTACCTTATAGACCACCAAGCACAACAAAACGGATACTATCGGTGCAAGGTAATTATAAGTATGTAATCTAAAACACCCAAATAAATAGTGAAATGAGATAGGATCTCAAAAGGATTCATTAATTTTTTTTTTTCATCTTTTGTGTAAAAGAAAAAAGTGGTCATATCCTCAACGTAGATGAGAAATCCTTTAAGTAAGCAATGCCTATACTATTAACATGTGTAAAATTGTACAAGCTATGTTATCTTGCACATGCATTATTTTGTGTGATTTTTGTTGAGCAAACAAATAAAATTGGTAGAATCTTTTTCTCAATCTCAATTCAAAAAGTAGAAGTGACTCCTCTAAATGAGCTCTCAAGGCAAAGAGAGTGTCGAAAACAAACACAGAATAAATAATTATCAAGTATATAATTGAGATAAATAACACAATTTATTGAAATGCAATCAAAAAAGCAAAGTAAAATGTACAAATATGGTAGCAAACTAGCCCTAAGAATTGAATTGAAAAAAAGGCTGAAGAAGAATTACTCAATGAACTCTGAACTCTTGTTTGTCTTAGAGACTTAAGAAGAATATGTAAGTATTTGTGAGTAATATTTTCAACCCTTGGTACATTGATCAAACTCTATATTGCACGGATATGATTAGCTTATGCTTGTGTTACCAAATTTCACTCAAAAGAACCAATTTACAAATTGAGATGCATGACACAAGGTAGGAGACAATCTCGTGACTAGTAAGGCATATCCACAAATGAATTACAAGTAGGGAAGCTCAAATTCACTTTGAAAGAATAAGGCAGAAATGCCACTAAAATGAACAGAGTGTGAGTTCTTTTTGCAGTAGCTAAAGAAGCAAAATAACTTCAAAACTCAAAACTATTTCAAAAGTAGCCTTACATTTCAACAGTTGTAAAAAAAACTTCAAAACTATACCAACTTGATTTATAGCAACACTCACACCACCACCGACAAGGGAAATGCTGACGCCAATGACGAACAAGGGCTCCTAAACATGGAACATCGATGCCGATCGCACGACTACGATGATGACGAGGAACACGCAGTGGTGGTGTGACTCCGACATTGGATTGCGGTGGCTAGCTCGATAATGGAGGTGGTGAAGTGAGGTGGTGGTGGTGAGGCAATACTCAAGCATAAGCTCACTCATACAAAATTTGCAATTCATAAGCCGCGTACCTGAGTAGTACACCATCGCACCTAGCCGTACCTGTGCCTTACGCAGCTGTACCCAATTTAGTTTTTCAAAAAAGAAAATTAGTACATACCCAGGCATACCTAGGTGTACCCATACCCAAAACGTATCCGATACAGGTGCTTTTGCCAAAATGAAGTACCCATACTTCCTAGATCAAACTTCTATATATAGGCAACTAGATCCTATGAGAAGCCAACACATGTCTTCGATAGTTATCTTCATAACTTGTTGCCCTCTAACCAATGTCACGCATCTTTATTGGTCTTGACTATGTTCTTTGGAATAACTGCACCTTCACCACCTGCAAAGTCACTTTGACACATCTTTTCGACCCAACCACAGTTCTTCCTTCAAATCAAGATTTTTCTAAATGCCTTGGGCGACGTTGGATGCTTTGACTACAAGTTATTACGATAGGAGTCATGTGTTGCTTCATAGTTCATGTCCTCAATCATGTTTGCAACAAGTCTTTGCAACATGGCATGTCATGACCCAACTTGGGCCGTGACCGACGCTTGGAGAGCATGCTCCCTAGCAAGCCTAAAACATCAAGGTTTCACAAAAATTGGGCAGTGGTTCCTCTGTATTTAGGATATTTCCCAAATACGAGTACTAATCTTGTAATTTAACAAGCACACACTTCCAACAGGGATCCAGGCATTCTCAGAATGCACTCCTCAGCACACAGCATAATTAATAATCAGACATATCCATCCACATCATATACATACGATTACAGGACATTTCCATAATTAATTCATAATCCAATACATAATAGCCAATCCAACTTAGTCTAAACAATTCTCTAACATAAGATAAACATACTAACAAGGGTCGGACCCTGCCTGCAGTACTTTGGAGCTACATACTAAGATTACAAACTAAAATAGAATACAAATCAAGGCCCTTATCATCTGGGGCTCACCAATGATAAAATCTAGTGATGTTGAATAAGAGGATCGGCTCCCAAGTTTAAACCTGTATCTAAAAAGAAAGGAATAGCTATGAGGTGAGTTTGCCAAAGTCAATGAGAGATAGTACGCTTTTGAATCTCATGAGTCAGTGGGCATATAAGTATACAATTAAGATAAGGAAAACCGAGAAAATATCTAACAGGATAAACAGGCAGGATTCACACTTAGGTGGTCGTTCCTTTGTGTGAATCCCGAAATCAGGCACGCACCACTCCTTGAATGGCCGTGAAGTTCCGTCACGCACCACACTATGTGTATGGCCGTGTAATGTCTGTTACACACCACCCCCTTGGGTGGTTGTGTAATATCATAAGTCCAAGGTGCACCAGGGCTAACATCTACTACCGTTAGTAGACGAATCCTGTTATAGACCTTCTTAATCTTTCATATTCGTAAACCATCAATTTCAAAGAAATATTCAAGTTGTTTCTGTCACCAACTCATGAGTAGCATTCTAAAGTAAACAAACAATCATCATAATTTAAAAAGAGAGTAATAATAATTTAAAAGTATTCTATCTACTCACAGATCATAAGTCTCAGGGAAATCTTAATTCTCCGGAGCCACAAAGCTGGAGGGAAATTCTTGGAATAATCTAACACCACAATACGTGAAATTAATCATTAATGGATCACTAATAACCTCCATATCATAAGTTCCCTAATCTCTCTACCTTAGGGTTTCAAGAATTCTTCTAACAATCAAAGAGTTAAAATTTCTAGGAAAAAGAAGGAGTAAGAGATAAGAATTACCATTAGAATTGGAGGGAGGAGGAAATGGATAGAGAGATACTCTCCAACTTCAAATCCACCCAAGCAAGGATAAAAGAAGAAAAAACGGATTGAATGGATGATTGTGTTAAAATGGAGTGAAGATTGTGTTGTTGTTATGAATTTAGTTGAAAATGATGGAATGGATGTAATAGATGTGAGGAGTGGTGGAAGGAAAGGATTTTAAAGAGAAGGGAGAGAGTTTGGGTTAGAGAGAGAAAGAAAATTCGAAAATGAGGGCATGGGATGCATCTCCATATATATATTGGCTTGTGGTAATCGATTACCACAAAGAACTGGTAATCGATTATCACGGACCCAAAACTGGTAATCGATTACCATTCCTCGATAATCGATTATCACGTAAGAAATTTTAGCCGTGGGCACACAAAAAGCTCTGCAATCGATTACCAGCCCCTCGGTAATCGATTACAACACCCCAAAACTTGGTTCCTTGATTCCAACTGCCATCCTCCGATTCACCCCACATGTCTAAGTCCACACATCTAGGTATAATAAGCAACATAACCTTGATATGTTTCCTTTCATGATGTTTTTGACATCATATTCCAATGTCATATACACCTGGTTGAATCACATCGTATCCTCAAGCTGTGTCGACACATAATAGTGTCGACCATAAAATTTAGTACACCACGCACAAATTGATTTTAGTACATATAATAATTATTACCCTTTTTTTTTTGGTCAAGGAGAAGGGATATGGGGGAGGGGGGGAGGGCATAAGTGCTCTGCCTCTTTCAGCTACTCAAAGTTGTGCTCTCTTTGATGCACGTGCTTTATGGCCACTCTACATGACCACTGGACCAAAGCCTCGGGTGCAATTAGTTCCCACTTGAAAATTTTTCCAAAGTAGATTACCCTTTTTTTTGTTGGGCCAATTGATGACATTGGGTGGAAGTTATCATCCATCGATAACTAGTGAACCAGATCACAGCTTCGCCCATAAGAATATCGAGCGAAGCTTAGTTAAGTTGAATGAAGTACACATCCAAAAAAAAAAAAAGAATGAAGTACTAGGTCAGCAATCAAGATAACATTCTCGAGCTTTGGTGCAAACTCGGCCCAACTGAAAAGGCGAACCAGCGTGGATGAGCAGTAGCTTAAGCAGTTAACCGCACATCAATATTCCGCGAGGGAGTGCGTTCGACTCCTAGGGGCAATGTCCCCCTCCAACCCCCCCCCCCCCAAAGTATGACCCAAAAAAAAAAAAAAGGCGAACCAGCATTTCTCCCATGCTTGCCCCGAAATACATTGCAATATGCGGGGTACCAAATGGAGAACTGCCTACAATTTTCTGCTCAGACATTTTCAGATGTGTCGACCAAAAAAAAAAAAAGAGGACATTTTCAAATGCTAAACCAAAAAAAAAAAAGAAGATATTTTCAGATGAACTTTGTCTTCGCATAGCTAATGCACACTTCCATTTCTGTAGCCACATGGAGATAAAAAAATATATATTAAAAAAGGAAAAGAAATTTATGTGGCCGCATTAGTTGGGGAAGAAAAATAATAATTGTACATAATATCTGAACTATATAATGCAATTTAAATTGATTTAAAAAAAGTTAGAATGCTATCGAATGACGTATCAAGGAATGTGCGAATATATGTGTAGGTATTAATGAATTATTGCTTTATAGAGAAACAATTTTCAATTTATTTTCTTTCTTCAAAACTTAAAACAAATGTAATTTATATTTTTTATTTGATTTTCTTTTTTTAAGTGTCATCAGATAGGTGCCGGAAAAAGTGGGCCTTTTATCATGGAATTGGAAAGAAAGCTTATCAAATGGACTGAGCATCAAAGCGCGGTGGTGGTCCTGACGCCCAAGTGACTGTTCTTTTAGACCTCAACATGGTGCTTTCATGAAAAGAACAATTCTATAAGGGAAAATATTTTTTTCTTTTTTTAAAAAACAGAGTTTGAAGTTTGAAGTTTGAACCTAGATTCGACAACGAGTTAATGATAAAGAAATTTATGCTAGATATTATTTCAATCTCAATCACATTCAACTAGTGGGAGTTCAATGTTATGACATTTCACGCCTGAAACAAAATGTTGTCATCTATGATTTATCTTCCAAAATAGACTATCAGAATATTTGGGAAATCTAATCCATATTAAGTGAACTAGCTTCAATCTATAATTTTTCAAAAGAAGAGAAAGTTTTTAACTTAATAATATAAAAGGGTTAAAAAAAGCTAATGCATAAAAGTAAGTACGATATAATCCATTTGGAAGGATCCATTCTAGTTTCAATTTGTTTGTCTAGTCTAAACTACCAATATTTTTAGAGTTTACTAAACTTCAATTAATTTAATTTGAATCAAGTCCATTTATTGTGAGATAAAATTCTCCCAACATAAATTTTTTTATTCACAAAACTTGAAATAGAGATCTTAAAAGTAATAAGTGTCAAATTACTTGAAACAATTAAGCATTAATTTTCAGTTATTTTGTTGCAACTATAATCTCAAAGTTTTGGTGATTACTTCCTCTGTTTTAATTTGTCTGTCAATTTGGATAATTTGATACATTCTTAAATCAATATATTTTGATACAATAATATTCAGATATATTAATTTAAGAATGTACTAAGTTGTCCAAATTAATAGATAAATTAAAATGGAAAAAGTACATAAATAGAAATCATTTGTAGCTTTTCATTATTGATGATTGCATGTGATTATCAATCTTCACATCAAGTTAAAGTTCCCAAAATAATTTACTCAACTAGTTAATTATAAAAAAATATTTTTTTCAACTAGATAATCATATGGTTATATATATAAATGAGATAAAGTTGAAGGAATTAAAAAATAAATTATGCAAACGAATTCTCCGTTTATAGGAAAGCGTAAGAGAGTAAAGCTTAGTTATAATTTGTTATGAGTTAGTTACTGTTGATGTCAGCATCTGAGTTTAGGCGGGAAATTTAGTTTCTAGATCTGTGTGTAGAGCTACCATATAAGCTCAAACCCCTTGCATTCGATGTACACATCATTTCATTTTTATCATCTCAGAAACTTCTCACAAATTCTCTCTCAAATTCTATCTTTGTTTCCCGTTATTTCATGGCTACTAGAACCTCTAACATGGTATCATCAAGCCAAGATCCACCCTGTGTTGATGAACGTGAGTCTCCACGGATCACCACCACCTTCAATGGCATATCAAATGCTAGATCAAATGCCGTATTTACTCATCCTCGGGTCAACTTCAAACACACCATCACTGTGAAGTTGAACGAGAAGACTACCTTCTTTGGGAATCGCAAGTGAGTTCTATGATCAGAGGACACAATGTGTAAGAGTTCATTGCAGGAAAGTGCTGCCGAAATTCTCATCGGCCGAAGCTGAAGCTAGAGGAATTGTAGATCCGAGCTTCCTGGAGTGGCAGCAACAAGATCAACGACTTCTATCCTAGCTCCACCTCCTACAGTAAGTAGCTTATGTCACAGCTCAATCGTGAGTTTACACTTAAGGACTTGGGCAGCTTAGACTACTTTCTTGGGATTCAAGTTCATTCCCAGCCTGATGGCTCCTTGTTGCTCAACCAAACAACGTACATACGAGACCTCCTTTATTGGGTGAATATGGCTCAGGCTAAGCCCATTACAACTCCGATGGTGCCCTCTCTCAAACTCACTCGTACCGGCTCTCCACCTGTTGATGATGTTGTGCTCTACAGATCTGTAGTTGGTGCACTTCAGTATGCCACTATCACACTTCCTGATCTCTCTTTTGCAGTGAATCGTGTGTGCCAGTTCATGTCCTTTCCTCTTGAAAAACACTGGAAGGCAGTGAAGCTCATTCTCGGCTATCTCATTGGCACCTTACATCATGGTCACGTGCTATCACAGTCTACCTCTTTGCAACTTGTGGGGTTCTGTGATGCTAATTGGACCAATGATTTGGATGACCGGTGCTCGACCTCCAGCGCAGGTGTCTTGCTTGGCTCCAATCTACTATCCTAGTGGTCCAAGAAACAACAGGTCGTAGCTTGCTCTAGTATTGAAGAAGAGTATCACAATTTTGCTTACATCACCACTGAGATTCTTTGGCTCCAGTCCCTCCTCAAGAAGCTCAAGCTTCACACACTGACCCTTGTTGTCTCGTGTGACAACCTCAATACAGTCCATCTCACCAAGAATCCTGTTCTTAATACTCGCACTAAGCACGTTGAGCTGGACATCCATTTTGTTCATGAATGGGTCATCAGTGGCGACCTGTTTGTCACCCATTTTCCAGCCATTGAGCAGTTGGCTGACAGCTCACCAAACCTCTACCGACCGACGCTTTCTCTCGGTTTTGAGATAAACTCCATGTTCTCGCTCTTCGAGCTTCCCCATGAGTTTGAAGGGGGCTATAAGAGAGTAAAGCTCAGTTCTAATTTGTTATGGGTTAGTTACTGTTGGTGTCAGCACCTGAGTTTAGGCAGGAAATTTAGTTTTTAGATCTATGTGTACTAGAGCTACTATATAAGCTCAAACCCCTTGTATTCAATGTATGCATCATTTCATTTTTCATCATCTTAGAAATTTCTCACAAATTCTCTCTCAAATTCTATCTTTGTTTCTCATTGTTTCATGACTACTGGAACCTCTAAGAGTAAGAAAGTACTCATAAAAAAAGTAAAAAATTCCATTTCAAGGGAAAAAAGCAAAAGTCTATTTGACAACCCTTGGCTTCAGAAGAATAAAAACAAAGCTTAATAGTAAATTTATGATGGTGTTACCCACTCGTCGTATGACCCAAATTCGATGAATATCGAAACAGTAAAGGTTCACAGGATTTAGAATAAAAAAATAAAGGACAAAATGACCATCCGAAGGATAGTAGGTCAATTTAAGCATTTCAAGTGGAAGGGTCAACTTCCAGTATATCAAACATTCTTTTGAGGTAAACATACTATATGGGATTGATGTAGAGATGATAACCCATTGGCAACACTAATTCATATTCTATCGACGGATCAGCTGTAATGCAATCAGAAAAGGGGGAAAAAAAGTTCACAAATTATTGGTTTACCTTTCTTCGTTTCTAATGGTTTCTGTGGTGAAAGTAGAGGTTGATTGGATGACGGAAAACTTTTATCGGTAGTGGGTGAGTTCTATTAGCTTGACAATTGGCCTTTCAAAGCAAAACCCTTCTTCTAATTTCTTTTCTTTTTAATATATTATTCATCCAAAAGAAAGAGGACCTTTTAACATACAATTAATAGTGGAGAATATGTGATGGCTGATTTACTCGCTACTCATGGGAAAAGGGAAAACTAAGAAGTGGTTGGTTGGAAAAGGCCCTTATGCACTTCAAAGTGGGTGATGCAAAAAAGTTTGCTTCTCATGGTTGGAGGGCCCCTATGTTTTTTCCAAGGAAGAAAAAGAGTAGTGCTGGATGATGGAAGCTGTCAAAGTGAGGCGAACCCCTTGTCCATTTCAAGAACCCAACACCATAAAATTTGTTTGCTGAGACTGGTTTTCATTGATTGTGACCCTCAGGCCAATAGCTTGAGAGTGCTGTACCATGAGATATGATAATTAAGCGTATATATTGTGTTGGAAGGCAGTGCTTGTCACATAATAATAGTATTAATTAATTATTATGGATCATCATTCTTGGTGCCATCGGCTTTGGTGCAATGTTTATCAACACCACCAGTCTTATGTTGACTTGCTAAATATCCGCATGGGTTCATGATAACTTGAAATCATAGTACATATGAAGCTTAATTGACAGTTTATGAATATCATATATATGAGATAGACGCACGGTACGATAAAATCGGTTTTTTTTTTTTTTTTTTCCTTTTAAGTACTGATTTGGAGGTTTTTCTTATGAACATGACTTATTTTTTGAATTGTCTATTCTTTAGAAAACAGTTTTTGCCTGGAAATCTCTCATACTACCACATTTGCATGTGCGTACCCGCATAAATACATGCAGCAGATACTCTTAATTGAGTGCAAATTATGCACAAACTAAGTTTCATTACTCTCTTCTTATCATCCAAAATAAGTTAATTTTTCAAGAGAACATGTACACCTGTTGGTTGGTTATAATTAGTATAAGGTTCAAGATTTCGTTGATTCCCTAAGGACAGCCATGTGATAAGAAATCTTTCATTGATTCCATAAGGACATCATCTTAAGCTTTTATTTTGGCTAAGGTGAGAATGACAAAGGAGTAAAACCTACATCGAATGTGATTGACACCATACGTGGCAAAGATCGCAGTTTATGTTGATTGGGATGGAGGATGCTCCTTTAATTTTTCCTTTACCAGCTAGCTAGTTCCTCTATCCCCACAAATGCACGAGACCATTCATCACAAGGAACCAATAAAGGGCTGCCATTATAGACCGCACGTCCACCATATAGAACCATGTTGAGAAAGAATTAATGGCCAAAAAAGAGAACAGCCATGCTTATGCCTTAATTGTATATACGGACGTCTGTGTCGTGGATTCTTTCAAGTTTCTGCATATACTTTCAAGTTCACTGCCTCCAATAGTAATATGACATGTACTCACCAAAAGGAGAATTGATTAGCCCAGGACATAATTTTCATATTTCGCAACATAGGTGCTGAGGTGAACTAAATGCTTGAATGTTCCATATGAACTATTTAAAACTTAGATGATGGGCAATGGAAGGATGGATGCTCTTATACCAAAAGAAAACAAATGTTGTTCTATATTGTTTAAGAGTTTAATTGGTATGCACTGATAATATAAAATAGTTTTATATTATTAATCAATAGAAATAGAAAAAATTGAGAAATTATTGTGGGTCCCTTATTATAATGAGTGATTATTTGTATGAGTTGACACTTTTCACTATCTCTTTTGATTGATAATGTAAAACTGTTTTACACTGTCAATGCATTTAAATTAAATTTTTTGTTTAATATTTAACAATTTAGTTATTATATTAAAAATATATTAAAAAACTAAAATTAATAACGCAATAATTTACAGCTGAAATAGTAAACACTGGATAAGATACAATACTTTTTTTTCTTTAGAACATAACAATCTTTCAAATAAAAAAGTAGAAAAATAACTTTTTAATTTTCATGTGAGTGTTCAAAAGTTATGAAGGAGGACATGTTTGTAACAGGAACTATTCTTCTCAATCTTACCTTTAGTTCCTCCTTATAAAATTAGGAGCTAATGGGTAATAACTTGATTATCTTATTTTAAAGATTTGTCATTTATCATTTTACCCCAAGAATTTAGTTAATTGAAAACCAATTAATGATGGTTATATTTATAGTAGATTTATGATATATATTGTACGTTCACTATTCTTTCTTCATAATCGTTCAAATGTCTTCATTTCATTCCATTCTCTGACTCTCTAAAGAATATATGGGGTAAAATAAACAATTTAACATGCAATGCTAGCCAGTTTGTAGTGTGTATAGCCAGATTGAAGTTCATACATTGTAATTTAAATAATATTCTTTGTACTTATTTATTAGATTTATAATAAATACATCAAAAAAATATAAAGTGATTAATCCATCACTATTTCTTTCTTAATATTAATTATTTTATATTTTTTTCTCTCATTATACGTATATGATAGATTTAGAAGATGGGTCCAAATAATATTTTTCTTACGATTTACGGTAAAAGAGGTGCAGCATCGGTAATCTCCTCGCGCACAATGAGATAGATCACAAGCTAGCTTTATGTTAGTGACAAAGCTTAAAATCAGCTGTCCCCTACCTATATGTTCGATTTACTAATAGGATGAACATCCCCAACCCGCCCTTTTGATGCCAATCACTATCAGTAGATAGTAGCCTAGGTTCATTAGCAACGAGCCTTCTTTCTTTATATATCCACCTTCACCTTGGCGATGATAAAGTACAAAGCTAGAAGGATGTGTGATATTCAAATTATGAGGGTAAAGGTCGTATGTTTTTTCCACTGCATAAGCTAGAGTACTGACAAGCGGTAGACTTTCATGTTTCTGTGGTGTATATACATCCCTTACATTTTCACTTTTATTATTGAACATAATTTAAGTTGAGAAAAAAGAATTACATAAGTCTAAGGTCATGACATGTTTTCATTTTTATCAAACAGTTCTTATAAAAATATTTATAGATGATATACTAATAAAGAAAATTCCTAAATCAAATTTTAATTATGATAAAACCTAAACAAAAGCTGATTAGGCATGCCATCTCTGGTTGCCGTATCTGACAATTTGACCTTCCTAAAGTTTAATAATATTTTCTGTAATAGACTAATAATTATTTATGTTGAACAAAAATGTCACCACAGTTTGAAATATAATCTTGGAAGGGCAATGCTTTTGCTCATTGGATTAAACCCACAGTTGAAGGTTATCCAAACAAACCTGCCCTCATTGCCTATGAGAATATTTGAAAGTTTATCAATCAAGTATCATATAAATGGATGTTGGGTAAACAGTCAAAGCTGCAATTAATTTTTATAATAAAATTAGTGTAAATGTTTAACTTTTTTCCTCCAACCTCGGTAAAAAATTCAATAATACTTTTGTTTTCTAATGGACCATTTTAACTAAAGGTGAATTTAGATGTCAATTTGTAATGGATGGTCATATACTATTTGCAATGATAGTATGTCCTGCACTTTCGTAATTTTCTCATTGACTTTTCAACAATTCTGGCAAATATTTGACAATAATTAACCTGCATCGTTTGTTACGATCAAAATAAAATATACCTTTAAAAAAATCCTTTAAAACCGGCTGTTCATGGCAAAGAAACATTTCATTTAGCCTCATATATCTACTATCTTGATCTATGTGTGATTAATTTCAGCGAGCTAAGCTATATCGACACTACTTGTAACTCCCTACTTCTAACTTATCTAGTGGCGGGAACACCCCGTAATTATGCATGGAAGATGGATTCATTGTAACAATTTTGCATGAAGAAATGAAGTGAATAGGTGTCGTAAAAATAATCCTACGATTTTTTTTTTTTTTTTGAAATATGGTCCTTTCACTATATCACTCTAAATTATATATGTGAAACCACAGCCCGACCATTGTGCTTTACCATGTGATCTTGTGCCACGTACAACCTCCATTAACACACATTATATTGTTTTGGAATATATAATATATAGAATGATCAAGACCAAAGTTTTGAGAGAAATCAGGATGGCCTATGGAGGCTACTAATATCCGCCGGCTGAATAACTCTGGACAAGCTTCGCGGTAGCGGAGCCTGGAACTTTTGTAGCGGCAGTAGTGATACGACACATATAAGTGTACATTGAGTGGTAAACAAATGGTGACTACGAGGACTTGTCTAAAATGCTTCCAAAATTGGGGAGAGCATGACACCACGTTTTTTTTTTTTTTTTTTGGTATACAATACACCATGTATTTTAACTATCGATATTTTAGTTAAAAAGTAAAATTGAATAAAATAATATTTTATTAATGGCTGAAATTTATTATCCTCTCTCTTTATTTCTAAGTTTTTAGCAGTACGTTAAAATCCTCAATCACAATCACAGTGAAGTGTTGAAAGTGCGATGTACAATTATAATCAAAATGGTCGCACTGGAAAAGCAAGGAGATATAGAAGGAACTTCCTTGATTAATTGTAGGAGGTATTTACATTAATCATGCTCACAAAGATATACAAATGAATAAAATCAAGAGTTTAATTGGTATATATTGACTGTTAACCAATAGAAATACTGGAAAGCGAAAAATTATAGTGGGTTCCTCATTATAATAGATGATTATTTATATAAGTTGATATTTTTTACTATTTTTATTAGCTGACAGTATAAAACTATTAATGCATTTAAATTAAATTTTAAAATCAAATCCTCACAAATATTCATTTGAAATTGTCCGCATGAGAACCTAACAAAATAATTAATATAGAAAATAATCATATTTAGTTCCAAAATATAATTAAAGTTTAAATTTCATGCAAAATTAGTATAATTTTTTGTATAATATACTCCAATAATATATTAGCAATTTAGTACAATGTTTAAAACAGAGGCTTTACAACTAGTGTTTGTGATAATAAAATTTCTTTTACAATTTAATAATACATAATTTAATGATAACATAAAGATTTTACAGTTAAAAAAATATCAAAATCAATTCCATATATAGATATGTCAAACATAACCGTGAAAGTAATCAGGCCGATTGCGTTGTTAAAATATCAACACATAAATAGTAGAAATTTAAATATTTTTATTGCTAGAATAATATGATATTATTTTATATTTTTGGATGCATGGATGGTCTTCGCCTCTTTGACTTATCTAACAATTCTCCTTGAATTTCGATAAATTATGATAACAATTCTGATAAATAATTATGGCAGTATAGTATTAATCAAACATAAACTACCTTATATTTTTTGGATTAAGATTCTTTCACGTTTGTTTGAATATTATCATATTATATTAAGAGATATAAACACAAATACTTAAATAAAAATCTGCAAATTTAAAGAGAATTTTATCTACTTAAAATGCTTGTGTTTATATCTTTCCTAATATGAAAACAAATATGAGAGGATTCTTATCCCATTTTTTCTTTTCTTCAAATTAGTGGTATTGATAATCACAAGAATATTGGAGGATACGTTTAAGTAATTTAATTACGCACTTAGGATTCCAACATGTGATTATTTTCTTATCCACACATCATATGTTTATCGTTAACCCAATCCCTTGCAGTTAGAATTTTGTCATGTTTGAAAATCACAAATCGTGAATTCATGATAATTATTACAAACTATTGAAATGTCAAGTAAGCTAGTCACACTTTTATCACTCCAGTTAGATTTATATACGTTGATCTCCATCATTCAAAAGGTCATGATGATAATAATTATTAAAGTCCATGTGATTTATTGCTAACCACAGTCTTACCTTAAATAAAGTAAACAGAAAATGCAGTTACGATTTAAGAGGCACAACATGCGGATATGTTTATTATAAAATGATATAATCCTATAACATAAGGCAACTTACATTAATTTATGACCAAATTGATATATTTAAGTAATTGCTTAATCACTAATTGCAAGTATTGTGCGAAATTGGTCCTGAAATTTTGCTAATTATATATCTTCCTCTCATATGAACAAAAGCAAAGGCCACACGTTTCCATGCCACCCTCTAGAATCATGCATTAATTATATATTGAAATTCGATCTTCCTCCCCTTCCGAGTCAGGATTAGATGTTTTAGAAAAATTAATTCAGTCAATATTGCTGTTCAGTTTAGTTAATGATGGTTGCCTTTTGTGAATTTCTTTGGTAGAGAGAAATACATAACTCTAGCTTCCTCAGCAGTGCATGGAAACGCAGAAGCAGAGTCACCCATGTTTTATGGAGAAAGAAAGTAACAGAATAACAGAAGATTGTGGATGGTCGTTCTTAAACTCTTTGGGTACTGAGTCATAAGTTCCCTCCCAGTGGGCAGAATTTTAAAGAACAGCAGTCATGAGTTATCATTCGTGATGAAACTTGAAAAGTACTGTAAAGAAGTAGGAGAGCTATCTTCAAGCCACTGATAACACTATTTTCCGATTGAAAACATCAATTGATATGTGAATTTCATTGACCAAGATACCAATAGGAAATTATCAGTAACCTTGTACTTTCAGCACATTAATAAATAAGTTAAGATACTTACATTTATTTCTTTATGGAAACTCTTTGTTTTAAAAACTTTCATCATCAAAAGCTCAAAACTTCACCTTAGTGGAGTGCAAATTTACTTTGATCAAATTCGTCAAGTAAAAGTTCCTGAATAGAAATTCGCTGCTCTTTGTCTGGGATTGGTAGAAAATGTTTCTGAATATCTTCAATCAGCATTAATTTGTGCTAAAACAAAAACAAGAATAATTATAGTCCAACCTATGGTGTTCATAATCCAGCCTAACCCACTAACCTGTCCTGACTCGAAGCTTGTTGGGCTCGATTCAAGTTGTGAAATTTGACCTCGATGCATTTTTTGAATTGAGTTTGGGTCATACTTTAGATTGGTTTAACTCGACCTGAAATTAGATAGCTCTTAAAAAAATTAGTTTTTAAAAACTTAATAATAAATTATAATATTTTTATATTTTAATTAATATATTTTATATAATATAATACTATTTTTATCTTCATATAATTTATTTTAAAATATATATTATAAAATATTTATTGAATTTTATTTTTTATTTCTAAAATTTTATAATTTTATTATATATAAGATATAAATCTTTATATATTATATAAATATCAAATTGACCTAGATATTAATTGAGTTATTTTCGAATCGAATTTGCGTATAAAAAAAATGACCCGCTCTCAAAATAGAGTCTGATTTGGATTCAATCTAATCCAACCTGTCCTCTGCACACCTTAGCCTACCCAAAAAAAAAAAATACAATTTCGTCGAAATTATAGATTAAAAAGAATCATTACATCACCATCATTTTCAAAATGTTTTTATAATCCCGACTTTATTTGAAAATAATCACGTCCATAGAAATTGTGTAACGAAAAGGAACAATTAAATTTAGAAAAAAGAGTGTTCTTTAATTACACTATTGCTTCTATTTATCAAAAGCAGAAACTCTCGTCTGGATCACTCCGCCCAGTAAACAAGGGAAAACCAACACCTTCTCAAAAACGGGAATTAGGAGACTTTTCTTTTTCACCCCAGAAGGAGGAAGGCTACACTTGAAACTGTGATTAAAATTAAACTAACATATTTAAGCAAAAATTTTAAAAGAACAGATAGATATTAAAAAAGGACATCCAACTTAAAAATTGAACAAATTATCTAATTTAGAAAATGCAAAAACACTAAAAAGAGACACAGAGTAAAAGTACAATTACAGAAATTACAAACTATGGTTGATTTTCTTTTTTTTTTTTTTTAACCTCTTTTATTTATCTTCTGCCTCCCACTCGCTCACTCGGTTACTGAGTCACTCCTCTTCCAAAGTTCAAACGATCCCATTTCCCATAATAATTCCCAATTAATCTACAGAGTATGTAATAATAATATAAGTCACCATCCTTCGGTTCCCTAACTCAGGCCCAACCCGCCGAGTCAACTCACTACGACTCGCCGCCAGAAACCGGTGGAAGCTTCCACGCCGAGGTTGCTATGAGCGGCCTCGTGTGCCACCCAAGCATGAGGCACCCATTGTTCTCATCCACCCTGTACCCATCCCCACCAGCAAACAGCGCCAACAACATGCTCGCTTGCTTGAACGCGTTGGAACCGAGATGAACCGGGTCGAACCCGGCCGAGCCCATCCTGGCCCTCCACTGAGTCAGCGTCTCGTGGCGCTCGAACCGGTCCGGCCCCTCGCACGCCACGACGTTGCAAATCTGCCTCCCGAGGTACAGCTCCGACATTAAAAGATCCTCGCTCGGCGCTGCCGCCAACCCGGTCGCCGCCGATCCCTCCAGCGAGTCAAACAAGCTCGAATAATAATGCAACGCCTCCGTGAACCGGTCCAGAAAAATCCGTCCGTTATGGTTCGCTTCCTGCTCTACAACCGTAAAAATCTTCGGCTTGATCTTCTTGACAGTCCCCAAAACCTTCTCAATGGACCCGGGTCGGGCCAACATGCGATGCAATTCGAAAACGGAATTAACGGCAACGGCTTCTCCCGGTCGGATCTCGAGCATGTTCGGGTCGAGATCCGAAAGGCTGGAACACACGAACCCGCGGAACTCGAATTGAACGCCTATGGTTTGTGCCAGCTGTGCGAGTTTCCAACCGACTCGTTGGAGCGCGTCGGTGTTGTCGGGCTGTGGCGGGCCGATTCCGGTTAAACGGAAGGTTGGTGGTCCGCCGGGCTGCAATGCGAGGGCCTGCATGAGGGCGGGCCACTGCATCCCTTGCTTGAGCCCGAAGTCGATGACATGGACCCTTGTGGCGGACGCGAAGGCCTCCAGGATGGCCTGGTTGGCAGTGAAATGCGCGAATTTGAGGTAAGGGCACGACTCGTAGAAGTGCATGTGGAGCACGTCGGAGAATGACGAGTCCAGTGCCTCCTTAGGGTAAATCTGGTAAATCCTCCACACCAGTGCTTGTGCGAAGTAAGTTGCAACCTTCCTCATGGCCCCGGCCTGCGACGCCGCGAGTAGGCCCACGTGCTTAACGAGCGCGTCCGCCAGCTTCAGGTTCTCCTGCTGAACGGCCTCCGCGCAGGCGAGGAGGGTGTGCACCAGGCGGACGCCCGTTTCCTGGGAGTCCACGAGGACGACCGGCCGGGTCGGTTCTTGAACCGGGTCAGACCCGACTGCGGGAAGCGACGCCGTTTTGAGTCGTTTGGTGGTGGGTTCGTCGTTTTGCGGGTACGCGGCGATGCCCGGGATGGCTCTGAGGTCGTACTCCGAGTCGTCCGTGAAGGCGCGTGAAGGGTTTTCTTCAACAGGGTCTTCGATTTGGGGGTTACACAACAGTGTTGATGGATCGAGGGTGGTGGTGCTTGTTGCGGTTGTGGTTACGGTGGTTGTTGGAGGAGGGTTGAGCTCAGTGAGCATGCTCTGGACCCAGGAATAGAGATCCGTTGGGTCGTAGTGAACGGTGTCCGTTGAGAGGTGGGAAATTCCGTCTTCTTGTGCGGTCCCCATAGCCATCTCGAGCTGCTCCAGCTTCTGCGCCACGTCAGCCATGTCGGAGGAGCGGACTTTGTATCCCAGAGCCTCAAGGAGCTCGTCCATGCCGCCGCCGCCGCCGCCGCTGGGGTCCTGCTCCTCCTCCCACATCTTGGCCTTCCCGCTCGACATTGACGAGCATTCGGCTTTGGCCGCGGCGGCGCTGCTGGTGCTGCTACCTTGACCTTGTTGGCCGTAGCTCGAGGCAGCTTCCCTATGATCCCTCTTCATCTTTTTGCTCTCCTGTGATTGCAAGGAAAAAAGAAAGAAACCGAAACGATGCGAACGGAGAAGATTAGAATTGCGGTTCCAATTGGGTCATATCATGGCAGTGAAAGAATGGGAAGGTTATGGTGTTTCAAAATTGGAGAACGGTGGGGTGAGAGAAAATAAGGGGTTGAGAAGGGTGAGAGGTCCAAAGGGGAAACGGAGAGAGCTCAGAGTGGAAAAGATAAGGAGCAACGGAAGCCATAATAATGGAATTCTTTTTCCATTTTTTTTTTAATCTTTTTTCAAAAAGTTTCTTATTTTCAGCTTGATATTTCGGGTCTGTGTTTTTATTGGAAGAGAAACTCAAAAACTAAACATTTTTTTTGTAAGTTTTGGGAAATTTGGGTGGTAGTGTGGGAGCAATTTGTGTGTGCGTTATTTTTTTTTTTTGGGTTAAAAAAATAAGCTCCGGCAAAATACTTTAAAAGGCATCAAAGAGCCGTGGCAGCACCGCAATGCCAAGAAAGTTGCCCATGATAGTGTACAGCTCGTGCATACCCGGACACCATACACTAGAAAATCAGGTGGCCGTACACTCATCGATTGAGAGTCTTGGGGACCGAGAATGATAGTGGGCTCCACCCCATGTCCCTCCCCTCACGCCCCTTCTTTCACGCGCGTGTACTCACTCTCTTCCCCCTTCTGTAACACGACTCCCTCACCCCCTCTTTACTTGATTAATAACCTCGTGAGCCATGTTACATGCATATATTTTTTAAATAAAATATATATTCAATTTAAATAAAATTTATATTTTATTTAATAATAAATAAAATATAAATTAATATAATATATATAAAGTATGTATATATAATATTTTTTTAATTTCATGATGATTATAATTCAGGATGGAATTAGGCATTGGCGAATAGAGATTTAAGTTGGTGTTAATAATGCAATAGTTATAGAGAGTACGCCAGTGGCAACGCCCCTTCCAATGTGCTTATCCTAAGTAGAAATTATTTGATTGGGTACCATCATTAAATATTTGACTTTGAAGATTAACACCTGCTAATGTCCCCTGCCTCATTATTTCTCGGTACAACTATGCCCAATGTCCCCCCCTAACTTTTTATGCATGTAGACGCCTACTGTGGGGCGATGCTGTAATGGATGTATTACTCGCTGATGTACGTTTAAGAGGATTATCCGATTAGGACTATAGAAGAGAGTTGCACTTTAGAAAATATCAATTCGATGGTTTGAAGTTAAATGTTGTTAGTGAAGAATACTAGAATAATCCCTCCTCGTGAGAGAATTTGAGATTCGATATTGTTATATCAAGCCAAGTTGACAAACGTATTTATGCTTCACCCCTTCTAAATGTACAAAGACAAGTATAGTTAAGATACTCAAAGCTTTAAATATCATTTCAGAAAATTGTTCTCTATAATTCACTTTGTACACTAATTTTAGGAGGGTAAACTGGAAAGGTCATTTTCATGAATGGAGAAAATGCAACTTTAATACGTGAAATGACATTATTGTAACTTCGGCTACATCCACTTCCTTCAATTATTTGGGCACATAGGCTTGCTATTTTTAGTATCACTCTATCTTTGCTTTTTGAAAGTTTGTTTCCCTTTTGCCGTATTTGATGCAGCTGGTTTGAAACAAAGATAACTGGTATGAAAAAGTAGATACATCCATGAAGTAATTAGAAACAAATTTTGATGAATTACAATTTTAAATTGACTATGTTTCCAACTAAACACAATAAATATACTGATGAGCAAATAAGTTTTTCAGATGAAATATTTCAATGCAACGGTAAATTTTTTTCTTTTCAATTTTCTTTTGGGGTCTAAACCAAATTTAACACTGAACTAAGAGAGGTGGCTATGGCATTGCCATGGCTATGGGCATGGATGGGCCTATGGCAAGTGTGTGTGGTCGGCTTCTGTAGGTTCGAGTGGGGAATAACAACTCGCGACGCACATGAGGGAGAGATCAAGGGCGGGTCAACTTTGGTCACCACGCGCCACACCCACACGTGTGAACCAACGGCGATTGAGAGACACCTTGGTGCACTTCACGAACCGAGTGGCGCTCTGTAGAGAGCGCTTGTAAATTCACGAGTTAAGTTTGAGAATAGAGGAGAAAGGAGCTGAGGAGCAAGGAGGGCCCCACAGAAAGAGGGGTCTGGGAGGAGAGAAGATCAAAGAGGACGGGGATTCAGACGTCAACATCGATTTTAGGACCATCAGACGTGGGACCCATTGTCCCATAAACAAAACATTACTGCTCTATTTAATAATATAATAAAAAAAACAACATTACTGCCCCATTCTCTCTCTCTCTCTCTCTCTCTCTCTCTCTCTCTCTCCTACGCCAAATGAAAAGGGGTGCCCACCAAGCACGTCCCCCCCGGTAACGCCGTTATTACTTGCCATTTTTTATAAGGAAAAATTGTCAGTAGCTTTTACTAATTATGGTTTAATTTAGTAATGTTATTTAAAAAGGTGTATTAATTTATAAAAAGTATAAATTATTTTTTTAATTTAATAAATTAAAAAATTAGAATATTTTTATTTTTAATTTTTAAAAGTTAAGGGGTATTTTTGAGAATTTTTATAGGTATTTTTTTATATTTGGCTTGTATTATTTGAAATTTAAAAGATTAATATAATCTTATTTTTATTAATAATTTTAAGAGTAGAAATTATTTTTTTAATATTTATATTTATTATAGTTATTTTAAATTTTAAGAATAATTTTATCATATATCATTTTTATAACTTCTACTTATTAAAAGTAATTTTTATATTATTTTATTAAATAGTACTATTATGACTTTTTGATAACAGTTTTTAGAGAGTTCAAAAAGTTCCATAACTCTTAAAAAGTGACAACAATACCAAACCAAACCTATGCCACATATTTAGAAAAAAAATCCATATGTTTTAAAACTCATTATTTCAATTCACTAAATTTATGAAATTATGAGTATTAATCTTTTCATGTAGGTGTAAAAGAATTCAAAATAAAATATTAATATGTGTAACATTTGATGAGTTTAGAAATTTATGTTAGTGAATTTTAGGAAAACAAAGTTTTTCATATATCATCTATAGTTAAAGGGAGCTTTTTGAAATTTATATTATTATACATACGGAAAATAAAAAAGAAACCACATAATTCTTCTCTTCACTCAACCAAAAAAAATATATTTCTTATCTTCAGTGAGTAAAATAAAAATTAATAAATAAGCACTTAAAATAAATTGAACATATAATACCTTTTTTCTTTAAAAAATCCAGAAAAAATTCATATAATTACAATACTATATCACTTATTAAAATGTGACACATGTGACTATAAATTTAACGAGCGTTATATAGGAAATAAAATAAAATATATAAGAATATTATAAAAATTCTAAAAGGATGATGGTCCATCAGAAGAAACGGCGTTAGCTGAGTTCCCGTTACGCGTAACTGTGTAAAGAAATGGGACGTCGGGACGTCCCTTAATGGCAAAAAGGGTGGCGTCTTCATCCCGACGGTGACGTTAGCGGACGAACACAAACGGGGCATCCGCCTTTGCCCTTTTTTCTAATTCGATATATCTTGCCAATATGGCATAAGAAAAACTTGATATTATTCTTAATGCTTAATATTAGTACGATTTTACTTCAAATCTCGGTTTATTATTTTGAATTGAAAAAGAAAAAAGATGCATGTACACTAATAGAGAGCTGAGAGCAATTTTGATAACTGGGATGGAAGGAAAAGATTGAAAGGGAAGAAGAGGCAGTGACAGGTGGGTGTGGTCAGTCATGTATGAGACGGGAGAGGGCCATGGCCATGTGATTCTGCCACGTTTCCCAGATTCTCTTGTCCCCGTGGTCCCTCCCCCTGCACCACCCTCACTTCCTCACCCTGCGTCCTCTCTGTTTCACTTTCAGTATCACACCCATTCTTTTATTTATTTATTTTTGTCTCTCCACATTTTACCACCCAAATCTCAATTATCAGCCGGGTTAACCTTAATCATAAAGTGTTATATGGACCATATCCTATTCAAAAACTATAAAAGATGTGCATAAAACGGTTGGACGGTTATACTAACTGCGGCTCCACTGTAATAATTAAATGCACATGATCACAATCTAAAGTATCGATATAGCTAAATATTAAAATTGTTGAATGGACTCACTTTTTGTTAGATATTATATTAATTTATTATTTATTTATTAATGAATCTACATCCTATCTAATAATAAATGAATAATAAATTAATATGATATATTAAACTAGACCCTCTCTCTCTCTTCGCCTCAAATTTTTTAGAAAATATGCTGTGGACGATAATGCAACAAAATACACTATCTTGCGGTTTTGTACATCTCAAACCCCGTACGCCAACCTTGTTGAATGATTAAGACTGAAATTTTATAATGTTTTTTATAATATTATTTTACAAAAATATAATTTTCAATGTTCAACATTTTTTTTATAATTTATCGTCCTTTATTATCATAAATAACAAATTCATTTATATTTCAATGGTATTTAATTAATTTGGTAATTTATGGCAATGATTTCAGTGGAAGTATAAACAAAATAATGTTATTTGTGTGTGTGCCCAATATCAACATTTGCTCACCAATACGTGGCAAACTGAGTCAGGGGCTCTATCTTGTACGACAAATTTTTACGTACTTTTGATTCAAAATTTGATTTATTTATTGGTTATTATATTTATTTATAGGTCATCTTTATTTTCTTAATTATCTACTATCTTCTTCACATAGATAATGTGATAATTAGTAAATAAAGTATAATAAGAGAAATTCTTGCTACGATAAATAGTAAGTACTTACAAATTTCTCATACTGAACAATCTTGTGACACTCTTGTACCTAGTAATTTCCTATACAGAAATCAGGTTAAAATTTTTAGCTTTAATTCGGTTAAGGCGTAGAATAATCTATTAATTAAGGAAATAAGTTAAATTGAGTCTCATTCTTTGTTAATATTTTTAGTTCGTTTTTTCAAAGAAAAACTTGCAAAATTTCACTTAAACATTTAACAGTAACCTGTGACTTATACAGAAAAACCCCACAACAATCAAATAAGGGTCTGTTTGGTATAATTTTTGAAAGAAGATCTTTTAAAAGAAAATCTTTTAAAAAAAAATTTTAGAGGAATTACTTTTAAAAGAATAATTTTTTTTTATTTGAATATGTCAAAAGTAAGTTTAGGAGAATGAATTTTATTTGGATAGGATAAAATAAAATTACTTTTGATTGTTGATGTGAGAGTAATAGTAAGATTCCTTTTCAAAAAATCTTTTTCTAAAATGAAAAGTAACCTCAAAGATATTTCTTTCAAAAAGTCTTCTGAAATAAGGCCTTTTGAAAGAAGTTAAACTAAACACTACCATTTACTATATAAAGTCATTTTCCTTCTCCGAGAAAGCCTTCCAGTGGATGTAAATTGCAATCCAAACATGCACTAAATATCACAACACAAATAATGGAATTTGAGGGAAATCCTCCAGCTTGGTTAAACGACTCCTCATGATAATATTCGAAGCTTGTCCCCCACTAAAGGAAGTGATGAACTATGCCTACTTAGTTTCTTTAACATAGGGCATTCAGAGTTCCTGGTCTTGCTTGGAGAGCCCTTTATTTTCCTGCTTTTGTAGACGTATATATTGGTATAGTAGCCCTTGTACAAATCAAAACCCTGCAGCCCCACAACAAACCCGTAAATGCAAATGCCTTATCCTCTTTCTGTTTGTGGAAGTGGACCTTCAGCTTCAGATATCATCACAAAATTTACACAGTGATGAAATTATAGAGGGATTGCCGACAGAGTCACAATGCTCAATTTTTAAATTATGGTTCACGAACATCTTACCTACCAAACTGTGCATGCACTACAAGTGCTTCCATCTACAATTCCAATGTTTTTGTTTCATTCACAAATTAACTCCCCCCCCCCCCCACATCCTCTCTCTCTCTCTCTCTCTCTCTCTCTAATACTATGTTTAGAGAGCTTATATTGTTGATGGAGTTCACGTATAGATTTGATATACTCCAATCAAGTTTCAACGGTGTAACATCTAAAAAAGGTTGACTCATAAGTTGATTGTGTGCGGTAGTTCTATAATTAAGATGAAGAGATGTTTAACTCATTAAATAAAAATGTATATATTATATCTTTACGCTGAGTTAAAAATGAATATTATAAGCGGTATGGACTCTACAAATAAGAGACACTATTAACGTGAACTAAAAAACTAAATTATATATATAACCAAGCTAATTATATGGCTATTTGAATTATTTTCAATAGAAGTAAAGCATAGTGTTCAACATAAACGTTGAATCGGGCTCGTAATCATCTATTACGTGCAAATACTGGATCTACACGACACATACTTATGAATTAGCATTCTATCTCGTCACATATGCTCGTGATATATGACTCGTTGTAAAACTAACGTGTCTAATTTACACCATTTAATTATCACAACAATGCAACAAATTAATAACAAGGCGTATGTCACGATAATATTATTTCATACATTATATTCATTCTATTTTAAGAAAAAGGCGTGTGAATTGTGATGCAAACATGTAGCATAGTAAGTTTACTGTTCATAAAAAAATGTAACATACCAATACCATTGTTGTATCATTTATGAGTTATACTTATATATAATAGGTTAGGGTGCACCTTAGCCAATGAAGGCATAAATTAATGTACTATATGACCTATTCTTTATGCTAACAGAATGACTAGAGCCGTCAAAATGAATCATAACTTGTGAACCAGCCCAACTTGACTCATCAAAATGGTGGGTTGGGCCAATAAAATTTCGACTCATATAAAAGTGGGTCGAATTGACCTGGCTCATATAACTTGCAAGTTAAGCAGGTTCGCACCGTGTTGGGTGTGCGTTGGTCCATTTTTGTGCACTTAAAAAGCAAAAATAAAAAATAAAAACTTTCTCATTGTGTCTCTCTGTCTCTCCGTTAACATTTCATTTTCCTTTTTCCTTCCCAACCCTAGTGGCATCTAAAAGAACCACTGCCACCACCCCTCCATCTTCTTCCCCTTAGAGCCATCATCGTCGCCCCTCATTCTTCTTCCCCTTAAAGCCACCGCTGTCACTGCCCCTCCTTCTTCTTTCCATGTTATGAATTGTGAACCATTGACCTTCATCACATCGTCGTTTGCATCCACATCTATCTACGTCGCCGTTCGTGAACCACCACCGTTTGGCCTGTCATCTTTCTACCTTCCGGCGTCGGTCACCACTATCGTTCAACCACAACTACCAACTGCGTCTTCGCCACTTTCATTTGTCAAAGCGAAGCTTGAAGCAAACAACCACTGCGAATGCTCTTGTAAAATTTCTGATTTTGCTTATGAGTTGTATTGGAACTTTAATTTTTTGGTCTTTTATTCTTGTTATTATTCTTCTGATCTAATTGAGTGATTGCAATGGATTGATTCATTTGTAAAATTTGAAAATGGTTGTTTTCTTTTTTAATTCTAATAGTAACTGTTCAGATATGTACATTTTTTTTTGCCAATTTTTCTAATTTTTTTTATTTTACTTAGTTTTTTTTTTTTTTTAAAAGTGAGCCAACCCGTTTAATTCACCAACTCAAGTGGGTTGAGCCGGGTTATGATTTTTCTAGTTCACTAGTAAAGTGAGTCAGCCCATTTTCATAAGAGTGAGTTGTAACCCGCAGTGAGCCAACCTGTGTGAACCAAGTTGGCCCGTATTGACAGCTCTAGGGATGACCTTGTTAAAGCAAAATGTATAAGATTAATGGTTTTAGGTAATGCAAGTACCACTTCTTAAATAAGTGGTGACATGTATATATACTTGCTAAGTTTTCAAAATTGGTCGCTGATTGTATTTTGAGATTTGTCAAAAGCTATATATGCTACGTTTGATTAATTTCAAGGTTATATATATGAATTTAATTTTGATGCATTATTAATGTAAAATATTTTATACACACATTTAATTATATCTTGTCACTTTAGAAAAAATATTTGATTCAATTATCCATTACCTTAAAAATCTTATGAATAAAAGTATGTAATTTGGATATCAGTATAAAATTATTTTACACTAATAGTGATAATACATGATTCATGCGCGCGTGCATGTGTGTATTCATCTACTTGTATATCTTGATCCACTTTATCTATCAGTTTAATCATTTGCACAAAAATTAAGGAATTCAAAATTAAAAATTAAGCATGAAATATATTTATTAAAATGCCCTTATTTAATTTTAAATATCTAATTAATTCATTTTATTAATCTCATACTATGTTAGTATGTTTTTTGATTAATGATTTGCTTAGAATTGTGTGAATAGTGAAATTGAGAAATTGATAATAAATACTTTATTACAATGTCATAATAATACATAAAATGAACAAAGAATATTTTGATTAAAATGATAGAAAAAATAGACTAGAGAATCTCTAATCACTATATATTATTAATTTTCCTTTTGGTTTTCTTCATTTTCATCTTTAACATTGATATATTCCGGATGACTGGAAAATGTGAGATACGTGAAGAGTTGAGAGTACTTTATAATTACCTTAATTTTATCATATTAACTTGTAATTTAATTTTTGTTTGAGTATGTATCTCGTAATCATGAATTTGTTTATGTCATCTAATATCTTTATCATTATTCATTATTTCTTTCAATTTATGATAATTGTTGCTTGAAAAATTTGGTATATCTTTAAATTAATGTATTTGGATATCATTAACTTAAATATATACCAATTTTTAAAGCAACAGTTATTGTAAATTGGAGGAAGCATATTACAAAGAACATATGTAAATACTTACACAAATAATTAAAATTGGAACAAAACAATGGAATTCAGAAGATTTTAAGCAATTTAAACAAATCAAATTATGAACACGAAGTCAAATTAGATCATCCAAATTGTTGACCCTCTTTGAAGTTGAAGCAAGTAATAATTCAAAGCATTAAGATAAGTGCTTATATGGCTTAGAAAAATATTTGGGGAACGTATCTTTTGCGATGCAGTACGCAACACATACAGAAAAAGTGAGCAAAACGATAAAAAGGCTTAAGTGATGGGTCCCATATAATCATTGTTACTTTTATTTAATTTTTTTAAATCTAAAAACTTACCATCGTTTTTCAACAATATGCTGGTAAGTTTTGTAAGTAATATATATATATATATATATATATATATATATATATATATATATATATATATATATATATTACTAGTGTATTGTTTAAGTTTTATATATATATATGCAAAACTTACTAATATTTTTAACAATATACTGGTAATTTTCTGAAAAAAAAAAATTGAATAAAAGTAATAATGATTATGTGAGACCCATTATCCAAGCATTTTTGTCGCTTTGCTCACTTTTTTCGTATGCAGCGCAGAAGATATGTCCCCCTATCACTACTCTATGGCTTATATGAAAAACAACTTATGGAATCAAATTAAAACTTGTTAGGGTTTGTTGCTAGTGTATTGATCCTCAACAAACAAGAGACCAAGGTTCTGAAAATCGGACTAGCCATTGCACCAGACCAGGTACTAGTTCAGAGGTTCGATGGTTTAACCGGTTTAACTAAAAGTTCAACCGAAATATAATAAAATATATATATTTATATATAAATGTATATAAATATGATTAATAAGATGTTATAATAAGATAAATAAAAATGATTAAAAAATTTTAATATGATAAAAATAGTTTTAGAAATCGAAATTACTATATTAAGTTATATTAACATAATCAATACAAATAAAGTATTAAGTCCCACATTGCTTGGATTTTAAATTTTTTATTCTTAAAGTTACTATAAAGTATTTAAGAAATCCCATATTGCTTGGAATAAAAAATTTTTATTCTTGAAACTTCTATAAATAGTATTCATATATAATTTTTTCTTATATTTATCACCTCTAAGCTCTTTTTTAAAGAATAAGAGATGTAATAATTTTTAGTTTGGCTAATCAAAATATATTTTTGACCATTTTTCATCATAATAAAATAGTTAACTTCACTATTGATAATCAAAATTTTGTATTTCTATTTTCAAAAAAAAAAAAAATCTGCCAACCGGTAAAACTGGTCCAGTTTGGTCGATTTAGCCGGTTCAATACCGATTTTTTGACGCAACGATTCCTTAGGCATAGCCAGACCAGATACCTGACTGATTCCAAGTTCAACTGGTCAGACCGGCAAATTCAGTCCGATTTTCAGAACAATGTGAGAGACCAATGACAGCTTAAATTTTTTTTCAAAAAAAAAAAAGAAAAAGAAATTAATTAACAGTCCTTTCAAATGGATGGCGGTTTGTTCTCACTTTCTTGAAAGTTGACATATCAAATCCAGAGAAATGGGAATCTAGTCATTTCTTGCATTTTTCCATCTTACACAAACCAAATATGTTGTCCCAACCAGAAAAGCTGCTTTAGAATAATTTATTTTATATTGCTGGCTATTTTATTTTGTTCCTTTTTCATGTGAGAAATTTTTTCTTATTCTTTTAACCAAATATTGACTTGATCTAAAATCAATTGGCCAGTTCGAGGGTCAAATCAGAGCTAGTGCGCCGGAGTTCTAACGTAACTAATGTACGATAGCTGTAATTAAAAAACAAGGATGATAATCAAATAGATAATGAAGTATAACAATGGCCACCAATACTTTCTAGCTAGGATAGTCACTATTCTCTCATAATTTAGTTGCAGCGTAACCCACATATCACATCGCGGGCCATGTTAATTTTTCATTTCTTTCTTTTTTTCGACTTATGCTATTGGAATTTATATTTTTCATAGTTTCGTTCAAATAACAATTAAACTTTAATAGCTAAGATCTAATAAGAAGAACTATAAAATTAACAAACACACATGCATATGTGGTTCTCTTTTCTTTTTCTTTAATTTTTCTTTCCTGTTTGTCACTTCATCCTAGCTGTGCAATTCTTCCTCGTTCAAATACAACT
Organism: Pterocarpus macrocarpus; assembly: GCA_031439585.1. Taxonomy (NCBI): domain Eukaryota; kingdom Viridiplantae; phylum Streptophyta; class Magnoliopsida; order Fabales; family Fabaceae; genus Pterocarpus; species Pterocarpus macrocarpus. The sequence continues at coordinate 34,538,200 of CM062518.1, read as the reverse complement.
CCACGAGATTCCTTTGGTTGCTGATAAAGTTCCAAATCCTGCTGATACTGTGTTGTACCTTTACGTTAAACCAACAACTGAAATCATTATTAAATCGAATATATATAATTAAACTCCAATCTCAGTGCATGAAATGCATATTATATGCTCATATCTGATCAAGAAATCACTTAATTATTGAACATAATTGCTAAGCCTTAGGTTACTGTCGCTTAATAGTTTGCGCCGGCAGCAAATCATACGAACAAGATACATTCTACCAAGTGATTATGAGTTAAATAATGGCATGTCCTAATCTAAGATCTATTGATTATTTCTCTTCATTATCGGGATTATTAATTTAGAATAATTATTGAATGCATAAACATACGTTAACGCATTCGATGAGATCACTTTGAAAATAATTTAAGAGCTAAACATATGGCACACATATGTATGGTTGGGGAATGGCTGTGGAACATTTATTCAATAAGAAATACAAGGCATTGACCCAAGGCTTTTGGCTTAGTTGTCGCTTGCTGCACCCTCTAAGCTAGCTGTAGGGGGGTGCCCAACTTGCCAAGATGAATGAACAATGAGGAATAGTATAAGGACCCGAATTTTTCCTTCAGAAACCAAAGGGACTCGGGCACGAGTCATGGCAAAAGTTTTCGAGCTGGTTTACCTACGGTTTGATCGCAAATAATGAGAAGAAGTGAATAAAAAGTATCAAAAGATTAAAAAAAAAAAAAGAATTAGTAAGGAAATCAGGGATTAAGAGGGTTTACTTTACCTTTGTTTAGAAGTGTAAAATAGGGAGGAGAAAAGAAATTTAGGATTTATAATGTATTTTTATAATTTTAATTTTTATTAAAATAATTAAATATAATTGTTATCTTTTCTTTTGATACATATAGGTGTTATGTTTTATAATATGATAAATTATATTGACATTTCCTAAGGTTAGATGATATTATATACATTATCCCTTAAATTTTCATATTTACACTAACCTTTTTTTACATTTACATAAGTGTTTAGGAACATTTTACAGGATAAGAGGCTACTATATATAATATCACCTACATCTCAGTGGAGGCTAGTGTATATTTTTAAAAATTGAGAAATATCATGTATAATATTATCTAATGTCATAGGAGATCAGTAAAATTTACCCTTCATAATGATATTAATTTTAAAAATTTTTAAAAATTATATTTGATAGATTAAAAAAAAATTTCCTTTCTCAAAATACTTTCTCCAAAATTTTTCTCTAAAAAAATTAATCTTTTTTGAAATTCTATCTCAAACTTTTTGTTTATCCCTAAAAATATATTTCTCTTCAATTTTTTTTTCTGAAACTTCTCTCATAATTTTTCTATAAAAACGTTCTCCCTGAAATATTTGCTTTCTCTAATTTAAAAAAAAAAAAAATATATATATATATATAGAGAGAGAGAGAGAGGGTATCACATGAAAGGAGTGATTTATTATAAAAGTGAGAGGAGCAAATCTTGACCATTGAATCTTACGTGATTGATCAAGATTAAAATATAAAGTCATATGACTTTTTTGAATGATCATGTGACTATTAAATAACTTTAAATTTTGATCATCTATGTATAGTTATACGGTCTAGATTTGCTCCTCTTACTCTTATAATAAATCACTCCTCTTATGTGATACGCTCCCTATATATATAGAATTGGATAAATTATAAATAATAGGAAAATTTAACATTTTAACATAAGTTAAAAATAATTTAAATAATATCACAAAACCCTCAATTTGAGAGAAATATAAAAGAGAGTGATGAAAATTCTCCTAAACGTCTCTCCCTTTTACAAAAAACTCTTAAACAAGGGCTTGATCCTTCAAAACCTTTTTCTTCCTTCTTCTCAAATAACACTCGCAAATACACCCAAAGTTTTTGACCTTGTGATTAGGTAATTTATGTAATTAATGAACTTTTCACGATGACCACAAATTTTAAATTTGAATCTTCCAAAAGTAAAAGGTGCACTTCTTTTGGTTACATGCGGCCTAGACCCAAAACTACACTAAACTATACGCTGCTAGCTAACTAGATGCTACCGCAACCTGCAGCAGAAGGGGGACATAGCCTCGAGGCTAACGCCGTTAATTAATACCAGGATCAATTTTTTTTCTTGTTAAGTCCAAATACGACTAATCAAGACGACTCCCTTCTCGCAAGCCAAAAGAGAATGGGGGAAAAAATTCATGTGTAGTAGCATGTTAACACAAGAATAAGAGCTTCTACATATTCCATGTATACAAAATCAGCACTACTACACAGGATCTAATTCCATCCATGTACGGGTAAAAATTTGGTTTCAAGCAAGCTTGAAGGCTGTGAAAAATAAGCAAAAGTTCTGACAATCAAAACCAAGTGCCAGAAACCCGCAACATCGCATATCACATTTCCACTAGCAGCTTGGTGGCCCTCCAAAGTTTTGAATAAATAAATCATGCATATATGTGAATATTACCAATTACTATTACTATATATGCATTTTCATTGTAAATTGCACTCCTTACATTTAGATAATCTAAACTCTAAATTCTAAATCTTAATCTAAGATAGTGTGTAGAGAAACAATTTTTTTCCTATTTAAGGAAATGATTATATCTACTGATAAATAACTTTTTTGTTATATACTTGAAAAATATTAAAGGAGGATGATGAAAAGAATAATAATTTGAATAAATAGTACTTAGTATCATTGAGGTTTATTGTAATTGCACTCTATCCCAAAGTTGGAATATTCTCACTTAATCCTAGAGGGTGAAAAGAGCCAAGCGGCTCATCGGGGTCTCCAACTTAACCCATATTTGGCGTAATTTGGTTTAGCTTTTTACTAAATAATCTAGATCCATGCTTTTTTTTTTTTGTTAGATTAGGCCCTAACTTTTCAAAAAATTTTTTAACTAAATAGGCCTAGCTACAAATTATGAAAAAAGTTTATTATGCCCAATAAGCTAGTCTATTTGTACTATATTATTATTATTATTATTATTATTATTATTTCACAAATTCTAATAATAATTGATGCCTTATGATATATTTTGAATAGACTTATTGACCTATTTTTGAAGTCTTTTAGTCGATTTAGGAATATATTTTTTGATATATTTAGAAGCTTTTTAACCGATTTAAGGATAAACTTTTGGGATCTATTAAAAAATTTTATAATCAAGTAGGCTTGTAAATAGTTTTTTAAACTAGGCTGAGCTTTTAAAAAAGTCATGTTAAGTTCCCAAAAAAATCCTATGTTAGGTAATAGATTTATGCTTAGGCTGCATATTTGTAATGCAGATCAGGCTCGTTTAAATTAAAGTCTAGCTTATTTCTTCTCCTATTTAACACATGGTACATATATTGAATTGAATTAAAAATAAAAACAAAAGGTACCAATGGACAATAAATTTATTAGCCATTGGAAGACATTTAGATCCCTTATATATATAAACAAAAAAATAAAACACAAAAAGTTTGGGGTGTGCAATTTAATTGCACCATTTGGGTTTGTAAGGGGAGGTGGGGTGAGGTAGAGTGCAATTTCTCTAGAACTTTGGATTGGAGCACAATTTCAACATATCTCAAGAGTACTAAGTGCAATATACTCTGATAATTTTTATCACTTGAGTTTTGTGAATAACACAATTAATGTATACATTAAATATGTAAAATAATGGAAAAGTTTCTACAATAATTGCTATTGAGATAAGCACATATAATTAAGTTATCTAGCCACATTAGTAATTATAACTTCGTATAAGATTTTTAAAACATATTCTTCTAACATTTTGTTTGTGAGTGAGTTCTTGCTTTACATATTGAGGTAAATACAAAAAGAAAGAACAAGTTGAGAAAGGAGAAGATTAAGGGTGCTTTTGTTTAAGCTTTTTAAAAAATTGATTTTAAAAAGATGGAAAAATAGAAAATTGATTTTTTTTAAAAGTTACTCTTTTTAATTTCAACAAAAATGTTAAAAATATATTTTTTTGAAATTCTAATTAATTTTAAAAAATTATCCAAATATACAAAAATTAATTTTTTTAGGGTGAGAAACGTGATTCTTTGTCAAAATAATCATAAAGAAACGCATCATAATATAGGAAGAGAATAGAGATGGGATATTAAGTTGAGTTTGCGGTGGATAAGACCAGATACAGAAAACTTGCGCAAAGTAATATGTGTGTTTTCAAGACATATACGCTAATTAAACTACTATCCTGCTGAACTTTTCTGCCACTGGATATTGCTATAGTTGTTTACTATAGTTATCTTTTTTTTCAGTAAACCGTTTACTATAGTTATCTTTTAAGTTTAAAAAGGGATGAAATGCATGAAAATGATGAACTTGCAAACGATAATTGTTTTAACTACTAATTTTTTAATATATACGTTGCATGCAAGATTTAGCGCCTACTTTTTTCGTTTTAAAATAACTTATGTGTTAACCCATAAAAATTAAAATGCAATCAGAAATCTAAAAACGATTCTCGATGTTATAAAATTGAATAGAAGACAAGTTAACGATTAAAAATACTTTAAAAAATTATTAGAAAATCTAAAAAATAACTTTTGATATACAAAGAAGTAAGGTGTTATTATTATTTTGAACCCCAAAAAAAATTTTCCATTTTCTTATAAAAAATTAATGTTAATACTTAAAATAGAATAATACTTGATATGCTAAAAATTTGAAAAATAAAAAATACTTATTCATTGATCACTGCGACGAATTATATATAACTCTGCTATATTTCTCCTTACACAATATAGTTGAGTGGCAATCATGAGCAAACGATTTGCTCTAAAAAAAATAAAAATTTGACCCGTTAAAATTTAAATTGCCCCATCATATCATGTCATATCATATCATATACAATCATACATAACTGTTACCCACTGAAAGTCAAGTAACATTTTATTTCATCCCCCAGACATACATAGTTCAACTCTCTACTGTACACAATGAAATCCTTGACATGAAAAGAAAATAAGAAGAAAGAAAATAATAAAAAAGAAGAAAAAAAATAAGAATTATACGTAAAATAATATATATATTTTTATTATAATAAAATATGAATATATTTTTATTTAATTTATAAATTATTTTTATAAACTATATAAATAAAAATGTTATAATAAATAATAATTAGAAGTTTTATTTTATTAACATTTAAATTTTAACAATAGATGTGATATGAATTTAATTTATAACTTCCTACATTTGATTTCTAATTATTTTTTATTTTTATTAAAATTGTTCCCTTTTTTTAGAGCACTTTTGTTTTTATAACACTGATTCATATTTTGTATCAAATATAATTTTTCTTTTTGATTTTCTATGGCCCACATCACTTACAAAAGCTCGATTATGAGAATGCATATTAATATCAACCAAGGGCAAGTATATAATTTAACTATTTTTCATCCCATCTCCGTGATTTTTTTCGCAAGTTTGTAGAGAAAAAATTGAAGTGGACCCTACGTTATTTTAGTTTTATTTTTTTATTTTCTCTACTAACCAAATAGAGGAAAACCACCAAGTCATTCCATTTTCTTTCCTTCCTTTTTCCCTTGATCCAAACAGTCAGTTCATGAGGGTTCAAATTTGAGAAAGCAAAAGCATGTGATCGATTATGGATAGCTTCGTGTGGGTCTCCTTGTGCTTGGGCATATATAGGGCACCAAGATCGCTTTTGTGCAACTTAAAATATTCTCTCCCATCATGGGTTTGGATTGATGTGTGAATTGAGTGAATCGGAATTCTCTGCAAATCTCGGGAGAGATTCCACTCTACTGACATGAACAATGAGGAATCCTATGCCTCTCTCTATTTCTATTTTGTGGTTGAAAAACATGCATTTAGTAGATAAACTGTCAAAAGTCTCATTGATATGATCTTTGAAAGCATTGGTCCGAATAGTTAGTTACAAATGGCTAGTGGCCATTGGAGATCTTATTTGTACAGCTAAATAGATCAATATTTTTAACATTTTTTTTTTAATCTTTGTCAATCGTTTCATTTATTTTATTTTTTTATAATTTTTTTTCTTTTTTTCTCTTTTAAGTATTCAAAAATATCTACCAATTTAATGATACAAAAATATTTCTCATGGACATGTCCAATGACTTTAGATAAATTATAGAATGTTCATGTTTAAATATAAATATTAAATATTCATCTTCTTTCTATTTGTTATAGTTAGTTTATTTTAATTATTTAATTGATGTTAAGTTCTGAGTTTCAAATTTCATAAATATCGAGTTTTGAGTTTAAAATTAGGCCTTGCATTAACAAATATCAATATATGAATCTAGAATTAGGAGTTTGAGTTGGATATTAATTACTGATATTAGTGAATATTGAATTGAAGTTAAAGTTTCATATTGACAAAAATATGCAGATAACGAATTCCAAGTTTCAAGTTAGATATTAACAACATGTTATGTTATACCAATTTCATGGATTATAATATTCTAATATCATGTATTAATATATTAAATTTATTCTATTATTCTCTATCATTAGATTTGTGAATAAATTTATATTAATAATTTAATTTTAAATAAATATTCAATATTCATATTTTATAGTGAACATTCTAACCTCTAAATAGTAAGTGATCCCTTTTATATATATATATATATATATATATATATATATATATATATATATATAAACGCCCTCTCTTCGCCACTATGCACAGATCTCTGACCCATGGTAAAACCCTTCAGATCCATTAACCCAATGACTTGTTTGTTGTTACTTGTACGACGGAAAGATGGAGAGTGTTATGGTGCACCTTATCAAATAAGATACACCACGCATCTTTATTTAACATACATTTAAAATATGATTAAATACATTTAATCACAATTTAAATCCATTTGGCCACATTTCTAAAATAAAGTTAATCAAAGGTGCGTGATGCATATTACTCCACCAGATGCATTTTAGACAGCCCTGGAAGCGGAAACGTATCTCAAATCTGAAGTATCTCCTTTCCCTTTTAAGATTAGGATGGTTATAGTAATATACTATGCCTCAATTGCAAGTGGTGTGATTATTTCTCTATTCGATACAGCTGGATGATGATGAGAAAATTGAACGAACATGAAAAATCTGAACTGGCTGGTTACTTTCAGATTGGAACTCAGAACTCATAGATACCAAGCTAGAGATGTCCTAGTCCGGTATCTAATTAATATAAATTATCGTACTTAACTAACTTTGATTTATGATATGGCGAATATCAACTTAACTAATTAGGATATTCAATGTGTTTCTGAACTGATGCTCGTGACCATAATTAATTATGAGTCAAACTAAGTATTGCAACTAGCTGGCTTGCAAGGGTCCTTCAACGGTGATAACAGTTTTGTTAGGTGAGGATAATATCGGTTAATTATCCTTAGCTCACATGGAACTAGGATCCATGATCATGTGTTGGATGAATTTTGAAATAGAAAATTAAAAAATTATTATTAATAAAATTAAATGAATTATAAGTAAATTTTGCATGTGAATGAGAAACAAATTTTGTATAAAAATTTGAGAACTTCTAATTATGCAATATGAATGGAAAACAAATTTTATATTAAAATTTTAGATAAAATAGTATATCATTTCATATTATATATATAATTGTTGTCTGAAATTTTTTTATCAAATTTCTTAAAATCAATCATTTGCAAATTAATTTAAAGTCAAGTATAAATTCAAATTCATAAATTCGTTAATAAAATCAAGAATTTACTAACTTTATTAGAGTTTATTTTAACTCGTATGAATTTAAGAGAAAGAATTAACAACTATAGGGTTATATTCTATATTTGAACCTTTTCCTAACACAATCATCCTTCGTGATCAGATCAACCCCATCCTAGCTCTTATTCAAATACAACCTCAACAAAAATATGAGCTTCCTCATGCTCCCACCCTTTTATCTCTTCGAAGATCCACAAGACTCACTAGACCTCCTGCTCATTTTAATAGCTCCTCAAGGCAAGGCTGGTTGCCCAAGACTTTGCTCAACAAGCAGTGCCACACCACAAACAAGGCAACACTTGATCATGCTTCTCATCAAGATAATCCACAACTATTATATCCAAGATTGGTGCAATATTTTGAATAGGGTTTATATAAAATAGCTTTCCATCTTCCAATTTCAAGACCATGCCATCTTGCATTTCTACAAGGATAGCTAGATATCCACCTTCGTCGCACAAGAGCGTTTTGCAAAGGAGACCTTTATAAAGACAATCAGATAGATTAATTATAGGGCCATGGAAATCAAAAAGAATTTTAATCATAAAAAAAGAATCTCCAAAATTTATAGGGAATATCATCCTAGGATCTTTATTATTTTTATCTGATATAGGGTTCGTAAGAAGCAAACTAATATCCCTTCCTAAGCCTAACAAAAAAGACTTAACTTGCAGGATCCTGTTCCCTTATCAGATAATTCAGAATCACTTCTTTCTAATATGTACCCATCCGAATGTTAACAACATATCAAGAAAACGCGAACATAGGTTCACAATTGCGATACATTTGATTACGTGTTCTACTTAATTCTTTTGTTTTAGGCTTTTGCCCTATTTTTTATTACACCAAAATTCACAATTATGATACATTTTGCTGATATTGCCGCTGGCATGATACTCTTTGCAAAATTGCAAATGTAGTATTGGTGTGGCTTGGTTGCATCTTGTACTTAGTTCCCTTGTTTTGGGCTTTTACCCCATTAGTTATTATTACATCAAAATGATTTCATATGATGGTCTCACCAAAACAAGCTAACAGGTCCCAGTGAACATATTTGGAAAAAGCTGTTTGCCGTAGAGGCTTGAGGCAAGTGGTTAAATTGTTGGCTTCTAACGCTCTATACTTCAGTTTGAATTCCCCTCCCCAGTTTCCCCAAAAATCCCCCTTGGACCCAAAAGAAAAACCAAGTAAGAAGCTTTTTTTTGGTTTTTTGGTCGGTTGTATGGAAAGTAGTTTATTCCTATTTTGCAAAACTTTGATAGAAATCATAGAATGGCCAACTCGCAAAATGGGAAAAAAAAAAAAAGAATAAAATCATGGAATGTCAATTTATAAAAGAGGAAGGCTTCGATGTGTTGGCCCAAGTAAACTACGGAAAGTTCTTCTCCGAGGTGTAAGACTGGGACGAAGCCCAACAGAGATGCATTGCCCCATTTACGGAAAAGAAAAAACGAGTTGACCAAAAAAAATAAAGATAAAAGGAAGTAAATGCAAGTAAGGCACAATTCAAGTGGTGAGGATTTCGGCCTTACCAATTGCATTAGGGAGAACCAGAGTCCGATACCTAGGGTGGGGGTAGGGATTCAGAGACCCCAAGGCGTCCCTCGCCCGGCAATATGTCCAAAGAAAAATAGAAGAAGTAAAGAAATAATGACCTCGTATAAAAAAGAAAAAGAAAAAAAAATGATGACCAAAAAAAAAAAGTATAGAAACGGAAAAATTGGCACATCGTTAACACCTTAACAGGCTTTTAGTTATTTGAAAATTAATGCATCTTAAAACTTTACGATTTTTTCGTCTCAATGATATGTAAGAATAAGTTAATGCTGGCAAATAGTCGTTAAAATTAGAAATGAATTATTTTAAAAGTATAATTATTCTCAATAAAAATATCTCACCAAAAAAATGTTGATCCATCACTCAGCCATGTTTGCGTGCTTTCCATTTGCAATTCACAGTTCAACTTTCTTTTTTTTTTTGGTAGAGATTTTTTTTTTTAACATAGCTTGTAGACACATAAATTAATATGTAATGATTGTAATTCAAATAAATATAAATTGTAATAATATAATTGTTAAATATGATATTAATTACTAAATTTAAAATATTAATAAAGATAATATATCAATTTAATAATTATATGATTACAAATTATATTTATTTAAAGTATAATTATTAAATATCAATTTAGGTGTTAAAATAATTATGTATAAAAAAAAAACTAGTTTTCTAATTAAAAAACATAATTAGGCTTTTATTTATAAACCCGCGAATATTGTATTGTAGCAAGTTTCTGAGATCATAAGCCTTTTCCAGAGTTTTTTTTTTTTTTTTTGACGTAAAAAAAATAATGTCTAGAGTTTACGATTTAAAAATATAATATGATAAGTAGAATAATAATCCATGTTTAAGTTGTGAATTTGTGACACTATCTCCTGGACAATGACCCAAACCAAAAATCATGTGCAAGTACATTAAAATTTAATTCAAAAAATATCAACAGATTAGGTTCAAGTAGTATTTCTACGACATTAATCAACATTATGATCTCAAAACTAATGTCTCACATTTTCATAGTATATATTTTATTTATTAACAAGAATTTTGTTTCAATTTGAATTTTTCTTTGATTTGCCTAGGTGTGATGTGAAAACTGAAACGCAGAACGTGACACGTAAGAACATTTGGCAGAAACAAAACGCAACCTCATCACCATTCTCCTTTCAAAGGTTAGAAAGCTGTGTAGAATCTACCAATGTCCACCGCTAGAATTCAAGCTTCGGCGTGCGCTCTGTCCACGACCTTCAACCACCTCCGCCTCCGCCCCAACGCCGTCGTTTCAACCACTTTCAGAACCCTCAGGAGGAACACCAAGCCTCACACTCTAAGGGTGTCAATGTCTTCTTCTCCTCCTTCTGCGCCCTTCGAAGTCTGCGTTAAAGCTTCCGTCACCACCCCCAACAAGCCCGGAGACTGTAAGAAAAAAAATAATATACCTTTTTTTTTTAACGCTGTTAAAATTTTATTTTAAGCTTCTAATTGCTTTGTTTATTGGAAAAATTGAAATTAGATAACATGGGTATGATTTTTCATTGGTGTGCTTGAAGGAGTGAAAGGGAAAATAATTACAAAACCAGCATGTATCTAGACATGGGTTGTGTCCACATGCAGCTTTAATTTTCACTCCTTCATTCGTCACCTTCACATTTTAACTTCTAGTATATATTGTGCTTTATAACGATGGAATATTGTAGTATATTAGATTCAGTGATTCTTCATGCCTTGAAAGTGGGGGATTCACCTAGTTCGGCACGAGCTTGTGTTTTGTGAATAGTGCTACTTTTAGTTAGTTAGTTTAGGAGCTTAATTGTATAAATAAGCCTTGGGTGATCAATTTAACTCGCTAGCAAATTGTATCAATTGGATGAACTCAGCTATATGGGAGTTTTCTCTGCGCGGCTTGAATGAAGGAGAATCTTAGTTCTGAAATTGTGTGCACTAGAGTGGAAACTTGATGCCTTAGAAGACAATGATAATGGCATTCTCATGTATTTCGTTTCAGTTCCAGGGTGTATGTAATAATAATAGCAAAACAGTCTCTATCCTGAATTATATGGAGTAAATTATGCGTGTATCTTCTGTTTTTGTTTTTTTTTTGGGGGGGGGGGGGGAAGATTTATGTTTGGTTTTGAGCTTTAAACTTGGGTACCTATAATCGATTAGTAACTGTTCTTTGAACTGTCTTTTCAGGCCCCTTTTGCCAAAGGGTATTGCTGACTTTGGAGGAAAAACATCTACCTTATGACCCGAAGTTGGTAGATTTGACCAACAAGCCAGAATGGTGATCTTCTGGTCCATTTCTTTGTGTTACTTTGTAGAGGATTTTAGATTTGCTATTTTTTAAAAAATAAAAATAAAAATAAAACTTAATCATTTTCAGACTACAATTTGTCTGCTTCTGATATTGCCTTCTTTGTTCCTTTTCTTATTTGCTTTGTGGTTTAGGTTCCTTAAAATCAATGCCGATGGTAAAGTTCCTGTGATAAAGCTCGATGAGAAGTGGGTTGCTGATTCCGATGTCATCACACAAATACTGGAAGAGAAGTATCCTAGCCCACCATTGGTAACCCCCCCTGAAAAGGCTACAGTGTATGCACCCGTCTTCTAGATTTCCTGATCATTAGAAGATGCTTTTCTGCTATAATGTAGTTGCCGTTCTTAATGGTACTTGCTTGAAATTTTAGAGAGAGAGAGAAAGGGGGGGGGGGGAAGCATGGTGCTGCAATTAGACGAGCTTAAAAACAGTTTCTTTTTTACTCCTCTTTTATTTATTTCCCCTTTATGTTTTCTTCTAGTCCATGTCAGCTTTTTATTCTTTAACGTTTAGATGAATATATATATTAAATGTCCTCCAACTGTCTAATGCATGCATGTGTTTTTGTCTGTAGTGGGTCAAAGATCTTTTCTACATTTATTGGATTTCTCAAGAGCAAAGATCCCAATGATGGAACAGAGCAAGCATTGCTAAGCGAACTAAGCTCTTTCAATGATTACCTTAAGGAAAATGTATGGCTTCCTTCTGCTTTTGTCTCTCTGCTTTTTGTTTGCGTTCTTGATTAGGTTGTTGATTTGGAGATAAAACCTTATTTTGGCCTTGGAGTAGACACAATGGAATTGTTTTTCAAACATGTCACCATCTTCTATGGCTCCCCTTTATGAACCAAAATTTGTACTTTATGCCTTTTCTGTATATATTTCACGGATTTCTTATGGGAGCTTGCATACCCATTCATGCATACACCAGTGTCTATTTTTATCTTTATTCTTGTGGCTTTCTTTGTAATACGCACCACTGGGGCATTTTATACTCCATCTACCTAAGATGTATCAACATGTTAGGATCATGTGTGAATTGAATTGAGCTGATTATCTAAATCGGTCAACAAATAAGTGCATGCTATATTGTTGATTACTTGTTATAAGTGAGTGGCATTTAGTCACTTAACATTTTTTATGAAAATTAAAATCTGTTTTATAAGCAAAGAATTTAAGCAAGCAACTTGAATTCCATAAATTTGTCTTCAGCAGGACAAAGTTGTCTTATTAGTCTTCTTAAATTGGTCATTTATTTTATAAAACTGTATTAGGTTTAAAATTCCTGGAATCAGTGGTTCATGATTGTTAATAAGTAATTATTTTGAAAATAATTACATTGCATATGTTAATTGTAAAATGCCTATATGATTTGAGTGTTGTTCAGATGGGTGGACTGTTGTTCTTCAGTTCTCAAATATTTATTTAGTTGCTGTTTTAGAGCTGTGAACCGTACATGCAAAGGGCTTATAGTATCTAGGGAAAATTGAACCTAGAAGCAACTAGGGTTTTGTGTGGATAAATTTTTTTAATGCAGTTTGGCAAGAACACTAGATCTGAGCAAATCAGAAAATCAGATATAAAAGTAGGTATTTGAGAGGATTAACCCGGGGGTCTTGCCCAGGTCTAATTTCTTAGGCATTGCAGGTCTCTGTCGTTGGGGTTTCTTTGAAATTTTCTTTTTGATAGAAAGTGGCCTCTTTAAAAATAAACTTATTGGTTTGGTGATTTTTAATTACATCATATAAATAAGACTTGTCAAAACTTAGTGACCAAGTAGTCCACTACTTAAGCCTCCTGAACTAGGAATCCCTTGCTTGACTCAAACGTAGTGATTATGGAGAACTTGATCCAAGACACTTGTATAGCACTATATTCTTTTTTTCCTTCTGGATTTCACCTGAGTCATTCTTTGTTTTAGGGAGGGGGGCCTCATTTGGCATAGAGAAATTCTTAGCTGGGGGTTTACCGTATCATATTTTAGGAACTCAAATTATTATTAAATTTAATACGTGTAAAAGTATTTTTAATGATAGATGCACTTCTATTATGGTTCCCATGATTTTACACACATCAAATAATGATTTGTATGCTTATGAGATGCCATGCATAACTAAGAAATACTCTTTGGTATAATCTGAAGTCAGTGTAATTTAACAAATTGCAGGAAACTTTCTACACTTCTACACTTCTATTTAACCGACTGATATTTTCAATTTTCATCCTTTATAGGGTCCTTTTGTCAATGGGAAAGACATATCTGCAGCCGACCTGTCACTTGGACCAAAGCTGCACCATTTGGAGATTGCTTTGGGGCATTATAAGAAATGGACTGTACCTGATTCACTTCCATTTTTAAAGTCTTATATGAAGGTATCTTCAAGATGATCCTACCCTCTCAACGTCTTATTATCATTTTCTTGTACTTTAGGAAGGCAGTTTTCAAATCCCCTTAAACACATGTTTTTTCTGGCAAAGCTTATTAAACACCAATAGTTGATTACATTTCTGGAAATTATGTCCAAAAGATATTCTGCTTTGTCCATGTGGAAAAACCATAGCTAACGAGTCAAAAAGCTTATCAGCAAGAAGGAAGGCCCGGTCTCTTTCTTTGGAGCTCAAATGTTTTCACTAATTAAGATGCTCTGGCATCGGCATACTTAAAATTTCTTGTAGCTATCCGTAATAGTGCTGTAGAAGTTAATAATATATTGACACTGTATTGTAAGTCGAATTGGAATCGCTAAAATTCACTGAAAGGTTAATTTCTACAATGGAGTTCACTAAATGATTGATTGTCAGGACGTTGACCCCCTGATGTATTAGAGATTCTTCTCTTTGAGTTAGCCTATACCTAATAATGCATTAAAAATTCTGGTTTATCATGTTGTTTTCTGTAGCTAATAAATAATGTTGTACATACAGGATATTTTCTCGAGGGAATCATTCATTAAAACACGTGCAGAACCCCAGGATGTCATTGAAGGTTGGCGTCCAAAAGTGGAGGGCTGATATCCGGTTGTATCGTTTTCCATGAGACATTGAGGACTATATCCATAAGCCCTACCCTAGTTGAGCATAGATTAATAGCAACCCATCAAGAGTTCACGGCCTATATCGATTTGTATTATCCTAGATAATTCACTGTCACTATTCCAACTAGCATAGTTATATTTTAAGAATAGTTGGCCACATATATTGTGACATGTTTGGTAATTGGTAAGAGGCCAGAAGACTGCATGTAAGACAAAAATAATTGCATTCTGAAAAGGAGGGATTTGGAACCTCTAAGATGAAGATAGTTGTAAAATAATAAAGTAAAGGGTTATTTACTCTTGGATCATTTTGATGAAATCTATATAGAATGAAAGTCATTAATCTAAAGATAAATGATCTTTTACTTTCTCACTTTACAACTATTTTTACTTTGAAAAATCTTAATCCAAAAACGAGAAATCAGAATTGCGTTCCTTATTTTGCATAAGCTAGTGGTGGTGTGTCTAAGAAATACATTACCGATGGGCTAATAATTAACATGACATTGACTCCTTTCAAAAGGCCTATCTTGTAAACAACCATTGAATGTAGTCGAACGCGAGCTTGCATGCACGAGATGTTAAAGAGATTTTTTTTCATGCGGAGACTTTAAGGAGATAATAAAGTGTATTTGTACTTTTTTGTTTTTTAAAATGATTAATTTAAAATAATATTTTATACAAAGAATGAATCTGAGACTAAAGCAAGAAATCATATATATATATATATATATATATTTGAAACTATTTTTAGCTAATAAAAATAGAGTTTAATTTAAGTGTACTGATAGTATAAAGTTCTTTTACACTGTCATCCAATCAAAATATTCCATTTGCATGACTATTCAATTAGTGGATAATTATGTCAAAGGTTTTTGTTGATGTGGCAATATATGATTGGATGTCTGTGTAAAAGATTTTTATATTGACAATGTATTCAAATTAAATCCATAAAAATATTAAATAATTTTTAAAGTTTTATTTTTAAAAATACTTATTAATATATTAAAATAATTTATACTTTTAATTAAAAAAATTTAGAAATAAAATAAACGGATCTAAACGAAACATACGAGACAGGATTAGTTTTAAATTATTTTTTAAAAACAATTCCAAATTTGAACTTATGATTAAACCTTGGCCGATCTTTAAATGAACAAAGTATACATTTTTTGTTGGCGCACCTGCAATAGGCTTCGCTGTAAAAGGTGCATAGTGTTGTAGCGCATCTAATGATTTAGATTTATGAGATGTATCGATGTACTAATCATCTATGAAGCATTGTAGTAATATATTAATTTAAAAAAAAATTAAAAAATATAATTAAATATATTTTAGAAATTAATTTTCATAAACTGATAGTGTAAAATTATACTGATAGTAAAAATTATATTAATAGAATTTTTTTGATTTTTAGAAATTAATTTTCATATACTGATAGTATAAAATTACACTGATAATATAAAATAATTTTACACTGTCAGTATAAAATTACACTGAAGAGTAAAATTACATTGATAAAATTTTTTTAATTATACTAAAAGTATAAAATTATACTGACAGTATAATTTTATATTGTCAATATATAATAATTAATTTCTAAAGTATATTTAATCATATTTTTAAATTTTCTTAAAATTAGATATTACTATATTGCATCGTAAATGATCCGTGCATCAATACACCTCACATTCTCACCATCAGATTGCAAGGTGCACCATGTTTATTGACCAGCAAAGTGCACCGTAAAACATGCCTTTTTTTATTGAATTTAATTTGGGTGCACTGATAGTATAAAAATTTTATACACTATCATCCAATCAAAACCTCCAATTTGTATGATCATTCAAGTAGTGAGTGATTATATCAAAGAATTTTGCTAATGTGGTAATATATGATTAGATATTTATGTAAAAAAATTTTACACCGATAATGCGTTCAAATTAAATCATTTTTTAGTTGTGAAAATTGCAATTCTTGCTACAAAAACACCTAAAATATAGTATGCATAAAAGTCAATAGAATTCATGGTCATTATATACTTTGCTTACTCTCTCTTCTAATTTTACTTTTGATACATAAAGTATTACACATTGACCTCATGTACCTACTATTCCCTCCAATTTCACACAATAAAACGCCGTCTGTGGGGATCGAACCCACGACCACGTGGTTAAAAGCCACGCGCTCTACCGCTGAGCTAAGACGGCTTTGTGCTTTGGTTTTACTTAATTTTATTTAAATAATAATTTTAATGGAAAAACTAGGTTTCTTCGTAACTTGCCAATATTTTGATATCAAAGCAATTAGAAGACTTCCTCATGTTATATTGTTATCTCTTCAACTTCACACATGTAAATATGTTTAAAGTTTAATTTATGTATAATATTTTGTTCCAACCTTGCTTCTCAATGTAGACCGACTAGATCAGTAGGGATGCACCCAAGTTGGGTTGGGTTCGTAGACAAATATTTAATCAAATGAGGTTGGTTTGTATTAGATTAGGTCCTACAAAAAACATGAACTAACCCAATTCAATCTAAACCATGATGGTGTCTCAGTCTCTCATGAACCAATAATGGACAAAAATAATGTGCAAAACAATCAAATCATTAAGTTAGATAATTGGGTATAATTCTAAAATTCACTATTTGAACTAATTAAAGGGTTGGATTGAATCTAAACTATTTTAATGACTTAACCCAACTCATATTTTCTATTAGGTTGAGTTGGGCTAGCTAATTGAGTAGTTGGATCTATTCAAATGCACACGACCCCCACTAAATCTTTTCAAGCCACAAGAAAGACCAATCACAGGTAAATTCATATTTACATTAATCGAATTAATTATATTATTTTCCATTGAATCTCGGTAATACTATAATTTGTTTAGAAATTATTTATTTGAATTCGTAGAAAAGATAAAAGAATTCTCATTACTCAAGGTGAAATTAGCTTAGATATGGATAATAAGCACATAATAGACCAACAATCAGTGGGGCTAATTAAAGAGACCACTAAGTTAATAAAAGCATGGGTCATGTTACGGTGAAGATGGGTTTTTCCATCTTCACGTGAAGATGTGACGTGGTGGTCACAAATAAATAACATGTGGCAGAGATGTATTGATACATCAATCACTTATGATGTACTATAGTAATATCTAATTTTAAGAAAATTTAAAAATATAATTAAATATATTTTAAAAATTAATTATCATACACTGACAGTATAAAATTATACTGATAATATAAAATAATTTTATATTGTCAGTGTAATCAAAAAATTTTATCAGTGTAATTATAATTATCATACACTGACTGTGTAAAATTACACTGGCAGTATAAAATAATTTTACACTGTCAGTGTAATCAAAAAATTTTATCAGTGTAATTTTAATTATCATATACTGACAGTGTAAAATTACACTGACAGTATAAAATAATTTTACAACTAATTTTACACTGTCAGTGTAGTCAAAAAATTTTATCAGTATAATTTTAATTATCATACACTGACAATGGAAAATTACACTGGTAATATAAAATAATTTTACACTGAATACATTGATAAAAAATTTTAATTACACTGACAGTGTAAAATTATTTTATACTGTCAGCATAATTTTACACTGTCAGTGTATGATAATTAAAATTACACTGATAAAATTTTTTGAAAATTTTTTGATTACACTGATAGTGTAAAATTATTTTATACTGTCAATGTAATTTTATACTGTCAGTGTATGATAATTAAAATTATATTAATAAAATTTTTTGATTACACTGATAATATAAAATTATTTTATATTATCAATATAATTTTATACTGTCAGTGTATGATAATTAATTTTTAAAATATATTTAATTATATTTTTAAATTTTCTTAAAATTAGATATTATTACAGTACATTATAGGTGATTGATGTATCAATACACCTCTGTCACATGTCATTTATTTGTGACACCCATGACACATCTTAACGTGAAAATGGAAAAACCCATCTTCACCTAGCATGACCCACAAAAGCATAGTTCTAGAGTCAGCTTTTCAGAAACAAAAACACAACTAGACCAAAATAAAAAGGTAACGAAAACACAAGATAAACTGTGTACGTACACATATCTGAGGAATAAAGTGTGCAAACTAAGCAATGCGTCCAATGTTCTTGGTGATTTTTAGTTACATTCATCTAAAACAGCGCCATTTATCCAGTCTCTTCTAAAAAGATCCATTCCACTCAGAATAGTAAGCAGTGACCCACATTTCGCAGAAAGGAACATAGGCGAACTGTAACTGCCATAGTCCCAGCTCTTCAGCCACTCTTGATGCACATAATTCATCCTCGTCAACCACAACCCTCTCAGGCGTGTCTCCACAGTCACAGTCACAATCACAGTATACATTCTCATAAGGATCACCATAATAAATTTCATCATCAATGTGCTCATTTGGAAACCGTAATTGTTTGATCTGCTGAGCGCATCTTTTGCCCAAACTTCCTTTCAAATTAACATTAAGACAACCTCGCAGGTCAAGAGATTCAACGAGAGGGCAGCCATCAAGAATGGCAAGCAAACCAGCTTTAGTGAACCTGTTTCCTATAAGCTGGAGATGCTGCAACTTGGGCATGTTTTTTGCAATAGCAAATGCTTCATCATCATAGCCAAGGCTAATTCTCGGGTAAACCTCCATGTTGAATTTCAATGATCTTAAGCGAGGGCAAGATCTGCCCACAGCTTCAAGAGACTTACAGGATAGGTAGCACAATGAAATGTCAAGCTCCTCCAACAGTGGAAGCTTCTCTGCAACTTCAATTAATGCCTTATCTGAAATTGTTTTGCAACATTCGAGCCGCATGCAGCGTAGATGACTTGTGCTAATAAATGAAAAGAAAAAAAGGAGAGGAAGAGAAAAGGTGAAAGGAAGATATGATACTAAAACAAAATCTGTTTTACCAAATACATAAAACATGAACAATCACTTCTACATTAAGCACCAAAAGGGAATGATTAAGTAGCAAGTATGCGCATATCTGATGCAAAATAACATATAAGCGTATATGGAGTACATTGATTCTAAAAAATATACCGTGACTGGAAAAGTTACATAAAATATTGCAGTACATTTATTAAATTAAAGATCATCTATCAGTGCATATAGCCATCATAAATCGAATCCCTTGGAAATGGAATTTGTGGTCATAAAAACCACAAAAATCCTTCAAAATTCTATTTAAGCGTCCAACAAAAATCCAACAGAATTCCATTTTCTCCAAGCATAAGAAATGGCATGTTATAGAGTATGGGAACAATCACGAGGGTCACACAACTAAGATCTACGCTTCATCAACATCACATCACTCCCAGATACTCACTTGAACTGTAGAAAGGAAAACGGTATGCATTCTACTTTCGTATTTAAACACACAAGAGGTTGTTTAATTTGTATAGTCGTCAACAACAATTAAGTCTTTTTCCATTAAGTTGTTTGTAAATTCATTCATTTAAATCTTGTTTAATTATGGAGGAGCAAAAGAAAATTAACTGCCATATTAGTGCCAAACAAGTAATTCAAAATTCATGCATGTAACTCAATTCGGCAACACCAACAAATCAGAACATTTGTAACAAGCGAAATAAATATATTACCTACTAGCTATGTAGTAGAGGAGATCATCGGTAGCAAAGTGCTCAAGATGAATGTCTTCCAAGTGACCGCAACTGCGGGCGATGGCACGGCGGCACATGATGGCGAGATCGCTGCGATGAAGGTAGCGGATGGTGGTGCAAGTGCGCGTGTCGATGGCGCGCCACATGAGAGGGTCCATGCAGATGTTCCGCCAAACAGTGCACACGTGCTCAGCACTCATCATCATGTCCATGGCTCCCACCTTGTGGAGTATCCTTGCGGCCACGTCTCGTGGAAGCTCAAGCCAGTTTGGTGGTGCTGTTGTTGTGCCCTTCTCATGAACGTCGACTTTCTTCTTCTTCGGTGGCTTCGAGGATGAAGACGACGCCATTGTGGGAAGAAACTGGAAATGGAATTACTGATCAGGATTTTGATTATGACATATATATATAGAGAGAGAGAGTTGAAGCAATGAAACCGACCACGTAACTAACCACGTTTTGAGATTTGAAAGGTCGTGAGAAACTGGGTGCCAGTTGTTAGAAGAATGGCTTTCGGCTGCATTCTTATCAATAATCAATAATAATAAAAAAAACAAGAGAACAATTTTTCATATGCCAAATTGTTATCATTAATTCCTATCAATCTACTAGTGTTAATTAATGTTCAAAAATCCCGATTAATGTTCAGAAATCTTATAACTTGTTATTACTATTACATTTTGAGTTTAATTGGTATGCACTGACAGTGTAAAATAGTTTTACACTATCAACCAACAGAAATAGGGGAAAGTGAGAAATTATGATAGATTACTTATTATAATGGGTAGTTATTTGTATGAGTTGGCTCTTTCTACTATTTTTATTGGCTAATAGTGTAAAACTGTTTTACACTGTTAATGCATTTAAATTAAATTCTTATATTTTAAAAGAATATAATTTTTAAAAAATTATATGACTTTGAACTAAGTTGAGTAAATTGAAAAAATATAATTCGAACCAACATAAAATATATTGAGTTAAATTTGCAAAACTCAAATCTAATGTAATAAATTTTAAGTTGGGATAGGTTATCCGATTAGGTATTAGTGGTTTAAACCAAAAAGTAGAAGAACATAAAATAAAACATCATCAAGTATTCAAAATAAAGAGAATACCTTCCATATTAATTACAATCAAGTATTCAAATAAAAGTAAGACTAACGTGTTATAACTTAAACCCTTCAAATTTTTAGTTTAACTTTGATCAAAGCATGTAAACAGTCTATAATTATAAGCAATATCATGCTCTGAGATATTTGGAGTAACCGAAGAAGATGAGAATCCATAGTTGTTCTTGGATTTGTTCTCCAGATCTAAAAGATGGCTAGAGAGAGAGAGACAAGATAAAAGAAAACTAGAGAATGAACAAAAACTTTTCTTATTCTTGTTATAGCCGAATGCACATACTGTATTAATAAGACAACAGATGCCTATATATAGGGTTAAGAGAAAAAACTTGTTATTGTATCAACAAAATGACAAGGCCTACACATAAGGCCGATATCATATCCTTTTCCATTATTAAGTTCAACAACAATATGGATCATAGATTTGAGCTAAACAACATACTCCAATATTTGGCATCCAATTAATCTGAGTTTTAAAATTAAAACTTAGAATATGACGCTGTCTATTAACGGAGGATTGTAATATAGATTAATAGGCTAGCAAATTTTGCACATAGATTGCCTCTGGGCTCTTCATTTTGGATGGTCTGTTAGCTTGTACCCCTTAGAATTTTTAGCGGACTCTTCCGGGGCAAAGTTGGCCTCGGATTGTTCATTTTAATTCTTTTAGGTTTAGGCCCCAGTGTATATAAAAAAATAAAAATGAAAAAAATCAAGCATTCAAAAATCCAAGTTTCGATTATTTAAACAAAGTTTACCTAAAACAGCATCAATAATACATGTAGTTATTCAAACCAAATATGACATTCACAATATTCCATAGTAGTTTGCCACTTTATATGCAATTGTTTACTTCACCATCACTTTCACTTGTGAGTTCATAATCACAATATAGATCATCATAATCATCATCATCAGAAGATTCAGCTAGATAGTCATGGGGACGCCGTAATTCTTTGATCTGCTCAGCACATGCTCTGTACCCCAAAGTTGCTTGCAAATTAACACTAAAACAACCTCTCAAGTCAAGCGATTCGAGGAGAGGGCATCCATCAGGAATGGCAAGCAATCCACACCAATAGTGATAACCATAAGAATTCTCAGGATTTTGGGATGCGGTGGCAGCGTTTGAGATTGGTAATTGAGAACTCTCTTAGTGAGAATTCAGCAATTGTGTAAATAAATATACGGTGTCTACAAGTGTAGAAATGCATTTTTTTTTTCTTGTACCCTTGTATATCTTGCTGCTAGACATGGATTGGGATAAATTAGCGTTCAATCACAGTGCACATTTCCTCAGCTGCATTCATTTTTAATGATAAACGATAGCATCTCAAATATGGGCTGGTTACTTTACTTTCATTTGATCTCACATTAGTGAGGTGTAGTCTAAAAGGTGCCTATGACAGCCACTTGCACTTAATTGACGACTGCGGCAATCAAGTGTGCCTATGGTAAGTTATTTGTACTGCAAATTTAGCACAATATAGCGGCAATACATATGCCTGTTAATATTCAATCTAATCCTTCAAAACAAGTCTGGGTTATTTGGCTTCGGTGATAATAAGAAACTTCTAAGTAATGGAACACAGGATTTCTGTTAACTTGTTTGTTGCTCAAGCGAACAAGAAAAAAGCAGCCTGCGATGAATTTATATTGAGCAGCTCTATAAATTACGAAAAAAGCTTATAGAGTTATAGGAAATTGTCAACCAATAAACATGATACATCCCGTATTTAATTTTTTAATTAAATCATTATTAATTGATAACAAATCATGTTATAAGTGCTCTGTAGAAAAAATAAAATTTGAAATTCCTTTTGCATTATTGATCTTTGCTCATTTATATTTAGATTCATGGAATTACTTATTTTATTTTCCCCTGAATTACAGTGATACTGCAGCGTGTTCAGGAACCATTTATTTAAATTCGTCTAAAAGGTGCGGACATGAAAACCTATTGAATTTCCTTTGCTCAAGGTGAAGTTGTGCAAACTAAGCATACCTAGCTCCAAGATTCCAGATGATGTCTAGCTACATTCCTGTAGAACAGCATCAATACATCAGTCTCTTCTCAGAGGGTCCAACCCACTGAGAATAAATTGTGTGAGAAATAGATACAACAACTAGTGTCCATGAAATAGATATAATCAACGTGTGAGAAATAGATACATTTCTCTGAAAGCAAAAAAAAATAACAATAAAATAAAATAAAAGATGTTTTTGATTTATGAGTGTTTTTTAGCATATATCTCAAATAGTGTCCATGATTAATTAATATTCAAATAAAATACGTGCTGTAAATATAGCAGTCCCAGCTCTCGGCCACGCTAGATTGATATATAATTCATCCTCATCATCCGCAATGCAACGGTCCCAACATGGATTCTGATAAGGACCAGCATGATAAATTCCACCAGCTTACGGACGTGGAAAACGCAGCTCTTTGATCTGCTCAGCACATCTTTTCCCCAAACTTCCTTGCAATCTAACATTAAACCAATATTGCAGGCTGTTCCGTACAGCTCGAGATGCTGCAACTTGGGCACGTTTTTTGCAATAGCAAATGAGGCATCGTCTTTCCTATGAACGAGACAGTTCGGATAGTTGAATTTCTCCAATAGCTTCGAGAGAACGACTTGACAGACTGCAAAATGAAAGGTCAAGCTCCTCCAAAAGCGGAAGCTTCTTTGCAACTTCAATGAATGTCTCATTCATCTGAAGTTTTGTTGCACCATAGGAGCCGCATGCTACGTAGATGACTTACCCTAAAAAATGGCATGAACAAGTGAGAGGAAGAGAAAAGGTAAAAAGAAAGATATTAATATGAGACTAAAACAAAATCTGCTTTATCAAAATTATTACCAGGATTGATTAATTCATAAAGTTGAAAATAATGAAATATCATTCCGCTAAAAATTCTACTCCAATAAGAAAGCAATATTTGATTAGTACTTTCTTATAAAATAAAACAAAAGAAGATTACCTATCAGCTATATAGTTGAGGAGATCATTAGTAGCAAATAGCTAAGGATAAATGTGGATGGTGCGCCACATGAAAGGGTCCATGCAGATGTTCCGCGAATCAGAACGCACATGCTCAGCACTCATCATTATGTCGACGGTTCCCACCTTCTGGAGAATCTTTGTGGTCGCGTCTACGGCAAGCTCGAGCCAGTTTGGTGCTGTTGTTGTGCCCGGCCTCTTGATCATCGTCGACTTTCATCTTCTTCTTCGGTGGCCAAGGAGAACCGAGTGGCTTCGAGGATGAAGACGAGGCCATCGTGGAGAGTTTGGTAACAGAACGCTGAGGATTTGGCGATTATGGTACGTTGAGAGTTGAAACAACGAAACCAACCAAGTAGCAAACCATGTTTTGAAATTTGAAGGCTCAACAGAAAGCAGTTCTCCAAATAGTTCTTGGCTTCGATCGGAGGTAAGGTCGTGCCACTATTATTTATCAGCTCAATCAAGTTTTTTTTGCCATCAACCTGATAAATCAAATGTTTTGCTAGAGTTTAGATGATTAAAATTGAAAACTTATTTGAATTGATTGATTCATAAATTAAATTTTATTTGAATTTAATTTATATATATTGACACTATAAAATTATTTTATATTATTATTCAATTATATTCTCTCATTTGTATTTGCATGACTTTTAAAGTAGTAAAGGCGAGGATCATGCATATTTACTTATGTGATAGCATATAAGTGGATAACAGTATAAAAAAATTTTACACTGTCAATACATATAAATTAAACTCATTTTATATTTAGAATAATTATATAAAATGAGACTTGAATTGATTTAAAAATTAATGATTATATTTGGAATTCATTAGCTAGTATTTAGATTGACTAAAAATAAGAATGGATTTGACTGTTCTTCTAATGACTTCTCATATAATGGGGTCTTGATTCGTGAGATTAATATAATTGCTTCCTTGTTTTAATAGATTGAAGTCTCAATATGTTCCTAGTTACTATAATGGAGTGGGTGATAACCGAGCCCATGTTCCTAAAAGCCAGGCAACAAATATGTGGATAGGAGAAGCACTTCATTATATCCTTGAGCTTTTGGCACGTAACATTACATTTGAATAAATTAGGAAATTCTATTAAAAAAAAATGGATTGATGGATTTGATTTGATTTTAGTTTAATCTTAAAATTAAATTAATTTCTACTACATTCTATTAAATTTGATAGAATTTTAAAATTAAAACAATCAAATTTCTATATTATAGGGTATCACCTAGCATTGAATAATTACATAATCAAAATTCTTTGCTAGAATTATTGTCAGGGTTTGTCAAGATTCAACAAGAGAGGTTGAATAAGTAAAAAAAAATAAAGAAACTTAGAAATTATGGCATATTATTCTGTCAAAAATTCGGACAACAAAATTCTACTACCTAATAGTGCCTAGGTTCTGCAATAGAGCGGCTGATGTTATGGCCAAGCCTGCTAAGGGTTGTACTTTAGGGACTTGGGTGAATTAAATTCTTGACTTCTTATCCCATGTATTGTTGCTATATATTGGTTGATTAATAAAATGGAGGTTTCAGTTCCCAAAAAAAAAGAAAAAGTCTACCTATATGCTAGCAACCAAAAAAATCTCAACCTGTTGTAAATATCCAAGCTTTTGAATAACCCACACTAACTATTATCAATTAAATATGTCAATTTTAATATCTAATAATTTAATAAAATAAATTTAAGACATGTGTACCATGTGCTTTTTACCTATTATAAATTATTTTATTGATAAAGAAATTATAGATAGCTTAGAGACCAGTTTGCCAATTTTTGCATATGCTTGCTAATATTCAATCTAATCCTTCAAAAAACTTCTAGGTAATTTGGCATCATTGATAATAACAATTTTAGTACTGAACTATAGAATTTATGATAACCTTTGGTTGTTTTTCAAGCCACCAAGAGCTATGAGGGAATTTATATATATTTTTTATTTTTCATAATATCTTCTAATCCATAAGTTAGAGACTAATCTTTCGGATGCTCCGCTAAGCAGAGGACACGTGCTCAACACTTATCATTATCTTAATGGCTCCCACCTTGCAGAGTATCTTTGCGACCACGTCTCTCGGAAGCTCGAGCCAGTTAGGTGTTGCTGTTGTTGTGTCCTCATGATTGTCATCGACTTTCATCTTCTTGGGCGGCCTAGAAGAACCAAGTGACTTCGAGGATGAAGATGACGCCATCGGGGAAGGTGCTTTGGAAATGGAATGGAATGGTGCGGATTTGGCATTTATGATATGTTGAGAGTTGAAACAATGAGACCAACCAAGTAGGAAACCACGTTTTGAAATTTGAATGTTGAATAGAAAACAGTTCTTCAAATAGTTCTTGGCTTTAGTTTTATCCGAGGAGGTAAGGTTGTGTTATCATTTATCAACTCAAGTTATTTTGCCATCACAAGATAAAACAAAGGTTTAATTATTCTGTCGATCCTTATAGTTTCACTTAATTTTCAACTAGGTTCCTATAATTTAAAAATTTATAATCAAATTCTTATATTATATAAAATTTTTCAATTAGGTCCCTATAGTTAACCACCATTACAAAAATATTTCTTGCAATGCTATAGTACACTTAATAAAGTTAGGTATACCACATACCTTATTAATCCAAATTGTTCTATATATATAAAATAGAAATCTATGGTTAAAAATTGTATAGACTATTAATACGTCCACTTAGTCTAATATTCTCTAGATTAACATCATCATCTTCATCCTCCATCATAAACCACCACCACCATCGAACTTAACCTCCCACTGCACACAACCCTATTGTAAACCATTGCATACAACCATCATCTTCATCGCAAATTCTCCTCCCATCGGAAGCTCACCACTGCCAACTATCCTCACCATCATTCCTTTCACCACCAGAGCCGTCGAACTTGTGGCCACCATTGAACCACTATACACCAAGCACCACCATTCACAACTACACACACACACACAACACAAGTCTGGAGTGGCTATTGTGGTTTGGTGGTTGTGGTGAAAAGGATGTGTTTCATTGTTGGGTATTTGGTGGTTTAAGGTGGCTATTGCTTGATTTCAGTGGCTGGAGTGGTGGGTGGGGGGGCTGGCAAGGCGGATAGTGAGGAGAGAGATGGAGATGAAATATTCTATGAATATTTCAATTTTTATGATGGTAGGGGTTTGATTAAAATATTTTATATACTATAAGGATTTGATTACAAATTTTTAAGCTATAAAAACCTAATTGATAATTGAATGAACTATAAAAACTTGCAAAATAATTAAATCTAAAACAAATATTTTGCTAGTGTTTCCAATGATTAAAATTAAAAATTGATTTGAATTAATTTGTTTCATTAATTAAATTTTATATTCAAAATAATTATATCAATTGAGATTTTGAATTAATTTAGAAATCAACGATTACCTGCCGAATCCATTATAGCTAGTATTTTAGAATGAATCAATTTTAATAGAATATTAAAACTAAAACAATCCCTATATTATTGGATATCATTTATCGTTGAGTAATTACATCGTCAAAATTATTTACTAGAATTATTGTTAGGATTTGTCAAAATTTAGGGAAAGTGATTGAATAAGTCAAAGAAGTAAAGGCACAGTCTCCCAACAAAATTCTAGCTATTATAAATGTGTAAAAATTCTATCGAGAGCAACTTTAATTAAATAGTGAATATTATACATGTGAAGTAAAAAGTTCATAAGAGCCAATGCGTTGTAATTCAAGTAGTATTTTTTTTTTCTTGTGCTAAGGGGTTGTGGTGTTGGATTAAGGGTTTAATCCCTTTATATCTATAATTTTTCCTATTTTCTTAATTCCACTAAGAGCTCTTTAGAGCCAAAAAAAAAAAAAGATTGTAAATGATATTACTCTTCTTTTGATTTTTTTTTTGGTAATGAAAAATTAGCGTAAAGAGAATTTATAAAGAAATTATAGATGGCTTAGACAGTGGTTTGCCAATACATTTGCATATGCTTGTTAACATTCAATGTAATCCTTCAAATAAGTCGGGAAATTTGGCTCCATTGATAATAAGAATCTTACTACTGAACTAGAGGATTTCTGATAACTTGGTTGTTTTTCAAGCCACCAAGAAAGAGCAGCTTGCGCGAGAATTTATACTAGTTACATTCACCATTCACCGAATTTTAATTATTTTATTTTACAAGAGCTTGTTCAAAAACCACTTATATTTCTTCTACCAAAAATGAAAACTATTTATCTGAATTTTTGAAAAAAGCCTAAAGAATTTACTTTGCTCAAGGTGAAATTAGCCTGGATATGGATAATAAGAACATAATAGGATCAACAATAAACAGAAAGGATTTTTTTTTTTTTTTTTTGGGATAATTTTATTAAAGGCTCAACTCATTGAAAACAAGGTGAGGAGTTACAAGGTTCAAAACAGAACAATGGAGCTAAACAGAAATAGAACACCTTCTAGCTACTAATTCATGCTATCCCTCCTAAATTTGTGGTCATGTACCACATTCTGGCAATTGGTGACAAGTGCGGACCACACAATATTCCACTGCACAAATTCCCCTTTACGCCGAAATACAACCACCAATGGATCAAGATGAAACAGAACACGACTAGAAGCATGGTTTTAGTTTTCATAACCAAAAACACGAATTAAAAAAGTCTGTACACATGATGGGGAATAAAACGTGCGAACTAAGGATGCATCCAAGGTTCCTGGCGATGTTTAGCTACATTCCTGTAAAAGAGCATCAACACTTGTGTCTCTTCCCAGAAGGTCCATCCCACTCACGATAGTACGGAATGTAACCAAGTTCTTTGAATTGCTCAACACATCTTTTCCCCAAACTTCCTCGCGAATTAAGATTAAAACAATCTCGCACGTCAAGAGATTCAATTTCAAGGAGAGGGCAGCCATGAAGAATGGCAAGCAAGCCAGCTTTAGTGAGCCTGTTTCCTATGAGCTGGAGATGCTGCAAATTGGGCATGGTTTTTGCAATAGCAAATGCCTCATCATCATTCCCACGGCGATCCTTTGTGTAGTAAACCCCCTTAACGTTGTTGAGTTTCAATGATCTTAAACGAGGGCACCATGTGCCAATAGCTTCAACAGAACGATTTGATAGGTAGTAATATGAAATGTCAAGCTCCTCCAACAGTGGAAGCTTCTTTGCAACCTTAATTAACGTCTCCTCTGAAAATATTGGCCCGCAACCCCTGAGACCCAGGCAGCGTAGATTCCTTGCTCTAATAAAAGACAAGAACAAATGAGATAAAAGAAAAATGGTTACAGAAAGATATGATATATACATAATCCAATCCCAAAACAAAATCTGCTTTCCCGGTACATAAAACATGAACAATCACTTCTCCATTAAGCGCTGAAAATTATTAAATTATTTAAAAGAAGGAAGAAGTTACTAATTTATCTAAAAATTAAAAAATAGTGTCATATAATCTTATTAAAAAAATTTATAACAAAATTATGGTGATTTAAGGTGTGTTTGATTAACATTTTTTTCATAAGAAAATAAAAAATATGCTTTCCAATGCTCTTTTTTTCAAAGTAATTACATATCCAATTTAGTCAAATCCATATCTGACCACCCCCAACAATAAAAGCAAAACAGGCTTTTAGTATTTTTTATAAAATCTGTACTTTTGTACAAATACTAGCGGAAGTTGATTTTTTACCTTTTTTTTTTCCCCTTCATATGTTATTTCAGCCTTTTTACCCACAATCTTGGCTTTCTACTAATTTTAGAAGAACTGATGGTATTAGTAACAATACAATCCTGTTCGAGTATATTTAGGGTTAAATATAGACAATTTTTCCAACAGTAATTTGCTACATTGTAGTGAATTAATCACCGTTATCACTAGACTAAATCTCAATTACTAACTAGAAGCACTAATTAGAAAAATAAACGTTTTTTTTAACCAAAAAACAATGCACCTTTAAGCATTCCTCAGAAGATTATTAAAAGAACATTACCTATGAGCTATGTCGCAGAGGATACTCTCGGAAATAAAGTACTGAAGATGAATTTCTTCCAGGTGACCAGAACTGCGGTCGACGGCACGGCGGACCTCGGAAATGCAGGGATTGTGGCCGCGCATGTCGACGGTGCGCCACATGAGAGGGTCCATGCAGATGTTCCGCCAAAGAGAGCACACGCGCTCGGCGCTCCTCACCATGCCGAAGGCTCCCACCTTCTCGAGTATCTTCGCCGTCACGTCTCGCGGAAGCTCGATCCAGTTGGGTGTTGCTGCGGTGCCTTCATGATCGCCGCCTCTCGTGGATGATGAAGACGATGCCATCGTGGAAATAGAGCACCGAACGAGGATTTGATTACGATGATATCTTGAGAGTTCTTCAAACAATGAAGCCAATCAAGTGATAACAAACCACGTTTTGATATTTGAAAGGTAAATAAGCCAAAGACTGTTTTCTATTTCAGTTTTATCCGGGTCGAGGTGATCATGAACCAGATATTTCGGCATTGTGATTTGAAATAAATAATAAATAAATAAATGTGTTTCATAGGCCAAACCCAAGCTACAGGTATTTGAAATGAGAAAAAAAATAAAAATTGATTTAATTAATAGGGTTTAATTGATATATATTGAATCTAATCATATTTTGTAAGATCTTTGGAATAGTAAATGATTATGTTAAATATTTTTGTTGATATGATAATAATTAATTGAATGTCTGTGTATAATTTTTTTATACTGACAGTGCATACCAATTACATTCTAATTAATAAATCAAAACTTATATTTAAATATTTTAAAAATAAAAATAATTTTTTGGTATACAAATTAATTTTTATTATTAATTATGCCAAATACTATTTAATATATTTTAAGTATAAGAATTAATTTTTAAATTAATTTAAATCATATTTTATACTTTAAATATAAAATTTAATTTATACATCAAAGAATTTAATTTTGATATATTATTAGTATAGAAAATTTTATACAAGTATCTAATTATATATTACCATATCAATAAAAATATTTGATTCAATCTTTCACTATCTTAAAAATTTTATAAATAAAAATATATAATTAAATAATAATATAAAACTCTTTTATAATTATCTAAATCAAATCAATTCAAATTAATTTATAAATTTAATCATTCAAAACATTACCTATTTAGATATTTTTACGTTTGTTTATTTCACCAAGTGTGTGGTTTTTTGGGCTCAAACCCCAGTTGGGCCTGGAGGAACTCATTGTAACTTATAATTGTAGTTGCATAGTTCTAATGTTATTTTCTTTTTGTATAAAAATAAACTTCGCAAATTATCCTTCAGACAATTTTGCTAATTTAAAAACACTTATTTGGCTTCATATATTAAAACTTGATTTTCTTTATATGTTGAATAAATTTATTTTCCCTCTTTATATATATCTTATAATTTTATTAATTAAAATTTTAGTTTAATTATTTTATGCATTTGTTGTATATATATTGTTGTAAATTTTTATTTATAATTTAATGCTAGCACTAAAAGTTTAAAAAGATTATTTTATTTATATAATTTATTCACAAATAGAGATGAAATAAAAAATAATATTAAAATTATAATATAAAATTCATATCTTATATAGTAATTGTAAATTCAAAAATGATTTAATTCTTGTCATCCAAATATTCATTCTATCATAATCATTTTTGAAATAAAAGTTTCAAAACATCAATTACATTCCTACTACCTCAAATTTGATGAGTTTGCAAACTCCAAACACACACACTAAAAAAAAAAAAAAAACTGCCGTGAAAAGCTCAAACAGAAGCAGAACAATGGGGTAAATTTAAAGTTATTGGAGTAAAAATTTTGGCGTCAATGAGACTTTGTATTAAAAAGGCAATACACTTAATATTTAATAATCAATAATAATAATAATAATAATAATAATAATAATAAATCAAATTCGGTGGTATTTATAATTATTTTAATAATATTAAATATTCATGATAAATCAAAGATAAAGATAACGATCCTATATTAATACACAAATCAAAGTTTTTTTTTTTGACTTATTACGGTGCAACAGGCCAAAGTAAAAAACATATTTCAAAGTTACACAACAAGAAATATCATAACATAAGAAGTTAGCCAAGTAAGCTAAAGAGACATAACCAAGAATCCTATCAAAGAAAGTAATCCCCCTAGGGAGCTTATGGGCAATTTTAGCTAAATAGTTCTGCGCACTCATTAGCCTCCCTGTAAATGATTCCAAGCACAACTTGTCATTTCTCCTTTAGCAGATCACTGGTAGCACCTAACTAAGGAACTACAGACATGTGAATCTGGGACACCATTGGTGGCAGGGTGTAGACACAGCTTGAATTTGTTTCAAGCAACACAAATCTAAAATCCATACTATGACAAAGACATAGACCCCCAATATACACCCCATAACTCTGCCATATTTATTAAACAAGACCCCAAATTAATTGCTTAGGTTGTAATTAACCTGCCCCATTGATTTCTAATAACGCCTCCACAAGATGCTTCCAAAGTTCCACCAAGTAATGAGCCATTTGTGTTAACCTTTATCCAATTATGAGGTGGGGGAACCAAACTACCTGAAACATAAGATGAAATGAGATTGAATTTATTCATCACTTGTTGATGGTGTTTTAAATTTGAGTTGAATAGCTTCTAAATACTCTTCCCATATGATACAACCATTCTTGTTAATTTTCCATGTTAACCACCTATTATAGTAATGTTGCAAGATTTAATAGAACTCATATAAGACATTGCCTTTCAATCTCATGTTCATAGGATTCCCTGAGTTCGGGATCCTTTCATCAACCCCTTTGACAATAAAAAAAATTGGCAATTCAACCCTCTTATTGCTTTTTATTTGTGTCGTTTTTGCCATTGCATCTTTTTCTTGTTTAGGTTGCTCCTTCCTACCCATTTTTGGAAAGAGATTCATTAGCATGAATAGTGTCTCTTGAATATTCTTCATGTGATTATCAATTCCGTCAAAGGTTTTATTCATTTGATCCCTATACTCTTCAAATCTTCTACAATGAAGTTCCTTTTGTCATGAAAGGCTCTCAACAAAAACATCAAATGATAGAGTCCCCCTCTTTAAGTCAGGGAACAAGACTCCAAAGTTTCTCTATTTGCATTCAACTATGACCTTACAATAATAGTATTCGCTTGGTGATGAAGGTTCTCAATGATTTTTGTGATGCTTTAGGGCTCAAAGTTAATGTGGAAAAGTCTAGAGTTATGTGCTCCAAGAATATTTCTCGCAGACATCGGGATAAACTTCACAGGTATCTCGTCAATCCGGTTTACTGATGATTTGGGGAAATATTTGGGAGTCCCTCTGGTTAAAGGAAGAGTTTCTAGAGTGATGTTTTCAGAAGTTCTTGGGAAAATTCAATCTCGTTTAGCATCTTGGAAGGGCAAACTTTTGAATAAGGTAGGGAGAATTTGTTTGGCCAAATCTATTCTATCCTCCCTCCCCGTTCATTGCATGCAGATTGGTTATTATCTAACGTTTGCCATTCTATTGATGTGTCTGTTAGAAGGTTTGTTTAGAGTGGTCATAGTGAATCCAGAGGCCTCAATTTGATCAATTGGGATATTTTGACTCTTTCTAAACGGTCAGGGGGTTTAGGCATTAGAGAGGCTAGACTATCCAATGCGGCTTTGCTTGGCAAATTAGTGTGGAGGCTTATTCACAAACAACATAGGCCTTGGGTTCAAGTTCTTAGACATATTTATGTCCGTAATTCTAATTTACTAAAGTTAAGATCTGGGACTAGCTCTTCATATTTGTTGCAAAGTATCATGAAGGCACTAACTATGCTTCGGGAAGGATGGTACTACCGGCTCTGTAATGGTCGGAGTTCCTTTTGGTTTGATTACTGGTCTCGGGCTGGTAGATTATGTCAAAAAGTGTCGTTTGTTCATATCTTCGACACTAGGGTCTCTATCAAAGATGTTTGGACGGGGAGCAACTGGGATCTTGCTTCCTTTTATACTCATGTCCCCCGGAGCATTAAGGATGTTCTTGACCATGTTGTTGGACCGATCGATACGGAAGAGGAGGATGGTTGGGCTTGGCTTCCTGATGGCAATGGGGTATACACAGTCCGATCTGCTCATCATTGGCTTCTTCAAAATCATCGCCTCTGGAATTTTGGAGAAAACTGGAACTGGATTTGGCGGCTTCTAGTTCCTGAGAAGTTTCATCTTTTAGTATGGTTGATCTATCATCAAGCTTTGCCCACTAATGTGCTGCGAAATAGAAGGGGTTTGGCCTCTTTTGCTTCTTGTTCCCGATGTGATGCTAGCTCAGAGGACTTGCTCCATTGCTTTAGAGATTGCCATAATTCCTTTCAAGTTTGGTGTTTCCTTGATTTTACTAATTTTCTCGATTTTCCTCCTGGGTGATGTTTGCAGTTGGGTTAAGAAGATGTCTTTAGGCAGAAATAATTTGCTTTTTCTTGTGGGGCTGTGGTGGATATAGAGATGGCAATGTATGGATATTGTAGGAACAGAGAAGTGGAGCTTACATTTTGTTGACAAACAAATTCTTCATTCTGCCCAGGAATTCCATGGGGATATGGATATTCATAATGAGGGGATGGGTCCAGTGTCGTGGCATCCTACTCCTGCTGGCTAGGTTAAACTAAATATGGATGGTAGTGTTAATCCAATTACTACTCTAAGTGGCTGTGGTGGAGTGTTAAGAGGGACAGATGGCAACTAGATCATGGGCTATTCCATGAGGTCCCCCTTCAATGACATCTTATGTGTTGAGTTAGAAGCAAACAACCAGGGGCTTGAATTGGCTTGGGCTCATGGTGTTAGATCTGTTTGGTGCGAAACGGATAGCCTCTAAGCGTTCTCCATTCTGCAGAATGCTATTCCTTGCAGTAATGTGCCGCTTCGCCAGCTACTACTAGCAGTTTGAGAGATGCTCGCAAGAAATTGGAAAGTGCAAGTTTGCCATGTGCTTCGTACTGCTAACTGGGCCATTGACTTTTTAGCCAAGTTAGGTGCTAGAGATGTGGTGCCCAGCCATGTTTCAAACTTAGCGCCTGAAGACATGAGCTTTATGTTACGCAGTGGTGTAACTACATAGGGGTTGTGCTGCTATGTTTGTTTTCTCTTTCTTTCTCTAGTCTACTGAAAAAAAAAAAAAAACTAATATGATGATATTCTCTAACTACAAATTGGTATTGTATCAAAGTCCCTACCACCATCGTGCATAGATCATATTAGCAACTAGCAAGGAGCATTCTGACCTTAGACAAACATCAAATAGGTTAGAGCAAACACAAATTGAAAAAAAAAAAAAAAGCTAAACCTTGAAAAAAGAAAAAGAAAGAGTGAGGTATTTTTTTGCAAATTTTAGAAGGGTCTTAATGTAAGTTTTTTTTTTCCCCCTCTTAAAAGGTCTTAACATAGGTGAAGTTGTTAGCGAAAATTCTTATATCTTCTATGGAGTATATTCACTTTTCCTCCACAATATCATCTCAACATTTGATTTTCTATCTTTCTCTCTTTCTTTCTCATTTTTCCAAGAAAAATAAAGGGCTCTCATGTGATGTAGAATAAATCCACTCTTCCTCCATGAAAGAGGAAAGTATCATCTAGTTGTCAATGGTGTTTAAGTTTTTTTTGTTTTTAGGTGTTCAAATGTATAATAAGTTTGGAGTTTGGACCTTATACGATAAAAAGGAGAAAGACATGGACTTTGGACAATACTAGCGGCTTGATGAGCACTATAGTGATATTCAAGCCATATTTTTATTTTTTTACATTAATATAATCTATATTATTAATAAAAGGATTCCTTCAAATAGTTATCTTTTAATTTCTCCTCATTGTATTTAAATATTTTTTTTTACTCCATATATATTCTTCTATAATATTTATGAAAAAAACTATTTATAAAAATAAATATGTAAACAATTTAAAAAAGATATAACTATTTATTCTACTATTAATCTCACTCCACTTCACTTTTATTTCTTTTTCTCTCATCACTTGCACCTATGTTACAATTTTTCCAACCAAAATTTTGGATAATTAAGCAATATATTATAATAATTTTATAGGTGTAAATAATTAGAATATGTTACTTAATTATCCAAATTTTTTGTTTGAAAAATTGTAGTATGGGTGCAAGTGATGAAAGAAAAGGAAAAAGAAGTGAGGTGAAGTGGAGTTAATAGTGAAATAGGTAGTTATATTTTTTTTAAAATTGTTTATATATTTATTTTTATAAATTAATTTTTTTCATAAATATTATAGAAAAATGTTTATGGATTTTAAAAAAAATTTAAATATAATGAGAAGAAACTAAAAGATAGTTATTTTACAGTTTGTTTGGAATGATAATAGTAGATGAAATTGAATTCAATTCTATTAGTAATAGAATTTAATTTTATTATGATTTAAATTTTTATATTTAAAATAAATCAATAAATTATATAATTTAATTTATTTATATTATTTGAAATATATATAAAAATAGATTAAATTCTTTATTTAATTATTTTACCCTTTATTAATAGAAAAAAATGATAAAATTAAAGAAGAAAAATATTAAATAGAGTTAAAAAATATTTTTAATATATTATATTTTAATATCAAATTTATTATAATAGAAATTATAATTCTATGGCAATAATTGATTCCAAATTTAGGAACAGATTTCCAAACATCCTATTAAGAAATCCCCTTTATTAATAAAATATAGAAAAATATATATATAGATTTTCGTTATTTCGCGGGCATTAATTACCAAAAGGGTCAAAGCCCGCGGGGTCAAAATTGCCATGGCGCCAACGTCACGTGCCACTTTTTATTCAAACAGTACAATCAAGATGGCAACCGCGCCATTCACTCAACTCATCCACGTCAACGATCCGCACCACACTCCCACCTCTAATCCAAACCGTACGTTAACAAATCCATCAACCGTCCAGATCACTTTATCGAAACCCAACCCACGGATCCCCGTTCCTGCCGCAACCCCCGAACGCCACATACAAATATGACACAGGACAAAACTCATTGCTTATCATCTCGGTATCCTTATTCTTGCTCACTTGGTAATCCTTCATTGCAAATTCACCACTGCAGTTTCTTCGTCTCGTTCTTAGTTTAGCTTCGTTTAATTTAATTTTTGTTCTAATTTGTTGTGCAGATTGCGATTGGCGCTAATTGAGTTTCGGAAGCAAGATGTCTGGGCGAGGAAAGGGTGGCAAGGGATTGGGAAAGGGAGGAGCAAAACGACACCGTAAGGTGCTGCGCGATAATATCCAGGGAATCACGAAGCCTGCGATTCGGCGTTTGGCTCGTAGGGGCGGGGTGAAGCGTATCAGCGGGCTCATCTACGAGGAGACACGTGGCGTGTTGAAGATCTTTCTAGAAAACGTGATTCGCGACGCCGTCACCTACACTGAGCACGCTAGGAGGAAAACCGTTACGGCCATGGATGTGGTGTATGCCCTTAAGAGACAGGGAAGGACCCTCTACGGTTTTGGAGGTTAAGGTATTATTTTGGGGTTGGGGGCAGTTATATGTATTCAGTTAGTGATCTACTTTCACTGTCAATTATTATGCAATGTAATCACCATATTGCAATGTAACAAGCATCTGTGTTTTCGGTTTTCCACTTTAGCAAAAAGGAATGAGGAACTTACTGAAATAGCTACTCTTAATGTCCAAATACAGGGCTACTTAACAAGATGGGATCTCTCAATTTTTTTTTTTTAAAAGTATTTAATTTATGAATTATGATTCCTTAAAGGTATATGCTCGTACTATGCATAGATCGGACGACTGGAAAATTATTAAGAAACATTTGCCATATCGTCAGTGATATAAATAATCTGCTGTACAAACCTGCTGCTAATGGCGTACCAAAGGAGAGGTTAGTGCAATGGTAACGCCCTGCTGAGGGATCCTTTGAGCTGAATTTTGATTAGTGTTTTGGGAGATTCTGGTTCTGCAGGAATTGGTGGTGCTGTGAGAAGGGATGATGGTTCACGGATGGTTTGGTTTCTCTGGTTATATTGGGAGGACCACAAGCTTACATGCTTAACCGTATGCTTTGCAAAAGGCGTTGGATATATGCTAGGAGAAGGGAATTAGTAGACTTTAGGGAATGGTCTTCTCAAGTTAATTTTTTTATACGTGATTTTTTTATTATTGATTTAGAAGGTGATATTTAAATAAAACACATGGTATAAGAAAATTAATGGTGATAAATTATACATAATTTTGTTATGTGAAAAATTAACATAAAAAGGATTTATTTTTGGTAGTATTATATAAGATAATATCAGATATCTTATGTGCCGATTGGGTTGTAAGGCTGTAGCATACGTTGAGCGAAGGGAATTCTTGGGCTGACTTTCTTGCTAAAGTTGGTGTTACTCAGGATTTTGTCATCCGGAACCACCCCACACCAGCCTTGGGTCTTGTGCTTCAGCCTTCAGGCGTGACTTATTC
The DNA here is from genome assembly GCA_031439585.1 of Pterocarpus macrocarpus. Taxonomy (NCBI): domain Eukaryota; kingdom Viridiplantae; phylum Streptophyta; class Magnoliopsida; order Fabales; family Fabaceae; genus Pterocarpus; species Pterocarpus macrocarpus. Next base: position 34,499,166 of record CM062518.1, on the reverse strand, counting down.
TAGATTTTAGTTGTCTTGTTTTTACATTTTTTCATTCTGATGTTAAAAAAAGGGGGGTTAAAATTACAATCATCTTTCTTTGAGAAAGAGGTAAAACATAATCAAATTACATTTAGGACAGTTACCAAAAAATTAAAAAATCACATTTAGGACAGTTATTCCACATCTTCGTAAAAAGGTTAAATTTATCACCTCATTTATTTTCAAAATTTGAATTGATAATTATTTGTTTCAATTGAAGTTACTTTTCATAAATTAATTTTTCAAACAAACCATAAAACTTATTCAGTATAGGTTTAGTCTAAATTTTAAGTTCACTTCATTAATCGAACCGATCTTTTATTCGTCTAAACGGAGAGTAAGTGTGAATCTGAATATTTTTATGGCGCAGTTTTCCTCCAACCAAAATTAGTTGGTTAGTCAAGGATAATAAGCACACAAAATATAATATCATCGATTAATAAAAAAGAGAATACCTTCCATGAGTCAATAAAAACCATGTTTCGAGTCAGGGCTACTCAGTAACAAAAAGACAACATAAACCCATTATACATAAGATCAGATGAATAAAGCACGCAGCACTTCCATGTGTATGAGGTTCCACGTCATGTCTGGTCAAGTTCACAAGTCAAAATGATGAGTCTGTTCGATGCCTTAAACAAAATTCCACTAAAACAGCATCAAAAACGCATTAAGTTGTTCAAAAGAGCAATGCCATCCAAAATAGTACCCCAGTCATCATTTCCTAAAGCGGAGCATACGATCATTGTTTGTAACTATAATAATCCATAATGTTCCGCCACTTTATATGCAAAACTTTCTTTATCTTCACTACTTTCGGTGAGTCCACCATCACAATATAAATCAGCACAAGGGTCATCATAATCATCATCAGAAGATTCATCTAGATAGTCATATGGAACACGTAATTCTTTGATCTGCTCAGCACATCTTTTCCCCAAACTTGATCGCAAGTTAACATTAAAACAACCTCTCAGGTCAAGCGATTCAAGGTGAGGGCATCCATCAAGAATGGCAAGCAAACCAGCATTAGTGAGATCGTTTCCCAAAAGCTGGAGATGGCGTAGATTAGGCATGTTCTTTGCTATAGCAAAGGCCTCATCATCGTAGTCAACACCTTTGATAGCCTTGCACTTCCTGATAAATTTCAACACTTTCAAAAGAGAGCAGCCTTGGCCTACTGCTTCAAGACAATCCTTAGATAGGTAGCTATATGAAATCTCAAGCTCCTCTAACAGTGGAAGCTTCTTAGCAGCTTCACTCAATGCCTGACTTGAAATATCCGAGCAATGTGCAAGCCTCATACGCCTTACCTTGCTTGTACTGTGAAATAGAAGAAAAATAAGACGAAGAGAAATGCTTTAAGAAAGAAAGGAAGGTGATACTAAACACAATCTGCTTCACAAAATACATGTAAAGTATAAAAAAACCATTCTGCATTTGAATAGAAGCACGGGAAAAATATATTGAACTGACATACTTCTAGCAACTCAGATATCATACAAACACATAATGTCAGCTTGTTGATTCAAAATGAACTAAATGGCTGGACGAAATTTTCAAAAAAATGGCAGTTAATATATTGAATTAGATCAGGATTATCTATAGTAATTATCATGAACCCAGTCCTTTAAAATAGAATCAAATTGTACCATTAGGATATGTGCATCCAACTCTAAATTACCTTTTTGACACTATATTTTACACATGAAACTTATTCATGAAAATTTTTATCCCCCAACTAAACACATCGTTTTCTTTTCACCCAAAAAGGGTTAATATTATGTATGGTGTGTGGCTTTCCTTTCTTTAGCCATTAGAAAAGTCAAAGTACGAAAAGCTATTCCTTTAACTTAATATGCAAATAATTGATGGTTTTGGAGAAAAATAGTTTTCTTTCGTATATTGACAGATGGTGGACACAAGGAGGCAAAGCCTATAAATTCAAGGCTTTAACATTTTGTTTCGATAGCAACAACAATCATTTGTTACATTTTCAATTCACAAGCATCTCCCAAAGGAGTTTAGTTTCTTTTACTTCTCTTTGTTTATTTGTGAGAGAGTGAGTTTATACACCGGTGAGGTAATACTAAAAGGTATTTGAGTGTATTTGGACTTTGGAATTTAAGTGAAGTGTGACTCTTTTGTATTCTACATATTATTTCTTATTGTATATATACATGGTAATTGTCTTTGCATGTGGACATAAGCTCTAAACTGAACCACGTTTGTTGCTATACTTCCGCTTTATTTGTGCAACTTATTATAACAGTTAACAATACACATACTAGTACTAGTAGCTTACTTAAACACGCAAAAGATGTATATTAATTCATTTCAAACCAGACTTGTCAAATCATGAATTATTTTCAGAATCATTTGTCTCGTTTTTAAATTGTGAATTATTAAGAAAATATACATATTAATTTCATACCTTGAACATGAAGAAAATATGTCTCATATAAATATTTAAATTTCACACATCATTGAGAAAATAGTTAACTCCAATAATACCATAAAGCCATCATAAGCCGTAAGCAATTATTAATCTCAGAAGTTATGATTCTTGATGTGTTACTGATTAACGGTGCTTTATCCTAAATGCACCGCACCACATTGCTTGTGGACAATAGTTGCGTTACAATGTTCTCATGTAATGTCCTCCTTTCCCTCCTTAGTTGTGAAGTCCTTGTTTTTGAAGATTGAAAACAGAGCAATGGAACAGCCAAATAGAGAGCATATAGAGTGGATGAGTGAATGTGTGAAACACATGTTTCAAAAGAACAAACACTAAGCGACGGAACAGTCAAATAGGATACACATACACTAACACCTCCTTAGTTCCTTCCTTTCACAATTTAAGCTTTTCTACTCTTTAATTTCTCTAATGAGAATGGTTGAAAAAAATGTTCAAAATAAAAAAAAGGGGAAATGGCTGATGAATTGTGCGAATCATATGCATTTGCATCGAATCGTTTACGAATCATGCGATTCTAACAACTAGGTTTCAAACCATGACTAATTGCGGAAGAAATCAAGAAAACTTCGATATTAATATTAAACAATTGATCGAAAATTGAAACCTAGTTTGTTCAAATGCATCATTTTTTAGTACCTACATCAATCTGATTCATCAAACCTTGAAGAACGAACCAACTAGCAAAACCACATACTAAAACGAACGAATCACGAGCCTTTACAAAAAACAAATGGGGAAAGTTATTACCTGTCAACAATGTACTTGAGCAGTGAGTTAGTACCCAAAGTCTCAATGCTAATGTCTTCCAATTGACCACAGCTGCGGCCAATGGCATGACAACACATTTTCACTAGTTTGTTCTTAACAACGTAGGAAGTGTCGCGACTGCGAATGTCAATGGTGCGCCTGCCCACATGACAGGGTCCTTGGATATGTTCTGACACAGAGGGCACACAAACTGAGCACTCGTCAGAATCTCAATGGGTCCAAGCCTGTGGAGTATCTTAGCGGTCACGTCCCTCGGAAGATCGCGCCAGTTTGGCAGTGCTGTGGTCTCCATTTTGGCCTCCTTCGATGGCTTCGGAGCAGTGGGTGTCGACGCCATCATGGAAGCTAAACGCTGCTCATTCACTTCACTTTCCATGTCACGCGAGTGTTATTTGTACATCTTTTAATACGATATTTAGATACTCATTCACAATTTTGGGAAAAAATTGTGAAAGAAAAAAAAATATGAAAAAATAAATAAAAAGAGGAAAGAAATAGAAAAAGATGTCTAAAGATATTAAAAAATAGTATATACAAAAATTATTTCTCTGTACGTTATATAGATCTTTTCCAAGCGGGGATGCCTAAACGTTTTGAACCCGAAAGGTTGGGAGAGTGCGAGATACGTTTCCAACAAACTTAGAAAAAAATAAGAATATTGGCAGGAATCTTAAATGGATTTAAACTCAATTAAATTTCATTTAAGTTCAGCACATTTATGTTTTTATATTTATATACCGAATCGTGATTAGTTTGTAACTCGACCCCAATCGCCGATTGCCCGCCCAATTTTGGTTTAAAGCGAGAAATTCGGAATTAGATGACTCTCACCCCCCACTACCCTAAAAATTATGTAAATAAGAGAATATGATTGGATAATAGTATAAAATTATTTTATATTATTAATGCATATAAATTAAATTTAATTTTAATTTTATATAAATATTTTTATATCTATTATTTATATGAATTATTAGAATTAAAAATTTCAAAATGAAAAGATCTCTTAAAATTGCTCCTTTTGGGAGGATTTATTTAGTTATTCCCTCTGGTTCATGATAGTTATCAATTAGGGTATAATTTTTTTTATTTATAATAGTTTTCATTCTCATATATTAATATAATATTTATTGTTGATTTTTCAATCTTACCTTTTTTATCTTCATTAATTGAAAGAAGTGGTTATTTTTCACCACATAATGATATAATTTGAGTAAAATATTAAGAAATCATACTTTTCACAACATAATGGGTGCGGTTGTTTGTGCTTTTGGTGTAAAAAGAATTTTTTTTTAATTTTTCAAAAATAAGTACTTATAAAATTTTGAATGTTGCTTTTTTATGCTTTTAAAAAAAAATAGAAGCAAAAAATAATAAATTTTTCTGCTTTTTTGAGAAGTAGATAGGGAGTTACTTTTCTCAGTAGAAAAGAGATAATGTTGCTCCTTAAAATTTGCAACCACTTTCTTCCCACTTAATTGTTATTTTATCCTTAAAACTTTTAAAAACTACCACTCTCTTCTCACTCTCATCCTCTCTTTCTCTATATCCTTAATTATAATTTTATTAAATAAAGTACTTTTATATTTATCACATCTAAATAATTTAATAATTTTTAATTTTGATAAAAAAATACTTATACAATTATATTCAAATGGAAACTAATTTTCTGCTTTTACCTCTACTTTTTTTTTTAAGAAGTAATTTTTCTAAAATCTTAACCAAACAGTCCTATAAAATTTAATAAAAATATTTTAGTAAAACCATATCATAATTATGTATTAATTTTAAATTTCTTAATCTGAATAAAAATGATCATATTAACTTCTATTTTAAACTGGATGGAATACTATTCTTGAGTTGAAATTGTATAAGTAATTTCTGAGAGTGAAAAAATAAAATAAATGATTTTATTTTAAAATCAAATTAATTAAATTAATCAATTTATATTTTATGATTTTTACAATAAGATATTTCTTTTTTTAAAAATAAAATCATATCAATTTCAGCCATGCATGATTGCAGGAACCCTTTGTGAGTGGCTAGCTAGTACGTTTGAACCGCGGGAAGTCCGTACGCCTCTAACATTTATGCCCTAAACTTTAGTCCAATGGCTTGCAAATTCTTCTCAACCTTGTTCTTTGGGCCAAAGTTGACATGGTTTTGATCCAAATAACTTCAAGATTTTATTTTTTTGATGGAAAGGTAAGAATTTTTTATCAAAAGAAAAACAAAATATAGTACATTTTTCCGCCCATGGATTTATTATTGAAATAATACAATCTCACTGGGAATTAGGCAATAAATTCCAAGTTAAAAAATGAAGTATATAGACCTACAGGGGATCCACAAATCCTTTTCATTTCTGTTCGGACACTCTCGCTGCACCTATTTTGCAATTTCCCTTCCCTCCAAATCCATATCAGGAATTGGGAAAAATTCTCTTGAAATAAGTCTTCTATACTTATTTTATTGAATAATTTTTTTATGAATATTGGATTCTATTACTTCAATTATTGAACCACATAATATTACATTGATGATAAAGTATATTAAATTTCAAAAAGATTGGATTTTTTTGCATGAACCACTACTACTCGTAGTCCATTGGACTTCAACTAATTTGACTCCAGTTGGGTTGGCACACTAGAGGGTAAAATTCTCACAACATTAGTTTTTTCCATCCATAAGACTTAAAATCAAAACTTTATTTAAGAGAAACAAGTGTCAAATCATTTAAATCGATCTAATATCAATAGAAAGATTGGATATTGATAGATAGATAATCTAATAATATATATATATATATATATATATATATATATATATATATATATATATATATATATATATATATCTTTTCAAAAAAATATTGCATAACACCAATACTCGATTGGTTTAAGTTGTTCTACACTTACTCACATAAACAAGGTCTCAACTCAAATTTTGTGAATAAAAAAAAAAAATAACACTAGGAGAATTTTACCCATGATGAGTCGACTTGGCTCAAACCAATATATGTACATAAAATAGGGTGGTGACATGTCAAATTATTTGTAAATTGTACAAAATTTTATATACTTAATTTATTTAGTAGAAACTTTCAATTTAATAGTTCGATTGATAAAATTTAATGTTCATAAAAAATTATTCGATAAAGCAAATATGTCAAGACTTACTTTTAGAGAATCCCCACGTTTAGAAATTAGTATCTTGGTATGTGTCGTCTTTATCTGCATTTTGTTACATAGCCCTGAATTTGCAAAGTAGCACTATATAATTGGTAAAAATTGCTAGAAATTTTTAGAGTAAATTGCACTTAGTACCTTTGAGGTTTATCGAAATTTCACTCCACCCCAAATTTTTAGAGAAATTGCACTCCACCCCACCTCCCCTTACAAACCCGAATAGGGCTATTAAATTGCACACCCCAGACTTTTTGTGTTGCTCTATTTTTTTTGTTGTTTCTGGGCTATATAATAGGGCTCTAAATGTCTTCCAATAGCTAATAAATTTATTTTCCAAGTGTACCTTTTGTTTTTTTTTTTTTAAATTTAATTCAACACATGTACCATGGGTTAAATAAGAGTGAAAGTAGACTAGGCTAAGCTAGGTTTTGACTTAAACAAACTTAGCTTACATTATAAATATGCATCTCAAGCCTGAACCTATTACCTGATATAAGGTTTTTTTTGGGGGAGGGGGGATTTAATCTAGCCTTTTTAAAAGCCCAGCCTAACTCAAAAGTTTATTTAAATGTCTACTTGATCATAAATTTTTTTAAAATAGACCAAAATGACTATTCTTAAATAGATTAAAAGGCTTTTAAATATTTCAAAAAGCATATTCCTAAATTGGTCAAAAAATTTTTTAAATTGGTCAAAAAATTTATTCAAAATAGATCATAAGATTTTAATTATTATTAAAATTTATAAAGAAATAATAATAATAATAATATAAATAGACTACCTTATTGGATCTAATAAGCTTTTTTTTATAGCCTATACCCTAGTTTATTTAGCTAAAAAAGTTTTTTGAAAAACCTGAGCCTAGTCTAACAAAAAAAATAAAGAAAAATCTGAGCCTAACTTATTTACTAAAAAGGCTAGGTCAAAGGCCGGATGAGTCGCCTAGCCTATTACTATCGGTAAAGTTAACTGAAAAACTAAATTGTTAGTTGCTGTGAATTTGTGGGGTGAAGTGCAATTTCTTTGGAACTTTAGGGTGGAGTGCAATTACAACAAACCTCAAGGGTACCAAATGCAATTTACTCAAATTTTTTTAAAAGATAAAGGATAAATGGAATAAGGTAGCATGGCCCACTAATTTATCGAAGAATTAATTATATGTATTTTGCATTACTTTGACAAACAAATTCGTGCCAAAAGAAAAATCTGGCTACCGGCTGCCTTGTATATTTCAAATTTGAAACCATTTTTATTGTATTGTTTGCTAATTTTCCATCATTTATTTGTTTAGGTTTGTTCCTATTCCTTTTGAAAGGTGAAGCTTGGGACCACTCTTTGTTAATTATGCCCCTTGGTGACTATATTAACAAGTAACTACACTATCTCCTTTGATTTTTGTTTCCAAATCGCCAACACTAATTACAATTATATCACAGACCTTGGTCTCCTCATTAAAACGGTGTACTTGCCGTGGGGTATTCTGATTTCCTAAAAATGTGGGATTGATGGAGCTGAGGCTGCAGCTGTCTTGCAAGGATCATCCAACTTCTCCAAGAATTTTTGCTCAATTGTTGATTGCATTTATCCTTTTGCATATCTGAAAATTAAATGCCCATTGAAAACATTCTTATTAAGTGGCATAAATCTTGGCCTCGAATAAATCTCCCTTGCATCCGCAACCGAAATTCACCATGGCATTCTTCTTGTGAGTTTGAATTTGTGTGTTTGATGGGCGTTTTTTTTCGTAGCAACGCTTAGGTTTTCCATACAGTGAAAGGTAATAAACGGTAGAGAACAACTGAACACTAAGTAGTTAGATGAAGGTTTAGAACTTAATTTAGCTCAAGGACCTCCCTGAAGTATTGCTAGCTGATACTTATAAATATGATAGGGTTATATCGATAATTTGACTTGTAAACGCACTAACACTACTATCTTTATTTTTAGCAAATGCCACATGCTGAAGTAGAATACTTTTTTTATGTTTAATTTGAATATAGGGAAAATAGAAAGAGTATATATCCTGTGCGTGTTGAATGTTTGTGTGTGCATGTGTATATGCTATCAACTTCCTGCATGAAAGTAAATATATGCATATGGTTTGTCAACTTGTATAAATCAACACTTTATATTAATCATTATGGTAGTTTATTCATGCTAAATCGTAGCGTGCCGGTAGAGCCCATGTTCGCTCACATGTGCATCCATACCACACAAGGACTTGTCGTGGAATTATTATAATTACTATTGTGGGTCAAAAAAGAAAGATACCAAAAGGATTTCTGACTTGGCTTAAATAAGAAATATCAACCGAAATATCCAACTATAATCGTCCAACCACCTTTTAAGATTATTGTTTACACAATTATTCAGACAGTCTCTCTGTGTGGAGGTAGTTTTTCTTATTTGACGCTGTAGCTATTTAATTTTGTTCATAAAATTTTTCCTCAAAATTTATTCGTCCTTAACATTTACTTTTATTGATGATTCAACACCAGTCATTTGATATTACCTTTAAAAGGCATATACTCCCTCTAGAATTGTATATAAATATATTTATTTAAAGATATACCAATTTATCGTAAATGGGAGGAAGTAATATGAGATAGCAAAGTTTTTTTCTTTCTTCTTTTTTTTTTTTTTTTGGTGGTCGTGAGTACACTTTGATTTATATATTGTAGACAATACTGCAAATAGGAAAAGAAAAAGGGGCCGGGGAAATAAAAAAGGAAGAATATAAGGGGAAAGAAAGGGACAGGGCCCGAGCAGCATGTTCCCAAGTTGACAAGAAGTGAACAAAAACAGGAAACAACACACATGCCGTTTTTATCGTTCATTAGGAAGGTTAGCCCAAAAAAGGATATGAAAATAACAGTTACGCATTCTTTCTGTATAAAATTATTTTTCTAAAATTTAAGTTTATCTTCATCTTAAATAATCAAAATTACTAACTACTTTATTTGAGCTGCCATCAATTCTTACTTCTTTTACACAAATATAAATTCTTTCCTCCTCTTTTTATTGACTTAAACAAGGGTTGGTTAATCTATTGCTTGAATTCTCATGATTGAATTAGATAATTGTATTTATTTATTTTAAGAGTAAAAGAGGTTTCTTGTGAAAAGAGATAAAGATACAACGATTATTTCGGGCGAATTCATCATTACTTGCGTAAAACTCAGCTAATTTTGCATACTTCACTCTTATAAATTATAATAAGATAATTAGCAGCTAAAAAGTAGAAAATGAAAGTATATTCCGATTATAAATTTTTGGTGGGTGTGAATAAATTTATAAAGAAGGTACTTTTAAAATTACAAAGTAACACTCTTTCTGTTTTTCTAAAAAAGAAAATTATGATTTGCTAATTCTACTTATTTTAAGAAATTTATTTAAACAAACTATATATACAAATTTTAGGAGCGCGTTTTTTAATAAGAAAAGGTGTTATTCTTGTAAAAGAACACAAATAAACGCACCCTTTGATTTCTCCCCTCACCCGTAACCGTAATTGCTATAAATACCCACTCAATACCCTCTCATTGTGCTTCATTCATCTTCCAAACACACTTACTGTGCTGTGAGAGAAGCATTGACCTTTTTTAAGTGATTATTTTTCCCCTATTCCTCTATTAAGAAAGTGAGCTCTTCGCTAATCATAGCAATGGCAGGCCGTTCGTACAACTCAATCTTGGTCGTTCTTTCTTTACTTCTTTTGGTTACATTCTCTGAGGTAGCTGAGGTATTATTTTTCTTTGGTCAATAAACTTTCATTGGTGGTCATATATATCATGGTTTGCAGCATATGCGATTGATGAAACTTCAAAATAAGAGTCCAATTAATTGTGCTTACTCTCTAAATGTTGTTGGTTTTATACGTAATGCTTGAACAGGCTAGTGGACAAGCAAAACTTCGCCCTTCAGGTATTTTAAGCCAAACGTTAGTGTATTAACGAATTTTGGGTCTTCCAATTTTGTGCAAAAGAATCCAACATTTAGGATGTATTTTGTATGACGGTAAAAAATAGAGGGTAAAATCACATAGATGAGTTTTATGCGTAAAATTCATCGATAAATTTTTTCACCTATTATTTACTCTCACATCAAACACATCAAAAAGTTTTCCTAACTTCTTTAATTGAGCGAATTGCTAGCTAATTGTGTGTGTGCAATTACACAGATTGCCAACCAAGGTGCACTTACCGTTGCTCGGCAACTTCACATAAGAAGCCATGCATGTTTTTCTGCCTGAAGTGCTGCGCCAAATGCCTCTGTGTTCCTCCTGGTACATATGGAAACAGGGAAGTTTGCCCTTGCTACAACAACTGGAAGACAAAGGAAGGAGGACCCAAATGTCCCTAAACCTCTTACCTCATATACTATGTTATAATCATTAAGCAATGTAATGATAAAAAATTCTGAGGTGGTACTATAGAGTGTTTACACTCACGTCCCTCCACCGTTGATTGAATAAAAGTCAGTATTTAAATAAAAATTATCATTGCATTTTTAATTAAATCTTGTAAAATGATAGCTTGTGGGCTCAAACGTTTTTACGCTCGAGCACCTTACGGCACAGCTCTTTAGTACGATCGAGAACTGCTATACGTTACGAACAAAATTTGACAAAAGTGAGGCACCAAATACGTGATTTAATTAAAGGAAACAGAGGGAAAAAAAAAAACTTTAGAGTGGGTCCGCATATGGGTAATGAAATTTTTCATTTGTATGCCGTACGAATTTCATTAGTAGCAATAAATAGCCTTTTTTTTTTCCAAAAAAAAAAATATTAAACAAACAAATAGCATTTTTTATCTTATAACTAGAGCATTATACCTGTGCGATGTATTGAGTAACTTTTTTCAATTGTAATAATAATAAAAATTGATGTGATCAAATTATTAGATTATAAAAATTAATGTATTTGATGAGAAAATGACAAAATAGTTAATAAATATAAAATAGTAGAATACTAATTGAATACACCTTTAATATTAATAATAAAGTATAATTGCAAAGCTAATAAACAGAACGACTAAAATTGAATAAAAATGAAAGAAAATTGTTAGTATAACCATAGTTATTTATTAAAGAATAATTCGTTTTATAAGGTCAATATTTATGATTTTTAAGTGAGGATTGAATAACTTAAAAAAAAAATTATTTTTTTTCTTCCTTTTCCTTCTCTTTCTTCAACCCCATAGAAAAATAGTTCTAAAGAAAAAGTTTTATAACATCATTTCACATAACAATTTATTATTAAAAATGTAATTTATTTTTTAAGAATGTCTACTTCAAAATTTTTACGGATGATAGAACAACTTAAAAGAAATTTATTTCATTTACATTTTCTTAAAAATAAATTAATTTATTTCCTTTACCCTCCTCTTTCTTAAGAAGTATATAGTAAAGTAATTTTAAGGGGAAAAACCAATAAATGCATTTCGTATAACAACACATAATTAAAAGTGTAATTCGTTTTATATACATACATATTTTCTATTTTTAAAAGATAATGGAACAACTTAAAAAATAAAAATCATTCAATTTCAATAAAAAAATTATTTAATTTCTATCTTTCTCCTCTTTTTTCATCCTCAAAATAAAGTAATTTATAAACAATATATATAATATAATTTATTATAGTTACTTATTATTGGATTTGTACAATATTATATAATGTTAACAAAAAATTATAAAATTCATTTGAAGATAACGTTATTAATAAATCATTTTAAAAATAAAAAATGTATAAAATAAAATAAATATAGAAATAAAAAGTACAATTGTACTAAAAACCATTTATTAAAAAAAATTATAAGCTTATTTTATATAACAGATCATTATTAAAATTACAATTTAATCTTTTTATAAGAAATTTTTATCCTCATATTGAAGTTAAACAATTAGGAAAACATAAATAATATTTCCTTCTCTATCCTCTTTATTTAAAAGTCTATTTCTTTCACTATATTTTTTCCTTTATTCAACCTTTTAATAATTATTAATTAAAATCAAAGTGCTAAATAATGACTTATGCCAAATTATAATTGAAGTTCTCGCATTTTTATTTTTTTTATTTGAATCATAATAGTTATCAATTTAAGCAGATACAAAATTTTAAATTCCATATCTTTTTTTGGTGTACAAATTCTTTGTCCTAATGCAATACATGAAATTGAGTCTCTCTATTATGCAAAAATCATGTCAATACAACTATTCATATTTTTCTTCATATATTAGTAAAAATATTTCAGAATAATAAAAGGTAAATAAGTATCCACAAATAAGCTATTTATAAAGAAAAATCGAACAAAAACTAAAACATGTTGAGAAAATTACTAAACTATATTTGAGGTATACTATAACATTTCACAAGATTTTTTTTTCTTTCCATAATTTATTAATAGAGCTCTCACCAAAAAAGTGAGAAGACAACACTGATACAAGATAACATCCACCATAGGAAGAAGGATAAGACAGATCACCCCCTACAAAATCATGCTCACCAAATTTCATCCAACAGACAACCACCCAAAAATATTACAAGGAATTACTAGTGTTTGACCATACCCCCTGCAGAAAGTTACACCCAAAAGACCATTACCAACCACAAACCTGTACAATGAAAAGATATAGCAAAAAGAATCCAAGCGCCAGCAATGCAACCAAACTGCACGATCAAGACTCCCACAGCACGAATTATGAAAATACAAGGTGATGCATCTGAACTGAAGACTGCTATAACAGCACTTGAGTGACTCCTAAACAAGCACGCCAAATACATAATAATCATGAGATGAAGCATGGTTGAACATTGGCCAATCACCAGTTCACCACCACACCGCACACAGCATCAAACAACATCAACACCGCTAAATAGTTCACAGCAATGAACACAGAAGACCACGCCTATCGAGTTTGAACACAGCACAAAGACTTGAACCGGTAACGTATACTCTCACAAATGGAACCGCAATAAAAATCAGCCCAAACTACCAGGCCCATAAAGACAAAACACATGAAACACCTTGCTGCATGCAGCTAAGACCTGACTCCAAGAGAAAAACCAAATTATAATCCACCATTGCTGACAGAATTCTGATGTATCTCAACTTAAGCTTATAGACACTCAAAGCTCATAATAGAAAATGATCGCAATAGCACATAGACCTGCCAATAACTGTAAAATACAAATGGAACAGCAAAACAATAAAATCTTCCCATACAACTAGACAGATAATGACAGAACACAAGAATACACCCTGATGAATGAATCACCCTGTTGAATGAATTCCTTTGCTATGAATACCTAACCTCACTTCTCACTTTGCACTCACTCCTTCCTTTTTTTTTGTTTTTTTTTTTGGGGGAACTCACTCTGATCATATATCTTTCTTCGTAAATCTCACTATTCTATCCACCCTGTACTTCCGCTCTATTTTCAACCCTCCAATCTTTTTTCCCTCTTAATGACTCTCTTTTTTTTTTCCCGAACTTTTCTTTTCCTTTTTCCCCCCTTCTCTTTGGTATGCTTCTTATTCACGTAACCTAACCAACAAGGGATCACTGATACAGCCCGAACATAAAGAAGAACAATACAAAAATAGTCAAAAGCAAGACAAAGAGCTTTCTTGACCTCATTCAGAACATAATATAATGTAAGGGTAGTCACTAATTAAAAAATGAACTTTCCAACTTCACTATAAGAAATGTTTTCATCAGAATTGTAGTTACAAAAATTTAATAAAAACTTAGTGATGAGAAGAAATAATTATATATGAATTAAAACATACATATATTCCGATTTAGTATTCCAACTTAAAAGAGTGTAGTGGACTTAGAAATATAACAATTCATTAATTAAGTTAAATTATTAGTGGTAAGAAAGGCTTATTGAAGTGGGTTAGTGAGTTATAATTAGAAGAGGCAGTAATTTTTTTTTTTGAAAAAATAAAATAAAACTACAAATGAAAAATTTTCCAAAATAATAAATTTAGGATTATAATTGGAATTGAATTGCTAAGAAGTTGACATATAGTAATTTTTTTTATGAAATGGGTCTTAATTTGTTAGTAGTATAGATTCTGTTACAAGCTTCGTTTTTTTTTTTTGCGTAAAATTAATGCTACTTTTTGATACACGAATATAATTATGTATGTCCATTCTGCATTCAGAGGAAAATATTTTTTAGCTAATTTTAATTTGATGATGCAATTGTTTTATATTTTCTTTAAGGATTTAATTTTGATATGTTATTAGTATAAAAGATTTTTATATAGCATAGTAAAGGGGTCTGCTTATTTTTTACTATAACTCTTGTATACTTATCCTATTAAATGATTTCTAGAATGCAAATTTAACTAATCCAACTATTAAATTACATGGTTTTATCGTGATTATCAAACATATTAAAAATTTAAAAAAATTAGACATTCAAAGGCATAAATAAATAGTCAATATTCTCTTTTATACTTTTAAAACAAATTATATATATATATATATATATATATTAAGATAAAGTAGTACATTTAAGTATCAAATCATTTCTAAATTATACAATTTTTATAAACTTCTTTTTATCTAATAACATCCTTCAATTTAAGGATTGAATTGATGAAAGTTAATATTTTTAAAAAGTTATATAACAAAATAAATGCACTAAGGTTTACTCTTAAGATAAGTAAACAATTTGGCACAATATATCATACATGACATTGAAATAGTTTTCATTTAGGTTTTCGGCTGAGCGAATAGTTAGCAATAACCGTGTCAATCTTCTTGAGCGTTGAAGTGAGTGAGGCTCTTTGAACTCATGTAAGATAGTACTTGCAAAAATACTCCAATGCAAGTTGCTAAGAGTGAACTATGCATGAAGTTTTGGCAAGAGTAAAAATGCCTAGGTAGATTCGAAGTGAATTATTATAATAAAAGAGTGTTGTTATATTCTCTTAAATGGTGTGTTTAAAAATCTTTCTTGTTCTAAATTCCACTTACATCTATTGAATAATTCTTAAATATTGTATAAATTACAATTCATACAATTATGAGTGAAATTTTGAATTAAAAAGATTTATAGATATATTATCAAAAGGATATAGCAATTTCTTATAGCAATGCTTTGTTTTTTTTTTTCGGTCAACTGGAGCAGATAGTGAAGAAGGGGTGAAAGAGTAGCCAAGAAATTAAAAAAATCTTGGAGAAGCCATGCAAGAACTAAAAAGAGAAGCTAAAATCGAATATGAGGAGGAAGAATGACCACCAACTATACAAAGCTTAAAGGAAGCTACAATTCTTGCTTTCTATGGTAAATTTGAGAAGGTGAATCTGGTCAATGGGTTCATGTCGCACTTTGACATGCCTCAACAGGAATAAGAAAGAATGTGAGAACAAATTTTGGGTCTCCAGTCCTAGGATTTGAGGTTCAATAAAGGAACCAAGACACAATTTAAATGGGATGTTTCATCCCAATTGATTATGACACCCTTCCATGAGTGGTATCAAAATCAACACGTTATGACACAAATGACTACTCCCCACATGGGATGTTTCATCCCAATTGATTATGACACACTTCCATGAGTGGTATCAAAATCAATACGTTATGACATAAATGACTATTCCCCACCCTGCAGTGCATTAACCAAGTCCTAACACCAGAAGCTTTGTTTCTTGGTCAAGATCTACATGACTCATTCCTCTGGCCAGGAGATAGTGCTAGTCAAAGATTCACTAGCTCTCAAGTATGCAGAGCTAGTGTATGCCTTCACGTAGAAGATTGCGGAGACAACAACATGCTTTGTTCCTCTGTGACAATTTATGTTTTTAATTCTAATTTTTGTCAACAGTTGTGATCATATTTCTAGTAACCTTGAGTACAAGATTAGGAAAGGAATGGTATTGATGTACTGATTAATAATTAGAAAATATTATTATATTAGTTTGTATAAATTTGAAAAACATAATATTATTATAATGCCTTCAAGTATACTTACCTTATCCCGAAGCACTAGTTGGTAGGGGTGTTTACAATCTTACCCGACTAGATGATCTATTCCAGCCTAATAATACATTTTGACTTGAAGTTTATTGAATTGAGTTCAGGTTTTGAAATTTTGATCGGCATATTTTCGGATCAAGTTTGAGTCATATTTTTTTAACAAAATTTGTGATAAATTATGAAACTTTTATACATCAATTAATATGCTTTACATTAGATGATGTTTTTGTATTGAAATAATTTATTTTAAAATATATATTATAAAATATTTCTTAAATTTTATTTTTAATTTTTAAAATTTCATGATTTTACTATGTATTATGTTCAAATTTATATATGATGTCTAAATATTGGATCAATCTGTTCTAATCCGGTCATTTTTCAGGTCATTATCATGTCAAGTCTAAATTCTAAACAATAACTGAATCAAAAATAATTGGGTTGGATTCGGATCTAACTCAACCCAACCTACTCATTCCTTATACACCACTATTAGTTGCAACACTTGGAATTTTTTCCTCAAATACTCAAGTACCTATTTATAACTACCCTGTGCATCTAACAAGAATAATACCACTTATGAAAATGATCTAACCGTATTACTCGTGATCGAAACGGTTAGTCTCACAGTTAAAAGTGTGAGAATAGCGTATGTTAAAATATATAAATATAAGAGATAGAATTTAATTTAAATGCACTAACAGTATAAAATAATTTTATATTGTCAGCCAATAGAAATAGTGAAAAGTGTCAATTTACACAAATAACTACCCATTATAATGAGGGATCCATTATAATTTTTCATTTTTTCTTATTTCTATTGATTAACAATGTAAAACAGTTTTACACTGCCAATGCATATCAATTAAACTCTAAGAGTTATGGGAATCAAGTTTTACAAATTGCACTTAATTAGTAACTACTATCAAAAAGCTTTTCCGTGACGAAAGGACGATATCCAAACTATATTCTCACTAATTAGTTGTTTATTTTGATCGATATCAGTTTTGAAGGATAAACAATGAAAAAAGAATTTGGCCGGAAAGTGGGGCGTGCAAGTTTGTACCTATCATATTTGGGAAGCAAAGAAATGAAAAAAATAAATAAATTCTGTAGTGCGAACCTAACTTCAAATGAAAGTATTTGTCGGTTGTTTAATAAAATCAATTAAAAGCAAAAGACTATTTTATATTGTGGATTTAAAGTGCACATTTATAATTTATAGTCCACCAAAAACAAAAGAGTTATAATATACGTCCATCTTGTCTTATACTACGTACCAACGGGTATTAAACAGAATAAATATACAGTAACATGTTTCAATTTCAATTTCAATTTCAATTTCAATTTGTACACCCTAAACTATAATTTACAAAGTATAAACTAACAACACTCGTAGGGCGTGTTTGGTTGAGAAAAATTTGAAAGTAAGAAGAAGAAAATGAAAAAAATTGAAAAGAAATAAATATTTTTGTTTTGTTTGATTATAAAAAAAAAATTGAATAATATAAAAAAATGGTGAAATCCACCTAATTTTTTTTTTCTCCCAAAATGGGACCGAAAAGTGAGAGAAGTATTGTGCAGATTTAGACGTTTCAATAATATCCTATGAGCATAGCCTTACTAAAACGTTGTGATATATATATATATAAAAGAAATAATAAAAATAAAAAATATTTAATTTTTATGTTTTTGTCAATTTTTTATATGATTTTATTATAATTAAAATAATATAAAAATAAAATTATTATTTAATAAAATTATTATTTTATTTTTTAAATGAACAAATAAATAAAAATAAATTTTTTTATATATATATATTTTATTTTCTTTCATCTAAATATATTTATAAAAAATAAAAATTTATTCAATTTCTTCCTCCCCATATTCTTTTCTTTGGCAAACACTACCCAACTCTGGCGCAACCTGCGATATTTCATTGAATTATAGAACATCATTATCGTGTGTACATGGTGCAATGAGTTAAAGTACGTTGATGTTAGTGGTGGTGTACTGGTGTTGTACAAAGAAATCCGGGCATAGCTGCCGGTGAACAACCACATCTAAGGGACTGACACGACACATGCTCCGTTGAATTCAATTGACGTGGCTTGGTACGGTCCCTTTTACATGAATTTGGAGCCTGCATCCCTGGAGGTCACGAAAACAGGGAGCTCCCATTCCGGCTTTGGGCTTCTAATTGGGACCCACCTTTTACCGAGTTACTACACCCACATCCAGGGACAACTTAGTACTTTCATAATTCCACTAAAATTTTTCAAAACAATAACTTCTGCCACGTCATCGATCCGTGTGTCATTCCTATGACAAGACCCCGCCGTCGGATCACCCACCCTTTCGTGATTCCTGCCCGTCCATCTTTCCCCGAAAACATCAACAACAACAATAGCGAGAAAGAGAAAGAAGCTCTTTCTTTTTTTTTTTTTTAAATATTATTTTTTATTTTTTATCTATCCCTTCCTCCTTCAAATCAGATCCTCAATTCCTTGCAGGTTCTACTCGAACGAACGAGAGACAGTTCTGTGAAAGCACTTTGAAAGCTCTGTCCGTTGCAACGGTTGCTGTGGGAATCTAATTCTTTGAAAGCTTCACGCTCCGCAACCACACTTTAATGGCGACTGAAGAGGTTTATAAACCTCGTTCACTTCCTCCATACCCCGAGGTAAATTTCTTTCCAATCCCATCTTCTGTAAAAACTTTACCTAATAAAAAATTTCAGCTTTATTTGATCCAAAAATCTCCACTGCTTAGGTTACCCATGGTTTTCACTTTCAATTATTTTCTCTAGATGAACATAGGGTCATAAACAAATCTTCCTCTTTACTACATATTCTTCTTTCCACCATGATTGAGTTTAGGTTTAATTGATCAATTTTTTCCCCCTCACTACTCTTTTTATGCTTGCATTCACAAACATAAAGATAAGAAAAACCATAGTTAAGTCTCCCATTCCCATTTTTTTCCAATAAGAAGCTAGAGATAAAATGATTTCACTATTTTGGCCGCAATTTCACGGGCCAGAATAAAATTACATTATAAATTAATTTTTTGATACATAAAATTAAAAATTAAAAAAACTACAAATTCTTCAGATGGAAATTGTTTGTGAAGACTGAGTTAGGTTTTGTGTGTGTGTTTTTTTCAATTTTCAGATGATTTTGAAGGCAATTGAAGCACTTAACGAAGAGAACGGTTCCAACAAAACGACAATATCAAAGTATATAGAATCCACGTACGGTGGATTGCCTCAGGGACACAAGGCACTGCTCAATGTGCACCTTGCAAAGATGAGGGATAGTGGTGAGCTAGTCTTTTGGAAAAACAACTACACCAAGCGTGACCCCAATGCGCCGCCGCGCCGGGGCCGTGGCAGGCCACCCAAGCCCAAGGATCCTCTGTCTGTGGGCGTCATGATGGCACCTGCCAGGCCCAGGGGTCGGCCCCCAAAGGACCCAAATGAACCACCAAGGCCGCCCAAGGCTAAGTCCTCAAGTGGGAGCGGCAGGCCCAGAGGGCGGCCCAGAAAGATGGCCCGGCCCTCTGGGGGCTTTGATGGATCCCCACCATCAATGATGGGGACCGGCGCAACTAGTGGGAGGCCTAGAGGCAGGCCTCCCAAGATGAAGGCTCCATTGGCGGGAATTAGTGTTGAGCAATAGGGGACCCTTTGTTGTTTTTGGCCGATGCACC
This sequence comes from Pterocarpus macrocarpus, assembly GCA_031439585.1. Classification (NCBI taxonomy): domain Eukaryota; kingdom Viridiplantae; phylum Streptophyta; class Magnoliopsida; order Fabales; family Fabaceae; genus Pterocarpus; species Pterocarpus macrocarpus. Next base: position 34,478,999 of record CM062518.1, on the reverse strand, counting down.
ATGGTACTAATAGGAGTGTTGGGTTAGATGGTTATCTTGTGTGTTACTTCGTTAGATGAATTGTTCTGTACAATTGTGTAGTGGTAGTAGCTGAGGCTTTGTTGGTTTGTAAACTGTAATTGTGAAAATAGGACAATGGATAGAGTTGATGGACTCGGTCTCTAAAATTCACGACTTGTCAAAAATCTGTGTGTGCGTGTGGTATTCAGCTTAAAATGGTTTTTGTCTGAAACCACTAATGGTGTGTATTAGTGGGTCTGAGTTATGGTTTACAAAGCATGATTTGGTATAAAAAGAACTGGTTCCTTTACCTCAACCCAATCATAGTTTTTTTCAAACATATTATTTATAGATGAAACTTTGTTTGAACACATCTTCCGGGTCAGGGTATCTAAATTGTAATTCAAATTCAAATGTATTATAAATCGTGGTTTTATTCGGTTTTTGTTTTTGATCATGGGTTTTTTGTAGTTTTGGATAACAAAACCAAAAGCACTACACCAACAATCTTCACAGTTCACAGGATGCTTCTGCTTTTAACTCAATTGGTTGTGTCGCCTGTTCAAAGTTCTTAAAGTAGGCGTTTTCTAGAGTTTAACATTTAGTATGTGTAACAGCATTCTAAGATGATATTATCACCGAAAAAAAAAAGGGTATTCTAAGATGATAAGATGATTGATTGCCTTGCTCCTGTAGTGAACAATGTTTTTCTACTGCAAATTTAAAAAACAAAACTGAATTGTCTGGAGAATATCTGGGCATTATGTTTTGAGCAATTTATTATTTTCTTTCAAGAAATAAATGTGTTGTTAACTTGCATAATTTCATAAGCTATTAAGAGTGATCTAGTAGTGAATGATTTGGGTAACAAGTATGAGGTCAGGTGTTCGAAAAATCATTGTCATTGATATATATATATATATATATAAATGCTCGCAGAACTTTATGTGTTAACTATTAATTTGATTGCATATTGTTTACGAAAAAGTTGCTTTTGTTGTACTTGCATGAATTGACAACGGTAGGATAATTAAGATATAATATTCCATTCTATATTTGATACATGGTCATTGTGTTGGGTTCTCATTGTTTATTATGTAAAATGTTATTTCAAAAGTGATTATGTTATTTTGGACTGCTGAATTTTATTTATTCTGTGTAATTATTAGAAAATATTTGGGTTTAATTTTTTTTTTTTAAAGAAAAACCCTTCTCTAAAATATGCACTCAAGCGAAAGTATTGAATTTTTCCTTAGAATGCTTCAAAATGTTGCTTCTTCTATAATGTCGAACGTATTGATATTTGGAGCTTACAACGGACTCCTTTTGATGATTCAAACCTAATACCAGATATGGTTTATGTATGTTTATGCAAAATCTAATCCAAAACATTGGATAGCGTGTCTCACCAATAAAAATAACACTGGATTAGTTACTAGTGGCTAATCTTGAGATGATGGACAACGGTGACTAATTTTGACATTAACAAAGAGGATTACTGTCTTAGTGCGTTTTGTAAAATATTATGTTAGTTGGCCACATGGTGCAAACATAATATTCCCTTCCATTTTTCCTCCTTTTTCTTCAGAAGGTGGGGGACACAACACAACAATAGGGAGAGTAGCGGTTAAGTTAGGAATGATTATTTTAAAGAGTTTAATTGCTATACATTGGGAGTGTAAAAATATTTTATATTATTATCTAATTAAATATTTATATTTATAAGATTTTTAAGATATTAAGTCATTAAGTCACACACTTTTACTAATGTAGCAATGCATAATTAAATATCTACAAGTTAAATCCTATTTTAAAAGCAATTCCTCACATAATCTTGGGTTGAAAATCATAATTAGGTACAAAAGATCTTTAAGTAATAATTTAAGAACTTAAACTTTGATAATAAGATTTGTACGAGTTTGCAATTCACTTTTATTGTTAACCTTATATAACCTCAGCTTGCAATTTGGAAGACAAATCCATGGCAAGCAAAATTATATTTTGTTGTTTTCTTGGCTTGGCAAAATATAGAAGCCAGGCCTAATTGTCTGAAAGTTTCCTGGCTTGTTATGAAGAACTCTAACTACTCCAGAAACTGTTCTCACTCTCATTCTTGAAGCTGCCTCAAGTTTCTTTGCTCACATTGTTTGAAGCACGAGCACTATAGCAATTCCGCATGATACTATTTCTTCATTTTTAGTTCTCTTTTACATGGCAGATCTCATTTACTTTTTCATTATAAGCAGCGGACTTCCTTATCTTTTAATGAATAATAAATTATAAATTATTTTAAAGAGAAGTTTCTACAAAATCATTATAATACCAACATACTTAGGCGTTGTGCTTTAAAAATTATTATATTAAATATATCTTTTTGTATTTTCCTTTTAATACAATTTTCAAATCAAAGTTAATGCTGATAGGCAAGTTGTTGCTTCAATAATACTTGTAAGCATACTCCTGTCAAAAACAAAAAGACAAATAGTAAGAAACATTGTTGCTTTATGCTCACTAATTGAATTTGTGTTTAAATTAAATTTCATAAATTCATTTTTTATCTTAATTTTGTAATTTTTTTTTTTGAAAATCTGATTTTCCGTGAAATAAGCAATATTATTTCAGTACTATTAATTAAAATTATTTTCAACCCATAATTATCATTTAATTTTAATCTATCATTATTAATGCGTTCATGTTTCTTATATTATTCAAATGATTTAATTATAAAGGTAATTACTTATAAATTAAAACGTTTAATAATATGAAAGTATAGTAATAAATAATAATGAATAAAAAAGAGTAATAAATTATAATATATGAAATTTGATCTATAACTGATTAAAAGAAACGATAATATTTATTATACGTTATGTAAATTCACATTAGAGTGAAGTGTTGCCGGCAGCAACAAAGTACGAAGGTATTAAAACGTTAATAAAATTAACTTTGATTAAATAAAAAAATCATATAAATTTATACTTATTATTATTAAAAATATGGAATTTTTACTTAGAGGAGTTTAACTTTTAATTTTTTAAAATTATAAATATCAGTTACTTGTTTATATATTTAAAAATAAAAAATAATAAATACATTTTGTTTATATATAAGTTACAGATTTAAAGGTAATTTTTTGAAGAAATTTATATTAAATATTTAATTAATAATTCAAAGATGAATATGATCATGTTAATATTTTTTAATGTTTTACTATTTATTTATAATTTATTTTAAAAATTCTATACTTTTATTTACCTTCATATTAGCAAACTAAAATTTTTTTAGAAATGAATTGATAGTCAGTTTACTAATTAATAATAAAGAAGATTATGGTATTATAGTTATTATTAATTATTCATTGAAAATTTTAAAAAGTAAGTAAATAAATAATGAATAAATCTTATTAATCATTCAGACATAAATATAATAAGGCAATAATTATGTTTTAATCATTCAAATAAATATTATAAAATAATATAATTATTTGATTTTTTATTTTTAATATGGGATTTGAGTTTAATATTTTGAATATTATGAGGGACAGTATCTACCAAAATATAGTGTACAATAAAATCAGAAATTTCGATTTTGGTTAAGATGAAATTCGAAAATTTTAATTTCTAATTATTGGAATTTTTTATTCAAAAATCGGAAATTTTAATTTCAATACAAACAAAAATCAGAATTTCCCATTTGATATAAAAAATTATATACACGTAAAATCTTTCAAAATCCCATGTTCTAGCATATTTATAAATCAAATGTTATATCTAAAAAAATCCTAATTATTTAGATTTTTTACTTTTAACAATTATAATTATATCTAAATTTAATTGTTTATCATATAATTATAACTTATTTAAAGTATTTTTATCACCATTTACTTTTAAATAAAACAAAAAATCCAAATAATAAATTGACACAAGTTTAGTAATTATTAATTTACTAGTATATGATGGCATGTATATACACTTATACTATATGACCACATTATTCTAAAACAGAAAGTCGTATGTTTTTGTGGCGTCATAATATTCCCTACTTTCATATCAGACCCCAAATTTCATAAAGAAAAAGAAAAGTGAGAAAAGAATTAAGATGGTCACTTCATCCAAAAAGCAAGCAAAAGCCAACAGAACAGGGAACCTTAAAAAATCTGCGAACTCGCACATAACTGCCACGTCACCTATCCAATGACCCAGTAATAATGGATCCTTAACCGTGCGATCACCATCCATCTCTTGAATCCAAGCCGTCCATAATCCCCAGAAAGATGAAGGGGATGGTGGGTGAAAAAGAGATAGGGCTTGCATCTTTTTCTTTATTATTATTATTATTATTTTCCCTTTTTCTCTGTTTTGCAATTTTTTTAAATTTATTTATTCTCTTTTATATCATGCCCTCGTATCTTTGCAAGTGCCACCCAAATCAAACTGTTCCTTTGGGTGAAAATTTTTGAACCTTCCTCTCTTAAAAAGTCTGCATTTTCAATATTTTTGGCTTAGTGGGGTGTGGCACTGTGCCAGCTTCTGAGCTGCTTGCAACATCAATGGCGACAGAAGAGGTTAATAAACCTCCATCACTTCCTCCATACCCTGAGGTAAACTCAGCTAACCTCCCACCAAGCAATAGCGATTTCCCCTTTTGTTCTTTTTCTCAAAAAAAAAGAAAATGAAAAAAAGTCCTTCAAAGAGTTTTCCTAGTGAAGTCAGTGGAGCTCAAAGGCCTTGAATTGTTTTAAACATTTTCACTTGTGCCTTTTAAAATAATTGTTTTTAAAATTTTTTTCTTACATCTTCATTCGAGTTTCAATGTTCTAGAGGAATCCTAAGAAGAAAAAGGCCATAGCTTTCTTTTTTTTTTTTCAATTATTATAACACGATAATTTCACTGTTATAGGCTGATCTGGTTTTGTTCATTGACTTGTATGTACTGAGCTGAATTACAAGGCATGTTAGAAACAAAAAATAGGAAGAATTTAGGGTTTACCTACTACCTGGAATTTAAGCAGGAATAAAACACCTAAAGTTTTGTATTTGAGCCACCACCCAAGTGAATTTGACTCCAAGTGCTTCTTCACTTTCCCACGATCCCATCATTTTGAAGCTATGATTTTCCCCAAGATACAACAAGATATTTTGCTGAGAAATTAAGTACCCACTTTCAAGGTACCCCCTTTTGTGTGCTGTGTATTGTGCAGATGATAATGAAAGCACTTGAAGCCTTGGGAGACAACAATGGTGCCAGCAAATCGGCCATATCAAAGTACATGGAGTCCACCTATGGAGAGTTGCCACCAGACCACTCAGAAGTATTCTCCCACCACCTCAACAAGATGAAGGAGAGTGGTGAACTCGTGTTGTGGAAGAACAACTACATGAAGCGCGACCCAAATGCCCCACCAAGGAGAGGGCGTGGGAGGCCACCAAAGCCTAAGGCCCCTCTCCCTCCTGGCACTGTTTTGTCCCCACCAAGGCCTAGGGGACGCCCTCCAAAGGACCCTAATGCCCCACCAAAGCCACCAAGTGCCAAGGCGTCAAGTGGCAGACCAAGAGGGAGGCCAAAGAAGGTTGCTAGGTCTGGGGTGGCATCATCAACGGCACCTTCCTCCACTGGGAGGCCAAGGGGTAGGCCTCCTAAGGTGAAGCCTCAGTTGACAGAAGTAAGTGTTGAACAATAGAGACCAAAGAAACTAGAAATTCTTAGGTGTTTTTAAGCAGAAATTTCTCATACTTTAATTCATATATTAGTTGTCACGTTAATAAATATGGGCTATGCTTATTTTTTTTAATTATCAATATTTATTGATGTGACAAATTAAGAATGAATTAAAATAAAGAGATTTCTCATACTCTAAGAATATATAAAAATTTCTTATAAAAAAATAAAGATTAGATTAGACCTCTTTTGTGTGACCATAAAAGTAGTGATGTGAAAATTAACTTCTCTCTTTAGAAGTGGCTGTGGTCTTAAATTAGAATTGTCTCCATTTGTAATGGCTTTGTAAAATTGTGTAGTGGGATGATTAGCTTTTGAGGGAAGCTTTGTTGGTTCCTGATCATCAAAAGAGGACAATGACTTGAGCTTATGATGATTTGGATTCCCGTTGATTGTGGTGTTGTAAGTCCTACTAATTTTAAAATTCATAATGTGGAAAAAGGGTGTTATTACCTGTGGTCATTCTTGTTGATCATTTAATTGGAAAATCCATTATAACATTATGGATGATTTTTGTTGTGTGTGTTGAAGCAGTGTTGTTTAAAGTGTAAGCGGACGACGGGGAAGAAACGGGGAAATGATGTAATGAATTTGACTTTGGTGTGTTTGATAATGTTTGGACATTAAACCTGTGCCGTGCAACGGCAAGAATCTCGTACGGTAGTCGTTCTTGTCTATTACCTCTGATAAGACCTCCTAGTCCTAGGTGTGTTCTGTCTAGCTGGCAAGTCCACGTCTTTAAGATGAAGTTAATGAATTGGTGTCACTACCCTATTAATGGTGCAACTTGTCCAACGTCCCGCACCTGTGGCTGTAGGGACTGGTCAACAATGGTCATTTGGTAAAATTTCTCGATATTGGCAGTTTTAATTGTACGTGTTAAGTTCTATGCTTTTCCCCCCTCAAGTGGAGTTCTAGTTTAGGGCAAATGCCTGATAAGGTGCGCAAAAAACTTTGAAGATCTAATATTTGAGATTATATAGATTATTTACATAACTAATAATAAGATGTATTATATTTGCTCTCTTTCTCTCTCCTCTACTGGTGCCCCCTTCCGTTGAGAGCCACTATATATGCCACTAACCCCTGCCACACAAAAACCATCGCCATAGCCATTACCTCGCCCTTGAACACCGCCTCGGCCACCACCTCAACCCTCCGATGGCACTCTCTCCGTCCCACAAGAAAACCAACATGGTTTGCTATCATGCCCTCTCATTAACAACAATATAGTGGCTCACTTAGTCAATAATTATCACATATCTTATTGATAACAAATACAGAGCAAAATGATAATAGTAAGCTCAAGTATTCATACTCTTTTTTTAAAGAAACTATTATTAGATACTTATAAAGTATCAGCTAATTATATTATATTCAATAATAAAATAATATTTTAGGTAAAATTGTAAGTAGTGGATTATAAATTAAAATCGTTATATTCAAATGTTAAAATCAAATCAAATAAAATTATATAAAATATTCAAATATAATAAAATATTATATCAAATCAAAATAAAAATCCAATCAAATCTAAATCTTTATCTTTAATATATACAATCTCATTGAGTTCATTAGCTACATGTCAATCTCACAATTTTTGAAATAAAGAAAATATCTAAAAAATAAAAATTTATAAAATAAAATAATAACAACTTATTTGACTATTCATATTAAATCTTCTCCACTATTTGAAACTTAGGCATTAAGTTATAGCCCATAAAATGATATAATATTAAGCTACTCTATTAAAAGATTAGTTATTATAGGTGATCTTGATTTTGATGAGGTCTAGCTTACTAGATATTGATGAGATCTATCTTACTAGCTATTACCATATAGCTATAGCAATCTCTTTAAAAAATTATGGTTTATAGCCTTTATTTTTTTTTTTATCATTAATACATATAATGTCATTGAGTCCATTAGTCGCATAACAACCTCACATTTTTTTAAAAATAAAAAATTCAAAATAAAAATAGAAATTCAATAAATAAAACAATTACAACTAATTTAACTATTCATATCAAATCATCTCCACTATTTGATGCTTGGACACCAAGTTATAACCCATAAGATGATATAATATTAAACTGCTCTATTGAAAGATTAGTTGTCATAAGATGATTTTGGTTTTAATAAGGTCTAACTTATTAGTTATTAATGAGATTTAGCTTATTAACTATTATCATATAGTTATGGCAAACTCTTTTGAAGACTATGTATCATATCTTTTATGTTTTGATCATTGATATTATTTGTATTTAGCTCTACTTCTTATAGTGTAATACTTTATTTTTAAACACTTCTACTATGCTCATATTAGCACTAGGGGAGGTTTGCTTAGTATAATATTCTTAGATTGGTGCTATGATTGTCATTATCAATAAGTGTTAGTTATTTCAATATTTCCACAATTTATTTCTATATATTTATTCAATTCTCATCAAGTTGCTATACACTTAATTCTTTGTAGCTTTTTTATGGCTGTGGCTTTCCTTTCATCATAAACATCACTTCATAATATTAATTTTTTTCCTATACTCCTTGATGTGCATCTTCTTATGTATCTTATTTGTATTTTATTTAGCTCAAATTATATATTAGTCATTTCATGGAAGCAAATTCAACCAATATAAAAGTGTCAAATATTATGGTATAAATCAGCTTATTTTTTTGCTTCTATATCATCTATTAATTTGTTATGTGTTCATTCTTCTAGTATGTTTACTAATTAAATGTTTGGGGTTTTCTAATTATGTGATGAGACTAAAGAAGGGAGTACCTGTGATGTTGTTGAGAAATATTGATCAAATAATTGATCTTTGCAATAGCATTTGATTTATTATTATGGAACTTGATGTTAATATTATTGGTGCTGAAATTATTTCTGGGATCAACGTAGGTGAAAGAGTATATATTCCTTGGATGAATCCCGTCCCATTTTACCAAGTAATACCATTCTAACTTTTTTTTAAAGGATATAATATAATGATTATCAAGTGGGAATAAGACATTACATATTCAGAGTTAACTATTATGTTATTTTGGGAACTCTTTTTCTGCGTAAGATAAACGGATAATCACATAAAAAAAAGATTAAAGTATAATGATTTTGATGTGTACTAAAACATAATCTTTTACGTTATGTATTATGCTTTGATGTTTTGATATTTGTGGTGAAAAAGACCAATTGTATTCTATAAATTATAGTAAAAAAAATTGTATATTATGTTATTTAGGTCTTATTTAAAATTACAGCGCACCACCGTGTATAGCACATGCCATCCGCTAGTTATATACATATTGACTAAAGTAAATAAAATAAATAGAAAAGGTTCAAAACAGGTAGGTGCGTGGTTTGAACAGTGTACCTAGCAGAAGCAAATCTATTGGACTGATGCAATTGCCACCAAGCTAATAGCAAACAAGAGGACGTACATAACTTACGTATATGTCGGTTTTTTTAATTTTTTTTTTTGTTTTTTTTTGTTTGAGGGAGGGGTGATGGCCCATGCTCCCCCTTTCTTTCTCCTAAATTCGTCCCTAGTCCACCTCTAGCTTCTCCTTAAGCAGATCCTCTTCTCCGTTCCACTGTAGACGTCATTAGTACCATTTATGCAAATCACTCGCTATACCAATTTGTATGATAGGTGCAATGCAACAAACAATAAGAGGGTGTATGGCAAACTAAAAATATTGATTTATTGTAGAGGTATTTAGATTTAATCCAATCTAAAAAAAACTGCTCAACTGATCCGATCCAACCCAAAAACCAATTAAAATCGCAAATTTTTGGTTGAATTCGGTTTTTAATTCGATTTTTTGTGCAATTCAATTTTCGGTTCCAATTTTATGAACCGATCCAATCCAAATTGAATAGAGCATTTACTATACTTATACTGCAAAAATAATGTGTTTCTCGGCCCAAAAAATGAAAGCCCACTACACTTCATTTCACACTAAGCTTGTAAGCCACGGATAAACACAACCAACCCAAAATAATGAGACTAAGTGACTATTGACTAACACTTCAATTTGAGTCATCTGTCATCACACCAAAAAATAAAAAAATTCATTGAGTCACATTTTATTTTTATCCTCCTACTCCCACAGTTCCACCCAAACACCCATTTCTCACTCTCTGCCTTTAGCTCTTTCAGTCTCTCTCTCAAAATAGAAGTTTGAACCTTGAAGCCCTAACTCTTTACCTCAACATTTCTGCCACCACCGTCATAGCCTGCAGCCCCGGAAGGCGCTCGCCCCACCAACTTCTCTATTATCTTCCAGCCGACATCGCCTAAGCCCCCAACAGTAATGACGCAGATCTCCATGGCTCTGGCCATCTCGCACAGTTGGTTCATGCACCTTCACGGCATCACCCACCGTCCGGCTATCTTGCAGACTTGCACAGCGTGCGGCAGTCACAACCTACTTGTGGTGGCACGCTCCATTCACCTCCCAGTGGCATCCTGGTCCCGGTAAAACTATTTAATATTTGTATTTTTTGTGTGTTTAATGCTACTTTTTATTGACACTATTTCAATTAATTTTTCTCTTATATTATTCCTTTAGTTTTGTCTAAATATTAGTATATTACTATGGATTTGATAAGTGCATTGAAGTTTTAGTGCTATTTAGGATTTGCATTTAGGTTATAAGTTATAGGCATAAGTTAGGAGTAGGTACTTCCAACATAACCTCTTCCTTTGTTTGGTTAAATATCCTTTTATTTTGTTTTTTTTATTTTTCACTTTGCCTTATTATACTATTAGAAGGTTTATTTCTTTCTATTTGAGGCACGTCCTGATGGTGGTTAGGAAACATCTATGAAAATTGCACATCCAATCCAATCCAAACCAATGTAAATTGGATTGGATTGGATCGGTTTACAAAGTGTAAATCATCTAATCCAAATTGAACTGCAAAAAATTTAATGTTTGGATCGGATGTCTTTTTAGTCCAAAATCGATCCAAATCGCACTGTGAACACCCCTATTTATTGAGTATAATGGGACATAGTTTTTAATAAACGTTATTTGATAATTACCTAAATATTTTAAAATCAGTTTTTATTTGAACCTAAAACCAGTTATTAAAAAAATTAATTTTAAATTAATTTTATTTCATATTAATTTTTTATCTTTCTATTTTATATCTTTTCATTACTATTATTTACATTTCATACCAATTAATTCTTTCTCTTTTGATCTTATTGTCCACCACCGTCCGCCATCATTTGCTGCTAATTGCCGTTGTGACCACCACCGTAGCCGCCACCGCTATCGCCTACTGTCGGCCACTGCCAATTGCCACTATCCACTGCCACTACCTCGTCCGCCACCATTTATCGTCGCTAACCACCACTGTTTTCCATCGCCCGTCACCATCAGCTGCCACTATCCATTACTGTCGGCCTCCACAGTCTGCTAAATTGATTTTTTAATGAGATAATAAAATAAGAGGTACAACAGAAGAAGAAGACATGTATTAAAACTAATTTTTAAATTATCAAACCAAACAATATTAAAAAAAAATTAGTTCATTTTTATACCGATTAACATAATCTATTAATTTGGTTTCTGAGATTACTAAACACCTCATAACCCTTAGTCATATTTTGATGAACCAATGACAAATGAAGATGTTATGATAATTAAGAGTCCATTTGATTAAGATTTTTGGTAGAATTGCTTTTGAAATAATTAAAGTTGAAAGATTGGATTTAAAAAGAAATTATATTTGGGAACAATATTAAAAAAGTAAGTTTGTAAAAAATAGTTGGATTTAAAAATAATAAAGTAAATTTACCTTTTTTAATATAATTACCAAGAAAGACATTATCTATTTTTAGGAAGAATAATATTTTTTATTAGTGAATGAGGATTTTAAAATCCTTAAACGATGAGAGGGACAAATTGGATTTAAGTATAAAGAACAAAAAATGTGCCAAAGTATTTTGCGGCATAATAAGAGCATTCGAACTCAAATAACAATCTTCCTCGACCTTGCCTTTTTTCTCTAAAAACTAAAGATCATTTAGCCTCATTTTGAAGGTGTTGTAATATGACAGCCAAATTTGGTTAAATGACTAAGCAAAGTTGTCATCCTTACACACGACTCTTTTTATGTCTGACCGAAGTTGCACCATCTTTCCCGACTTTGTTTTCTTCCTTAAAACTGAAGTCATCTACCTACATGCATTAAAAGAAAAAACAAAGATATATAACTTTGATTTGCCTAAGTGTGGATACTGTGGTAATTTGCCTTTTTATGTTTGTACAATTCAAAAGTAAAAGTACACTTTGATTGGAATCAATTTTAGTGGACGCATATCAATTTTTTTCAAAGCAAAAAACAAGCCAAATAAGATAAAAAATGTGTTTGATAACTTGTTTCAAAGGGTTAAAATTGATCTTGGCCGTCTAAAATTGATTCTGAATAATTTTTGTAATGTTTAGTTTCATACTTTCAGAGTCAATTCTTGTCTCTAGAATTGATTCTGGAAGAAGTGAAAATTTTTTACTTTATGTCAGAATTACTTTTAGAGGTACTATCAAACATAAATTACTTTACCTCAAAATTAATTTTAATTAAATTAATTTTAACAAAATTAATTCTATCTAAAATCAATTCTATAAAAGTAGAATTAAATATGCAAAAAGTTTGCCAAACTTAATTTTAAGTAATATCAACGGGAGTTTAGTACCAAACCAAATGGACACTAAGATGGAGGTGATTTACCTGCTCGAAGACATTTAATTTTTAGGGAGTCAATATTTACTTCCTTAAATTTTATTTCATAAATTTTTATTTTTATAATTTGTTTCTCCTTAAATTTTAAATGAATACTAAATATAGGCTAAATTTTTAAGAAGAGAATAGAATCATGTTGAAATCTAAAGAGTGCACCAGCACCAAGTCAATGAAAGAAGATAAATCTGTGCAATGAATGAATATCATTTCCTTTTATTTCCCTGTGTGATTTCTACGAAACAAGTAAGAAGGTGAAAGAAGTGGCCCAAGGAGAAGACACGTAAAAAAAATGGGCTTTGTTGTACACGGCATGAAGAAAAGCAAAAAGACATGGAAGCCCCTGAAGTCTTTTCTAAGATGGCCAAAAGTGGCTACAAATCCAGAAACGGAGCCTTTCTGAGAAGCTAAGCTAAACCAAGAGAAGCTCGCACTCTCCCTCGCTTGTTCTCTCGTGGAAACCCTAAACCCCCTTTCCAGCACAAGCATGGTTCTTTCGTCTCTTTTTCCTTAGAAACCCTAATTCGCTCCTTCTTATTCTTCTCTTCCCCCGATTCAAGATCTTGCCCCCAAAAACACTCACTCACTCACACACACACTCTCTCTCTCTCTCTCTCTCTCTCTCAAGTCCTCACCGAGTCTCGCTTGATACACTTCCTTGCCTTCTCCATATTCATCCCTCTGTTCTGTTATCGTCTGCAGGTATTTTTTTTCTCTCCAATTTTGATATTAGTGTGTGTGTGTGTGTGTGTGTGTGTTGTATGTTTAATTTTTGGGGTGGTGGTTTGTGAACTCCGATGTGAGTAGATTAGGTTTTTCAGTATTCTAGTATGATTCTTGTGTGTTTTTTTGAAGGGGTTTAGTTCTGGACTAGAGTTGTAAACCGAGTATTTGCTTAAATTTAAAAAACAAAAAAATTAATGTTTTTTATTCTGCTGTTGCAATCTAAATATGGTGCTGAAATCCTTTGATCTCATACTGCTAAGGTCATGATTTTCATCTGGTTGTTACTTGCTGGAAGTCGGATTATTTGTTGCAAAAGCTTGTGCGCTTTCACATGAGCTGAGTGTCTTAAGTCTATTGTGAAGAAGCAGGAGACAATGCTTGTCTTTAAGAAGATCGTTCATTTTTCTCTTTATTCCAAAATCTGAGGACAATCTTCCCTGGAAATTGTGACTTATGTGGATTGTTAAATTGGGTAGTTTTAAGAGAGGTCTTACTCGAAAAGACAATCATTGAAATTTTTTGTCACTATGTAAGTTTTCTGTTAATTGTGGTGTGTAAGTAGTCAGAAGGGAGTATGGATTAGGCCTCATAATTTTTGTAATTGACTTAAGTGTTGTATGAACAACATTACGATCATCTTGGTTGATTCATTCTTTGCTATTTAAATTCTACATGCTTTTTCCTATAGGATCTGTTGATATGTACATGGTTATAACTGGTTTCATCTTATTTGTGCAGGGCTACATTGTTAACATTTGTTGGAGAATTTGACTCTGTTACATTGCAAGAGCAATGGCTTCTTCATTGGACATGTCACTTGATGATAGAATAAAGAACAGGAGTAATAGAGGGAGAGGTAGAGGACGTGGCAGAGCCCGCTCTGGCCGTGGACCAGGTGGGACTCTTGGTGATGGAAGAATGAATGGTACTGTTAATGGTAGAAGAATGATGACTGCTGCTGTTAGTGGTCGAAGAATGACTGGTGCTGGTCGCAGAGGTCCTCTTATGGTTAATGCTCGGCCATCATCTCATGCTATTGCGAAGGCAAGCTCGAAAAACGTGGACACTTATACATGTGCTTGAGATTCTGATATATTATAAATACCGAATTATGAGAGGATTCTGCAATATAGAAACTCAAAAGCAAGAGGAATTCCTACTTTAGTATACAATCCATGGAGAAGCTCATGCTTGGTCATTTTACATCCTCAATGCCCTTGTCATAGTACCATATTACAATTAATATGCACATAAAAGTTGTTTGCTTTTGTTTTTGGGGGCTTTGCTACGATATCTGACGTGTGCAGGAGTTCTTTGGTGATTCCTGGCATATTGTGTGAAGGAGCTTCATTAGTTAACTTTCAAAATGGAGCTCTTACCAGTAGCACAAAAATCATATGACTATAAGTGGGGCTAAATTCTCTAAACCATGCTAATCCATTTCATTTAGATGAGATGACATTAAATGTTTGATTGGTTTCTGTGGACTGGTGTTTTGTTGGATCCTCTTGCTAAGCTGGTGGTGCAAAGAGTTCAGTTTAGTTCCCTATTTCATGGTATTTTGCGAAAGGAGCTTTTCGCCTAACATCAGAACTGGAGCTCTCACTTGTAGCATAGCACCTGTTTGTATGCAGTGGGTTGAATTCTTACTCCCACTTACAATCTTTTACCTAGAAAATTCATATTTGAGTATGGGAATTTTTTTTGAATACATTGCCATGGCCAGGTCCACTTCATGAACGGCATATTTTGTTTATTTTCTGGGGATTTTCATGATCTGACTAATCTTCAAGAATGGTGAATATCTTTTTTCTGGTCATAATCTGATGTGTTCTTTTGCCACTCTGGAATCTGTTCTGTTTGCTTTGGCCAGTCTATTCGCAGAACCAGGCCTTTTCCATGGCAGCATGATTTGTTTGAAGATAGCCTTCGAGCTGCTGGGATACAAGGAATTGAAGTTGGCACCAAGTTGTATGTGTCCAACTTGGACCCTGGAGTAACCAATGAAGACATAAGGGTACATATCATCATATGCTTCCTTCTTAGCCACTGTTTCTAGCCAATCTCTCTGGACATTCTCTTGAAACTTGATTTGCAACTCAGGAACTTTTCTCTGAGCTTGGAGAGTTGAAGCGCTATGCTGTTCATTATGACAGAAATGGGCATCCAAGTGTAAGTATCGGATTTTTATTGTAAACATAGCTATGAGTTTATTTTAGCTTCTCGTTGTTCTTCCCTGGAGAAGTATATCACCTTCAATCAAATTGGAAGATATGGGCACTTCACATGATTTACTTTGCTTTGTGTTCTTATTTTTTCTCATGAAGTTTCTCAAATCTAGAAGAATTGAGGTTATGTGGGCTGCTAAATGAAATTCTTAAGATCATGTTGACAGAGTAGATTTCTCAGTTCATTTGTTATGGCTTGAAGGTTTTGAGGTTGCTGACAAGTGTCAAAATGCTGAATATTTTGCAAGATGTGTTTTAGAAAGTAGTACCATTTTAGAAGTTCTGTTATATTTATCTTAGCTTTTCATCTATGTGGAGTTGACAGGTTTTTCCAGCTAAATCTTTAATATATTTCTCTTTGATGCAGGGATCAGCTGAAGTCGTCTATACTAGAAGAAGTGATGCATTTGCTGCTCTTAAACGATATAATAATGTCCTTTTGGATGGAAAGCCTATGAAGATTGAGATTGTTGGTGCCAATGCAGAATTGCCTATAACTGCTCGTGTAAATGTCACAGGAGTAAATGGGCGGAGGAAAAGGACAGTTGTCATGACGTAAGTTACTTCAATTAAGTATAGAGGCTATTGTGTGATATAGATGTCCTTGTCTATGTCTCTGCTTCATTTGTGTGATTTCAGTGCATGTTTCTTTTGGAACTCTAAAAATAATAATCTCAACACTATATGGTCAAAGCATGTGGCAAGTCAATATCTTTTTTCCTTTTAAGCTAAAAATTTCTATTATAATCCTTTGATATCTTACCTTTTTGATTGAAAAATAAATACTACTTCAAATTGTGAGCTGATGTTAGAGTTGTTGCAGGCCTAGAGGTGGGCGAGGTGGAGGTCCTGCTGTCCATAATCGTGGTGCTGGGTAAGTCTGTTAGATCAGTAATGGTGCAATTTCTTGTAGGCACCAATTTTTACTGCGATCTTTGTACGAACTTCATGGGCGTTATTATATTGGTGTTGCATTATATTTTTATTATTACCATTGTCAAAACAAGATTAGGTATTGCTGTTGCATAAATTGGTGTCTGACCCTGCAGTTCACAATCACTAGTAGACAAGTTCTTTATAGTAGCATCGTTTTGCGTCCGCCCACATGTTGAAGTTTGTAGGTTTGGTGTAATTTTTTCAATCTAATGGTATGGACTTGGGGAAAAATGCTTGTGTTGGATTTACCTTTTCCTTTTATCATATGATACTGCATAAGAGAAGACTTGTATCTGTTTAGATGGCCTGACTGAAGGTTAGCTTCAGTAGTTCCAGAAGCCATATTAGTTATGCATTGTACAGGCTTTTTGATTTGATACAATTGAGGCAAAAAAAAAAAAAAGCCTCACTATATTTTGCTTATTCTGTAGTCCGATGTTGTGACTGGATATATAAATATCCTGTCCTTTTTTCTTTTTATTGTATTTATTTACTAAAGGCTTGTCGATTCATTGTTTATTATTTTACAGTTGGGGACATCGGGGTGGCCCAAGGAGTGGCAGTGGACGAGGTCGAGGCCGTGGACGTGGCAGGGGTGGCGGCCGAGGTCGTGGGAGAAAGGATGCCCTTGATAGGTCAGCTGAGGACCTTGACAAGGAATTGGAGACCTATCATGCTGAGGCCATGCATATCTCATAAAGCAGCGAGACTAATTTTTTAATACTGGCCCTTGCTAAAGGCTCCCTTGTACAAAATCATTAGTCTCTGGCGTTACTATAAATCTTTTACTGCACTCTGCTTTGAAATGCCGTCTATTTTGCTACAGTAACTCTTGTTAGGGGCTGAATGATTATCGGATATGGTTAGTTTTGCCTACTTTTTTTGTTTTACTACTGGTGTAAATTTTAGTTGTCTTGCTCAAGCCTAGAGATTGCTGACTGCTGGAAGCGTTAACCGCGTCTGTAATGTTTGCTTCTGATGCTTTTTTATCAGTGATATAATATTGCATTTTACTGTTTTTGGTTGGGAAAAATTAGTTACAGGCACACCATGTATGTGGGAGAACTCGATCTGATTTAGGTGTACACCAGAAAATATCACGGAAGATATTTCATTTTCCATTTTTATGTTTTTTTTTTTTTGGGGGGGGGGGGGTGGGGTTGGATTTATCCTTTTTAAGTTGATGGTCTATCAACTTCTTCACAATATCGCCATTAAATTTATAACCATCCTGATAATCCAAAAACGATATCCATCTGAAAAAGATAAATATCTGCTGGGACAAAAACATTAATTTTCACGAATTTATTTAGTACTAGTGTTCCCAATCAATAGAGAACAATTAATCTCCAGCATTAGGCATTGCGTCTTGTTACTTCCCAGTTCCTATAACCGGTTCTCAAACGGGATAAAAAGTCGAGAATGAGAGACTCCATAAGTGAAAACAAAACCAGCATTGCAAACGCAGATAATAACAACGCGAAACATGACACCCAACAGTGAGAAGAGACAACGAAAAGAATTGATTTACCATTATAAAATGACTAAAAAAATTGATTGATCCATGACCGACACATTTGAGACAGCACCTAATGATCATATTTATTGTAATTCCCATTAAGGCTGTAGACGACCTGAGGTTCCAAGCAATTGTATGGATATCTAAAAATACAACAAAAAAATATCAATCGTGTGGATATCTCACTAAGGAGATAAAATGTTATTGTGGGACATCTGTATCCCTTTCCAAGTGTGCATGATCTCCTGACTCGTTCTTTAAGAGTTTTTCAACAACTTCATCCCAGTTTGACCTTCCACCACTTGATCTTGAATGAGTAGTACTTGGGGCGTCTTTGCCCCCACCACTGGATGCCTCAGCTTCATTGTTTTCGGTCGGTTCGCTCTGTGCAGCATCCACTGCATGAGGTACATTTAAGCTAACAGCTCTTTCCATAGCATTTCTATGTTCTCTTTCTATGGTCTGCAATCTCTCAAACTTTTGCACGGTTGGGGGAACTGTCACCGTTTCGGTTCTGCGTTCCTTCATTTGCTAAAATGGAAGACAGAAGACAGTCAGAAATTCCTTAGTGGAAGAAGCAAAAAATAGAATTCCAACAGCATTTTTGTTGACGGATTAGATTATTCTGAATGACAAAACGTCTAAAAGTTCATAGAACAATATTAGACACAAAAGCAGAACTGCGTTGTCTATTGCCAGTCTATGTAACTAAAGAATGCTAGAAAAAATCAGCACAAACAGCAAATGGTGTTCTCACAACTAAATTTCCTTACTTGTAAAGCTTTCTCTGCCTCCCTTTCGATCCAAATAATTCCATGATCTGATGTTGCATTGCAGGACAAGACAATATGCTCAAATCTTCCATCAACAGGAATGGCAGTCCTCACTTCAGGAGGAAATCTCCCACATCTGTGTTCACCAAGCAATGAGGAATTTTACTCCTAGGAACAACATATTACTTGTAGCAGTAGTGCAGGGCAATACAAACCAATTACAATCTATAGCAAATTATTGCTTCCACGAGTCAAATTAACATGGTAACTGCCCTTTGTCTAGGTTCCATAACATTGTCAAAGTTACTAGAATTGGCTGTGTTACTTGGATAGACACAAATCCTATACAGACCTCACAAACTCAGTTTTCTAGTATTCTTTGAAGTATTTCTCTTTTCTCTCTCTTTCTAGGTAGAACATAAAAAATGTTAAAAATTTGTTTGTGAAGTGTCTGTTTTTACTACATCCCCGTGTAGCTATATTTTCCTTACTACTATTAGAGGGGACCGCATATAATTACTTTAGCACCAAGACCAAGTTAACCAGAAAAAAAAAAAAATGGAAATTCTTTATCATTGATTATACAGGAGTTTCCTACGAGCAAAACTTTTTGCAAGTGAAATACCTGCAAAATTTTCTCTCCACAACATGGTACATACGTCCAGGTGCGTAAAGTCTCCTTGGATCTCTAAGCTTTCTACCCTCTGGTATGAAGGTGTCCCTCAAGCAAACCAAGAATAATAGGCAGGGCAAGCTGTTTAAATCATCAAGGCCTGGTTTAAGAGACCATCATGATAATTTATTCCAATCAATAAACATTAAAAAATGAAAAACAAATCGCATGCACTTGAAAGCCAATGTGGTCCTGCATTGCCCTATCACAGGAAGGGGCAGTACTAACCAGAATATTGATTTGAATATATCTTCCAATGGAGTGGGCGTTCTTGGCAAGAAATCATCCTGCAAAAAAGAGAAAAAGGGGGGGGGGAGGAGGAGGAAAAAAAAATTATAATTGGAACCAGCATCATCATGCAGTTGAATAAAACTAAAAAATGACCCTCTTATTAACTCCACATAAGATTATTAACACAAAGCAGGTTCAGGAGGGGAAGAAAAAACTCCATTTGCATTCTTTCACTAAAAGAAGGAATGAAGAACTTAGACCAACAAAAAAGGCAAAACAAAAATGAATAAGCGACAGAGCCTAGAAAATTTCTGAATCAACTAGATATCCAAAAAAAAAAAAAAGGAAAATTTAATTCAGATCACCTTGCACCCAAAAGGCAATGACAACACAACAAACAAACAAACAATCAATGATTGACTCATCAATACAACAAAACACACAAAAAACTATGAAGCACAGATATAGATAGACACACAGATACAACAAAATACAACAAACAAAATCACAATTTTAGCCATTCACACTCCCATATTTGCACACCACATATTATGCGGTGACCAAGGATCATAACACATGCCAATTACCAGTTATTTGCATGCTGATCACCAGTGGAAAGTGCTGTGCATAATTTGCTATACAAATGTTTTCCTCAATAGAAGTAACATAGAAACACGAATTCTAGCTTAGAATAAAGAAACTAATGCCTTATAAATCAATATTAATCATCATAAGAACCATTGTGACACACTAGCATTCTAGCAACCAAGTACACCAGCAGCAGTAGCTAAGATATTCGATTCATCACCTGCAACACAACAGAATGTATAACATTGGCATACTTTACGGCCAAATTGAGCGACATACACCTTGCAGGAGCAATTGCATAACACCGAATCTTCTCCTTCGGAATCCCTCCCAACCTCTGTCTATGATTCACCACCAGTATAGTCAGCAACGACACCACCCCGGAACCCAGCGAGTGCCCCACAAACACCATATCATAGGTGGAACCGTTCTCCACCCACAAACGCTTCAGGGTCTCCGATTCCTTGTTCAGCAACCAAACCGCCGATTTCAACAAACCGTGATGAACATACCCACCATCAAACATCTGGAACATATTTGATAAATACTTAAGTTTTTCTATAAATGCAGTTTCAGAAAGTTTTTAATTAGAGTAAACCGTTATCCCGAACAAAACAATGTCGAAAATATTAATGCTGATAAATAAAAACCTTCATCAGAATTTATAAGAATTTAAAATATCTGTTATATTAGTCCTTAACGGCACATTAGTCACGGCCTAATATAATCAACAATTTTTATTTTTATTTTTTCTAATTCTTAGGTGGTATGTTGAAACTTTCATGACTAATTCACAACAAAATTTGACCATTTTATTTTATTTTATTTTCTAATTATAAGCCTATTATGAATCTCAAATTTAAGCTATTCCAAAAACAAACCTGCTTCCCCAAGCTGTTATCCAACAAGACCTTATAGTCGCTCTCCTTGGCGAGGTTGAGGCCGCGGACGGCGAGAACGATCTCACGGTGCTGGTGGTCGGCGTAGATGAGGTAAGGCGGCGCGCGGCCGAGCGTGTCGTCGTAGGTGCCGCGTTTGACGATCCAGTCGGGGTTGAGGCGGTAGCCGCCGGCGGGCTCGTAGTGGGTTGGGGTGGCGAGATCGGGCTCGTAGATGGCGAGGATGAGGCGGCAGAGGCGGGGGACGGGCTCGAACTCGTCGGGGGTGGCGGCGGGCCACGTGGCGCTGTCGTAGGAGCCGATGTAGGTGCAGCGCTTCCACAGCCACCGAGCGCACCCCAGCACGACCACGCACTCCACCCCACAAGACACTGACATCGGGTTTTGATGTTTGGGGCAAATGGGTGTCCGAGAATGGGTGAAAGTTTGGAGCTTGTGTATGGGGAAGTGTTGAACTGGGAGAGTTGAAGCTGGGTTTGCGTGAGAGTGTGTGTTTGTGTTTGTCTATCGCAGTGTTCGAAGCTTAATTGGTGGGTTAAGTGTTAGGGGGTGTGCACATGGGATATGGAAATGGAAGAAGATTCGCGTGAGAGGCTACGAGCTGGAGGAGAGAGAGAGAGAGAGAGAGAGAGAGAAACTGAGATTATGACAGCTTGTGATCTTTGCCCACATTTTAATGTCAGGATACTTGTCTTCAAGTACAGGCTTACGGTTTTTTTAAGAGCAATGACAGGCAATGAAAAAATCGCGACGCGGATATAGAAAAGCGAGAAAAATAAGAAAAATATTTGGTTTTACATTAGAGAAATGGCATGGACTTATTTTTTTTGAAATATCGTAGTAATTTATTATTTATTTATTATTAAATAAAATATATTTAAATGAGATATATATTTTATTTAATAATAGATAAATAATAAATTAATATAATATTTTAAAAAAGTGAATTATTTTAATATTTTTTTCTTTTTATCAATTCTTTTATCTAAAAAATTAGTCACTAATATTTTTAATAATATATTAGCAATTTTTTAGATAAAAAATTAATAAATTTTTTTATTTTTTAGTATATTACTGAAAATAATAATAAGTGAAAATTACTTATCAACATTTTTAATAATACTTATTTATTAATATTTTTAATAATATATTAATAATTTTTTGAATAAAATAATAATAAAAAACTCTTACTTATTGCTAAAAATATTGATGAGTGAGTTATTTACTAGTATTTTCAATAATGTGTAGATAATTTTTTGGATAAAAAAATTTTTATAAAAGAAATAATGATCATATAAAATTAATTATCTAAACATTTTTTTTATTTCTTTCACTTTTTCAATATATGTCATATATGTGTCACAAATTTGTACCTCTCCAAACATTATTCTTTTTTCAAATATTTTGTTTCTGTTGCTAATTTTTAACTTAAACAAATGTTATCTTTTATATTTAAAAATAGATATGATAGAGAAAAGATATAAAGTATTAAATGGCGGTGAATATTGAGAAAAAATTAAAAAAATTAAAATTTTATATCTTTATCTTTTTATTATATATGTAATATATCTACTTTTGTATGTATAAATAACACTTTTACTTAGTAGCAAAGTTATAGAAAAAAATAAAAATTAATAATTTTGATAGAATAGAAAGACAATTGTTGAATGCACAGGCGCGTAATATTATTACTTTGAAGAAAGTTCTAAAAAGTGAGTATTTTGAATAGAATAGAGAGCTACAATTGTTGAATGCACAATACTTTGAAGAAAGTTCTGATATGTCAATATTTTTCATTTGAAAAAAAATATTATATGTGACATTTTCAAAAAGAAAAGTGGTTTCAGTTTTGCTGTCGTGTTATGTGTTTTTCGAATCAATTCAGTTCTACTATCCGTTGATAAAACCAGGTTTGGACTCTGGTTTAGTTGATTTATAGTATATTTGGTTTTATGGATGAAAATTCTCCAAATCATGATCTGAAAAAAAAAATTATTTGATTGATTTAATTGGTTTAATACTTATTTTTTTTAAATAAGATTTAAAACTTAACTGTAATTAGTTAGAGCTTTTTTGGTTAAAAAAAAACTCTAACTAATCAATTTTAAATACTAATAGCTTAAAATAAAAAATTTAAAATAAGATTTTTTTTAATCAAATTATGATTTTAAACATATTATAAATTTCTGTAGATGATGATTTATGATTTAAGCAAAGTTTCTCTCATGTAACTTCTCTTTAAACTATAGTAAATAGAAAATTTAAATAAAAACTTAAACATGCTATAAATTTTGGTAAATGATAATTCATGATTTTGAATTTTAATTGAAAATCAATCCTACTATCATATTATGTTTCTTCTATATTTGGTATAGGTGAGTACACATGCTAGTCCTATCCATAATATATATGGGCTGTTATTACATAAGGTCCACGTTTGCATCACAAATTTTATTATTTTTTATATGTTGTTTTACCTTATTTTGTCAAAGGTGAAGGTTATGGGATTTGAACCCAGATCCTTGTGGTTACAAAACACAAGTTTTATCACTATATTAAAGGCATATATTATGTTATAATATTCAATCAAATTTTATATATTATATTTTGATATTCTAAAATAACATTTACATGAGTTAAGCGGAATAGAATAAAAAATTCCATAAATTAATAAGTTAAAAAAATACCTAATCTTAAGCTATGGATTGCGAGTTAAATGGATCACCCTACATGACGCGGCCCATATACCCGTTCTAATATTTGGACATTACTATTTATTACAATTTTAAGGATCAGGGATACGGTCAGTTACAACTTTTATTTGGTAAACTGCTGGTCTTTGATTCTAGTTTTGGTTGTAATGTAATACCACGCGAAGGAACTGGTATTTGAGTGCTTTTACACACCACACCTGTGTGTGTGATTCAACTTAATAGCATTAATTAATCAATCAATGTCTTCCTCTTAAAATTTTTTATTTTTATTAATGTTTTGTTGTCCTCTTGCACTCGCAGCAACGTATTCCATGAACTCATGCCCGAAGTAGGTACAGATTTGCCACGCAATGGATGCCCGTAAAAACACCATAAAAGATTAAAAAAAAAAGCGCTTGTTTATTCGATAATTATCCTAATATGCCAGATGGCTTTTTTTTTAATATTATTTTGTTCATTTCTTTTCCTTCTGGCTAGTCGTTAAGCTTTTTCTTTTTCTTTTTTACTTCTTATTATTTCTATCTGGAAATTTCAACAAAGAATATTCTTTTTTACATTCTTTTTTTAAATTCAGTTTACCTGTCCTTTGACCAAATAAAGTGAAGGAATAATTTCTCAAATGGAATGAAACATCTTGGTAACCACCTACCTTAAACCATAGTTTACAGCCTGGAATCTTCAATTGTATTAGCCGTTACGTCTCTCAATAAAAAAAGGCTTCCAGATAGGTTGGCTTAGCTAAATGCTTGTCAACGATCAAACGATACTGTAGTTGCACAACAAATTTGATACTTTAGTACAAATTTGAATGGACCTATTTGAATAGTGCAACATCATCATCCTCCATAAAATTTTGTAATGAGGAACATATATTCTGGCATATAGAACACTTCATAGCAAAACCACTCCCCATATTACAAGTCCTATCACCAATAGAAGGCTTCTAATTCTCAATTCACATCTACGGAGATTGCAAGCAGAAGAGTATGAACTTGTGGAATTCATTGATGCTGCCGTGACATTACCGAAGGTGCCATTTTTGCCAAGACTGCACATAATCATAAACAAAATCGCTTGTAAGCAAAAATAATGGCACAAACACACATCATTGATGAGATGAAGCAAAAGGCATATATGTCTTACCTTCCCGGAAATATACAGGAACCATGACCTGCATTCATTCAGAATGTCGTTAGTCATATAAGAAATTACATCAATAGAACTGCAAAAATGCTGGAGCACATCCAACCCAACCCAACCCAACATTTATAATCTTAAAGGAAGTGGTAACTTACTTGGATCTGACGTGGAGATTGTAGCCATTTCATTGAAGTCACATGCCTCAGGAGACTTTCCCATGAGATGATAGTAAGTGTCAAAAGCATAGTTTGCATGTGCTATCACACTGTCTGGCTCATAGCATGGTTGTCCCTGCAGCAGTGGAGAACAATCCACCTTGCCAGGCCCACATGCCCAATCTATTCCAGCCTGCAACATCTTTGGATCAGCAGCATCCTTTGCAATGCAGTAAGTTTGATTGGTGGTATCATTTGCTAGTACTGCTCCTGATCCTGTCAGGTGCAACATGTAAACAGGTGCCCCATTTGCATCAAACAGTCCCCAATTCTTCTCTGACAATGGCCCTGGCTTTGTGTCCTCATTGTAGAGCTCATAGATGTAAGTACTAACCGCAATTCCGGGGTGTTTGGGAGTTCCAGTCATGTTCAGCACATGCTTTATCAGATTGCTGTTGTAAGTATTGGCATTGTCTAATGTTGCATCAGGCTCATTAGAGTCACCTTTTGAGGGCCATCCTGTCTCGGTCACTACAACCGGAATGTTGGTGTAATTTAGAAAAGACATGGCAAAGTTTGCCGCATCAACCACGGCATCAAACACATTGGAGTAATGAAGAAGGGTGTTAGAATCAATCGCTTCTTTGTTTGGAGGGAGGGGCTTGAAGAGTGCATAATCCAATGGAATTACACCATTTGACTGCATGTAGTCATAGTAAGGGTATATGTTGAGCATGAGATAAGAGCCAGTGGATTGCAAGAAGTCAAGCATTGGGACCAAGATTGGATTCAGTGAGCGGTTAAAGAAAGCTTGGGAAGGTGGGAATGAATCAAGGATGACGGAAGAGGGCAGGGGTGTTGAAACTTTGATTTGGCGATCAAGATTCGATGCTACAAGGGCTGAATGAATGAACTTAAGAGCGTTGACAAGGACTTTTGCTGCATTAGGGAGGGTAGTTAAAACCTCAGAACCAACACAAATAGATGTGATATTAGTGGCTGGATAATGTGCTACCACATTGCGGTAAACCCAGTTAGCAGCCGTGGAGTTTGATTGACCAATTGCTAGAAGCTCTTCATTAGGGACAGAGACAGCAACTTGAATTCCTGTCTTTGCAAGTGCAATGAGCATAGCTTGGTCAGCATCATACAACCGAACATGTCGAATTTGCTGTGCTTTAAGCAGTGCTACTACTTGAGTAGGGTGAGGCATATCTGAGAGAGATGTTCCAATATTCACTCCAATAAATGGTTCTGCAAGGAACAAAGTAACATCAAGATCCAACAAACAAAAGGTTAACCAGTCAAGCAACATAAAGTTTGGTTTGGAAGCATATGCAGGCACACTCTTTTGCACATTTTCATTTATGTCGTCCTGAAACATGCTTGTATAAAATATACTTTTTCTTGAAGAACTAAATACTGTGACCTACACAATATATTCCCTAAAAAAGAATGCGTTTTCTCCAAATAACTTCCCACTATAAAGTGCTTCACATAAATGCAAATGTGGGGGGTAGGGAGGAAGACAATAAATTATTGAATTGATGGACAAACGGAGGTGTCCTACCCCATTTAATATATCTGATTGTTACAGGTGGACCACATTGCCATTCAAAAAGATCAAACAAAAGCCTATCAACCCTCTTCTTTTTTCCATTTTATTTTACACATATTAATTATTGATCAAAACTTCTACTCAGCCAAAATATGCAAAATGTAAAGAAAAAAGGGTTTTGCTCACTGGTGCCTTTTTGTGGTAATAAGAAAGAAAAAATTTTATTAGAGAGCAGAATTTTTAAAATTTTCAATGCCTTCAATGCATTGAAAACTCGAACAACTTTTCCTTTATTAATTCGTTAACCAGTATTCGGTACTCCCTAGAAAATCCCAAAGAAAATTGTGCACGCTTTGAGATTAAAGAATAAAAGGGAAAACAAGAAAAATAGAATGATTGATTACTCTACCCAACTCGGCCAAAACTTTCCCATCAAACCTTTTTCTTTGAACACAACAACGCTAATTAAATCTTATAGAACACTCTTTCGGACAGGACGTGCTAGTTGCTTGGGCCTATGCCTTGGTACATTGTTAAATTTCACTCCTATTAAACTAACCCGACCCTAAATCTCATAGAACACTCTAACAGCTAGAACTCATCCAAAATCCACTTCAGGAGGGTGAGCAATGAAGAACCCATGCAGTTGAAGCAAATGTAGTTTTTCAGTGCCCATTTAAGCGATGCCGACCCTTGACAAGAGTATATTATATACCAAAGGGGAATGTATGATTCAAAATGCAAGCAAACTCACCCATCAGCAGAGAAAGCAGAGGAGCAAAGAAGATAATAATATATAGGAAACTAAAACTGTCCACTCACCTTCATCAGCTGCAATTACAGACATTGCAAAAAGCAGCAGAAGACAATGCAAAGCCATAGTTTCAATCTCCCTGAGAAATATGGTGAGAACTGAGAACTCAACAATGAATGTGTGAGAGGGAGGGGCCAACTTCAAAAAATGGAAAGAGGAAAGTGGGGTAAAGCTGTATTAGGAGGTATATATGAGAGAGAGAGAGAGAGAGACAATGAAGGGAAGTAAGTAGACGGGGCAACTGGGAAAAAAACTGTCAGAAAAATCAAAGTGTTAAAGAATCCTTATCAATGCCTTTGATTTTCACTGCAAACAAGCAGAGGCAGACGTAGCAGAAAACCAATGCAAGGACCAAGGAGCAAGGCTAACTACTTATATTTTATGCATGCATTTCTTTTCTTCATTTTTATTATAATCTTTTGAATAAGTTGTGCAGAGTGTTTAAGAAAATAAAATAAATGATAAATATGAAGAGAGAGTTTGCACTTCAGATGGATTTATAACAAAAAAAAAAAAATTTAACATATCGTTTAATAACAACATAATCTTTATTATTAAGATATACAATCACCTTTAGGTTCATATTATTTTTTCGTTTACTGTGTCCTAGCCGTTAAAGTACGAGGCTTTGTCCTAAGTTGAATGGCTTTGTTTTTTAGCATTGCGGCTGCCAAGCATAGAAATATTTTGTGCGTATTATATTATTGCGTTTTTGAAGAGATGAGGACTTCAAATCAAACCAATCAAATGTGGGACCATTTCGGAGACATATACAAACAAGGGAACGGGAGGATGGGACACGCCACTCTTAAAGACAGCAAAAGGGCCAGTAGTAACAGGAGCCAACAACGGTCAATATTACAAACTCGGCTATGGGATTTCGCACCTGCGCCCCTATTTTTTTTGTCTTGTTAATTGATGTCTTTAATGTAAAAATAATATATTGAGAAGCCAGCATGGGCAAGGTTAACTTACTTAATTGACTTGACCTTCTCTTCATTTTAAACTTTTTGATTTTAGAAAAAATCAAGAAGTGACTAAATTCCTATTTGGTTCTCACCCTAGTGAGTCAGTTCTCAATCCAATATTTGAAAGAGAAAAAAATCATTTTGTATTAATCTTTTTATCTATGGCGACTTCATGAAATTTTCCATGTAAGATATTAAATGTGATACAAGATCGCTAATTGATAACATAAATTGTTTGTTGGTTAATGTTCACGCATCAAAGACTATATACATAGAAGAATATATGAAAAATTGGATCATCGATAATCCAAACTTTTACGGCTATTCATATATTAAAAAGAAAAAGAAGTGATAAGGGATACAATTTTTGTAATACAGTATATGATATATACAAAAAAAATAAATAAAATAATAAAAATACTTGAATAATAAATCTTACATGATTATTGTTATTTTTATTTAATTTTTTTTTAAAAAATTATCAACGTATTATTGAAAAATACTAGTAAATTTTATATATATATACAAAACTTACCAATATTTTGTTAAAAAATACTAGTAAGGTTTTAGATTAAAAAAATTGAAAAAAAAGTAATAATAATTAAGCGAGACCCGTATAGGCATTTTTATCATTTGCTCACTTTTTCTGTATGTATTGCATATCTCCCAAACATTTTTTTAAAAAAAAATAATGTAATGAATTAGATTTCAGACAAATCTTATGTAATAAGATAATACTATTAAATGGACTATCGGTTATCAAGTAAATTATTTAAGAAATAAAAACTATTACATTGTGAAATGACGATAGTGGGCGTTCTATAGATTGAGTCGTGCAAACATCATACAGCTAAGGTGTACAGTTGCACACTCTACGCTTCGGCATATGACGCAATAACATCCTACTATTATATATAGACATATTTTGAAGTGAATAGAAATTATTAATTAATATATACTATTAATAACTAATAATTAAATAAGAAATAGTAATTGTTATTAATAATAATACGATTAGTGTATAGTTGATTATGAATAATTAAGATTTTTTAAACAGCTTTGAAAATAAATGTTAGAACACAATATTATATAGCATACATGCAATTGAAGGCTAAAAAACTTCGATATTATAATATTAGTTATAATTATTATAATTATTTATTATGTATAATTAAATTTATATTAAATATTACTTATTACTAAGTATTATTTATTATTAATTTATACATTTGAAGAATCATTTATTGCTTATGTATGAAATTATTATTCAAGAAATAAGTTTTATGAAACAAAATTTGAATAAATATATTATTTTAAAAGAAAATATAATTTAATTTAAGAGAATATATTTGCTAGATTTTAAAGTAAGAGTTAAACAATATCAAAAAAAATTGAATCATTTGTCCTGTCTTTCCCTGAGTAAAAAATTAATGTTATGTATGTTTATTATCCTTTTATTCACATTCATCCTCCAATTAATGATTTGTTATCCACCATTGAATCCTTTTAGCAGCATGTTATTGGAAAAAAAAAAAAGGAAATTAAGAAAATTTTGTAAGTGGGAAAGGTCTTAATGGAAAATTAATAGTAATGATAAAAAAAAACTTTAAGCATGAATAATAATAAAATTGGTAGCCAATCTGCCCAAAAACGAAATAGGTTGGCAATGCAACCCATATTATTAAGGTGGGTTGACCTGCCCTTACCCTCTTTTAGATAGATTATTAAAGAGATCAATTGACCCAATTTACCATTTCTAATTAAAACTAAAATATAAATAGAATAATTAATTACTTTTTTGTTTGCTTATTTCCTTTTATTTATGTATAACTAATAATAAAAAAATTGGCCTAACCAATCAGATTTATTATTGTTTTCTCTGCATGTCATTTTTGCCAAATATTTAAATTAAAACACATAGCCTTTTATTAGCTGGACCTATGCTAGCTTAGCTGGACTCCACCACTATCACTTGTTACACCACTTATTAACATATATTAATTTTAAGTTAATATCCCTATTTATTTTACTATCTATTAAATTTAGAAGATAAACATAAATAAGAAACTACCCCTAATTCAAATTCAAATAAAACATTAAAAAGAAAATCAAAATCCTCCAATATCAAACATCAAATCTTGGCTTTTAAGTTCAAAATTTTTAAATTCGTGATTTTTCCAATCTTTGCCCTTTAAAATGGCTGCGCATGCTCAAAGGCCTCAAAATTTTATCTTTTATAGGAACCAACTTGGGGCTTTTTATCTTTTATATATTGTTTTTTTTTTCTATGAAATTTTTATATTATCTATTAAAATATTTATTAATATTATATAAATACACGGTACTTGGCTTTCGATCGTAATTTTCTTTTCAGAATATTTATGAGGTGTGTTTAACCATGTGGCTTTATCTAAAACAATTTAAGCTAATACTTTTATTAATAACAACACTTGTGTTTTGCATATATATAGTTGTAACTGTTTAATTAACTTAATAATGTAATAAAATATTATTTGTATATTTATAATAATTTATTAATATATTATACTAATATTAAAATAATAAATTTTATATGAACTATTGAATTAAAGGAAACGTTTACATTGCTCTAGGCCAAAAATTGAACCATTGATGATCCAATTTGTTCTCGGTCAACTGGCAATTATTTTTTCTTGAGAGTATGCAAAGACCTTTTAGTCCGTGTGTGACTAGAGATAAGAACTTTTTACTTTAAAAATGACAACAAGAAGTACAACCCATATGTGACAACAACCTTCCAGGGGGTAAATTCAATTGTATTATTATTATTATTATTATTATTATTATTAGGCGGTCACCATGAAGATATTATTCTATCAAAAAAGTGGATAACAGATGTAATGAGTATATCATATAACTGATAAAATATAATATATTATAAATCCTTCTATATATTTTTGTTAATATGACACTCAATTTAGAATTCAGAATTGGATATTTATATGCTTTTATCAATGTGAGACCCAACTCGAAATTCGGAACCCAATGTCATACATTAATATTTGTTAGTGCAAAACCCAACTTTGAACTCGGAATTTGGAGGTCGAAACTCGATGCTTTTATCAATGTGACACCCAACTCGGAACTCGTAACCCGATATCTATATATTGATATTTATTAGTGCAAGACCCAACTTTGAATTCGAAAATAGGAGGTCGAAACTTGGGTGCTTGATGGAGTCTTCAAGAGAGTGCCTTTGGTGGACCATTTGAGATTAACTGTATCATAGACCATTCACGTGTCATTTATATAATTATTATCTTCACAGTGCTGTTTTTTTAAATGAGCACTAGGGAATTGGCCTTATTATTATTATTATTATCTTTTTATTTCTATTATATTAATTACTATTATTATATTAAATATTAATAATAATTTTTAAATAATACTTATTATTCCCCAACTTGTTGTTTTAATTGTTATTAATAAACTAATACTTTGCTATTATTATTATATAACTTATTACTATTTTTTGTATTATTAATATTTTTATTATAATTTACTTTATTTTATTATTATTTGTTTCTATTTAATATTGTTACTTATTACACTCAAAATTATAGTTGAAAAATAGAAGCACTTTTGTGGAATGATGACATCTAATAGCCAATTTATAAAATTAGTTCCGACAAGTATATAAGTCCACAAGTAATAAAAATGAGTACTGAATTGTCATTTTAACGAAGGCTAAAACCAATTATTAATTCATTTGGACTTGTCATTATGAAGGCGAAAAATTAGGAAATTTAAAATATTACAAACAAGGAACAACTAAACAATAAAGAATATGAAAGAACAATCAATGGAAGGGAGGTGTTAGGAAACAATTTCATTTGAGTTCTTAGATTTGTGTTACCTAATATTGATCTAATTTCTTTTCCAATTCAATTGCTAGTCAAATTACTTATAATTATAATTCAATACCTTGATATTGCAATTTTTTTAAAGATAAATTAAATACATTAATATCATAATATTATTTTAAATTTATCCTAAAGATGAAGAGTAAGAATTCCCATGACTACACAAATAAGTACTTTTATTTCCAACTACTCTAATTCATAGCAATTTTGAGATTGACTTATTTTATAAAACAAATTTTTATTCAACAATACAAAATTATAAAACATTCAAAGGAGTAGCCAAATCCAAAAAAGTATTAAGAACACTAAAAACTATGCAATTAATTGAAAAAGAAAATTAAGTCAATAAACAGAAATATAAAATCCATTCCTTCAAACTCCATTGTCCTTAATACCAATAAGAAATTTTGCAAATCATGGAAAAAGAAAAGAAACAATTAATCTTAGAGTTATATCAATTGGCAAATGTATGCGATATCTAAGAGATATGGAATCTCGATACCTCAAGTCTTCCTATCTCCTTGACTCCCAATCCCTTCCAAAGTACCAAGATCTTGGCTTATGTTTCTCTTTAACAATGGATAATTGGCCCTTCAAATGGTACAACTATTTATATCAAAACAAAAAACAACTTGCGGCCCCAAAATAGTTGATGCTACAGTGCCCATATAATGCTATAGTATTGGCTCATAAATCAAAATCCCACGATTTTCTCTCTTTTTCAAATCTTCAACCCAAATCTTTTATCTTGATATTCTATAAACTCAATCCAAATCTTTTCAAATTTTCGTTTTGCTTTTCAATTGCTCCATTCTTCATCAAAATCTTCCTTGATCTTCCATTCACTAGTGCATGTATTTTATTCTGCATTCAAATCAATTTAGTGAGAATGTTTGTCAATTAGGCCCAAAATAAATAAATTCACACTAAAAGCAATGACAATTAAATTTTATTAAAATAATTCATGAAAATAATCAAAATGAGAATAAATTTAGAAAAAATAATGCAAAAATTTGGTGTAAAAATAATATATTTTCTCAAGTTATCAACATCTTTAGATGAGATACTTGGACCTGAAAATAAAGAGTATCAAATATGTATACATTAAACACACTTTTTTAATGTGTATATATCAAATGCGTACTTGAGGTACTAGTCTAGTAGATAATATGTCTGCCTCCAAAGAAGTGCACCCAGGTTCAAGTTAGCAGTTGGCAATGGTTAGGCACCCTTTCCAACCAAAAAAGAAACATTTTTTTTTTCATATAAATCATGTGATTCATTCAATTTACTTAAATTGAACTTAATCTCAACTTAATTACTTAATTAATAAGTTAAATAATTTATTAATTCAAATATACTCTACTGACTCTTTAATTTTACGCCAAAATAAATTATTTCATTATTTTTTAATATAATTGTTGAATTTACCCTTACATCACATGCTTTTTTATTTAATTATTTTTTTGAATGGATTTAATTATTAATGTTAAACAATGTATATTCATTAATAATTGCTAAATGATATTATATATCAATTAACCCATAAAACTTCACCAATGCTTACAAATAGCATATATAAAAATACTAAACACACTACACTGTTTTTCCACATTTCGCGCTATACAAAATATACGGGCATGAAACAAATTTCCAAAGGTCAATTATTATTAATTAATTGATTAATCATTTTTTAGTTTAAAAAATAGTTTAATTTGAATTCACTAACAATGTAAAATATTTTTATGTAGTTAATTAATTATATCATTTCATTTGCACAATCATTCAAGTAGTGGGTGTAAAACTTAATTATATTTGTTAATGTGCCAAGATATAATTAGATGAGAATATAAAAAATTTTTATATTAACAGTACATTCCAATTAAATTCTTAAAAGAATTAATTAATCATTTTTATAATAATTATAATATCAAAATTATAATGACTAATGAGTAATTTGTTGTTACACTTCTATTTATTCAATATTTAACTGTTACAATAATTGAATAAATATTCACTTTAGCTCTTGAAGTTGTAGGCACATTTCACTTTAGTCTTTAAAATTGTAAATCATGTGTCACTTTAGTCTCTAAATTATTTCTTTTTAGAAAATAAAGTGATACACAATTTATAATTTTAGGGACAAAATAGCTAATTTCTTAATTTTAGGGATTAAAGTGAAACGCGCCTATAACTTCAAAGATTATAGTGAACCTTTACTCTATAATAATTACATTGATTACATTAATTATATTAACTATATTAATTACATTAATTTTGTTAATTATATGATATATCAAGAATCAATTTTTTTCGGTACACTTGATTAGGGACTGCATATGTTGGATTATGCAATTCTAGAACTTAGCCGTATGTTGTTTGCTTGTAGAATCCGCAAGTTTGTCCACTAATATCCTTTCACGGTGCAACAATTTTTATTTCTTAAATCTATTACCTGATGATCGAGTAAATAAATGCCTGGACCAATGTACATGCTTCCTTAAAAGTTTTTGATTTGAAAAAATCAAGAAGTGACCAAATTCCTACTTGGTTCTCACTCTAGTGAGTTAGTTCTCAATCCAATATTTGAAAGAGAAAAAAAATCATTTTGTACTGGTGATTGCTTTCAAATCTGCACCATGCTTATTTGATGTGGAGCAATTAGATAGATACACGTGCATGGCACTGTTAGTGGGCCACGGCATTTGCGACGGGATTAGGGGAGTGTAATTAGGCGGGTTAAGTAGTTAAATCTCCAGCTAAAAATCCCACCCTCCTTGTTCCATCTACCCGACCTCGTTCGCCTCAACTTGGGCTTCAACAACTTCTCCGGCGCGCTCCCATCAGCCTTCAACAATCTGACCAGACTCAGAAAACTCTGTGCCTCGAAAACAACCAGTTCTCTGGTTCCATCCCGCAGCTGAACTTCCCCGACCTGGAGCAGTTCAACGTCTCCAACAACTTGCTCACTGGCTCTCTCCCCAACAAGTTGCAGACATTCCCCCAAGATTTGTTTCTAGGGAATTCGCTGTGTGGGAATATTAGCCTCTGCACCAGAGATGTACACTGCAGCTGCTCCTTCAGGTGACAGTTCAACAGGTGGCAATCAGGGCGAGAAGAAGAAGAAGAAGAAGAAGAAGCTGTCTGGCGGCGCCGTTGCCGGAATCGTTATTGGATATGTGGTGTGTCTTCTGCTGTTGGTCGTTTTTGCACTGATCATTTTTCGTCTTCATTTTGTGCGGTTGCTGGTCATCATCTGCTTGAACTCCTTGAAGTTGACGTTGCCTCTGCTCATGCGGGCCCCACCAATGCCACATGCCTTCTACTCACTGCCTACAACTATGATCAGCATGGTTGCAGATCAGCACCAGAGAATGGGCCTTTTGTATTAATCCTTTTATCTATGGCGACTTCATGAAATTGTCCCTGTAAGCTATTAAGTGTCATAAAAGGTCGTTAATTGATAACATAAATTGCTTGTTGGTTAATGTTCACGCATCAAAGACTATATGCATAGAAGAACATATGAAAGATAAAGCAGATAGTAGTCTAATCAGAAGTCATTCATGACAGCAAAGTTAAGAATTTGTGGAGATTTTGTAAATTGAATTGATATCAGAAGTTTGTGTTTCTCTGATCTCTGAAGTTACATTCAAACTTGCCACGAGTCAATTCCAGCGGGATAGTCTTTATACAGTTATAGCATGATCAATAAATGATCCACCAATTATTAACCTTTTGATTCAGAAGTACCTTGCTGCTTGATAGTTAGGAGATCTTCCATTTGCACGCTTACACAGAATCATCTTATTAACATGTTAGATAGTTTCAAGCTGAAGTAAGAAAGAGAAATGTGGGATATGAAAATTTTAGGGAGGAAAAATCAGAAGGAAATATCGTATCAAAACTTCAATATTTCCATATTTCCAGCTAAATAAAAATCAGGTTATCAAATGCTTATCTAATTGATTATGACACAGTATGAAAATGAAACTCTCATGTTGTACCTCAGACAGCTGCATAGAGATTTTTGAGAAAGATTTTGAGAAGAGCGCATATGTTTGCCAAGTTTATAGATTTAATTTGCATTTTAGAAGAAACTTCATTTAACGATTTTTAAATAATTGAGATCCTTGATTTCACTAAAAGAAAAGAATTTTATTAGAAGATCTTACTTTGGATCTCATTTTTAATCCTACTACTTGCTACATCAGCAATGCGTCAAAAAAAAGTAAAAATGGGCTATAATTGGGATTTTTTTCTAATGAAAGGTTCCAACTTTAATCCCATATAATTATTTAAAAAGAAAACTATTACCACTTCACTCAAGTGTCAAGTGAATATTGATTGGATGAAAATTGATCCTGTCCCTTTATAGTGGGACGTGTACCAATTTTATGAAATTGTTCCGATCCCAAATTTTGTACTCCAGTAATACAAATAAAAGTGGAACTGACCACTTGTGAAGCTAAGGGGAAAGTGGGACTCCAATCTTATGCTATTGGAGTTGCTATAAATGCCTCCACTGGACTGACACATTGTGCTATCAGTTATTGTATGTAGGTAGTCAGTAACTTATATCTTAAGCAAATTGATCCCAACCTTAAATAAATAAGATTGGTCTAAGCCAGTGAATCTACGAAGTGAGAAGTTTGGATTCTGTAAAAAAAGGAGTACCAATTCAATATAATTTCTGTGATATGTCAACGGTTTTAATAACAAAAGGTCTGCTCAAATGGATAGATAATTTTTGCTTCATTCATCATGTTTTCTGAATCTCATGTTAGCACTGAAAAGTGCAATATACCAACATATTGTGGAAATTACAAAGAGGTGTTGGGGCTTGGTGTATGTGTATTGTGACATGTGGCATGTGAAACCACTCAAGAGGATTGCAGCAATATTCTCACCGTTATGCAGTGAAATATTTCCCTTCAAAGAGAACGAGAAATGTTATACAATGCAGTCTAGCATGAAGCTGCACTATATTCTGCACGAGTATATGCTGAATTACTGTATACCATAAGTAAAGACATAAAAATTATATATTTTAAGTTTCTGTTAATTTTATAATAAGATTTTAGGCTTAAAAAATAGCATACGAACGTATTAATTATTAAATGGAACTACTTTCGATCAACAAGAACAAAAACATCGCAAAAGGGTTCTGTCCTATTCTGCAATGATATACAGTTTTTCATAGAAAACGTCGTAAGACAATCATTATCACTTTAGTAATACATATATCTTGCTGAGTTTCACAATTTGCTTATTGAACAAATAAGAGTATCCGCAGACTGAATTAACAGACCATTCTATTCTTCTTTTGCTATCCCCTTATTTAGCAGCACAGCACTTTATAGTTCCATTTTGACAAGATTTTAATCAAGATTTACATTGTGTTTATGATTTTATTATTTTTATGCTATTTTAGTGAAAAATAAATAGGTGTGGCCCTGCCCTGAGCTTGCCAACCCGGCAAAGCCTGGACTTTGTCTTTCTTCTGAGCCTTGGATCTTTTTTTTAGTCAAATTCTTCTAAGCCTTTCAACGAAACAAACTCAGCCTATTTTGGGCCTGCACATTACAGGCCCAGTTAACTGACTCGGGCATTGTGCCATTCCTTGCTGTTATAGAGCAGAACACACTCACGACCAAAAAACAAAGTAGAACACAATCAATTGATCCATTCCTGAGTTATCTTCTCTTTTTTTACGTAACATTTAGAATGCTCATTATAGAATAGAAATATTAAATATTTATTTAAAATTAAATTATTAATTTAAAATTATTTATAAATTTAATGATAAAAAATAATAGAATAAGTTTAATATATCAATACATAATATTAGAATATTATAATCCATCAGATGGCATCGGATAACCTGTTGTCAATATCTAACTCGAAACTCAAACATTCGTATCTGTATATTTTTGTCAATATGAGACCTAGCTCGAAACTCGAAATCAGATGTCTATATATTGGTATTTATTAGTATAAAACCTAATTTTAAACTTAGAACTCGATATCCATAAAATTCGAAACTCAAAACTGAGTATCATTAAATAATTAAAATAAAATAACTATCTATAATAAATAAAAATAAATAAATATTTAATATTTATATTTAAAAATAAATATTCTATAATTTACCTCCTTTTTAATATCATTGACAATAAAATTTGACATTTAAATTTCTTACAACCTATCCAAACCCTTTTCACTAGCCGGCTCCTAGAGGTTGAGTTTTCTTTTATTGATATACAATAATACAAGTCCATTGTCTTATCAATCTTTTCTAAGTCACCAGACCAGTCTCAGTCACTACCATTTTGTCCCTCTGTAGCTGTCAGATTCTGTTGGTCTATATGGATTCTTAGGAATAATGCGTAACATTCTCTTATTACTGCTTTTTACCCAAACACCAAAAGAATTTTGCTCTGCATAATTGCTGCTGTGTCTACTTTCCAGTAGAATAGGTTGGAGCTATGGTAGAATTGTGTCCTTTTTTCACTCAGAGCTTTGGTAGAATAGTTCTTTTTTGCTCAGTAAACTTTCAGATGGTAAAGTAGTATTTGAATATCTTGGTCAGACTATCGTAAAGTAGTTTTTTTTTTTGGTCACGTTTTGGGGAGGGGGGACGTGTGGTCTCTGACCAGTGGGAGTTGAACTCCCGCCCTTTTACTCCCGGGTGTGGTTGTTCCTTGAGGATATCAAATGAATCACTGAGTGATGCCTCAATTTGCATGGTAGTAAAATAGTTAAATGAGTATACGATTCGATTTTATTTTGTCATCCAATCACATACTATCATATAAGTAAATATATATAACTCTCACTTTTATTACTCCAAAAATCATATAAATATGAGAATATGATTGAATAATAATATAAAATATTTTTATACTATTAATACATAAAAATTAAATCTTACCTTTATTCCTTTTTAACTTTTTCCCCCTCTTGATCTTGGGGGAGGGGAGGGAATCGATATTATTTTTTTGGGTCAACATCCCCTTTCATTCCTTTAAAGATCAACATGTTCAAATTTATTGGGTCTGAAGGTTCATGCCCTTTTTGGGTTTTTGAAGACTTGAACTACTCCAAAAGTAAATCGCGAAAATTATTAGGTCCTTAAGACTTTGGGTCACACCAAACAACGGAAGATTTGTATCATTAGAAGTATGGTCAGGCCCAACCATAACTGTTGATCACTTTTTGATAAATGAGTTCCAAAACAAAAACAAATAAATAAGTAAATGAGTATGTTTTTTTTATCAGAACATATTCATTGATTAATAATTGAAAGCAAAGGCTGCATACAATAGATAATTTATATCAAATAAGCTAATTTTAACAAGTCTACAATTACAATCCCTGTCGAAAAAAAAAAATCTACAAGTTCAATCAATAACAACTACACAACTTTTAAAATAAAGTATTAGAAATTAGATGATTTCACATAACACAAAGAGAAAACAGTAAGCACCGGTGAGCTCTTCTAAATCTTCGATCTTGCTTCTAATGCATCGTCTAAGCACAGGCTATATACTACAGTAATAGAGGAGATATCCTGGTGCAGTTCTTAAGATACAAAATAGCACATCACATCCATGAACTTCTAAAGAGTTCGAAATCACCATAACTTCCTTGACCTTAAACAAACTCATCAGTCTCTATAAGTTTATGGCCCAAAAAAAAACCAATTGCCTATAGACACAGCAGGACCCAATTGAATTCTCAGACCCAAAAAAAAAGGGATGTAATTGACTTCGGGATTTCCAAAACAGAAATGGGGCTTTGTACACAGTACACACGAGCTTGATTAGATTGCCGGGGTGTGTGACCAAAAAAGGAACGGCCTAATTGGATGACGTGGCAATGCGGTGTCTTATTGTTTTGTTAAAGTACTTCAGACCCGCCCCCCCCAAAGACCAAAAACAAGTATTTCAGACCCCCCAAAAAAAAGTATCGTCAAATAGTTTATATGGGATGTGAAAATATTTACTCTCATCATTCTAAGGTAAATTAATATTTATATTACAAAACTCTACTATATGATGGTTGTTAACATTTGAACTATGTAAAAGAAAAACAAAGATAATAAAGCATATATAAAGATAAAATCCAAAAATACTAAATTTTTTAGAATATTTTTAAAAATATAATTTAAGTTAACGGAGTAGCTTGACCAACTTTTGACTCGTATAATATTGAATTTGACTAATAGTTTACAACTGTACAACAACTTTGGCCTAGTTGAACTCGGTCTGAAATTAAGTTGATTTCAGTAAATTGGCCTGAATTGGTACATCGTAATCATTTTATTATCGCGTTCAACTGATCAACTCATTAGTCATACCCACATTCTCAAATTTAGATCGTTCACTGAAAGGTGACGAGGGGTCCACTGCTGCCGGTGATCAATTTTTTGTTTTTCACAAGGATTCCCCTGCTTCATCCAGAGGGTAAAAATCATAAAAATAAAATAAAATAGAACTTTTTAGATAAACATTTTACTAATGTTTGACTATTGAGTAAGCATAATCTTTTGATTTCCCCTTTTTTTCCTTTTCCACCCACACTTGCCTTCCACCCATTACATAGTATAGGTTTCAAACTTCAGGCAATCATTACCAGCTTTGCTGATTCATCTAAAACGTGGAAGCTTCTCGAATTTAATGTTCAATTCTCGTGTCCACCAGCACTTTCTCCTAACATCGAATTTTAATTGATAGAAAATTAATTAACTAGTCAGGTGACGTTGTAGATGACATTATCCATGGCGAAATTCTTATATGGTTTGGGAATATCACGTGGTTATACTCTCGATCAATCATATAAATGTATTTTTATGATATTATGTATTAGTGGTGAGTTCCATATAAAATATACTTATATAATTGGTTTGGGAGTACAACCACGTCGTGCTCCTGAACTATACAAATATTTCTCTTATCGATGGTAATATTGACCAAGTTCTAAACATCACTTGAACTTGAGAGCATTAGGGATTCACTAATTCTAATTGTGCTTAATTTGTTGCACACAGCAAATTAATATATTTATCAATTTTAATAATTTGATATATTTTTAATTAATATATCTTGATACAATTATCCAGATATATTTTAAAATATATTTAAATAATTATATTTAAATATATTAATTTTAAAATATATTAAATTATCCAAATTAATAGATATATTAAAATAGATGGAATACATAAAATATTACTACTACGTCAATGGTATTTGCTTTGAAAATGGAACATACTGCAAGGCAGAATACGTAGAAGTATAAAGTAATTTGAACATGCTTGGGAAAGAAAAGGGGAGAACTTATATTTAACAAATTCTTTAGAAGCTTTTTTGTGCAACAATTAAAACCAGCCAATAGTCTTCCTGGAAAGATACTAAGCTTATGTTTGCCAACTCAAACAAAATGTGAACACGTGTCGAAAACCCATTGAAAAGAAACTTAATAGCTAGTATATAATTGATCATGCCAAAGACTAGAATGCAAAGCCAAATAAAAATGTCCGGGCCTAAGTGGTTTATAAATCTTTGGTGCAACTACACCTGTATTTGTTAAATTGGAGCAGCTCATATAGATGGGTACCCTCCATAACATAATGTCTGGCTCCCATATTCTAATGCTCCCCGTGCCCCCAGAATGGCACACCTTGGCACCTCTCAGAACAATGTAGAGGCCATAGTGTGGCTGCAGAAGATAAGGTTTCTATTAAAATGAATGGGTAGCATTCCCATGGGAGATAATCAAATATGGAAAGGGCCTTTCGAGTATCCATTCATCATAATAATCAAATAAAGCGATGCGCATAGATGATACACATAAATAAAAATTTTGGAGAAATTAAGTTGCTGAAAACAATCATATTCTCTGTCACTTTTTTGTCATTTAGTTACTTTTTGTGGATTTTAAAAAAAATCGTTGCCATCCAAATGTTGACCTCTTGTTTCTTCCTCTCTGCCATGGAAAAATTGAATCAGTCATTGCTCCACCTTTTGGACCCATCACCAGATCCAACTTTCTGGTTCAAGTACTACACATTTATACATAATATTCATAAATCGCATTCATATAGACGCGTCCAATAGTAGTGGGTGGGGACCAAATTAAAGGATTCCATGGCAATGGCAGTTTTATCCAAATATAAATGAGGAGGTCCAAGTTATCTAGTAAGTTTGATTCCCAAAATTTCCCTCGCCACTTTCGTCTTGGAACTCAAATTGTTTATAAACCATACACTAGGATGAATTGTCATCATTTTTCTTTTTTGAGATTTATTATTTAGAGGGGAAAAAGAAAAAGGAAGATACCAAAATGTCATTCCAACCAAACTTATGGGACAAGTATTATTGCGTCAAGCTTGTATGTTGCTTAAGTCATTCAAGTGGGGGAAAGTTTAGGAGAGCATATATAGTACTAAGTTATATTTGATGGCTTTTCCCATTCTATAAGCAAATATGTGTGACATTGTCAATGACCAAAGCATTACGAATTCGCTTGTCGTGTTTCGAATTAACAATGATCACATGTAACTGCGGGATTAATTATAAAAATAAAAAGCATGTTATGCATGAAAGTGAAAAACCAAAAAATTGTAACCTTATCTACTAGTCTATTTTATGGTAAAGGCCTTGGAAACATCAAAGCTGACTTGTGAAGATGCACTCAT
Organism: Pterocarpus macrocarpus; assembly: GCA_031439585.1. NCBI lineage: Eukaryota > Viridiplantae > Streptophyta > Magnoliopsida > Fabales > Fabaceae > Pterocarpus > Pterocarpus macrocarpus. The sequence continues at coordinate 34,436,002 of CM062518.1, read as the reverse complement.
TGGAGCATTGATTCATTATAATAATGATGAAATGGATGCCAGATAGAGGTTGTTCCCTGTAAGCCTCTTTTCATCAAGTTCAAACACTCCACTTTCAGTACTTGGGATGAATTAGGAGAGGCACATGAGGGTCCCACCATCCACTAAATCCTCCAATGGAATTCATGCGCGTTTGGGTAGAGCGTCCTACTCATTAAGGGAGACCAAGCTGCACCGCCCCAACCAAGAAGGGCCATTCTCCATCTTACCTTAAACCTACTCTTACTCATTTCGTTTGTGCACTTTTTATGTGTCACGTAGCCCCATATAATAAAAATAAAAAGAAGCTCAACCTAAGCTGACCCACCGATGATCTTCTTCCTCTCAATGAGGAATTGAAACAAACACGTTAACTTGGCTCATCTTCTTACCCCTTAATAAAGCATATCTGCTTTCCTGTACCAATTAAATTAAAAACCCTAGTGGCTTCATACTCTTGCTCCGCCTCTCATGTATTTTTGGTTCCATGCCTCTTTCCTTGTCTATTTGTCCAAATCTGCTAGTGTCTCTGTGAATGCAATGATGCGCAAACCCTCCTTTTCACATTCACACTATTTATTTGACACTATACCCTTACTTTACATTTCCTGGCACCTTTTTCTTCTCTGTTTGCACCGACTCATGGTTTTTTTTTTTTTTAAGAAGAAAAGCCAAAAAAAAAACAGAATAATCTGAGTGAAATTAAATTTAATCAAAAAAAAAAAATTTCAGTATCACTTCTAACTCTTGAGGTATATTCTAGCTTATATTGTTCTTTTTGAGAATAGCTGCAATTTTTTTTTTTGGCTTAAATTTGTTTTTAGCTATTATAAAACTAGTGAATTTTGATTTTAGTTCCTATTTTTTTTTTATTTTTTGATTTTGATTTAAATATTTTTAAAAATCTTTGTTTTAGTCCCTACTTAAACATAAGAAAAGGTGACATAACTATCCACTATCTATATTATTATTTAACGAAGGCAAACTAATAGTAATGATTAAAATCGAAATTTTTTGAAATATTTGAATCAAAATAAAAAAAAAAAATCTTAAGAACTAAAATTAAAATTTGTTAATTTTATAGGGATTAAAAACATACTTAAACTTTTTTTTTTATGCCTATTAATTAGCATTATAAATATGATTGTTCACATTACCATATTGAGTTTAACCTACAAGAAAATCTAAGTAGATTATGTTTGTTGGGAAGTGAATTAGTGTTTAGCCTCCTCATCTAGCACATGCTGTTCTCTTTTTTCGCGTCTAGCTTCTTTTGATTCATGATATTGACTAATGAAATATTTCTAGCTAGTATCATACTATATACTGTAATTTTTTCATTTAGTGAAAGTAATAGTTAATGAGATTGAAAGAAATAAAGGGGCTACCTGTAGTTAAAGATTATTGGATTACTAAGATCGTTACCAATGTACTTGTTAACCTTCTTTTAATATTTATTTCAAAACAAATTGGATAATAACATTATATATATTCCTCGAACCTGGCCAGTTAGAGAAATGCGTATCTTTGTTGTTGTTTGAATGTCTGTCATAGCATTGGATTGTCTCAGAAGTCCTTCAATAGGAGCTTATAGTTGAGTACTACGGTAAGGCCAGGATAACTCTCTGATGTATATTGGAACTATTTTTGTTGGCTCCCATCCTCGCTGTATGGTTCGAGCTCAGTTTTATCTATCAAAAAAAAAAAAAAGGTTCTCGTCAATTTAATTTTATCTACAATAATCTATATTATATCATACTTTAACTCCATACGTTTTAAGATAAAGTGCATACTGTAAAGACATACTAGATATTAAAATCACAATCCGATACTATAATATAAATAATATTTAGCTTGGATATTTAACCTCCTTAGTACATAAAAAATGGGTTCCATCTTTGATTTATATAAACTCTAGATTTTTATTTTTTTCTAATTTTAATTTACTCAGTTCTACTTTAAATGTGATTTTTTAAAATTTTTAGTTGTAATTTCTTCTCTATAGTTTTCTTAGTTGGTATTTATTCTCTGAAGTTTTAATTAGTATTGTAATGTTGCAATTTATCGCATTGAGTTTTTAGGTTGTACAATTCACCCTTTTATATAAGTAATAAGCTGTTATAATTATGGTCATAGCACATACTTGCATAAATTTATACTTGTAATTTACATCTCATGCAAGGTATTGGTCATTCTGATCTTACTATAACTTTTATATTTATTTATTTTAGATGATCCAAATTGATTGTGCTCATATTTAACAAGTGCACATAGTTTGGTATCATTTCTCTTAATTTTAATTATATTATGACCGAATGAGCTAAGCTTCATATTTGAATATTTTTCTTTAGTATACTGCAGTAGTTAAAATTTTGAAAATAAATTACAAGTGATGTAAAGTTGAAAAAAAAATTATAAGAGAATAATTTTAATACACCATTAGTGTAAAATATTTTATACTATTAACCAATAATATTTATATGACTTTTAATATAGTTATGATGAAAATTAAATAATTTTAATAATATGATTTTATATAATTAGATGATTACTTATATCAAAATTAAATTAAATTTATAATTTTTTTATTGATTAATGACCCAATGAAGTTGCACATAATTAATGCAGTCCATTCTGATTGCTTTTAAAGGAATAAGGACTTAACGTGACAATTACCTACTAGCTTTTCTTAAAGTATATATGATTGATATTAGGGATCCGCCCCGGCTTATTGTGAATTGTGGCAAACATTCTAAGTTGTAATTATGGTTGTAATATCTAACTAATAAGTCAGTAAATGAAGTTATTGACATAGTAGTGATCCATGAATTGACCTTCTAACGACTGCTTTGGAGGTGATTTGACTCACTAAATATACCGCATCAACCAATCACACGCCTTAAATTATGTTTCATAGGAGAAAATTCAGATGGCTGGAAGCTAAGACCCAATAATCTTGCTCCAATCGCCAAAAGCTGTTCAACCCTAATAATTCATTAAAAGAAAAAATAAAAACATAATGCTCAATGTTACGATTCTCAATCTTTACAAAGTTTAGGTTAACGGTTGGCTTATGTGATCGGCCTTTTATTTATGTATTGCTATGATTTATATTCAATTCTAATATTTTTTTGTTGATAGGTGATTTATAAATACCTTTAGTCCTTTATAAATGTTCAATGAACCGAAAAACATACTTTAACCCTAAACTTAGACAAATATTTCCCTCAATTTAGATTTAAAAAAAAATCTTTATAAAGCTTAGAGCTTTTCTTCTTTCCTTTTTTTGTTTGTCAGCCCCCTAATGTGGCACGGGGGAAGGGGGGAAGGACATAGGGGCTCCATTCCTTTGTGAGTCGAATGCGCTCCCCTAAAGGGTCCCAGTGCATCCTCTGTAGAGGTAGATCTCATGACCGTGTTGACCTCGCTGCGCAAGTTTAGAGCTTTTTGAACCATACTAATTTTTACCATATTGTGGGTTTGATGTTATAGGTTTAACGGGATAGACTTCTCTCATATCTAGTTTTTGCACAACAAATTTGTGCGATTTATTTTGATATATTATTAATAAAATGTATTTTATGTTATAAATTAATTATATTATATTTTCATATAATTTTTAAGGTAATTATCGAAATATTCAAATACTTTTAAGAATATAGTTTTACATGATTAAATAATTATGTGAAAAAAAAATTATATTAATAATATATCAAAATTAAATTTTAAATTTTATGTAAATATAGAAATAAATACAAATATTATAAATAGAGTCTCACAATTTTTAGAATGTCATTCTACTAATGCGTCCCTGTTTAGCGTATTTATATTTATTTCTCTCGATCACTAAATCACCTTCGCACGTAAGAATCACACATGAAAAGGCCCGCAGATTTTATTATTTTTTTCCTCTAAATTTCTTAAAAGCCACATTACATAACTAAAACAATTAAAGTTTAAGAACTTTCAATTCTAAAGTTTTTTTTTTTCATAGGAGGTAGTACGATCATTTTGATATCATTTTTAATAGCTTAGTTGACATTAATCACAAGTTTTTGTCTTCTAAAAGACTAAACTTATCACTTCAACCTAAGTATTGAGTGCATGTATTATCATATTCCGATTTGTTTTAAATGATTTATTTTTCAGTAACTCTAATTTAATTTCATATGCTTATATATATGGTTTTCAAATTTTTATATATTTTATATATGTAATTTCTAGGCCCACTATATTCTATAAAATTTAAACTTTTATTAGTGCGTTAATACATTGTCAAATGTTGTCAAAGAAAACATTAAACTGAAAAAAATTATAAATTATAGCACTTGGTCAATCGCATGCCATCACTCGAGCTTTTTTAATAAAAAGAGGGGGGGGGGGGGGAAGAAAAACTGAATTGGAACTCAATTTTTCGGAATTAATTAATTGAGGACATTTTATTTATAATAAAATGAGTGATATTGCATGGGTTTTTATTTTTTCACAAAATAAAATAAATTAATATTTCTATTCAATTGCTTTTTTAATATTTGAAAGTTAAGAGGCAATTACAAATACAAGTAATGAAACCAATCATCAACATACTAAATCTAACGTTAATTTTGTTAAGTATTATTTTTTGGAGTATTTTTTAACTATAATTGAAATTTTTATTTATAATAATAAATATATGATACATTTAATTATTTTTAAAATGTGATAATATATATTAAATAGTATCATAAAAGAATTTTTTTTATAAAAGTTGAATAAAAAATAAATTCTGATTATTCCATTTTGAAATATCTGAAGTTCTAAAGAATGACTTTTGTTTCAATTTATATGTCACTTTAAAATTTAAAAAGAAATTAAATATTTTTGAAATTTTCTTTTTCCCTTAAAAGGAAAAAAATAAAAATATTAATTTGAATATTTCATAGTGGAGAGTAATTTGATTAAATATAATTATATTTTCTTAAATTTAAAATTCTTTAATATTTTTTAATCTTTTGTGCAAGTATGCAATTAGTTTTAAAAGACAAAATATTAAAACAGATGGCGTAAAATAAGTGACTGGAGAAACAATTATTCAGCAAGCAATCATTTTCCTCAAATAAAATATGTCACAATTGGACTACTAGGTCCACGCATAAGATGATGATTAGCACATGAGTATGTGCCTCCATAAATTGAATACTAATGGAAGATGTTTTAATAGTGTGCAATTATATTACAAGGACAGAGATTAGTGATTTCTGGCTTTATAGAAGTTCCAATTAGGAGTATAATTGTGCAGTGTTACTATTTTTCAAAGTCCACTTGTCCTTATATTAGCTTCAGCTTTTGAATGTCACAAGGAGGATGGTAGAATCCGTAGGTGATATCGGATTGAGAATGATGCGCATAATGGGGTACCATCTAGGACACACAATCATATCTTGCAGGGTATCATGTCCCAATTTGTTTGAGTGGATAAATGGTCTCTTGGAAGCATTGGTGAGTGAAAATGTCAATTTGCAACCGATGGTGGCCAATCCGGAAAATTTTGTTAAAAAATATGACACGGTTAGATGGAAATATAGAAAATTAACTTTGAATTGTTAAATAGAACTTTTATTTAGAATCACTCACTGGATTATACAAAAAAATAAAATAAAATAAATAATTGCCCCAACATTTTCTTATCATCATTAAATAATTATTTTTTATGTTCAAATAACCGAAAAAAAGAAAGAAAGAAAGAAAGAAAAACTGACTACTTGTTTTTAACCAAGCTGAAATCACTTTTCCCCTAGGAAGAGGTTTTGCTATCAAACTTAGCATCATAACCTTGTTTGAAACTATACCAGTCATAACTTAGTTTTGGTCTTCGTAAGCAAGATTTTAAGGTAGAATCCTGCTGTCTTGGTGAACTCTTATGGAGCAGGTGAAATAAAAAAATAAAATAACTTTTCAGCTTTCAACCGTTTGATAATTAATTAAAGATTTCTATCAGTACAACAATGGCACAAATATAACCCCGCGTAAATTATTAATAATTTTCATACTAACTTAAATATTAATATATTACCAATTTTTAAAATTCAGTAATAACTATAACTATTATTATTATTATTATTATTATTATTATTATTATTAGCTAGCTAAATGACAGGCTGTAAATTGCCTGTCAATCTATATTTTTATTTTTATGTATAACACAATTTTTATATCATTAAACTTATAGATATTATAATAAATACAAATAACTAAGATATAAAACTAAAAAAATTATTTTATACATGAGAGCTATGAACATAAAAAAGTAAACACCATACATCAAAGTAAAAATATGTAAAATATCTGCATAGGAAAAATGGAATTAAACAAAAAAAGATAAGATCTAAAATTGCAAGAGTTATTATGAAATTGTAACTGCTAGTGTTAATGGGATAGTGGAATGTGAATAAATGATCATTTTAATTAACTCTAAATCAACATATTTATTCTTAATGTGGATAGTGGATAGTGTTAATTTTAATGACATCTCTCTCTCTCTCTCTCTCTCTCTCTCTTTTTTGAGTTTAATATCGTTTTAGTGTTATTTTAAGAAGATGTAATTTGGATACCAAACTACTCAACACCCCTTGATATATATATATGGTATGCGATATAAATAAGTAATGGAGATAACACGGCATCATGAATATCTTCGATACATCAACTGCCAATCTGGGGGCCATGAAATGAAACCCTTTGTCGTCGGGGCAAAGACAAGAAGTGCCAAAAAGAGTGTGTGAATACAATATCTTTGCTGAAAGTTGAAAGATTTGTAATGTCGTAACAAAACCAGAAGTCCATGAATGATGGCAGAACCACATTTGCATTTTCAAACACTATGCAATTTAATGAAGGATTATGAGCCAGAAGAAAGCGGTGAAAGAGACAGAGCAAGAGAGAGAGAGTTCAAACTTCGTATTCTTTTCATTACCCTCCACTTCCGCAGGTCATTTTCTTTAAATGATTTTGTACATCACATTCACATCAAACAAGTGAGAATTCTAACATTTTCTCTACCTTCCGCTAAGATTTTTATTTATCTTTCTCTTTTTGATGGTGGCTTCCGCGCGCTAAGATTGGCTAATACATAATTATAATAGTACTATTTCATACGCGTTTTGAGGTTCCTATTACGAATTGAAGTGCCTGCATGCTAGCTGTGATGATCAAACTTAAAAACGAAAGTGGCTCCGAGGAATTCATAGTTGATTAATAAACCCTCTCAACCTGCCGCCACATGATAGGAAAACAAAAACGTATCGAATCAGAAATTGTTGTGCATTCGGTTTAAGTCTTTTCTTTTGTCCTTGTTATGTCTAAGATTGAGAAAGATATGCACCTGAACGAACGCAAGTATATAGTTGAATAGTCTTTAGGAGCTCCTTGTACGGCAGCAAAATAGGTGACATAACTAGGAAGCTATTCTTTCTGGTTTGCCAAGTGTATCCCTCTCAATCATCAAAAAAGGAGACTGATTCGAGGACATAATTATATTTGCTCTCTCCATTGGTGATCTTCAATCGGGCCGTACTCTGGTGAAGACGGAGTTTCCATCTTCACGTGAAGATATGATGTGGTTGCAATAAATTGGTGACATGTGGCAGTGGTGTATTGATGCACCAATCACCTATGATGTATTGTAGTAATATCTAATTTTAAGAAAATTTAAAAATATAATTAAATATATTTTAAAAATTAATTATCATACACTGATAGTATAAAATTATACTGATAATATAAAATAATTTTATATTATCAGTGTAATCAAAAAATTTTATCAGTGTAATTTTAATTATTATACATTGACAGTGTAAAATTACACTGGCAGTATAAAATAATTTTACACTGTCAGAATCAAAAAATTTTATCAGTGTAATTTCACGTAAAATTATACTGGCAATATAAACTAATTTTACACTGTCAGTGTAATCAAAAAATTTTATCAGTATAATTTTAATTATCATACACTGAAAATGTAAAATTACACTGGTAATATAAAATAATTTTATACTGAATATATTGATAAAATTTTTTTATTACACTGACAGTATAAAATTATTTTATACTGCCAGTGTAATTTTACATTGTCAGTATATGATAATTAAAATTATACTGATAAAATTTTTTGATTACACTGACAGTGTAAAATTAGTTTATATTGCTGGTATAATTTTACGTGAAATTACACTGATAAAAATTTTTGATTACACTGACAGTGTAAAATTATTTTATATTATCAGTATAATTTTATACTGTCAGTGTATAATAATTAAAATTACACTGATAAAATTTTTTGATTACACTGACAATATAAAATTATTTTATATTATCAGTATAATTTTATACTGTCAATGTATAATAATTAATTTTTAAAATATATTTAATTATATTTTTAAATTTTCCTAAAATTAGATATTACTACAATATATCATAGGTGATTGGTGTATCAATACACCTCTACCACATGTCACCAATTTATTGCAACCACGTGTATCTTCACGTGAAGATGGAAAAATCCATCTTCACCGGAGTATGCCCCTCTTCAAGAATCAAATCAAGGTCCTTCTTAATATTATAGTGCACCTCTATCATCATGCTAAAACTCAGACTTATACTAAGAAAATATAGTAGGAAAATAGATGCATATTTTAGTGATTTACTTATTAACTTAACCATTATTATAAAGTGAAAACTGAAAAGTAGTTGTTTTGGAAGCAATTCATTAGTTTAACTTTACTAGAGATTGACTAACGAGAAATTATTAAGTGTTATTAGAGTGAGTAAGAGGTTTTTTTTTCTTTTTTTTTGGATTCTAAATTATTCACTTATTGCCATATTAGTTTTGTAGGACACTCTTATCTTTTTAACGACTCATTGTCTTCTTCACAAAGCTAATCTGACAACCAGTCAATAAATTAAAACACAAGAAATATATTGCTTTAAAAGTATCTAAAAAATTCTCCTAATTAAGACTATACTAAAGAATTTAAGAAAATTTTATCTATGTATTCTTTGATATAAAAAATTTTGGAAAAATATATGATTCTCCCTTAATTATCTCTAAAGAAATGTGATCATGTTAAATGGGTTCATTACAGATGACAATAAGATTTAAGAAATTCACTTAAAGTAAACCTAAACTCAAAATCCGAGTACAAAATAATATCATATTAAACATATATCACAATTCTTCTCTCAGCTTAACTATATATTTTTAATATCATAATTTAGATAATATATATTTATTAAAGAATTAACAAATTTCTCTTTCTTTTTATGTATATAAAAATTTCTCTTTCTCTTTTTAAATATCTTTTTATTATGTTGTTTTTTTTTTAGATTTATATTTTATCCTGAAATCTCCTTTTCCGAAGATAAGTAAATAGAACAGGGTTAACATAGTCAAATCAGGTAAAGATTGACATGTTTACGTGAACAACCAATAATTAAAAAATTATGCGATAATTATAAAAGGAAAAATAATAACAAGAGTCTTTTTTTAATTAAGTACAATTAGTCATTGAAATAGTTAATTAAATTAATAAATAATTTGTTATTAACCACTCTTACAATATTAAACTGATAAAATGATCAATGATTTTTTAATGGAAAATATTTTTACAAAAAATTATTTGTTTAGTTTATTTTCAAAAATCAATGACAGAAATCTTGATCAAGTAGAAAGTATTAGACAATATTCTATAGATCTTTCAGAAGTCATACTTGTCATCTAGCATGTAAAATAATAAAACTTGTAAAATTTATTTCATTAGATGATGTTAATTTTTCATGTGTCAACAACATGAAGATGAAAGCCAAAGCTTGCTAGCTTGACTATGGCTGCGTACCTACATGCCCCTGATGTAAGATGTCGACTGAGTTCATCGTTTGACTAGCTAGGTGTACGGATTGCCGTGATATGCATTCGATCGCTCTCTCCCGCTTAGGTATGATCCCTTTTATATTGTAGTTTCCTTCATTTTCAGCAAAGGCTTAATCATCTCAACTTCATAATTTACTGAAGTGAAATATAGGTTACATTATCGTTAGATTATTTATAACCAAATTCTTTTATACAATTGATTAATTTCAATTTCTCTAGTCGAATCTTGCTCGTTCATTAGCTAATACAGTAAGGATTAAATTTCAAAACATTCAACACACCAAAAAACAAGTTAAAAATAATATTGTTGCTCAATGCTTTAGTTTTGCATACAAATATAATACTACTCATTTTCTTTTTAATTCCATTGACTTATTTCCATCCTTTTTTAAAATATTAGTCATCCGCTTTTCTTTTTTTTTTAAAAGAATTGTACGTATAAGTTGTCCATCCTCTAAATCATGATAATTTGGCTACTGAAATTTAATGACACATAATGAATCGAAGTCAACTCTTACTAAATGCATGGTTTCGAAAATTCATCACAAAGATAAAAAAAATTGCTAACTGATTAAATCTTCTTCACCCTAATCGTTTTAAGTAAGATCTTTATCCGTGTCTTATATCTGATCGAACTTGTGAAGCAAAAGCGTAATCTTGGCTTGCAAAATAGATATACTGGTTGTCATGATGCAACTTGGGTAACCGTATGTCTTCGCAATTAAGGTGATATATATAATTCATGATTGAGTTTAGTAAGTCTGACCTTATAACCAAGTCTTGACAACCCTACCACGGGCACCGGAGCACTGATCAAGAGTGCAGTGCAACTAATAATTATAAAAAACATGCATAATTATAATGACTAATTATTGTTGTTGTTGTGCAGAGAAAATGGTGTGGCTATACATACGCATAATAATATAATATATGTATAGTCCTGTGGAAAGTAGAATCAGTAGAATGTTAGTTATTAATAGCAAAATTATAGTATTTTTTTATATTAATAATAATAAAATTTGAATTTATAATCTCGTATAAGCTATCCAATCCACTCATTACCACTAAACCTCTCCTAATGATTTAACAGAATAAAGAATAATACTAAATACTTTCTCTTCGACAACCTGCATCTGTGCTTGAAGAATGAAACATTACAGTTGCTTTCGTTGTTATTTGCCACAAATTAACGGATGTTTAGTAAAATAAGTATCAACATTTTCTTTTTAAGCATTACTCTTATTTTTGTAGTGAAAATAACCTGTAATAAACAGCCTGAACTCTACACGCTTTTTTTAAAAAAAAAAATTATTTGTATATTGTTTAAATGGTATTATCATAATAGATAACATAATGTATATATAACTAATGTATGGTTGGATTCTGCATGTCAATGTTACTCGTACTTTACGGTTTTAACTTGCAAGATAAGGCAGTCTTTCTACTCATTCCCAAGCTAAGACATTATAATTATGTATTCACGAAAGCTCAAACTTAAAATTAATTTGAAAACAAAACCTATAATTTTGTTAAAAATAAGCGTTAGCGAATATTATTTTCTGTGAATTCAAGTGTCCCCACCTTTTTTTTATAATGTTACTGTTACACTTGCAGTAATGTGTAGCAACACTAGAGATATTTGTAACTTTTACCATTGATCCTCTTGTAACATATGATCTTGTCTGGATTTCACTTTTTTAATCAATGAAAAAAAAATCACATAAGTAGATTATGTGAAAATTTTGCACAAGAGAATCCATTATTATAGTTACTACAATAATGCAATTTTATTTAATGATAATATAAAAAATTGTGTGCATCAACAATAGTTTTTAAGATTGATTATTAATTAAATAGGGAATATTATGTTAGGATATAAAACTGGTAAAAGGGAAAAATTATTGCTAGTTAAAAGAATGAGGTTCATTTATAATATTTCTTTCAAAGATTGGTCAACCAGTTGAAATTATATAGATCTTGGTATAATATACGTTTTACCATGAAGCAATACTGTAATAGTGCAGTGAAATTTACATAGCTGGTTGAAGTAGTAGATGTTCCTTCTCCTTAATTAGTGATCTCGAATTCAAATTCTTGGTATAAAGTAATTGGTATTGAGAGAGCCACGTCCCATATGAGATCTCAAAATACTCAAATAAAATTACTTCCAGTAAAAAGATACATGTGATTTCAATAAAAAAAATAATATAGTGAAATTAAGAAAATATTTTTTATTTGCACATATTTGTTACTACTTTTGTTTATCATTGATTTCCCAGTTTGAATAGCAAATATGAAATGAACAAAACATAAAAGGGAGTTTTTTTTTTTTTCAATCATCATCTTTATATATCTTCTTAAACACTTATTAGGATGAGACATAGATGCAATAAAATATTTTTAAAATAATCATGGTATTTTTTAATATATAAGGGTATCCCCGAATGCTGTTGAATATTTATGTTCAACCTCAACACAAAAACTATACAGAAAATGAAATATATATTTTTTGGGGTAAATAAAATACTTTATTGTGATGATTGCTGTTTGAGGCTAGCGCGTGTTTTGATGAACTTGATTTGTTGCCTTAGAAAGAACATGTACAACGGTGCATTACTTTAATTTCACAAAGATAATGGCTGGCCGGCCAGGAGGAGATAGTTCAGGGACTTTAAAAAATGAAATAGGAAAATGTGAATAAATTAAAAAGTAGCATAAAATAAGTGGGTGATTTTTTTTAATATGGAATTTTTCACTGAAATTGAGAATATGTGAGGGTTTTTATAAAATTGGAGAAATATGGAATTTTAAAGGAAATTTGGTAAAGAGAGAACTGAATTTTATTTTTTTATTATTTTTAAAAAGTAAATATGATAAAGAGATAATCAGATTTTATTTTTTATTATTTTTAAAAAATAAATTTGGTAGAGAGAGAATCGAATTTTTTTTTATTATTTTTAAAAAAAATTAAGTGAAGAGAGAGCTGAATTTGTTTTTTAAAAAAAAAAAAATAGAAAGAACGTGTGTGTGAGAGTGTGAGCGTGTGAGAGTGAGAGAGAGAGAGAGGTGGGGAGGAGGAAGAGAGAACACAGAGTGAGGGAGAGGGGAGAGGAGAGAGAAAAGAAAGAGAGGAAGACAGAAAAAATAATAAAAAAATAAAAATATTATATTTTTTAAATTTTTTCACACAAAAATTATATAAAAAATAAATAACTCTAAAATAAGTAACAGCAGACATATTTTATCCCTTTCAAATAAATCTCGCGGTTTGTAATAAATTGGTCAAGAGGTTATCCAATGGCATCTAGTGCACAAATTTCTGATGCTTGCTTCACAATCATAAATAAATGACGTTTATGTTTTTGGATGACTACCATGTAATTGATTAGATTATTTTGTTTTTATTCAAAATTATAGGTATTTCAATCATGGAAAAAGACATATTTCTACTGTTGGAAGTATTGTGATTATTTTTCCTTTCGCTTTACCCACTAATTTTGAGCTGTTCAATTTCTGGATTTGAAATATCTCAAATTGGTAGAGCCAAATTGCGTCAGTAAATATTATTGGTTGGTATATGTCATTGCTAACAGAGTGAAAGACCAAGAAAGTATAAATAACAAATCGATAATACAAAACCATATGTCTTGGAAATAACTCAAGTGAAAAATACAATTGCTTTTTACAGTTATAGCATTATCAGAATACATGAACTGTAGAATAAAAACATATTTTATTTGATATCTTAAGTAAGAAACAATATAGAATTTCAATTACATACAAACAAAGCTTCAAAATTTCAAGTATAACCAAGAAAAGTATGTCCTGAACAGCAGAAACAACAAACCAACACGTTTGCACTACCATATACAGATTTCTTTTCCCTTAGTGGGAAAAAAGTGGATAATACTAAACTGGAGTTGGGGTTCGGTTTTACTGTTTATTCTTTGCAACAACTTAGAAGCACAAGTAAGCCCTGAGGGAGAAAAAATATAAATTTCAATCAAAACAACCCATAAGCCCAAGATTCTGAATCCATGATCATTCTTGGGTACTGATTGAGAGGTGCATCAAAAACTTGCTTTTTGTCACCATCATCATCATTAATAAGCAAATCCCAACTGCTAATGAAGTCATCATCCCATAAGGTCATACTGCTATTATTGTTGATGTTGATGTTGTTGTTGCTGCTATTGTTAACATTATTTTCATTGTAATTATTTTGTGGCCACTCAAAATCAGAGAGCAGCAGGTCTTCAATGAATTTGCATGATGAATTTGAATAAGAAGAAGAAGAAGATGATGATGTGCTGGTTGACGAAGTGGAAGGATCACATGGAGCAAGGATCTCATCCGGTTCTATTATTGGAACTTCATCGGTGCAGAACCCGTTCATTGGGTCCATTGAGTCAAATAGTGGTGTCATAATCTGGTCCTCCTCTTTGACTTCAGTGATGGTGGATGACTCAAATGAAGCCTCTGGCTTCTCTGGCTCCTTGTTTTGGCCTTTTTCAGGTTCAAGTTTGGGGTCCTGGTCAACTGGGAAAGATTGTTGCTGCTGATGTTGTTCTTCTTGTGGTTGATGTAGCTGTAATTGTTGTTGTTCTGGTTTGGTTTGAGTTTGCTCAGTTGTGTTAGAGAGTGGCTTGTGCGTCACAGGATCAATTCCCATTTTCTTGAGCTTTTTCTTTATGTGGGTATTCCAGTGGTTCTTGATCTCATTATCAGTTCTTCCAGGGAGATGAGAAGCAATCTTAGACCATCTGAAAAATAAAAAAAAATGGAAATCAATCAGTAATCAATAAAGTAATACTAATTATTAAAATAATGTATAAAAAAAAAAAAGATTTAATCATGAGTTCCATGCGAAATACAAGGGGAATATTTGAGAAGGAATAATGACTTTATAGCCACTAGAAATGTACACCTTAACAAAGTCATGCAAGTTAAGAAATCATAAAAATTTGCTCCCAAGACAAAATTGGCCTCCATTTGCCATTTTAATATTAATGATTCCCGTATGCAGTCAACTTTAAAGAACAGCAATCATAAACGGTAAAAGAAAAAGAAGACTTGGACTACAATTTTTATACGTCTCTTCTCGTAGCAGGTATGTGCTATGGGGCCATGTCTTCTCTTTGCGATGAATAAATGGAGTAACAACTTGTGGGGCAAGTATTAAAGAAATGATCAATTCAATTGAGTGAGAGCTTTAGGTGTCACTAAAATATTTTCTGCTTATTTTAAATCATTTTCTGACATAAACCAAGTCTAATATTTCTGGAGGGTACGGCATGAAAGAGCAAAGCATGCAGAACAGGGGAAACAGGGGAGGAGTGTGGATGGGGAAAGAACCTGTTGCCTAATTGAGCATGGAGATCAATGACCATTTTCTCTTCATATTCTGATAGAAGGCCTCTCTTTAGGTCAGGCCTCAGGTAGTTTGTCCATCTAAGCCTGCAACTTTTCCCACACCTTAACAGCCCTGCATGAAGTTACAACCCGAGTTGCTAAATTTAAATTCAAGGAAGTGATTACTTTCTGCTGAGCATTCGAATTAAAAGTAAAAATGAACTTGAAGTTTCGCTTAATTTTCCAAGCCAACAGATACAATACTACCCTCCCCTTTCCCCATATAATGAAGTAAGTGAAAAATATGCAAGCTCTATTGTTTCTTGCCTCATTTTAATTAAAATGCTTATACATATTCAAGTTCAGAAAAAAAGGAGAAAAGAACATGTTTATTTTGAATGCTTGCTTTCTGGAAAGAAACTGAGCGTGACATAAGAGCAACCAAGCAGGAAGCTCAGTTGGGAATAAAGACCAAAATCCATTGACCAAACTGCAAAATTTTATGGACCCTCTAAAGATTTTCATAGCCAGATTGCTATAGAAGCATATGAAACTCCTAACACCACTATTTCCGCCACTCCCATTTTAAGGAAAATGAGTGGCTTCAATCATGAGGGATAAATGTGCCCCTCAATAGAGTTGAAGACTTTTTTGCATCAACAGAACAAGAGAAGGAGCAATGAGAGGAGACCTGCTAGCTTAGGGACAGCTCTCCAGCAACATTGGCCATTAGTGAGGATGAAGTTGATGAGCTTCTTATCCTCCTCAGCAGTCCATGGCCCTTTCTTCAACCCGACTTTGTCACAACATGGTTGCCTTCCCATTTTTGTTTACCAAAATGGAAAATGCCAACAGAGTCTAGCTGGGAAATGACCCCCCAACGCTGGAGGGGGGACTCAAGGTAATGATATAGAGAGAGAGAGAGAGAGAGAGAGAGAGAGGCTCAAGAGTTCCTAAGAATATGCACATAAACAAGTTGGGATAGAGCACCACCACCTACTTATTTATATATACAAATCAATCCCTCTAAACTCCAAAAGTCCTCAAACCCCACTAACTCATTTGGTCTTTAATTTTTATTTTTGATTTTCTTTGCTATTTATTTCAATCAATATTGGTTTTCTTTCTTTTTACTAGTTTTGATGGCCACAAGACACGTGTTGCTCAGGGAAGCTGACACGGTCCACACGTGCTAGGTCTTCGTCAGAAAGCGCCAACCCATCGACCTCCTTTGCTTCGGTTTGAAGCGTGAGATACTCCACTAACTCAAAAACCTCCCCAGAAATGGCAATAGCAATAGCACAAGTAAACGTGCAACCATTCCCCCAAACAAAATTCCAACTAATTGAAGGCACAGCACCAAGTCTTTTCATTTTTCTGTTGACATTTTCATTTGTATTAGTCTTAGTATTAGTATGACTATGGATACCAATCCGCAATTCGCTCCACTCCATCTTTACAAGTATTACCCGTGCCCACACTTTAAAGAGTGTTTTTGGTATGAAATAAACTTAGAGTAGAATTTTTTATGAATTAAATTTATTTGTAATTTTATACATGAATTTAATCATAATTTTTTTTTTTTTATCTTCATACCAAAATGCTTACCTAGCAAATGCTTTTAAGAACTAAGGTGAATTACTTACTTCAATAATTTGTTTTACATGTTAAACGAAAAAATTATCATTCAATTAATAATTTGTTACCTATTAGTTGTATTTTTTTTCTGAGATAAAAATAAACGGGAGAAAATAACGTAGCTACTTTAAAAAAATTTAACATTAGTAAAAGAAACATAAGAGTCAATTTTGTTTTAAAAAGAAATTTTCAAAACATTTAACAATTCGTAAGAAAAACATAAATAAATAAAAAGGTGTGGCCATTGATTTAAGCCATCCTTGCGTTCACATGTACTCCTTATCTATTTCAGTGATTGAAGATGTATTTACAGAAAATCCTACTTTTTGAGCTTTGACCATTTCATAACCGGTGCTATATAAACAATAATTTTGAAGTCATGATTGATTTGAAAAGATTATGTGATTTACAGCAAATCTGTTTGTAATCCTTTAGACTCATTGTGAGAGTGATAATTCCTCGGGGTTTGGCAACAAAGCTGTTCACAGCTTCGGTGTAGCCCATGATTCTTCACCTGAGACAATAGAAAACGTTCCACTAACCCCGGTGTTTGAGTCAAGATCAAACTTATAGAGTGGCGCTATCAAAATTGTACTCCCGTGAAGAAGAAACAGTGGAAACGCAAAAGACGTGGATTATTGGAAAGGCAATGGGATTCAAGATGAATAACGAATTGGCCATAATTGAAGCCTTATCTAAAATTAAAGAGTGTCAAGACTTCTCCCTTCCAAGGAAGAGAGGACACCCAAGAAAGAAAAAAGGAGGTTCCTAAATTTGTGGGAGTCGTAGTTTGGTCTGCTGGATTGGTGATTTGTGGGTGTGTGGCCTTTGGATTGTGGTGATCTGCATTCTTTTGGGTCAAGGTTTTTTCGGTGCTATTTTTTGGTGTTTCTTTTGCTTAGTTAGTGTGGGAGTTGGCTTGTCTAGATTGGTTGGCGGATTTGGTGTTGATTTTTTTTGTATATTCCTTTTTATCTGCTCCATGCATTGTTGTTGTCTTTAGCTCCTCATTTTTAGTGAGTTGAAGGTTTTTTCCTATCAAAAAAAAAAGGGGGGGGGGGGGGAGAAAGGACAATGTGAATCAATCGTCTAAATAATTTTATTCGGCTGAAGAAATAAATATATTATTTGATAAATAATATTATTATTTTTATCATTATCTTAATAATAATAAAAAAAGACAGTCGAGCTTTTTCTTGCATTCGCAGTCGAATCCTTTCTCTAAATATTGTTGGTGACTTGGTGCAAATTGAGTAATATGAGTAATGATGAATATTGTAGCTGTATAATTCATTACCTGCATACGCGTAGAAACAAGTGTTATAAGATGCATCATAGAACTGGATTGGTCCACATTTTTTTTTTCATATGAGATCACAATATATTTAAAAGTTTTTAATTTATTTAAATTGTTCATACATTAATATTTATTTGATTAATAAATATTATAAGTATACAATATTTCCACAAAAAAGACCGCAAGAACAACTACTTTAAAATTTGAATTCCCATTTTCATCATCCACCTTTTGTGAGTGGTGTATACTCTCTTTTGTTTTACCTTAAAAGCAAAATATGAAAACTCTACCTTTTAAAACGTAAAGAAATAACTACAGGCTGTTCCTATTTTATTTACCACGACTTTTAAGTACGCATTCTATTGAATTTACTACTTGTAACTTAAGTCATCAGGTTGCGACATTCTTGTAGCAGCAATAAATTAATGAAACTTGTTATCATGGACTCGTACCATAAAAATTAACTTGTTTTACATTTTTTCGAAATCATAGACAACTTTTTACGAAAGCAATTTTGTTTGTGTCGGATATATAGGACCTTTACAAGCGATCGACGCTTTCTTTTTTGAATCTAATAGAATTATATATCAAGACGAATTGAAGACCTTTTATTAGAATATAATATCCTCTATCAGTTGACCTATGTGTTCGATAGTTAACCTATTTATTTTAGATAGTTTAATGATATAAATTTATTGTACGTATTATAAAATTCAACATATAAGATGCAAACTGAACCTAAATGATCCGTTGCAACTTGCAACAAGAGTCTCACCTTTAAATGACCCTACCGTCATGCATCATGATACATAAGCGGGGAGATGAGGGATCCCTGCCGTGCCTACGACCAGGATTATAGGACAGTTGCAGGCTGTCTCCGAAGTCACCACAGATTATAGACAAAGGTGCAACTTCAAAGCTCTTGGAAATCCAACGCTTTGTATCTCTCTCTCTTTTCAGGGTGTATCACCCTCGATCTCGCCAAGTAAGTTAATTGATTGTTGCCACATGCAGTAGTTGATGAGATTCAGCGAAAAAGATCCGATCGATCTTTATTCTTTCTTTTAGATGTGGATAATTCGTGATATATATATTAAATTCTGATTCTAGGTTTTCAAAGTTTGGCCGCGGCCGGTGACCCTTAATTTCTATCATGATTCGTGCCACAGGTGGAGCTAGACCACACTGCGAGACGACCTATGCATATAGCTTGCTTGAACCTAGCGAGCTATGTGATCAGAGTGTAATATTGACTTTTGGAAAAATCAAAGCTCTGGCTCTAAATGTCTTCTCTTTATGAACCGAAGGAGGTCCAGAATTGCTACACAAAGGGCAATTATATTAAAGGATATATATATATATATAGCTTTTTTGTACCTTACTCTTCATGGAGCTCAGAACACCTACCAGGAATGATGACTGCTTCAAAGCCTGTGTGGACATAAAATCAGTCCTTTGCTTGTGATTGTGTGATAAGCAGGGCCTGGGTCCTAGCTAGCCCTAGGTTTCTCAAGCTAATCGATCTGGGGAATGGATCTATTAAACTTTCAACTTTGGGGTAACCTCACCATGCAACTTAATTCGTCAGGTT
This sequence comes from Pterocarpus macrocarpus, assembly GCA_031439585.1. Lineage (NCBI taxonomy): Eukaryota > Viridiplantae > Streptophyta > Magnoliopsida > Fabales > Fabaceae > Pterocarpus > Pterocarpus macrocarpus. Next base: position 34,416,202 of record CM062518.1, on the reverse strand, counting down.
ATATGATTGATGCGGACTCTCTTTTTCTGCGCAGCCTCTCCTATCCCATGCTACTCTTGTTGAAGCCATTAAGGTTTGATTTTTGAGTTATTAGTAAAGTGAAAGTATGATTCGTGTTTGTTGAGAGAGGATACTACCATAGTTTGGTTAGTTAGCATTAAGTCATCTAATTAATTATAGATGCACGTGATTAGTTACTGTCACTACTAGTCCATATAAGCTATGTACTAGCCTTTATATCACACATTTTCAACCATTTAGTAAAATTAAGTTCTCTCCCAATTTTTTTTTTATTGTTTTTGCCATCTTTCTTAACCTATTATACCGTAGTTTGATTAGTTTTGGTTAATTAGCTTTAGAGACGCTAATTGATTAGTTGCTCTCTAGTTGTTAGAAATCATGTATTAGCATCGTATCACACACCTTGTTTTATATTATGCAGTAAAATTTAGTCCTTTTCACTCTCAGTTCTTCCTACTCTTGCCATATATACTTCTTAACAAAGGAATAGTCAAATAGATATGCTGGCAAACTTTGGACATGAAAAACCTGTACAATACTATCTTCCATCCATTTTATCTATCATTTTAAGTAAATTTTGTTGTCCATTTCATTTGTCATTCATATATATTAATAAAGCATTTATTATTAATTTTTTAATTTTATCTTTCACATAATTCTAAGCACACCATTAAAAAAATATAGTCTGAAATTAAACAAGACATTTTGATAAATATGCATCATAAATAAACCTTGATTTTGGATTCCTTAATTCTTTGCAAATGACTAAAATGATATATAAAATAGACCGAAAGTAGTAATAGTTATAAAAAACTATAGTTATATGACTTAAACTAATCTCGGCCAATCAAATCAAAAAGCATGCGAGTAGGTCTCTGTGACAATTTGATTAGGATATCAAGCCCTTTTTTGCGTTGATTCAATCAAATCCGAATGGCCTAGTTCTAATTAGAAAAAGTCGCTCGTAACAATAACATTATATCATTTTATGTGTAAATATCAGAAGGTTTATTCTCAATTTGTGTAGTGAATCAAGGTTTATTCTCAATTTATGTTTATTATACAAATAATGGTGAGGATTAGGTTCACATCCGATCTAGTTTATGTTATGCAACTATTTAGAAAATAACGGTGGCTCTATATTATTTTTCATTATTTATTCCCATTGTATTTTAATTTCTTAAGGGCTTAGCCCTCCTTGTAAATTAAAAAAAAAATTTCAAATTATATCCTATCAAATAAATTTTTATTGAAACAAAAATTATTAATTTTACTTGTCTATTAATATCTAGTCAAAAAGTAACTAAAGAAACTAAAATTAAAAATGTTTATAAAAAAGTAAGTGGAAATTAATAAGGATTTAATTTGAATACACTGTCAGTGTAAAAAACTTTTACACAGATATCCAATTATGTATTGCCACATCAGCAAAAAATTTTAATATAACCACTCACTACTTGAATGGTCATACAAAGAAAAGGTTTTGATTGGATGACAGTGTAAAAAAATTTTACACTGTTAGTGTATTTCAATTAAATTCAATTAATAATGCTGATAATTTTACTGATAAATATATCAATAATTTTATTTAAAAATTTAAATATTTAATTAAAATTACTGTTTGTGAATTTTACCTAACAATTTATATAAGGGTCTTATGGTTTATGGTTTCTATTTTCCTTTTCTGTTTTCATTTTTTTGTTTTTCATTTTCAGCATTTTATGAAATAAAAAGTGAAAATAATAAACCTTTATTTTCTGTTTTTATTTCTAATTTTCATTATTTCCTTTACAAAATCTTAAAAATAGAAAATATAAGAAATAATATTAGAAACCAAACAACCCCTAAATTTGTGAAAGAGTTAGTTTTAATTATCATATCCAATCTCTGCATTTTTCAACTCAAAATTATAATATAAAAGTATGCTAAATATAAAATCATTCGTAAATGTTTATTTTAAGTTTTTAACAATTCGAACTTTTCATAGAAGAGTTATACAACCGTTGTGATTCACCGTTTATATTATTACATAGTATATAGCACTGTTTTGAATTTTTAATATAAAAGGACCACAATAACCTGAAGAGTATCATACAATTGCTAGAGGCCAGTATTATCGTGTCTTTTACACCCAAGATCAATAAAATATGTTGCTTTAATAAGAGGATTTGCACATATGTTTCATACGTCTGTGGTGAACTTCTGACATTGAGAACACATGTTTGTGAATATGATAATTAAGGATCCTGCCCTAAACTTGAAGGCAATTTATTGGTACATGATTGTCAACAGGAAATTAATGATATGGAGTATCCTCAGGTTGATTCATTCGTGGTAGGCTTACATATCAACAGGATAGTTCGGTTATAGAGATCAAATGCGTAGTTTTTTTTTTCTTTTTTTTCCGGTACATGATCAAATGCGTCGTTGATCCTTACACATAGAACCACAAGATTTCAAATTCCTTTCGCATGGAAAAATTAATTTAAATAATCATCAAAAGATAATATTTAATTTTAAGAAGCATAAAATATTAATAATATTAAAACAATTTCGCAAATTTTATTAAAAAAGAAGACCATTAATTAACTTTACCTAAAAATATATATATTATTATTGAAATCTTAATTCTCTATTAGTTACTATTAGGAATAAATAACTATTTAATAGTAAAAAATAGTCATTCACAAATGAAGCTCACTATGTAAAGACACAAGAAATCAGGAAAAAAAAATACAATTGAGTTTTTTTTTTTTTTATTCATTCATTTATTATGACTGGTATTATTTTGAAAAAAAAATATTTACAAGATACACAAAATTAAGAAAAAATTGTAGATCATTACTGCTTTTAATCAAGTAGTGATGTGTTACAACAAGGTCACAAATAATTATACATGAAGTGATATAAGTAAAGATAAATCAAATTAGGAAGAAATTTATATATAATTATTAATTGATATTAAATGATTACTTATATTTACTTGATATTTTATGGTACTAAATTTCTACTTAATATTTAAAAATTTTAAATAAATTTATATATTTAAGATTATAAGAAATTAGGAAGAAATTTTTAAGTGTATATTATTTTTTATTGTCATTTTTTTCTCTTAAATGCAAACGATATAAAGTTTTATATGTAATAATTAGTAAAAAAAAAATAAGATTTTTATTAAATATATTTTTATCAATTAAATAAAATTAAATAATATCATTCTCTCTAAATTAAAATTATCTTAACAATTGAAAGAAATCTATTTCTCATTAGTTTAATGAGAAAATAACTAAAAACTAATCGTGAATATCATATATTAAATTCAGGCGCCTATTTATTTGGACAATGGATGTGTTTAATATAAAAGGATTAAAAGGCTACAGATAAGGTCTTATGCTTTAACACATCTTTCAATTGTTGACTTTTTCCCTTGTGTTTTTTTTTTTGGGCACGGGTTAAGTTTTAAACATGTCATTTCAATACAATGTGCTACTTCACTTCTATTACTTGTAACTCCTTGTTAATTTCTTTTATAAGTTTAATTGCTATGTATGAATATTCATTTAATCAAATATTTATATTTATAAGATATTTAAAATAGTAAATAATTGAGTAAAATATTTTTATTAATATAGTAATACATAATTAAATATTTGTATAAAATTTTTTTACATTGACAATGTATATAAATTAAATCCTTCTTTTATTGGCATAAATTCTATTTTCATTTATGAACTTTTAGTAATATTTTAATTTCGTTTCAAAAGTTTTCTTTGTTTCATTTTAGTCCCTAACATCTTGATAATATTTCAATGTTATCATATTCATTGATATCTTTAATTTTACTAACAGAAACTGCTGATCTGACTCTAATATGTCTATTTTTTTATCTCATATAGATATCATATTGTATATGTGAAAACTCTATTTTTATCTCTAATCTTTTAAATTTCAGTATTTAAAGTTAGGAATTGTCAATAAACATAGTTAAACGAAAGTAAAACTTTTGCATATACAATATGATATTCACATGAAATAAAAGTAAACACATCAAAACAAAGTTAATACTTTTCATTATTAAAATTGATGATTTCGGTGAAAAGGAGAATATTGAAACTATAAAAGTGAAACCAAAAATAAAAAACTTTTAGAATGAAGTCGAAATATCAATAAAATATCATAAATAAAAATAGTCTTTACCTCTTTTATTTTTATACATGCATTTTAACAAAGTAAATATATGATCATTAATTTTAATTATGGTTGTTTTCCCTTTTAATTTAATATTAATTGATATTAGAAAACACTGAAGTTCTTCTTGTTTCCTTTTTGGATTATTTTAATCAGTATTGTCATACAATACGATATAAATTTGATGAAAATTATTACGAAAGATATGTGACAATTGAAAATAGAAGAAAAGCCAAATTGAGTTGACTGTACAATCTATTTTTTACGGAAAAAACAGGTGGAATTTGTGTAAAACATTTGTCCACATCGCCGGTACAAATTTCATTTCGTAATAAGAAACAATAAATAGAGCCCATTTAACAACCTTAAAGAGTTGAGCGTTCCGAAAAATTCTTACATGATCAGGTGGATTGTGCTTCATAATATAATAAAGTGATATTTTAAATAAAAATGTGGATCCTATCACAATTAATATTGAAGTATCACTTTATTATTGAATGAAGCAAAGTCTACCTAATTACTCCATGATCATATAAGAATTTCTCTATAAATACAGCCGTAAATATATCAAGCTGAAGCAAACATTCATATACTGCAGCTCAACTTATTTAGTTTATTAAATAAACTGAACCCAATCAGTTCAGAAATAAATATTGACTAACTTCATTTATATAAAGCCCTAGTCTCAAACAAATAATTGTGTCAATTTAGGTACAATCCCATGTAGCTATATTATATCAACGTCCTTATCATACACATGGTCAAAAAATGGTCCTTAATATGTATATATATGATTATATAAAATTCAATGCGTCTACGATATGCTTTGTAGTTTATTATTCTAAATACACTTTATTTTTTATTTTTTATTTGAGTATATTATATATATTATTTTATTAATGTTTGAAATCTCTCCTCAATTTTTAAAACCTGGGTTAAGTTAATTCACAAATCATGTGCCTAATATTTTATTCACGACCATACTATGCGATTGTGAGTAAATAGCCAAATAGAGAGTAATGTTTGATTTACTGTTGATGAGGGTACGTCATTATTTTACAAAAATTTAGAAAAAAAAATAATAACTTACGCTCACTAAAGTTAAAAAAAAATTAAGAAAAATGTGATATACATTACAAAGGTTAAAAAAAAATTATAACTATTATAAAGCTATGATAATTTTGATTTTAGAGAATATATAACTTCTATCAAATGTTTTGTAATTTGGTTAAACATTTACATATCTATTTAAAATTGTTGTAAAATTAATAAGACAAGGTACATTTTTTTTATTATTTTAAAAATTATTCACACAATTTTGTGTCAATAATAATTAGATAAGGTTCTTTATATAGTGGGGACTCCCGATACATTTTTTGCAACGGCGTACGGTGGTTCACCCCCATTCTTCATATCAATGTATATGTTGATGGGTAAATATTGATATTGTATATGCCAGGAATATAGGCAATAGGGGTCACTCTTTTGTATCGTGATTTTTTGTTAGCCCACTTGTTTATAATATATACCGAATTTCATATTATTTCAATTTTTGTTTTTTTGTTATGATGGGGACGTGGCAACAACACAAATTAATAGGTTAGTAGTAACGTGGTCAAATCAAAATATATACAGAGAAAAATAAAATTGCAACCGAGTTAAATGTTTATGTATCTTCCACAATAGGAGGAAAACTGAGATTTCATATATAATGATCAGCCAACGGCAGAAGGTTAATGGTATTTTTTTTGTTCCAAAATTTTAGGAAAAGGGAGAATATCGCATTCTACGATCTAAAGTGAAAACTAGCAATGATATAAAATCACTGAGGAATTGCTAGCAATACCAATCATTTTAAGGGTAGTATTCATCCAGCAGTTCTTACCAACTTGACCAATCATTTTTCTCAATTACTGATATTGTTAAATAAAAAATGACTACACATTAGTCTCCTTCTTCCCAGGTGTCAGAGTCATTTAATGATTAATAAACTTCGCAGCACCCATAGAATACATATACTAATGAAGCTTTCATGGCGACATACATCATCATGGTGGTTGTTTCATTAATTAATTTCTTTCCTTTGAATTTGTAACATCGATTCAGCGTCCAGAGCTGATATTTCTATCATCTTCCGTGTGAATAGGTTATATATAACCAGACAAAGATTGTGGAGTCAGCTGAGCAGAAGGTCAAACTTTAACATGTTAAAATGAAATGAAATTGCATGCGTTACGTTTTCTACTTAAACACGATAAATTAAATGCAGCGTTAATACCATTGTCCTGTTTTTAATTATTTATTGACAAGGATATAGATACTATCAACTAACGGGATTATATTGGATCTAGTGGAAAGGTTAGTCCCCACATATAACAAATCTGAAAAAGGTGTTATATTTGGTGCCGAACCATACGATATGTGTGGCAATCCTGTTCAACAATACCAAAAAATGATATACTCCATAAACTATCAAAATTTGAAAAAAGAAAAAAAAATCTTTTTATATTTTGACGAGAGTTGGAGGTGCATGTTTTTTACCACAGGTGAAGACAAAAGGCAGAATTTTAACAACCAACTCTTGACGCACGCCTCATTTAATTAAAAGGTAAAAACAATGAGTAAGAGATCAAAATAAACCTAATACAGATTTAAAAGTCAGTTTGTGCTAAATTATGACCACGACCTACATTTTTAAGTTTTCAGTGTGTTCTGATGTCATCTTGAATCCAAATAAACACCTCATGTCATTTGAATATAATGTTTAATTATATTTCTATTATATAAATTAAAAAAAAAAAAAGAGATTAATTCCTATCCACTATCATTCAATAAGAATATAAAAATATGTCATGTCATATTTTTTAAATTCAAATTCATATAGCAGTTTCTTATATTTTTATTAAATAATAATATAAAATTATTTTATATTGTCCATGTATTGCAATTAAACTTAAAAAAAAATGCTAAGTTTTGATCCCAGAAGAAATTTGTCAAGATGTATCCTGCCCACTCTTTCGTGTTGAAGAAAATGAAACATCAACAACCCAGTAGCAAGGTTTGAATTTGGTATCTGCAGATATTTTTTTATAGTTGATTATTGTTTCGTGACTCGTGACAGCACCCTTGTTGCATGTACTGAGTGAACTCAGCTAGACAAATATTTTATGCACATTATTTGTTGCTTGAATTGATTCACTCTCTCTAAATTATTTCCAAATTGAGAATTGGTTCAGAAAACGAAAGCTTCCTATTTAAACGTAATATGCGAGGAAAAACATACTTATACGGCTTAGATATTCTAAATTTGATGAAAATTAGAGCCAGAAATTAAGATCGGTTTGTCTGAGAAGGGGGAGCGACCAATGAAAACGAAAATCATTGGGGGATGAGGAATCTATACATTTTGATTTTCATATGTGCTCGCTAAATTTTGAACTTCTATTTTTTTTTTTTTGAAAAAATAAAAAAAGGTAGAAAGAGAGAGACACACAAAGCAAGAATTTAACATGATGTTCGACCCGATAGGACAAATTAGGTTAGCCAAAATAGCTTAGCGTTTGTTGTGAAACTTTTATTCTGTACAATTATTTACTTAAAATAAATTTTTTTAATAGTTTCAGATACAATTTTTTTTCTTATTTATATGAGTGGTACTAAAGTTTGAATCTAAAGCTTCTTGCAAACTATCCAAGTTTCCACCACTAGTCTAATACAAATGTTTTATCTAATTGCAAAACACTTTTCTACTTTAGCAAAACTCCAAGATTTTTTTTTTCTCAAAATAGACTCTTACTATGCACTTCCAATAATTTAGTTCAGCTCAAATATCTGTATTTTACACTAATTCTAATTTAATTATAGAAACATGGCTGTCTAAGTATAAAAAATGAGACTAAATCAAATTAAATATGTTTTCACGAGTCAAATTAAAGGATATTTATCATGAAGTAGTTTACGTGTCTTAAAAGATAGGATGAGTTTTTCTTTTTTTTTTTGGAAAAAAAAAGAATTGGTTATCGGTCCATCAACAAAAGGCCTAATTGTTAGTACCAAAATGCACATATTTTTTTGGTGGTCCACAGCGCACATATTTATAGTCTACTACGATCCATAAGTGCTGAATATGAATTTTGTTTTTTTAATTCTGCTGCATTTTTTACTGTCCATGAGGGACACTTGATACATATGGATAATATTCTTGGCTGCGCAGGCGCTTGATCATCAGGGATTTCCAAATAGATCATTAATTTTTTATTAGTAACATACATTTCATGAGCTATTTCGAGGAACTTGTCTATAAATTATCTAACTTGTTATTGGTGAATTTTAGATTTTTCCCCCAGAGGTGCTGCCGCATCCATCCGGGGGCTAACGGCAACCACCTTAACGTCTCTCATCACACAAAAAGTTGGCTAAATATTTAAATTGATTCTGTAATATATGAGCTATTAAGTTATTTTCTAATGATTTTGGATGCTAATTTAGTTTCTTAACATTTAATATAAATATCATTTTTAAATATTTTAATCTTTAGATATTAATTTATTCTTAAAATAATATTTATTTTATATTCATAAAAGGCTAGGTGTTGACAATTAAAACTTTCAGGAGACTGGCTCGATGTCTTATACAATACTATTTACTATAGGACTATATATATATATATATACACTAGAGGACTAATTTCTTATTAGTTAAAGAGGACTAATTTATGTATTTGTGTTAAGAGTTTTTATATTGCACCCGCTAATTATCCTTTCTTTTCAACGTACAACTACCACCGCGTGGCCCAACAAAAGTAACACGTCATTTGTAGTACTGTACTTGATTAATTTGAACTGGACGTCCTTCTTCCATGTTTATTTTAATGAATTTTATCTTCTTCAAAATTTTGAGGTCATTCTAACGTATGGCTGCGGTATGCAGCAAGTAGCAACAGCGGTGCCATTGTTTTCTTCATATTACACTGAAAAGTGAGCAACTTGTGTGAGTGATGATGCTCTGTTATCACGTAAAAGGCATAATGAAATCTCAAACAGAGTTACAGTCTTCAAGGATAATGATTTTCAAAGTCACCCAAATATACAAGATGAAAGAACACGAGGTGTGCATAATTTGGTAAATTGGATTTTATGCAGACAAACTTTATTTACTGTGCAATCATATAATATTTATTAAAAATTAATTTTTGGTTAAAGCTAGACTAAGTCTTGAATAAAGATTAGTCCAACACTTAAAATCATAAAAATAATGAGCAGAATTTTCAGAATAAATATTATTTATAAGTTTGAACGAGGTTGCTTGTTCGGTTGTTCTTACTGTGTTATCTAATAATGACTATAATCTTGGCTAAATTCGAGTTACCTAATTTTGAATACGAAGCACTGCTCTTTTGAGAATTCCGGAAGTGTTCAGCATCGGTATAAAGAAGTTAAGCTAAACTAATTATTTAAAATTCATACTTGATTTATGAACAAAATATCATTTAAATTTGACTCATTTATTTGAATGATTCAAATTTAATGTTTGAGACTTAAGTTACCAATTCAATTTGAATCAGATTAACTAGAGTTACATGAACTCAAAGTATTAGGAGTTTAGACTAGAAATTTAATGTTTGAAATTTTTTTTTTTATGTGAATAGAAATTCATTAAGTACCAGCGTTAAAGGATAGAGCATCCAGAATACATGAGGGGGCATCCTTGTTCCATACTTGGTACACCCTATTCCTAGCTAATTCATCTAATCTATCAACTAGGGAATTATAATTCCTAGGAACAAAGCATGTGTTTGCAAACCATTTGTATGGGTTAGAATCGATTTTGGCTTTCCAAAATCGATTTTAACAAATTTTTGTGATATTTGGTTGAGAATCAATTTTTGTCTTTATAATTAATTTTGAGAGAAGTAAAAAAATTTTATTTTCTATCAGAATTACTTTTAAAGGTATTATCAAATATAAATTAGTTTACCTTAAAATTAATTTTAACTAAATTAATTTCAACAAAATCAATTCTATCTAAAATCAATTCTATAAAAATAAAATCAAACACACTAAAAATGAGTTTAAAAAAGTGGAATCCAGAGGCAATATTACAAGCTTCATTAAGAAAAATCCCAGTGTGAGATAAATCCTGTGCACTGCTATCAAAACTATCCATAACTATTTCTGCATCCCCCTCTAATATCACTGCCGTAATTACCAAATCCCATTGCAATCTCGCCCCCTGTCTAACTGCGACAGCTTATGCTTTGTGGCCTTCAGAAATTCCTTGAATTTAGCTTTTTAAAATATAAAATTTAATATTAATTCATTTAATTCACTTATAACTCATTTCTTTTTATTTTATTAATATAATATTTAACAAATATATATTTAGAAAAACAATAAGGTAAAAACTCTTTAAATATTAAAATTAATGAAGTAATAACTAGTACTAAATAAAATTATCAATTTACAAATCTTGTACTCAATTTTTACATTGATATTATTTAATAGTTAATTATTAATATTAAGTTATATGTATTATTTATTTAAAAAATATATAAAAAGTATATTTTGAATTAGTAGTTTATATATAGAGAGAGAGAAAAAATTGCTAATCTCCACATCTCCACATTTTACTTTAGACAGAAAAAAAAATTCAACCCATCTCTTTTAAATCATTTTGTAAATTTGGATAATTTTATAATTTTATTCTATCTACATTTATTCTAGTAACTTTTTTTTTTCTCTTAATATATACTCTTCACTATTTCTGTTCATTAAAATAATATTTTCTATTCGACTCTTACCTAATATACAAACAACTAAAAATTTAAGTAATATTATATACCAAGTTGTTATATTTTTACGTTATAGAATTATTTAGTTGTCATATTTTTACATTATAATATCAATACGTTCTCATATTATTACTATTTTTAATTTTTTTTAATATTCTGATACTTGCCATAGGTTGTCATATTTTCTAACGTTGTCCTACTATACCATACTGACAAGATTATTCAAAGTTTTGTAATTGTTTTTTAATTTTGTAAAGAATAATTTTATTGAAGTAATATTAAAACATATTTATTAAGTATAATAATATTATTTAATTTTTTAATTATTTGTATATTATTCAAATAAGAGTCTAAGAGAAAAGATAAAAAAAGAAAATATTATTTTGGTGGAGAGAAATAGTGAAAAATATATATTAATTAAAAGAGAAAAAAGTTAATGAAGTAATTAATATGAATAGAATAAAAATATAAAATCATCCAAACTTACAAAGTGATTTAAAAGAGATGAATTAGGTTTTTTCATCTAAAGTAAAATGTAGAATTTACTAATCTCCACATAAAGATATGGAGGTTAATATATATAGGATCTAGGATTTAGAGTTTAGGATTTAGGCTTAAATTTAGCTTGTGAGTTTTTAATATCAAGTCTATAAAGCTTGCATCTTAACTCATTTAAATTTAAGCTTGAATTTGCTTGTTTATTTAAATAAATGAGCTTGATCGAATATTTAATAAGTCAAATTTAAATAGTTCATGAATAAACAGTTCATTTAAATTATTACTCTTTATTGGGTTAAGTATTTATCATCAGACTGAAAAATATTAGTAACAAAAGGGTTCTAACTCTAATTTTTTTTATTTTTTAAAAACGCACCTATTATAGGTGCTACAAATTAATATGTTAATCCCATTAAATCTTAAAAGTCACATTGATCAAACAAAGCTAAAAGTGTCTACATTTCAAGTGTGCTGTGCTTTTTGTTCAATGAAATATCTACGTTAATAGTGCATGCTTTTCTCTTATTCCTAGATTTCGGGAAGATATCTTTCTCTTATCCCTAAACTCAAGTACGATTAGGATCAAGGTTTGAAATTAAAACCCCTAGTTAAAGGATCAAAATATCTATTCTCTTTACCAATCTCCCGTTAGCAAGGTTAGAAAATCTATGATATAGAGGTAGTAATTACAAATATATATATATATGAAATAATAAGATATATAAAAGCCATCCTTATAATCAAGGGTAGTAACATAAGATAGAACAAAATTTAGAGTGTGTTTGTTGAAGATTATTTTGGCAAAAAATCTTTTCTTTTTTACCTAAAAAGATTACTTTTGATATATTTGAATAAAATTTTAAAAATAATTAGAATCTTAAAAAAAAATTAGCTTTTAACTTTTTAGTAGAAGCTAAAAAGAATTGCTTTTATAAAAAAAATTCTATTTTCAACCTTCTTAATTATATAAAAAATTTTAATTTCATAATAATATTTTTTAAAAGTTAAAATAAACACATCTTTAAAGAGAAGATAAATTATCTTTGCTCTACAAATACTTGCTAGCGTTGGGTCTAAGCTAATGAAGAAACCCAATAATGATTCTTTCATTGATTAGATTATTGATTTATGCATAATTTAATTAAAATTAACTTTATATCCTTTTGAAGAATATTTTTAATAATAATCAGGTTCAAATTTTAAAAATAAAAAAAATTCTTATTGAAAGATTCCTATCTCTTTCAAAAATAATCTTTCAAAAATCTCAATCAATTCGGTTTGGATTAATCGAACTCCTGGTAATAGGGTCTAAATATCAGTGGTTCCATCGAAAATATTTTTAATGATAATAAAGGATAAGTTACTCTATTGAAATTCCATAAATTCTAAAAGAATAATTTTTAACTTTTAATATTCTATCATAAATAATTTTAAAAATGCATTTTTATATATCCCGTTAGAGTTAGAGTGGCAACAAAGTATTACGAAAAATGTTTCATCCCATCTCATGCTTACATCATTTTTTTCTACACTGTTAAGTCAACTCAAATGTCAGTAAGGAAAATTTTAGATAAATACTAGTATTTAGACATATTCACACTATTAGTAGAATCTATAAATAAGTAAGTATATTTTAAATAAAATTGATGAAATTTATTTTTATTATGAATATATTTAAATATAAAATATTAAAATTATGCTAATACAAAAATTATTCATTCACGAAGTAAGAAGCATTTATAGATATTAATTTCATATATTTTTATGTATTTTATATATTATTAATTATCAATTAATTAGATATTATTATATATAACTTTCAAAATAATTATTGTAAAAAATAAATATTTTTACTGACATGATAAAAGATAATTAAATTGACTGTTTAAAAAAAATTCTGCCAGCAGTAGTATACGTATATTTCTCACCAATTTATTTTCTTTATTATTTTCCTTTGCAGATAGATAGCAATATGGAACAACAAATCATGCATTGCATATGTACGAAAAATCGTTGCGTCAAAACGTTCCATTCGGGGTCAGATCAATCAAACATTTCATTTCATTTCATTTTGACATTTTATTCGAAACTTTTTCGGGAAAAGAATAATAATACTTTCTTTGTGTTCATATGTAAAACAGGTTTGTAAAGAAACGTTGCCATCATCATCATGTTTTAATTGTGTGCCTCACCAAACAAAAGATTTAGCAGTACCGCATTGGCCAACCAATCTATTTTGTGCCTGGATTGCAGTTTGCATATGTTAGAAGGTTTGTTAGGAGAAGGAAAATAATTTTATATAATAAATAATAGTATTTAATTTAATTTTTTTAAAAGGTTTTTTATTTAAAAGAAGTATTTTTAAAATTATTTTTTATTTTAGAAATAGATTTTTTAAAAAGAAATTTTATTATTATTCTCATATTAATAATTAAAAGTAATTTTATTTTATTTTAATTAAATAAAATTTATTCTCCTAAATTTATTTTTGATATATTCAAATCAAATAAAAATTATTTTTTTAAAAATAATTTTTTTAAAAGATCTTCCTTCAAAAGATCTTTTCCAAAAATTATCAAACTGCAGTCAAATCCAAATGTCCCAAGAATTTTCTTTTCGTCAAAAATCAAATGTAAGACAGATTGAAATATTCCTTTGCTATTACATACGTCACGAATCTCGATTATCATTTCAAACGAAAAATAATATTTAAAAAAAAAAAAAGAAGGCAAGGAAGCAAGATGTATGTAATGAGGGAAAACCTGCTGTTGCTGGACTAGAAGGGACGAGAGTAGATAACGTGGTTTTCTCCCTCATAAAAAATTAATTATTTCAGAATCCTCTGCCTGATGGGTTATTCATTGGGCCCGTAATAAGTCCACATGCCTTCAGCCATTACACGTCCAGATTTTTTTGTTGAATTATTTCAATTTTAATTGATAAATTTCATTCTGATTGAATTATGTTTAAAATTTGAATTAAATCAAATATAATTTAAACTAAGGATATAAATCGTACTTTTAGGTATGACTGAAAATTGATTTTAACCATGTCAGGAGGGGAGCCCAAGACCCGAAAAAAATTAAACCAATAAATTAAATAAAAAATCATAATAATAAGCTGGACATTACATATTGATTAGAAATCTTAAGGTCATGGGTCAATAAACCCTCTATATTATATACTGTTCATTTATTTTATTTTTAACTAATATAAGACTTTACCCTTTACACTTGAGATTCTAACAAATCAAACCGCAAACAACCTTAAAATGATGCCTGTTAGTTAGGCTTGGCAATGAGCATAATCATGAGTTAAAGCCCAAAATACGGAACAATTGAGCTTTTCACTGGCAAGAAGGTCTAGATAGAAGAGCACGTGGGGACATCGGTCAAATGATGAAAGATGAAATCAATGGCATACACATGATGGAGATTCATCCGTCCTTTTCGCTCTCTCTCTTTTTCCGGTTAAATCTAGTTTTTGATTATATACATTTTTCAGATTTTGGTTTTAGTCTTTATATTAAAAAAAATTTGATTTAAGTTTTTATAGTGATATTTTATTAAGAAATTAGTCCCTGCTATTAGAAAATTATTAGATGATATTAATTAATTTTTTTGAACATAATTAATAAAATTTGATATAGATATAATTTGTTATTAATATAGTTCTTAAACGAACTCTTTTAAGTCTTTTTAGGCTTGAAACAACCTTTTTTCAAAAATAAATAAGTAATCGAAATAGTATTGAAATAATTTTTTTTTAAGTTAAAATGACCTCAATCGAATTTTATCATGTCCTATATCAGCTCCCATTAACCACATCAATAAAAACTAAAACTGTTTTTAAACGTTAAGAATTAACTCAATATCATTATAGGTACTTAAACCATATTTTTTTTTTAGTATATAGGGATCTAAACCAAAATTTTTTTAGTATAAAGACTAAAATCAAAATTTAAAACACGAATAAGGACAAAAAATTAATTTTAACCTTTTTTTTCTATCAATAGATTTATTTCTCTCTCTCTCTCTCTGTCTAGGAGGAGGGGGACTTAGGGGAGGAGGAGGAGATGGAGTTAGGGATCGAATCCCCTTTTTTATGTCAAGATTTCATTGATTAATAATCAAAGGCAAAACCTATTTATAGCAGAGATCAATATAAGCTAAGCCTAAGATTATAACTAATGAAAACTATATAGCTTTAGATATCACATCAAAATATATAGACAATTCTGCATCACACCACAAATGTACATAAAAACAAAGGTGAACTCGCAAGATTTTTGATCTAGTTCTAAAAAAACTTTTAAAACTACATTAAACATGCTGTATAGGTAGAAACTAAAACACTGTACATTCAAAGAAACTAAAATGCTGTACACAATGACATTTTGATTATTGAAAATGGGGGTATGATTTCCAAGCCTACTCTGTGGTATATGTATATATAGATCGTTAAAACCTTATAATACAACCTACTATTTGCCAAAAGAGGCCTCTTGCCTAAGAAGAAAGACTCAACCATCATCCACTTGCAAAGGCTATTGATCTATCATCAGATACACACCTAATCTTCCGATTCAAAATGTAACTGCAATTGCAAGAACTTTAAAGTATGCTCACGGTTTTAGATATCCTGTCATAAAAAAAAATTCACTGAACGCGATATTCAAGCACACCATCATATAATGGAAAGATGGGAGGAAAAAAACTACAAGGAGAAAGGATCACCAAAAACTGCCATGGAGGAGATAAGTCACCTCCATGGCATTGGCTCCCCCTTCAAAAGTAGAAGAAGTGAGAGCTGTGTTAGATGAGAGGAAGAAGAACACAAGAGAAGGGGGGAGGGGGAGCGGTGCAGAGCTGCTCCGGGGTTGAATCCGTTTGTGTGAGATTACCGTTTTTTATTTTTTATTTTTTGGTTTGGAATATGAATTCATTTAAGAAACAAACGGCCCAACATGGAACCGTAGGCAACAGATACAAGCAAAACAGAACAAGCCCAAGGCTACACTTTAACCACTTGTGCTCAAGCCTCTTCCAAGGATGAAGCAATGACTGGGATTATCAGAAGCTATACAATACTGATGGAACTGGATTGGGTTTGATTGACCCGATCCACAAGCTGTTGGATCAGATCAGATTTGGAGCAGGTATCCAAATCCACTGTGAGTTGGGGTTGCATATTATGGGGCGTTGGATCCTCACTTTCCTCCTGCCACATGCTCTCTGGTGAGTACTCTTTCTTTGACCCCAAAAAAATAAAAAAGGTGAGTACTCCTTCTTTTTGTTCATGCTGGCATATTTGTCCCCATCTTAATGAAGGGAGATATTTACAAGGCAACGGTGAATGGGAATTAACTAACAGCAGCTCAGTTACATTGTTTTTGTGAATATTTCAAGCGAAAGATTGCATCATTCATCCAGCGGTGAGTACTGCTACATAGATGAAGTCTCACCCATTACTGATTTAAGCACCAAAACTACAAAAACGCCTTTAAGTAATAAAAACCCATCGTACTTAAGTGCACTAACATCAAATCAATCTGGCGTTTGCTAATTATTGCAACAATAATTAACTTTTATATTTACTTTTCAAGTGAACATGATGAGAAAATAATGTGGGTTTGGCCAAGCAATATTTGCCTTCAATTTTATGGTCTAGATTTTTTCCGACAAATTTATCTTTCCTTTTTCTAGGAGAATGGTCTCACACATTTTAATAATCTTTAAGCGCTGTATACCTTAAAATTCAAGTAAGATTTCTTACTAATACAATGTTCATACTTAATTAGTATTTTTTTTAATTAAGTATCTGTTTTAAGAGTTTTTCTTACCAAAAAAATAAACTTTAAGCATTTTCATGTATTCGAGAGGGAAAAAAAAAATGGTGAACAACTAAAGTATCATCTACCATTTTGCAAAGTTATATTGAGAAAATAAGCAGGAAGAAAAACTCCTACAAATGTATATATATATAATTGATTATATTTTTGTTAAAAGAAAAAGGTACAAATGTACGTATAATCGACTATATTTTTGTTAAAAGAAAGAGACCGGTAGACCGTCAGTTTAGACACAACATATAAGATACGCCTTTTGGTACTTTTTTTTCTAAGACGACGAAATTTTTTCATACTCTATAGATATAGCACTAACCTTAACCCATAGTCAACTTTATCCCAGTCACAAGGTTCTTCTCGAGACGACAAACTATTCTTAGTATTTATATGCATAACTACTAAGCCGAGAAAATTAATGTCTAATGAAAAGGGAAAGATATATCGTTGTTAACTATTTTTTATTATCTAATAAAATGTTTATTATCATAATTTGAACTTATAATTTTCATTTAATTCTCATTCGATTTTAAAGTTAAAGTAACAAGGACGGAGCCAGGGGCACGAACACTCCAAGGCTTAAAACTTCAGCCACTTTATGATTAAAAATGTAATTTTTATAGTTATGAGTTTGTAATAAGCTATTTTCTTTCTCATAGTTGTAAAAGCAATTTAAGTTAATCGAGTAATTATGATGATTCATTCTTATATAACTATTCCAAACTTTAAGATAATTTTTTAAAGAGTTTAAATTTTCCATGAGAAAATGTTACTCTAAACTTATAAAGAATGTAGCATGAGTTCAAATTTAAAGATTATCAAGCTTTTAATTATCACTAATATTTAAGAAAGGAAGAAAGCTAAGATAAAAATAAATTATAGTCATTTAAAAATGAAAAAAAAATAAATAAAACTTATATTTAACCAATCCAAATTAAAATGTCTTGTTCCGCCTGTCTATTTAACTATACATTAATTAGTAGCTTGATATTCTGTTGGAAATGAACCCTTGTTGAAATTCTGTAATCTGTAATAAAATAATTTAAATGATCAATCTTAAAAGCACAAATTTATGCATAACTTAAAAATGAAAAATTATCATGAAAGCCCTGAAGTAGTATTTGCGACCAAAAAGGAGAATAACACGAAAATTCTATTGCTGATCAGATATTCGTTAAAGTTCAAGGGGGCATATACGGATGATACACAAGGGGAAATCTTATGCAACTTTTAAAAAAGAAAGAATGATATAATCATATAATTATTTCTTTGCAATAGGATGAGACCTCACAACTTTGGAAAGTGGGGAAGATGGAGGAATACAGAATCTTTTATAGCTCTTTTGTTCCTCTTATAGCCTGTTGTATTCAAATGAGTGTCCCATCGTGCTACTCTTTTCCCATATGATATCCTCATCAAGTCCTCTTTTGAATTGAATTTTATATTACAGAAATAATAAAGTGCAAGATAAAGAGAGAGGGGAAAAAAAGAGAAGACATTGTGAAGAAGAAAAGGGAAGCAAAAGAGGCCCCAAAAGCAAACCATTGGAGAAGGCTGAGAATTGATCAGTGCCATGTCACTGAGTTTGACAAACTTAAATTTATTTACCTGCACGATAAAAAGCAAAAAAGGAATCATGTCAATGTACTGCTGAATCCATGGTATTTTGTTATGCAACTTAAAATCAAGATAAAAAGAGAAGGTACAGGAGAAAAAAATGTGGAGTTTTACCCTGTCCTTCACAAATCCTCCTCAAGAAAGCAAGGAAAATAATGAGTATAGCTACGCCTGCTAATAATCCAATAATTATAGCAAATGTCTTTTCACCATCATTGTCCGATTTACCTGCTAAATACGAGTTACCAATAGAACAAAGTAAATTATCTACCAAAGAAAAAGAAAGCGTTACTTTCTTTCTTTTAATAAAAACAAATAATTGTTTCTTTGATACAAATCTTTTTTAAAGTGACCCAAAAAGGCAAAGCAAATGTTCACGTGATGTCCATAGCTAATACATAAAGCTTTAATTTGAAAAAATTTAATAAACAAAGTTTATTAATTTTTTTTTGTACCAAAATAACATAGTCTTCTAAAGAACAAGGATATTCATAGATTAGTCAAGAAATGTAATAAATCAATAAATTTCATAAATTTGTCACAAACAAACATTGAAAAAAACTTGAGTTATAAAAAATGACATACCAAGAGACTAGGAGTGATCTAATGACAAAGGGATTAAGCAGTATATATATATATATATATATATATATATATATATATATATATATATATATATATATATATATATATATATATATATATATTAAAGATTCAAATATTATCGCTATCAATGTACCAAAAACATAAAAACGACATACTTTTCTTGGAGGGGTGTAAATAGTACCAAAAATGCCTTTGGAACATTTTTTATCCTCCACAAATTCGCACTTCAAAAATCCAAATCAAGCTATAAATAACCACAAAAAGAAAGACACCTCCTCCCCCGCCTTCCCCCCCCCCCCCCCTTCTCCTTTTTTTTTGGTCATGGCATAAACAAATCAACGTGTTTTTTTTTTTTTTTTTTTTTTTTCTGTTCTATTAGTCAACAATCCACAAATCAACCTTTTACTTTCAATTTTGGGCCTTACCAGCATGGGCCTTGGAGTTGTAGTACCCGTGGGCCCCACCCGTGGAGAACCTGGCGTAACACTTCCCCAGGAACACGTCCCCGTAATCCTCGCCGCCGCAATCGCTCCTCAGCCGTCGGATCGCCTCCCCAACGCAATCCTGGCACTCCCCCACGCTCAGGTCCCCCGTGCACTGCGCCACTCCCCTCACCCGACCCGACCCGCCAACCCGAAAATACCCGCCCGAACCCGCCAACCCGATCAGCACCGCTTCCGTGTCGTACCCGCCCGAAGGTAACCCGCACTTCCTGAGCACCAGCGCCTTGTCCTCCACGCCGACGAACGTGGCGTTGTCGTACTTGACGAAGCATCCGTCGAGCTGGACGGCGCCGCCGCAAGTCCCCGGGCAGAGTTCGCCGGCTCGTGAGATGGCGCGTGAGATGCAGGTGGCGCAGTCTGGCATGGCGAGGTCGCCGCGGCACTGGTAGAGGCCGTAGACGACGTCGTTTTGGGAGGAGGCGAGGACGGTGAGGTTGCTGTAGGCGGAGAAGGTGGCCGAGTTGGCGAGCGAGTTGAGGAGCGAGTTTAGGTTTGACTCGTACGGCGAGTTCGGGGCGTACCTCTGCTGCGTGCACCCGCCGTAGACGAACGCGTCCGATGAGGAATAAGAAGAAGAGAAAGGAAGGAGTGAGGAAAGAAAAAGGACAATGAGGGTAAGGAGTGAGAGGGAGAGTGCCATTTCTTTCTCTAAGATAATGAACTAACTAGGGCTCGTTTTGTTGACGTTGAGATATGTAAGAGAGGTTGATATATGAGAGTTTGAAGAATGAGTGTGTATGCATGTGTTTTGGGGAGGGTACTATTGAATCATGTCATTATGGTTTTGATTTGATTTGATGCTATATGTATAAAACATATAGTTATATGTTGATT
Organism: Pterocarpus macrocarpus; assembly: GCA_031439585.1. Taxonomy (NCBI): domain Eukaryota; kingdom Viridiplantae; phylum Streptophyta; class Magnoliopsida; order Fabales; family Fabaceae; genus Pterocarpus; species Pterocarpus macrocarpus. The sequence continues at coordinate 34,395,300 of CM062518.1, read as the reverse complement.
GGTAATGGAGGATGGAGGAAGAATCGAAGGCCTATGAGCTTGGCTACGGAGTTAGCTTTTAAATATAAGCAAATCCACAGCATGGCCATTTCATATGTGTGGTGTGGTCAAGAAAGCAGAAAAGCTAATTCTCTTCATAATTCACTCTTGTAGCCATGTGGGGGTCGATCTCAAACACTATTTTTTTTTGTTCTTTATTGCTTTTTTCGTCATGTCATGAATAAAGTACACGTCTATTTGCATTTTTCTATTTTTTTAAAGTAATTATTTATGTGATTTTATTAGTAATAATAACTAAGTAAAGTCCTTTATAAGGTGGAAATTTTAAAATCTAAAACATTTGATCATAAAAGTTTTGATAGTCAAAATGAGTCATCTCTGCTACTATTAAATAAAGCACACATGCATGATTGAATTTGTTATATTTCTAACAAGCAATGGCTTCCTTAATTTAAAGTAGCTTTCTTTTTTTAATTTTAATTTAGTTTTTCTTTTTATGGAAAAGAAACCCTAAACCCTTTTGTAACTTTAAGTGTAACCTTAATCATTGCAGTTGTTTCTGTACCAATCACTCTAACCTTTTTCCAACTAATGTTTAAACCCCATATTCAGTTGCATATATACTATATCATAGGGAAAGAGGAGGGTATTCTGCGATGAAGTCGGTTTACTATTACCAAAAACGTACGCACCAAGCTCAATTCGTAAAATCCAGTGACAAATCAAAATTCTAATTCCCTATCGTTCACAATGCCATACATGCATGAGCACGCATCGAATTCAGAGCCTCTGAAAAAGTGTATTCAAGCAGACACTTATCTCCAGCACAGATAGGAAGGGGCTTTAATACTTTCCCTATTAATGACTTTATCATATAGTATTAATTTTATGGATTATTACTTGCAAAGTAAACCTCTCACACTCAGATAGGAAACGGCTTTAACAATTTTCCTCTTGTGCATACAATTACCTTTTTCGAGTGAAGACGCAAACGGACAACTGTGACATCGCACTACGCACCTGCCATCTTCAATCTCATCCTCACTTTTAGGGCACCCTCGAATGGTTCATTCTAGTGTAGGTCTAATTGAACATATGGTTGCATCAGCTAAATAGCCTTGCATGTTGCATGTGCGGTTTGTACTGCAGTAGCTAACAAAGAGATCACCCCCCCAAAAGAGAAGTGATCATCGAGTTGGTATATACTGCAGCATGGAAGTTACACAAGCCTTCTCATGTGAACTTGAAAGAGAAACGTAGCGGGGCCTCAAATAATTGCCAAGAGAACACTACAGGAAAGTCACGGGAAAGTTTATGATTCCGTCAAAATCACAAAAGGATTTTTACCTGCCGTTTCCACCATGCATGGATGTCCATTACAGTTTATAAATTAATTACAGTTAACAAATGGTTCCCCATTGAGATCTTCAACCGCTCTAACATAGAAACACAAAATAGGGCCCCTACTATAACTTGTGTAAGATCAAGGACAATAATTTTAGATAAAATGAAGATCAACTACTAATCTGGAATTTCTTCCTTCTAAAACCAACATTCGGATACCCATCTACCTAAGCAAAAAGTTAAGATCCATTTAATTAGGTTAAGACCACACTCATAGTTGTCCCCTCGCGGCCTTTATAAGGGAAAAGGAGTGACAATGATTAAAAGTAGATAAGAATCTCATCACTCCAATTAATTATGTGCTCATGTATATTCTTGAATTCATGAAACCCTTTACTGAGGTGGAAACTAAATCAATGTGTGGCATCAACATCAAGCCTTAGCTCAGCTGCTATGCGAACCCGGAAAAAGAAACATTGATTCTATATATCTCTCCTTTTTTGAATGTAGGATGTCTCATTATTTCTGCCCCATACATTTCTAAATAGTTTTTGAGTTCCTTCGCTTCAAGATGAAATTCTTCATGTTTGACGGATCAAGTAGTCCCATTAAAAATGGGAAAACTAGTTTCAAAGCTCAAAGCTCTAAATAAAGTTATTCTCTTTAAACACAAGGAGTACCTAAAGTTAAAAATGATGGGTGTCTTTTTGACTAGTTGAATGTGTAGTACTTGATTTGACTGAATCAGTGAGATTCGATCTGTACAAAAACTAGCCCAATTAAACATCATATTGTCCAAAGTAAAAGTTCCATTAATTAGTAATATTCAAAATATTTATCAAGAATTAATTAGTATTTAACCTTGGTTGGCTCTTGCAGATAATAACTTGACATTCTAATTAATCAAAGTACACACTTGAAATTTTAGCTCCACTATACCCACACTTGATGCCATCGGAAATTCTTATATGCTTTTATGAGTAAGAAATTTCTCTTCATCGTACTGATTTATTGTTTGTCATATTAGTTCCATAGGATATTCTTATTTTCTTAATGACCCACTACTCTCTTATTTTTCGGCTCACAAAATGGACATGACAAACAATAAATGAGTTAATGTAAGAGAAATCTCATATCTCAAAAGCATGTAAGAGGGATTTTTCTCCTTTATTCAGGTTAATCCCATATACCAAAAGACTACACATCTAAGAAGCAGACACTTAGAATTTAATTTGATGATGAGCTCTTGCCCTCGCTAGAGTACAAGACCTAAGTTTGTGGCCTCTTTTGTTTCTTCCTTCCCTCTCCTTGTTATTTTCCTAGTGTTGTTGCCTATCGCATATATGGTCTCTTAGCCACCACCAAGTTAGAGGGTATGAAGTGTGGGTTTCTTTCACAATTCATAAACACAGTGAGTGAGGCAGATGGGTGAGGAGAACGTAACTTTCAATTTTGTCTTGATAAATTTATGATGCATTGTCCTGGTCTCTCCTCTCCAGACTCTACACATGCGTGCCAGCACCGCCAGCCCATATATTGTCATTGTCATCTGCGCCATGAGTCATAGGCCGGCCCACTACAATGCCCGGGCCCAAAAAAAATTAAAACCTTCAAATTCACGGCGTGGGACACACTACATCCAAACATCTTGTTCCTTACATTTTAATCCTTAGAGCTTCTTCCCCTTATTCTGTCAACGCTTTGGTTCTTTTTTTTATTTTTTTTTATTTTTCCACTTTGTGATGGCTTTGTCTTCTTCTTCTGCGCCCCTTCGAGACCAATGGATTAGAGGCGCATACAATTTCGTTGTTTCATGGATTGGTGAGCAGAGAGCATCACAAACCCCACGACTTAGGCCCGTAGTGAAGTTCAGCCCAGAAAAGGAAGTGGTCTGTTGGAGGACGGCCAACTAATAGATTTGTTGCCAAAACAAAAACCTTACAGACTTGTGGTTGTCCATTGTGACTCTCCACTTGTTCAATTTAGTATTAGTATGTTTAGTTTAACCTTTAGAAAATTAGAATCATTCAAACTATGGTTTAGACAAAAATTCATCTCTTAGAACTTTTGTCAAAATCATGGTTTTGAAATTTCAAAATTTAAACCAAACATGCTAAGTTATAACTTGCATTTCAAGGAACTTAAATATTTTTATTTTTACTTTAATTTTGATATAGTTATTTTAAATATTTTTATGGAAATTAAGAGTATTATTTAAGTGATATATTATATAATAATTAAATTATGTAAAACAATTTTCTTTATTAAAAATGCTTTGATAAAGCTAGAATTTATTGAAAGATATTCCCTATAATCTATCATCATGCATTAACATAGAGGTTTGTGAAAAAAAAAAAAAAAGTTTCTAAAACCCACATAAGCATCTGCATAATAAATTAAGGTAAGATTTTATAACAATTCATATCAGCAAATTTGATGAGATTTTTTTTTGGGGGGGTGGGGAGGGGATATCGGGATAGACTTGAAAAGCTTGTTTTAACAAGAAAAATATGTGGATTAGCTGATTAAGTGTCATGTTGAACTTGACATAACAAGGCAAAAGTAGACCCAGTTTTTAATCCAAAAAGATAACAGATTTCGTCATCTTACTTTTTTTGGATCAAGATCCTATGCCGTCACCTAACCCCTTTTCTTTTTTGTGTCCGGACCTGAGCATCTTGTTGGAGAGAGATAAATCACAATTTTCTTGTTCATGACCTACTATGATGGATTATGAAACAGCCTAAATGCCCCAAAATTTTCTGGCCTAACCTAATCTCCATTTGCTTCATCTAATCTTTTGCTCGCCCAATAAAGTGAAGTGAACCAAAAGAACAAGCCCAACTTTCTAATGAACATGCCTTGAAGCCCGGCATATTTGTTCCGATAAATGGACCGGTCTTTCAGGAGATGAATTGAAGTTCTGCACTGTCAGTCTTTCATATGGGCCAAATATAGAGCCGGTCCATCAAAGAAGGGTTATTGGGGTTTCAAAGGTTAAATATTGTTTGGCTTTTGAGTTTTGAGGTATGTCGAGAGTTCCTTTTTAGGTTCCTTCATACTTTGCAAATATAGTGGATGATATGTGTTTCCTCACCCCAGCGACACTTTTTTTTTTTTTTTTTTTTGGGGGGGGGGTCTTAGTGCTGATGGTGAAGGATCTATCACCATTTATTCGGCACATAAGTTATCTAGCTCCTAAATGGTAACACTAATCTCCATCATTCTTGATGGCTTCTTTCGTGTGTTGCTGCGTTTTCTTTTATGGCTTTTGTTTTGGCTGCTGTTTGCCTCTTTTGTTTTGCTTTTGTATATTTTGTTGGGCTACGACCTTTGTTGCTCCCCGTCTTTTTGAGGGTGGAGCGCTTATGTAATTATCAAAAAAACAAAAAAAAACTGTTTAGCACTAGTGGCCTTTGTCGTATGAATAGCTTCCCACTTGTGCCATGCGTGCTTCTTTCCCGTGGATTGCCACATTGATAATACTCGCACATTGTGCGTGTGAGGAAACAACCAACAATGGTGGGATCATTTGTTCAGAATTCGGAGGCTGTCTAGTTGTGATTGAGGTTTTGGCACTTTCCCACTCTTTCCCTCTGATCATTAATCTATTATGTCTTTCCAATGGAGCCCTTGCTTTGATTTTGGTTGCTTGTCCAATGTCCAATATTTAAACAACACGAGCTCTGTCTGTCTCATGGTATGAGCTTAATTAATTGATTTAGATTTATCAACTTTGACCCCAAAATTCGGAAGGACCTTCAGCTGAAACCTCTAAGAAAGCCTTAATAAGAAATTGAAGAGAGAATAGGAAATACGAAATAAAAGAAGAATAGCTCGAATGAAAAACATATACCAGGCCAGGATCAATACCATATGAGCTATTAATACAAGCACTCAACATTTTTTTTAGCTCACTCCACTTCACACTGCCCTTAGGAACGAATTGAAATTGGAGTCGTACCTCACTTTATCAAACGTACATATAGAGTTTCGATAAATCTAAACTTCCAATTCAATGTCCCAAGAAAATGTATTGAAAAATGCCCCCCCCCCCCCCAAAACACACAAAAAAAAGAGCATATCAATCTCCATCCCTATATTGATTAAAAGGTACAGCTAATCAAACTAGATATCGGCGAATATTTCAAAACTGGATTGAAAAACAACAAAACAAACTAGAAGAACGAATATTTCAAAATTAGTTACGTACAGATAGAATACTATATACAGTCTTGGTACATCCTTATATAGATATATATGGCCAGAGTTCTCAAAGTACTATCGCTCAAAAAATTCCAAATATAGATCCAAGTCATATTTTCATTGTTTACCTCCCTCAAACTCGGTGTATTGGTCTCTTTAACAATTTTTTTCTCCAAAAGTTGGTCGCACATATATCAGACTTTTATCATCACAAAACGAGTTAGGAAACACTAAGAGTTGATTTGGATTAATTATAACTGGACAAATTTAACATTTTTTTTTTTTTTGACGTGACTGGATAGAGTTAACTTGATCACTTTGTCATATATAAAAATATGTATATTAATCCATCGTCGTACTAAAACATCTTAGAACAGTTAAAATTTCGTTCAGTAAAGTCCTATAATTAATCTTGCAAGAATTTGTCTCATCGCACCGGTTCTGACCCCTCATTGACACATTACCACAACTCATCAGCTCAAAAGAGACCAAAAGCAATTAGCTCGTTTAGTAAAACGGTTTTTCGGAAGGCTCGCAATACACAAGGCGTGAATTCCCACCAATATATTTTCCACATAAAAATATTTGCATAATTAGATATCAATTCCTCTTCGTTTAAGAGGAGAGAAAAAACAATCGGGGGAATGCACTTGCCGAACTTCTATGTGATCTACTACCTATTATTTATATACGGTAATTTGGCTCAATAATTTGGATCCTACTCTTCCTCCGCCGTCCGAGAAACCCAAAAAATGTTGAGCTCTACCCTCCAAAACCAAAAGAAGGTTACACTATTTACAAGTCAGATTTGGCATCTCCTATGCAGCTTAGGATTTGCTTTTCACGACCAAGTTTTTGACCCGTGAGACGGTTTACTAGTCTGTCCAGAGCTTCCTTCATCCACCAGTGTTGACAAACTTCCCTTGCTTCAGAGGCGCTCATCTACACACACACCAAAAGAGAAATTTTCAAACATCAAACAAAAACCTAAGCATATTTTTCAGATTAAAAATTATAATTCCATCAATTAAAAATGCTTGAAACATTCAATTATTATTTCAATCTGTTCATTTTTTGAACAGCTTACTTACCCATGTTCTTTGACGAACGTTCTGCTCTGGCCAGAACTCTAATTGCTCCTGAACAAGTAGAGGGAACATGTAGCCTTCATAGTAAGTGTCATGGGTTTTGCTCTTGAAGCTCCATTTACCCAATTTACCCTGCATCAACCCAAAAAAAATAAAAGGAGCATTTTAGCTTGCAAATTTTGACTTAGTGCTAATAACACATTTTTGTGCTTTTTTTTTAAGCCCAATATCTTAAACAAATGCCTCACCCCAACAATGCCTCGCACCCCTGCTTCCTCTATGGTCTCTCGCAGAGCTGCCTCCTTTTTGGATTCGTCTAATTCCCAGCCTCCCTGGTGTTTGGTCAACCAGCAAAATAATTATAAATGAGAAAGATGAATAAAAAAATAAACCGACTTAATGTGTGCTTAGGGTGCTGATTATTGACTAATATTCATATATTATTTGGTGTTTTTTTTTTTGGTGTTGGGGGGCGGGGTGGTGATGCACCTTCGGAAATAGCATCCCTTTGCCTTTCTGAGAACTAATAACCAGAACTTCCAATTCATCTGAAACGTCCAAGGATGTTTTCTCCCCAATCTTATATCTGTATGGTATGCATCTGCATGATTGCACGCACAAAATTGGAGTAACAAAAAAAGGCAAGGATTAGTAAACATTGAAATGAAACTCAACAGAGCAGCAATGCAATTCAGAATTAACATTTTCAGTTCACCCATTAGAAATTCATATTCCAATTCCAAGCAATCAACCAGCGTTCTGCTGTTTACTCCTCTTCTATTTTCTTATTGACTAATGGAAAAAAAAAAAAAAAGGGGAAATAAAAACAACAAAGTGAAGACTTTGAACTGTGTCTTCTTCTCTCTATGGGAAAATATAAGTAACCGACATAAGAACAAAGCTTTAAGGAATCAAAAATGGTTTTAAAATTCAGCAAAACCAAAACCCCACCGACCATGAAAAATAACGTGTTTTTTTCTGAGTAACAAAACTTCGGAACATGGATGAGAAAAAAATGTTCAATTCAATAAAAAACCAAGTTTCCCAAAATTGAAGAACTAGAGAGGCATAGAAAGAGACGAACCCCACAACTTGGCGACGACCTTTTCTGTAACGCTGCAACTCCCTACCGGTACGAGAAACCAATGCCACAACATTTTCCTGGGAAACCAAAGCCACCATTTTTGTTTTCCTAATTGTTCTTTTTTCTTTCACTTTTTTTAGGAATTTTGAAACAGAGAGTTTAAGGAAGTAGAATAGGAACAGGAACAGGAATATAGAAGAAGGGAACAAGAAGAAACGAAGGCAAGTTGCGTTTAGTGGATAGCATAACAGGGAGTAAGGAAGGGGACGCCTTTTAATAAGGTTAGAGAGAGAAAGTCCGCGCCTCTTCAGGAGAGAGACACCCGTTTATTTATTTATAGATTTTTTTTTATGTGTATAGAGGTTTTTTGTACTCTTTATTTTTTTTTTAAAAATTTAATTGATACATATAAAATAAATAATATAAATTTTTTTTATATTAATATTTAATTATATATTGTTATATAAATAAAAAATTTAATTTAAATGTATTGATAATATAAAATAATTTTATATTATCAATTAATAAAAATAGTGGAAAGTGTCAACTCATATAAATAACTATTCATTATAATGAGGGACCCACCATTATTTTTTATTTTTTCCTATTTTTATTAGTTGATAGTGTAAAATTATTTTACACTGTTAGTACATACTAATTAAACTCATAAATAAAAATGGTTAACTTTCATATTTATTACATTAAAAGAAAATCACTTTTATATATATAATAACATATGATTAGATATTAATATAAAAAAAATTATACTGACAATACATATCAATTAATCACTTTTAAAAAAATATTGGTGCTTTAAATAATTAATGATTTAGTCATACATTTTATTTTTAAAATAAAATTATAAATTTAAATATTTTTAAATTAATAAAATTAGTAAATATTTATTTATAAATAAATTTAATATTCTTATAAATAAAAACATGGATATTATTAATTTTTTTTAGTTTATAATATTTAAAGAATTTAATTTTAATATATTAATAATATCATTCAATTAAAATTTTTTATTTATATAATTATTTAAATAATAAATTATTATATAAATTTTTTTTATTAATATAATAATATATAATTAGATATTTATATAAATTTTTTTATAATAATAATATATTTAAATTAAATTCTTAAATTAAACTTATATTTAAAATTTTAAAAATTAAAATGAAAAATAAAAGGCAGAGATCGGGATGGGGAAGTGACGTTGGACATGGGACCCAGTTGGGAGTAACTCTGCCGCAATGCATGCGAGGCAGTGACACGTGTGAATGACGTGTCACGCGAGTTCCTATGTGGCTGTCAATATCCGTTGGCTGGGGTCCGGGGGAGTGTTCTCTCTTCCAAAAATATAGATGTGGAAGGCATTGATATCCCATTAGATTAGCTGTTCTCTCTGTGTTCATCTTCATTTCATCGCAATATTTTTATCAAAAACTTTCTTATATATGTACACACATTTAATTATTCATATATAGACTTATATATAATAAAATTAATTGAATTAAAAAATTAAGTAATTTTACCCTAAATAAAGTTGATAAAATCTAATTTTATTCTAAATATATTTAAAATGAAATGCTAAATTTATATCAATAAAAATACTGTTTTGTGTCTTGTTTCTAGATAAAAAAAAGGAAACTGCGGTGTTTATCTAGAACTGAGCAAGACTTACGATATTTCTTTTACTGGAAGCTGCCTTCGGCCCAGATATCTTTTCTTTTCTTTTCTTTTTTTCGCCCCCTCACAAATATCCTATTATTCGTTTGTGAATATTATAATGTACTGGAGTCTCATATAGCCTAGAAATACAGTTAAAATAGTTATTATGATTATTTGGATAATTCTATTCGTATGAGCAAAATTGAGTTAGATTTATTTAATTTTTAAGATGGTATATTTATCATATAATTATTATTGGACTACTTATAGATATTTAATCTTACAAATTTCATATTCTAAATATCTAATCTTAAGCATCAAGGGAGCTTATATAAGTACTTGAATAATCTTTTCCATAAATTAATCTTTTAAGATTGAATTAAACCCACTCAATTTAATATGGCATTTAAATGATAGAAAATTAGAAAAAAATAGAAGTAATAATTTTTTTAAAAAAATTATGAAAAGGCTCATGAAAAATTATTTTCTTCACTTTCTTTACAATATTCAGATGTTGTTTGTATAAAATTAAGCTAAATTTTTTTATAAATTAAAAAAAGATTTAATGTTAATGCATTGATAATATAAAATTTTTTTATATTATCATTCAATTAATACTTACATATATATGATTTTTGAAATAGTAGATGTGAAAATCAAATATATTTACTGATATTATAATATATAATTGATTAAATTTTATATTATCAATATATCAAAATTAAACTCATATAAAATTAATTTTGGTACACTGTCAATGTAAAAATTTTTTATACTACTATTATATCATATGCTACATTTAGCTCAAAAGAAAAAAAAAATCATATGTTCTTTCAACTATATATATATATATATATATATATAACATACTGTATATAAAATTTTTAAGATAATATATTTGAGAATTCCATATTTTTGCTGATTATATAATTAAATATTTTTATATTAAAATTAGATTAATTTTATATTAAAGTTATTGTAAATATTAAAAAATTGGATATGTGAGAAATTTATTTTCGTAATGATCTAATCCATTTTGAACGTATCAATGAAAATTTAATAAACTTCAGATACTATTAGTTTAAGGAAAAATTGATTTTCTTCGCTTAATGTATCTTAGCTCTTGCAAGAAATAAACAAGTATATATTATGCTATTAGCGAACGGTTTCGTAAAGCTGTTTTTGCTTCAGGGGTAGATGTTAGCAAAAGACGTCAACATTAAAATAGTAATAAATGAGACATAAGTTTTGTTGGAACATCGCTACATTTTGCATCATTGTGTGCACAATAAAACAACCTAAAGGTAAAGGATATATCTAATTTAAGAAAAAATGGATTCTATGCACACCACGTGTAAATACGAAAGGTGACAGATATTCACCAAGTAAAAACCACTCCCACACACACAGAATATGAACTATCAATTCTTGGACATATTAAAATAAAACATTAATTATAAAATTTTATTGATAAAAACATTAACCCTACGGAGTAAAATTACCCTACAGGACAAACGAGGCATTGTAATTTTTTATTCTCAATAGTTTCAAGCAATGAGTTAATGAATTCTTAAGAACATGTTAAATTACTTTTATCGTTATTAGTTTGATATTATTTAAAAAATATAAAATATTAAAATAAAATTTTTGTAAAAGCATTAAAAAATCTATATTTGTTTGTTTAAGGTAAAATGATCACATTCATCAAAAAAAAAAAAAAAAAGAAGAGAACAAAGAATAAACTCATAATGATTATTTCCAAACTTAAAATTTTAATGAGTTATCGATTTTTGAAATAATCATTAAATATTTTTCATCTAATAATTATTGTCCAACCTAAAGAATTGAGAGGCCAGTCGTAACCTTGTTAATTATGGAACAACTCCGGTATAGACTTGCAAAATCATTTCAATGCTCAAGTCATAAAATGTAAAAAACTCAGTCACAATATATTTGGGATATATTTGTTTTAATTTTTTTAAAAAAATAATTTTGAAGTTTAAATTTTATATATTTATATAGCTGAAAAAGTTGAAAATTAATTTTTTTTTAAATTATTCTTTTTAATTTGTAAAAAAAATTAAAAATAATTTTTTTAGATTCTAATTATTTTTTAAAAAATTATTTAAATATATAAAAATTATTTTTTTATAAAAAATTATTTTTTATCAAAAAAATCTCAAATAAATACACCCTTAATTAGGTGGTTATAGAACTACTTACTTGACTCTATCGGACAATAAATTTGAAGTAGAGAGCCATACTCCCTCTAACAAATATCTAAGGATGCTCCTAAAAGGTATGAATTCTCTATTGGATAGTGCTAAGGTCTTTTATCAGTTTTATTTGGGATCCTAATAGTTCGTATAAGCCCTATTGGATTCAAACGCATCGTTTTTCAGGTGGCATTGCTTGGACCGAGTTGACTTTTACTTGGATCGATTAGGATCAAGTACAATCCAATTATATTTAATAAATTCGAAAATACTGATTAAGAACTCCTTCCAATTTGCCTTATTTGTCACTTTAAGAAAAAAAAATTGATTCATAATATCTATCATTTTTATATACCAATAAAATATTTATAGTTATATTTTAAAATTTACTTTTCACAATATTCTAAACATACTAATAATAGAAAAATATAGTGAAATATTAATGAAATTAGTTTAAAAATTGAGCAAAAATATTTTACAATCAAGTATTAATTTTAGATTTCTTAATTTCTATGCATATAGTTAAAATGATAGATAAAATAAATTGAATAAGGCATTTAAAACTTGGAAATATCTATAAAATTTATTATAACGACTATGCAAGCTCATAAGTAGGCTCGGTAATAGTATATCTGTTAACGAAAACAATAATGTTTCATCTTGTCCTGTATTTATGGATATTTAGAATTAAATTTGTATAATAATCAATTAAGAGTTTCCCATTAATATATCACCTTATATAATTGAAATATTAAAAAACGTTATTTTTTTATGTGAAAAAATATTAAAAACATTATTAAACTAGAGATTAACTAATACAACTAACTTTAAATTAATATAACTAATTTTATTTGTAAATAAATCAAACTTAATATTTATTTAAATGAGAAATTTGAGACAGGATGGATTGATACTAAATACGCCCCTGTCCAATTCCATTATTTTTTTAATCTTTTTTTTTTTTTTGGGTAAGGTGCGCCTTTCCACTTTAATGTAAGGCAGGACGGTCACCAATGCAACAAGATCGAGATAGCGAAGCCTCCTCCTAAGTATAAAGAACATGATGATTGGTGCCAGACTATTTGTTCTTTCGTATTTTCAAATCAGAATTATAGCAATTGTCAAACTAACCGATAATGTGAATGCTAAAAAGTACTCAATTCTCATTTTAAGATCGTCTAGAAGGCCACTAGTCGTTAGCAGGTTCCAAGGAAATTTGTTTACACAAGTTGAAAATGTTAGGCATTTAAGAGTTCTTCTAGAGTGGTAAGAGTAAGAAATGTGGAAGACAAATAATGGGATTTAATCATAATAAATAGTCTTCATTTATCCATATTTGGTTTATTTAAATAATTTATAGAAAGTTTTATTAATATTAGGAAAGTTCTATTCTTATATTAAATAAATTTGACTTAAATCAAATTAGTTGAATCCAAAATTCGAATATTGGTAATTTAATTTGAATTGAAAAACATAATCATAATCTCCCTTTTATCTGTTTTTCCTTTTTTTATACACCCCATTGCAGGGGTCGCCTGAAAACTTCATAAGCTTCGGACTTATAAGAGTAATCTAGACCTTAATAAATCAATCTATCAATAAAATATAGACCAAATAACAAGGAGCATATTTGTAAGCACAAAGCCGAAAATAAAGTAGGAAAGTGGGCCCATTGGAGAAAGAAATAGGAAAGTGGGGCCAGGCCAAGGGCCAACGAATGGGAGCTTCCCATATAGGCATAAAAGTCAGAGAGGAGGGGACACTAAGAAGCAGATGGACCACCCAATCACATGCAGTTGCAGTTGAAGATGCTGCATCATGCAGCGCTTTTAAGCTTTTCATACTAAAAATAAATAATAGGAAGAGAGTGCATTATTTTGATTTGTGTGTGAACTGTGAAGGCGGGAAAGAGCCTCCGAGAAATTATTACGTGATTCGAGAGTATCACCTATATATATATAATTTAAAAGCATAATTATGCAATGCTTCCGAATCATATAACTATTTATCAACAATCTCATCTTGCATCCGAATCTAGAATCTGCAAATGTCGTTGTCTTCCCCAGCAACCTATTTAATCATCTATTATCAAATTCCACCCAGAATTTATGGATAGAGTGCACCCCACGCTCTGCTAATTAATAAAAATCAACTGCCCAGAAAAAGTCTCAGCCTCTCTTTTTCTTTTTTTTTGGTCCTTTTTTTCCTTCAAGAGAAACATTTATTATTGTTTATCGAAAAAATGAAATACTTATCTTTTTTCGGTGCTTTCTTTTTTAATATGGAATTTGAGTTTAAAATATACCAAAATATGAGAATTAAGATAATTATATATATATATATAATCAAAAATTTCAATTTCTATTTATGAGAATTTTTTATTAAAATAAATAAAAAATTCTAATTTCGATGCAAAGTTCTGTTAAATAGAAATTGAAATTTTTGATTTCATCTAATTAAAATTTCTAAACTGAAATCGAAAATTTTGATATTAAAATAAAAAATTCTGATTTTAGTATCATAACTACAAAATTAAAATCAAAATTTTCAATTTCATTAAATCAAATATTCTTGTAAATACAGCTCAAATCTCATATTAATATATTATTGCACATATTAAACTCAAATACTATATAAAAAATAAAAGCCCATCTTTTTCTGTTGATAGATTTTCAAAATCAGGTTTTCCTTCTCCAGTAGACTTTGAATATTTAATAATGCATGCATTAAACTTTTACATCTGTTCATATTTTCTCTTTAATAATTTAGGATTTTATTCACATGTTAAGAATTAAGAATAACATTTATAATTTTTTATTAATCATTTAAAAAATATTGATTATTTTAAATTTTTGAGATAATAAATATTTTTATTCTTATCTCTCACACATATTTTGAATTTATATTAAATACTCACCCATTACTATGCCTTCATCATCTCACAACTCTTTACATTCTCTGATCCCTAACCCTTTTTTTTTTTTTTTTTCATTTTTTCTCTACTCACAGTGAGTGCTGGAACATTTCTCAGAATTTCTCACAATCATTTATATTTTCAGTGGGACAATGTCTCACTAGATTTTTCTTTTCAATAAGTTTTTGAAAAGGCTCAAAGACTCTTAATGGGAAGAGAGGAGCTAAAACCAAATCATAACATATACACTTGTTACAAAACGACCGGAACAGATTATGACACCAACAATGCCTCACTAGATTTTAAGCTTCATAACAGAGAGGAGAAAAATGTCATAATAAAAAAAATGAACCATACATCTAATAGTTGACACATATCATTGATCTATAGCTAATTAATATTATATCTATTTTAAAATAATTGTCCACTTTTAAAATTTTATTTGTCTATAAATAATTATTTATTTAAAAAATTTAGATAATGTTAATTATTTTTTTTCAATTATACCCTATTAAATAGAGGAGAGAAGAAGTGAAAAAAGATTATTAAAGAAGAGAGAAAATTAAACAAGAATAATTTTGTAAAATATACCTAAATTTCTCTAATATTAAGACTTTCTAATCATTTCCTTAATTTATATTCACATTTAAAATTGAACAATTATTTTAAGATGGAGATAGTAATATTTTTGGAATTAAAGCACCAAGAGTAAAATATTTGTTATTGAAAAGTAAGATTTTTAACTTTTTCAGTAGATTACATTTATTACCAACAAATGTGTAGATTAGCTAACAAGAGGCTATTTTAAGTTAACTAGAGGTTTTGGATTTGACCAAAAAATATATTAAATTTATTTAAAACTTAAAAAACTTTTCACTTTTAATTTCTAAGAATATTGGTTAGCAAAATCCTAAGTCTATTTATCATATTTACGGCTCACAGAATTTCCATTTTTTCTTTGCACAAATCAGTGTAGGTTAACACAATCCCATGTTTAAAATTTGAATCCAAATTCATACAATTTTAAGAAGCCTCGAATTCTCCCTCCAAAACTGCAAAATTTACACCATTACAGTTTAATTGGTGGAATATGATTTATTGTAAGTCGTGTTATTTGCGATAACCTTTATAGAATTAATATATGTTGACATTTTTTTACCAACACATAGAAATATAGCATATAAATAACTAAAACAAGTGTAAGTCTCAAATTACAATAATATTACTTTTCACCAACATTCAAAAAATAATTCAAGAATTACTTTTCAAACTACCAAAATTATGTTTGGCAATTGGCGCCAAACAGGTGATGATCCAACTGACGATGACGTATAGAAACAAACACTGCTTTCATTTCAAAGAATACTTAAAAAAAAAGGTAATATTTCATGTAATACAAGGTGAAGCCCACGGAAAGTTGTTTTCGCAGAAAGAGTCGATTTCCTTCAAAACAATGGCCGAGAATGAAACAAATTTAATAGGGTATGTTTTGTTTAATGTTTAGGATAATTATTTTTGAAATAAGATTTTTTTAAAAAATTATTTTTAAAGAAATTATTTTTAAAAGAATTATTTTTATTTAATTTAAATATATTAAAAATAAGCTTAAAAGAATAATTTTTATTTGAATAAAATAAAATTAAATTAAATTACTTTTAATTATTGATATAAGAGTAATAACAATATTTCTTTTTAAAAGATTTTTTTAAAATGAAAAAAATCTTTAATGATACTTTTCCTAAAAATTTTTTTAAAATTCCAAAAATAAATTTAAAAAAACAAAAACCTTTACATACCTAAACATATAATTACTAGACATTTTCATTATCCAATTAATAAAATTCCTTTTACCTCCTCCAACAGTAGCTGTTGCCAACGACAATTATCAATTTATCACGGATTTTGTCAAAGTTGATATGCTAGCCCGTGATGCGAGGTGTGCTTTCCGTCGACCCAAATGTTAATACACTTTCTTTGTAATGAAATGTTAATCGCTTTTAGAAGGCCAATTAATTAAGAACCCTCTAATGGAAATTATATATGTTTGTCAAGCGAAGAAGACAAAGCAATGTTGTAAAACCTGTGCCAGCTCAGCCAGTTTTTTTTTTTTTTTTTTGCCCCTCTCTTTAAAATAAAATCAATTTGACCGGTTTACTATTTTTCCTTCTTTAATTATGAATAACTTAAAAGCAACTTTTTTAACATTCTTTCAACCAAATAATTAAATTGTTGAAAATATGCGGTATACTTCTTTTTCTTCTTGTCCCAGTAATTCTTCGCCTAATTTCCAATTGGACGGTAATTAGGTTAAGCATTTTCCAAATCTGTGGTACGTTCTAAAACTAAAGTTTAGAGTAAACCACTAATAATGAAATATAGAATCTGAATATCTGATTTTAATTGAATGTAACTACTTAAGATGTGGATTTGGTGAATAAAATCACTTTATTTTATCATTAATGTTAATATTTTTTACTTATTAAATAGTATATCTTGCATTTTTGGATAGTCAAGTTTATTCATAAAATCATTTTTGATTAGTCAAGTCCACAAATAATTGTTAATTTGATAAAATTGATACATTCTAAAATCAATGTATTTATATATAATTACATTTAAATATATTGATTTTAAAATATATCAATTTTATCAAATTGATAGTTATTTACAGACGGAAGAAATAGGTGAAATCCAAATGTTGGAATGAAGAAGATCAACTATATAGACGAAAGACAACAGGAAAAAAAAAATTAAAAGAGAATACCAACAATAAATTGGCCATGTGTGGAGTTAGTACCACGCAATTAATAGAATAGTATCATCAGCATCTGCAAGATGGGCAACGGAGGGACCATTCCTAAACTTCAAAGGTGCCTAAAGTTTAGCTGTCATGTTGCTGATGGATCTGTGACAATTGTTTTATATGCATGGGTACAAATTAGAAGAACCGAACATGCTATAGGAGCGATTTTATTCTTTGTTTACCAAGGTGGAAATTTAACTTTTAATATAATTTACAGAAATTGATATTTACGTATTCTTATACGTCAATCAATTAAACATATTAGCTTCTGAATCCACCGTACAGAAGATGTCTAACAAATTATTTCACAATTGAATAATTCATTTGCACAATATATATTCCATTTGTATGCAACACAATAAAACTTTTGACTAGGTTATCCAAAAAAAAAAAAAAAAAAAAACTTTGACTAGCACATATAAATTGAAGCCATCTTGAAATGGGGAGCATATAAGTGCTCATTGAGGCTTGAGAAAACTGGTTGAGAAACATATATAACTAGAGTTAAGAAGAATGAGAAAATTGAGAAGAGATAAAATTTCTAATTATGATATATAGAATGATAAAAATATTTACAATCATTTCACAATGGGACTTATATCATTAAGAAAAATGTAATTAATTGATCATCCGACTAATCAAAAAACAACATAACTACTCTCTCAGGTTTATAATACCTGTCACTTTAGGTAAAAAAAAAATTTTGATCAATTTATTTGTTATTTTCATATTTCTATGAAGAATTTATTATAAAGTTTCTAATTATATACTTCACATGATTCTAAGCACAATAAATGATAAAATATTTACATAATAAATTGGTTATTAAATAAGAGTATTTTAGTGAATTTTTTTATAATCAACTCTTGATTTTTGATTTCTTAATATCCCTACAAATTATCAAAATGACAAATATTATGAACTAGAGGAAGTAATTTATAACTATATTCAATTAATCACTAAATATATAGTAGAAGTGTGAAACTAATATGTGGGATTTTTTTTTTTTTTTGATATATTTGTGGCAATGAGATTCAATTTTTTTTTTTTTTTTGATTAAAGTTTCATACCCTTTTATTAGATTAGTCCTAATGGCTTAACTAAAATGTGGGTTTTAGCTACGTAACAAGCGTTTTTATATTTGTTTTCTATTTTTTCACTATATCTTCAATAAATAAACGTAACAAAAAGTCTGCCAAGAAAGAAATAGAGAGAAGATTCGTTTCGTTTTGAAATTAATGATCATAACATAACAGCTGTTTTTCTAGATAAGCAAAATTGAAAAGAAGAAGCCAACGGAAAGTGAGGCAATTAAAGTCAACCACTGTAGATGCCTGACTCTGGCCTAGCCGCACACCATATCTGCGAGACTGTGACTCCATGGTTTGGACGGTGAAGTAGTTATTCCGCAATCCAAACGGAGTCTGAAGAAATTAATAAGATGAAATTGACCCAATCTAATTTAAATTTGAATATATACGATAACTCGCCAATGCCATTCAACCAAAGAGCAAGGAAAACAAGTTAAGCTCGTGTTCAAGATGTTGATGTGTTCTCTAGGAAAATTATGCTGGTGAAATGATTTTTGGTGTTTTCATCATCAATATATTATGAAAAATAGAATAAAATAAAATATATCAAATTGATATGCACAACTTTAGCTTCTTAAAATTAATGTTTATTATCATACTAAAAAAATTTAAGAGCAATACTACACAACTAGAATATTAATGTAACCAGATTTTTTGACAATTACGGTAGTGATTGGATCAAGGATCGAGATGTAAAAAAGAAGCAAGGATCCAGAGAAAGAAAGGGGAAGACGAAAAGGAAAGTCTAAAAGTTAACGCTGGAGTTTTCTTGGGTGTGGCTTCTTAGTGGTGTTTTTTCTTGTTTAGGGTACCTCTTGTTGGTTTTGTTGTATGTGTGTGTGTTTATTTATTTATTTATTTATTTTTGGTTGGTGTTAGTTTTCTCTTGATTTTATTTTGGTGGATTGTTTTGTGCGTTAGTTTGGGTAGGGGATTGTCTTTCTTGGTGGTTGTTTGCGTTTATCTTGTATTATTCATCTTTTTTTAGAGAGTTTTGAACTTCAATAATTACTAAAAAAAAAAAGTAATGATTGGATAAAGTGAAATAATAGAGTCAATAATAATGCCATATCATTATGACAATCACACTCTGACAAATTTTCTAATTGTCTAATATTTTTCAAGATTTAAACAAGAACAAAATATCTGACCATATACGAATTGATATTATATGTTTATTTATAATTTAAATATAGAACATAAACTTCTTAATGTTTATGTATGAAGATATATATCTTTAAATAAATTTTTTCACTATTTTTTATAAAATTATAAAAATAAAAATATACTAAAAAAGATGTGTTATTTTTGTAATTAAAATAAAAAATAAAAAACAAAAACAAAAACCAAATAAACGCTAACAATTACTATCAATTTGAAGTGACGCCCCGACCTCAAGGCCCAGAAATTGAAGCAAAAGATGTGCGTGTGGCTTTCTATTATCAGTTTGGATAAGGTGTGCATTTTATGCATAATTTTGAATTAAAAATAAAAATTATTAAATATAAAGCATAAATATTTAATATTTTAAAAATTAAGAATATTCAATATATTTTAATTAATTGAATATAATTTATAAATTTTATTTTTGTATTAGCTTTTTTTTTTTAAAAAATCACGTTGATAAGGCTCTTGAATATATACATATATTTTCCGTTTATTTTTATTTATATAAAAATAAATAAATTCTTTAACAGCTTTTTCATAATAAAAATAACTATATTTGATTGAATTGTTTAGTATTAAAATATTTAAATTATTGGAATTACTCTATTAATTTTCCTTTTACATATTGGCATTAAGGATAAGATTTAAAATATAGTTATAACTCATTAGGCTTCTAAAGTAACAAATAAAGTAAAGACTAATACAAAGAAATTTCTCCTTTCCACTCGTGTTTTAGAGATTGAGTTTTTACTTTTATATGAGAATAATTTTAAGAGTTTATATTTTTAAGATATTAAGTATATTAAATGTTTTTAATTGTTTTAAATATTAAAGTAACTATAAAAAAATCTGTATATTTTAAGAGGATATCAAAAAACTGTTTATATAAGCATAGGAAATGGTCCGATTCACGGCTCTATCAAATTCGCCAAAGCAAACATGCATGCATCTTCATGCTCCATGCGCCCACCTTCCAAGAAAATTATGCAAATCCAAACACAGCTTTCACCAACAAGAATCCAGTTTACTTACTTTCAAGTTTCAACGCCATTATTACTATTATTGTAATTTGTAACGCCATGATTGGTCCACAGATCTTTGTCATAGTCTTTCTGACCGTATAAATATTTCTTTTTTACTAAAATACTAGTCATACTTTATCTCTCACCATTTTGGTTTCAATATGTACTAACACTTTCTTTCTCTATTACTTGTTTGGTGTCTCCTGTAGGCATCTGAGCGGTGCGAAGTTTCCTAGCACTAAAACAATAGTAGTGTTATTTTAATATAATTTTTGTAAACATCTATTTCTATCTTTTAAAAAATTATAAATAATTAGAAATTTCGATTATGCTATTAATAAATTTATTTGTGTAAAAATATAGAAAATTATATATTAATAATTAAATATTTTAATTATATTATTATTAATGAATTTGGTGAATTCGGTGAAAATATTTTTTATTCATTATTAGTTATTTGACCATATCCACTACATTTACTAGTAACATAATTAAAATCATCACTTATTTATATATGATTCTCCAAATATCAAAATAGGTGTCTAAAACATACGTTTAAAAATCATTTTTCCTAAAATAATAGTAGTATAGATGAAACTGAACAGTGTCACGTCGGTTACATTTGAATTTTATGTCCATCTTTATTATTTTGTTTATACTTTTTTCCTGTTCTCGAACTGCTTTCATATAAAAGAAAAGAAAAATAAGTCATTGGAGTTCATACATGTGTTGATCATTGACATTAAATTTTAGAGTCCCGCCGAAATCAACTACGTTTGTGTTAATTTGGTAATTTGATGACGGTGATTAAAACTATTTAAACTTATCTCATAGTTTTAGGTGCTAATTAATTATAATATTTTCCTTGGTTACTACATTATAATATTATATGATCGAAGAAATAATAGTTAGTGTCAGGATGACGTTAATTACGGGAATTTATTGTTTTAAGCAAATGAATGGTGTGTGCGAGAATAGTGCTAGCTCTCATGCATGAATAAGATTCCCTGTTGTGATTTATTGCAAACTTACAAATAAGAAAACAGAATCTTTCGCAAATGTGAAATGTTTTGCAACTAATCCGCAAACTTCTGTTTTAATTACTGTTGTTTCCTCTAGTCCACGAATGGACCACACAAATTAGTTGGTGGAAGCGTGGTAGACATGGGTCTTGCTACCTATAACCTAACAAAGGATCTTTGATATGATTCATGTGCTCAAACATTATATATCCCAGGATTAATATCATGTACCTATATATACCTAACATCCGGCCATTGGCTACAATGCGCACTATACATCAGTGTCACACACAAACACATGCTTCTTCTCTCATTAATTTTGTCCACCTTAAAAGAATTGCTTCTTTTATTTTTCAGGGACACAAACTTAGAAGCGTGGTGCTATATGGACGAAAAGTTAACCAATAATGTCTAGAGAGTGCAGTCATTCAATCTTTTAAAGTGGAGAGAGTTGTTACAAATTGCTCAACTTAGACATCTTATTATTACTTTTTCAAGATTATTGTATTGAGAATATTTCAAAACCACACCTTCCGCCAACTTGATATAGATATTGTAACGATAGTAAGACTTAAGTTGATAAGTCTGTATAAGATTACTGCATCACAGTTTAGGTGGAATGGTGGATTCCACCAGATCTTTCATTTAATTAGGTGAAGTCACCTGTATATTACTATATAGCTCCCAAGCTTCCTTTAATTTGTTCTCAGGGCTTTAGCTTTCGATTTCCTCACAATTAAAGCAAAGGTGGGAGCAGCAAATTCATACTAGAAAAATGTTACATAATTAGAACTTTTGACAAAAAATAAGTAAGTAGGTCATAATATTTTATTTCATGTAATGACATTGACGATTTATATTTTGTAAAAAAAAAAAATTGATAATTTTTTTTTAACTGTGTAGTATTAATATTCAAAAAACAAAAAATAATTCTTAGTGCATCTCACCAAATGTGTTGAGACTTTTTGAAATGGCAAACAAGATGAGGCTAAAAGGAAAAGTGGGGAAAATCTATATCTGTATCTGTATTCTGCACATTTTATGTATATCTATGTAATTGATGTGAACCTCTCTATTAAATTGGAAGATTCTATTATGCAATTACTAGTGTAGTTTCTCTAAATATCGGACGTAGGATTGATTCTTTTCTATTGGAATCAAATTGCTTCCGCTATTTCCTTTTGAATTTCCTGACGCAACTATAAAGTATAAACAACCACATTAAAAATTTCCACTCAGATAGCACCATTATTATAAAAACTCAATGCAATTAATGAGTTCCCCGACAAGCTCAAGAAATTAGGTATAGCACCAATGCGTTGAGTTTCATATAAATAGCCAATACAATAACACGCCAAACTCTTGCTGGTATAGCAACCCATGTGTACGCTAAGATTTCATGCCTCACTTGAAGGCTGCAACATATGCTCTTTTTCAGCTGAAGCCATGTTAAGCTATTGGCATTTCACAGACAGATATTCAATGAAAATATTATCCAATTTTTCTTCTTCTTTTTTTTTTTTTTTTAAATTTTAGTTATCTTAGCTTCTCGACAATGGGAGTGTAGGCCTTTGTTCACATTGTTCAAAAAGTTAAAATATCATAGCAAGATAATAACAAAAAATCCATTTTCTAACAAGTATCCTTCATTCCCACAAAATTCAGTGAAAGCTAATTGACATACACTTAGGCCATTTAAAAAGAGGGATTGATCATTCAAATGGTTATGATTGTATGGTACGGTTCCTTGACGGTAATGCAGAATTCTTACTTACACGTAAGGAATACTTCAAGTGGAGGACAGTGATAATTGCCTACATCGTCCATCCTTGTTCATTGTTGTGGTTGTTTTTCTGTTTGTAACCGTTTGAGTTTGGATTATTGGTTCAGAGCTGATTACTTTATTGAACTCACTTTTGTATTATCTACTTTATTTAAGTCATTGTAGAAAGAAGAAAACGAAAGGGCAAACCGTGGGGACCACGAATTAGAGGCTTATTGTCCATTTAAAAGACTTAGAGGGTCAATGCCCGCCCCAACAGTTAAATAATTGCATGATGATATAATTTCCATTTTAAAAGACTAGTCTAAGAAAGAGAGAGAAGAGAGTAGCATCATTTTCTTTCATTTACCAGCAATTTGGCTTTTCTTTTGAACCTTATACTTTTTAAGTGCGCAAACTGCACTATGAAAATGGGAATAGTCCCCTATGTGTGCATGGTGTCCACAAAGAAATGGCTGGGAGGGCTAAGATTTCCCTCTTTATGGCGTTTGGACGTTGTGCTCTCCATGACATCCACCACTAGCAAGCCTTGGGGGCCAAAGCCTTTGGGGGATTTTTTTGGCCAACTTCAGCGACCTTGTAAAAAGAAAATCTAAAATGTTAAGATTATGATCCTTTTTCCATTTTATTTTCTTAGAACTTTGAATTTGTGGGAGGGGTTGCACAATTTTCTCGGCTGGTTAGTTGGCCATAGTTCTATACTACATCAAAAACATAATGACATTATGATATGGGACCGCGGCCGGAGGAAGGTACATCATTGGGTATGGGTGTTTGAATTCGGTCCATTCATCATTGAGGTTGCATTAAATTAGAATTTGGGCGCTAGTGGAGTATCATAAATTTTCTCAAATAATTAAAGATTATTTGTCTTGGATCCATATTTGAATTCAATTAAACGATGGATCTTTCTTTTCTTTTTCTTTTTTTTTTTTTTATCAACAGGATGACTATTATTTACAGATTTAACCTATTTGAACGATTTATAAAACTAATTTTTATTTGGCTCGAGAAACATAAAGGTTATATAGATTTTCTATAATAATAGTTATTTTATTTAGAATTGAACTCCCATCCTTATCTTCAGAAGTCAAGTTACTTGCCGCCTCAAGCAAATTTTTGTGGATAATTTTTTTTTTCCATTATGATATGGCAATATAATCAGTATCTTGGTCTCTTGTTTAGTCTAAACTAAGAATAACAATCCAAATAATTAGTAAGATTGCAAATTCTAGCCTAAACAAGCAATAACTAGCACTATAATTAGTAGCTTAACCTCTTCGATGACCTAAACCATTAACATGTATCTTGGTTGTGAAGTAAATATCTCTTGCTACTGGGTACAGGACGAGGTATATTCCATGGTTTCGTGATTAGTTAGAAAGAATGAAAGAATATAAGAAAGTACAGGCCACGGCAAAACTCAATTCAATGCAAAGTATAGCACGGCCTCAATTCTCAAATACATCTGTGACTTGGCAAGTTGGCATATACCCTTAACAACTATCTACCAATCTACCAATAGAATAAAGATTGCAGTTTAAAGATGCAATTACACTCTAATCATTCCAATATAAATTGTCTTCTACCAGATGTTGATTATTCCTATCCCTAACTTTATCTTCCCCGCTTTGTCTGGAAATACTAAACTATACTTTCATACTCTAGTCACCATTGCAGCAGGCAGATTATTATGCTTGCAAGGCCTACATCAATGAACATATTTACCATCTGATACATTAAGGATTGCCACTCAGAAGAGCACATAAAGGTTGCGGCAAACTATGTATGTTAAGATGCATAGACAACAAGAACACTATCATTAGTAGTATTCAAGTCAACGTTTTATGAAATACGCAGTTGTGATAGTTAGCCAAACCCTTTTTCAACAAGATACACGAGGTATAGAAATCAAGCTTCAAATAGGGATACATGATTGCTCAGGCAATTGCTTGAGAAAAATCCTTTTCTTCTTTCCAACTACTAACTAACATCTGATATCATACAACAATAATTCACATGAAAGGGCATTCCAATAAGGGACAACAGGTGGACAACGGAGTCACCAGTAATTGGCCAAACACGATAACTTCATTCACTCCAAGTGAATACAATACTAATACACTATGACTTGTGAACAAATGCAAGCTGAACTATTGATGCGCTCTTCTGTACAAAACCTGGAACCTAAATAATCAAACATTACAACAACGTAGATTTGTTAATAAATAACAAAGCAATGGCCACCAGATGTATCAAGTCAACTACGTTTAAATGTACTGATCATTCATCAGAATCCTCAGATGTCACATCAGAGTCTTGGTCTTCAATTTCATCAATTTTGAGTGATCTGCTGGCAGACATCTTGCTCATTGCAGCAGTTTTGCTTGCTCTCTGTGAGCGACTTCGCATGGTATGATGGGTGGCAGGAACAACAGAAGCAGGTGAAGCTTCATCAGAACTATCATCCTCAATCCTCACCCTTCTCCTAGAACGTGTGGCTCTAGTTGGGGGTGCAGCTGGTGTTTGTGGCATTGCAACAGAACCATCCAAATCCAGGTTGAAGTCAATTTCCAATTTACCTTGAATAAATAAAGTGGCAGAAGAAACATGTTGATGTTAGCGCCGAAAAAGGTTTTCAGGGGGGATCCAAGAAAAGACCAGTAAAACTGCCTAGCACAATGCCCTTGGTTTGATACGATATTCAATAGGCAAATAAGGAATACAAATGAGCATGCTAATAACTATACTCACTATGCATTACCTTTTCAGTTGCACTAGTCAAATTATGTATCATGAAATGTAAAGGGAAGCAGGAAGCTACAGCAGCAACAGGTGATCTTGCATGTTACTGATTTAAAGTTAGCTGGTTCATTTTGCTTGCTTGAAAAACCCCCCTTAGCCCCCACATAATAATGATTATAACAACAAGAGTCTCTACAAGCCCAATCACCATTTCAGGCTTTTGTCAGATGACAAAAGAAAGGAACCAAAAGCCTAGACACTAGATAGACATTTTATCATTTCAGACAGACATGGAAAAAAAAAATGTGTTACCCAAAATGAGATTCACTTCATCTTGCAATAATTCCTGATCTGGCTGCCTATCTATAGTCATGAGATGTTCAGCCATGCGCTTTAATTCTTTTACAAGATCCTTCTCTGCAGATACACATTCAACCATGCGACTTAGAAGTCTCCTCATGAATTTTATTGTCCCTTGTTCTGACAACCGAAAATGAAGCAAGACAAGTATTCTACATAATGCCGACACATATGACTTCTCAGCAGCTGTCTTCTTCGAATGAGAGCTTGCCACCTAAACAAAGTACAGGGTAAGAGGCCGAGAAGGCAAAGAACAAACAACCATTGATCAAACTTGAATCACGCAATATTCTCACTTAACCATCTGATATGAAATCCACGTCTGCCATTTCATTAAGTGTAGTGATCCCTTCACTCTATAATTATAAATAACTTAGGCTATTGTATCCTAGTGACATCCCCCAGCTTTAGGCAATATTGGGGGCAATTGGATGTCAACCATCAATGAACACATGGTTAAAACCAGCACTTAGTTGGCATAATTTTGATATATCTCATAAACTTGCTAAATTCTTGTAGCTTACGCAAGAGCCTTTATTAGAATATTCACACCCTTAGACCTAGTCGTCAGAAGGGTATATTAATTTCCAAGGAAAGACAAAATAATTTTGCTTTTTCTAATTTTAGACAATGTATCTCACCTCCAATCAAGTCTCCACTGACAACATTGTACTGTAATTGAATGAAACGATGCAGTTACTATATTATTAAAATTAACATCAGACGTAATTTTATTCACCAGACAAAAAGTCCAAAATCCCAGGTTTCAGACCAAAGACAACTAATTATGGAATGCAGATGCAGGAATTAAGACATAATAACAAACTCAAGCAAAATTTTACATAAAAGACTAACGGTAGGAAACTGGGACTGCAACTATACCAGAGTAACAGTGAAGTTTAAAAAGAGTTTTATGATAAATGTAAAAACGAAAAACAACTTGATGCAACCATATGATGCAGATATCTTTTTATGGTGCACGTCAACATTGACAAAAAAGAAAAATAAGTAAGATAAAAGCTTTAGAAATTAGAACATAGCAAATAAAGCAGAATTCTAAGGACCGTTACCATTTCATACAAAGGTGCAGCCCTACTATATCATGGTAGTTGAAGAATTCTAAGGACTACCTACACCATTTAATTCAAAGGTGCAGCCTTAGTATAACATGCTAGGTGAACAAAGAGCAAGTTTTAGCATATCTTTAACTAACTTCAAATTTTTGGACTCTTACCTCTATGGCTATGCGTATTGCAAGCCCCTCCTCACCACACTCAAATGGAACTTCTGCACAACTATCTACGACTTGTGGAATTTCTGCACTAGCGTTTTCACTCTCTGGTTGAGTCTCTTTAATGTATAAAGGAACCTGCACCATCTGCAGCATAAAACGTGAAGCTTGAACAGCACGCTTACGCATCTGCGACACCATAAAAGGAGAACCTCCGGAATTGCCAAAAATTCCTGGCCACATTGAACGCATTACTGGAATGAAAGCCTTGGATATGCAACTCTGCATTTGTAGAAACAAAATAATCAGGGCGTTAGACGCGACATTCAAAAGTAAAGCAAAAACAAAAGATGTATAGTGTACGGCCAAAAAAAAATGATATTAGGCTATGCTTGCCTTATGATTGGCAGAGAGACACGGGTAGTGCTCAAAAAACACAGATAAGCATTGCTTCAACCTGTCCAAAGAGCGAAACATAATCTCGATTAGCTACTACAGGGCAAGAATAATACAAACATGGGGAAATTAGATGAACAGATACCACCTCTGTAGGTGTTCGGACACGTCGCTGAAGTACAAGTAAATGAGCTTAGATAAAATCACAGGGTGCAAAGAAGCCGGTATGCTTGGATAGTTGTCACTTACGAGAAGAATTTTTGCAAACCCCTCTCCAAGAACAGCATGAACACACTCATCTTCATGGCTAGTTAAATGATTAGCCCAGTTGTCATTTTCAAAGCCACCATACAAGAGATCAAGCGTTTCAACATCTAAATCCCCTTCAGAATCAGAGAAGTTCACAGGACTAAAACTCTTCTTCTCACGGCTGATCTGGCACGGTATATCATGCTTTAACACCCTGTCAACTTCTTGAGGACCATGCCACATCCCAAGATCAATTAACGCTTTACAGGCCTCTATACTAATTGAATGTGGCCCTTTGATGTATGATATCCTCAACTGTTTCAACAGCTCTGCACTTGGTTTCCTCTCCAAAAGCCCAAAAAGGCCAAGGCATCTGATGGCAATCCTTTGCACATCCCAGTGAGCATGTTTGGCCTGTGCATTCCATTGCACACAGCAGCATATAGTTAGTAACCAATGCCCTAAAACAAGATCTACCAGTATAGACTGATTTGGCCCTCGAGCCATTTTCTAAATAGCAAGACATCGTTCATCACAAAGTTAATACCAACCGACCGTAAATACCTGAAATATATATTGCGACACATGTATAAAGCTTATATATCATTTCGTAGTTTTCTTTAGAATCCAATAAACTTCAAAAAATCAACATTTAGCATTATCGTCTGTCATAGTTCATTCAGCCATGAGGAACCAAAGTAAAGGAATTCCATCAATGAATGAGTGATCTTCCAATAACTATTCAAGATGGGATAGATCCGTAGATTTATTTTATAGTTTATTTATATTTGCACAGCATATTTTTCTACATTTTAACACCATTTTATCTTTTATCTTTTGGTATAAACAGTTATCAAAGTCAACTATACTCTAATTAATCTGACTCGAGCTATATTAGTCCATTATTTAACACCATTTTAATTCTTGAAAGAGGTCAGTCCAACTCCTCAACAAAATTGTGGTTTTAAAAAGTAAATGAAGAATCACATACAAGAATCATTTCTGGTTATTATAAATTAGCTCAAACATGCATCAGTTATTAATATCAACTCAATTAATTATAGGCTTGTGTCAGGCTTATTACTCAAAAAAATATATTTAACAGAAAAGAATGGGGAAGATGTGATTATGAAAAAAATTTGTTACCCCAGGGAGCAGTAAAGATTGGAGTAGTTCATCTGGTTCAATAGCCTTGCCCTGAAGCAAGCGCATTGACTGTGCACTTTTCAGCAAAAGGCCAGTAAGAGAAAGGCAGTGTATCCACTGCACATAATCTGCTGTTCTCTCCCTGCAAGGTTGAGCTAGCCCTTCTATAATTGCTAGAGCAACTTCTTCAAATTCACCGGGAGCAGCATGGACTTTCCTTGCCAACCTGTCTACCGCTTCAGCCCAATCATTGTCTCCACCAAAACTTAATCCATCGCCAATGACAACCACATTCCCTTCATTATCAACCTCATGCTCAGGAGGCTTGCACATCACCTCCTGCAGA
Organism: Pterocarpus macrocarpus; assembly: GCA_031439585.1. Lineage (NCBI taxonomy): Eukaryota > Viridiplantae > Streptophyta > Magnoliopsida > Fabales > Fabaceae > Pterocarpus > Pterocarpus macrocarpus. Next base: position 34,365,410 of record CM062518.1, on the reverse strand, counting down.
AATGCACTAGCAGCCTTTCTATTTGTAGCATCAGAAAAATTGAACATGGCACCAAGCAAAAGTAGCTGCCGGCATGCAAAGCGATGGTTTGATCCTGATGGTATTAGAGTAGACCAATTAATTATGTATTAGTGTTAGCCGTATCATTACCACTAGAATCAACCAGATAAAACTTCTACTCACCAGCATCGATATGAGCTCTGACCAGCTCTATATAATCATCAACTGTTGCAGGAAGAATTTTTTCTAGAAGGTCATTTTTATCTGATGCTTCAGCTGCATATACTTCTGCTTCAGTACCCATTGTGGCTGCAGCATCAGAGCCTTTGGCCTATTGTGGAACAAATCATAACTGTTAGTGGTTTACACATAACTTTGGATATAACCACTAATATACATTAAACAGAAGTGAGATAAAACATGCCTCCACTCCTTTCTTGGGTTGCACTTATACAGATAAGGAAATATGGAAAATGGATATATCTTTTTAACTCACATGTGCTTCTGACTCCAAATGGTTGCATACAGTTCTCCAATAAAGAGCAGCCTCGGCTTCCATCAGCTGAATGCTAGGTGAGCAATGGACTGAATCCCCTACAACCAATACGGGAAATAATAAAACATGCCATGCAACAGCCAGCCAGGTTTCATCCTAATTTTTACTTAGCAGTTAAAACAGAATGGGAAAGTTCTCATATAGCATTCAAGAAACTAAATTCCAGGAGGCAAGATAATAGATGAAAACGTACAAGTATAAGATAGTGAAATGGCACACCTCGGTCACTATAAATTTGACCCACATCACCATTTCTGATAAATTTTTTTGCGAAACATTTTAACTCACGCTCATACAATAGCAAGATGTTACATATGCAAAAACTTAGTTATGTATTTAGCATCATAACAAACACAATATATCAACCTATATTTTAAATTTGCTTTTGAACATTGAATCAAGCAACACTTAACAGTGAAACAAATACAACAATTTAAACTTTAAAAAGCTTAGCTTACCTTCCTCTGTATCACCATTTGATGATATATACTGCTGGATACTTGCACCATTCTGTAGTTTTACTAAATCAGCTTTTAGAAGTGCCCCCATGACTGTCTCCCCAACTGATTCATAGGTTTCAACATCAAGATAGTTCAGAAGTTCTAAAGGATCACCATTACAGCACTTAATAAGCCATTCATCTTTCAATAGTTTGAAACATTCCTTTGAGACAGCAACAGATCGGTCAGCAAGTCCTCTCCGAAGAATTACTGTCCTGAGCTTAATGCTACAGAAACCAGGCAAATGAAAGAAAAAAGATTAGCAAGCGGTACTTAAGTAAATTAATGCTGATAAAAATATTTGAGAATTAGGATATCCACCTTTAACAACTGTAATCATGCATAACACAACATAATTTTCAAATTAAAGAAGGCAAAGGCAAAGAAGACCATTTATACAAGTTGTTATTACCATAATGACAACAGATGAAAAGTTTCAGAAGAAGCAAGTTCATAGGCCATGGAAAGTACTACTCTCTTTATAAACAAAGAATGGATTGTGATCCTCTAAATTGTATGTTCACTGTAGAGAGTAAATTACAATCCATAAGAACTAATGACAAAGTAACGGGAGTGATTATAATATGTCTATGGTTTATTCCATTGTCAGTGTACTTGTCTTTTCTGAAAAATCTAGACCATTGGGTTTTTTCAGCAGTTGACGACTTCGCGCTATGGAGCTTACAGTCTAAAGTGAACCCTGCACGTTAGAGGATCCAAATTCTAAGGGGGAAAAAGCCTCAAATTTGTAGGAGGAGTACAAGGTGGGAGGATCAGGGTAGAACTATTATTCTTTTACTATACCGAACTTTACCTTAAGCTTTGAAGAGGAAATTTATTAGCTAGAACACAATATGCAGCTTTGCGTACAGATTCGCTCACATCCAAGGTACAATCAACGATAACTTGAGAGGTTGCACTAGAAGGAGGCAAAGATAACACAATCATCTTGCGAGCGTCCTGCACACTTTTCCATAATTAATAACGGCAAGACCTATATACATGTAGAATTAAGATGTAGCCACTGATCACAAAATGTTTAATGCAGATATTTTCCATGAGCCATTAAAAGATAATAATAAGTAAAATTCAAGACTCGTTAGCTAGAATCTAAAAAAGGGTGAGATTAAACATGTCAGCTTATGATTTTAAGCTAAATAACCAACACATGATTTATTCCAAATCGAACGATATATCCTTTTAGTCAAATCTTCAAAGCAATCGAATATTACAATTTTATGTACCAAAACAGCCACGACGGGTGCAGGGTAAGACTGAAATAATTGTATGACCATGGTCATATGACTATGCAAAGCCATGCTAATATGAGAAGCTAATGACCAACAGAACATAGTGCTTTCACATCACGCCCTTTGGATGAACTTGTATCGTATGTATCAAAATCCAAGGAGACAAAGCAGCACAATTGATATTGGGTATTCACTCGATCCAGTTGGGGCACTCACCACATTTTGCTCCAAGGGAAGCTGCTCAAGGAACAAATCGAGGATGTCACTGTTCACAGTTTCATTCACAAAGCGAGAAAGCGCCCTCACCGCAAATGTACGCACCACAGGGATTTTGTCCCCTACCCTCAACTTCATGCATTCTATCACCTCATCCCACACGTCATTGCTTACTTCAGCATTATCCGGTAGCCGCAATATTATCTACGAATCAATGAAATTCCATTCAAATTCAAACAAAAGCCCAAAGTAGCAACCAAAAGTTATTGACCATACATAGTTTTTCAATCCAAACAAAGAATAGCCACCAGAATTGCTTTTTAATGTTCTAAACATCCTAAATAGATCCATTGCTCTCTAATAAGCTTGAAACTACAGACTATGAAGGTAAAGCTCTTCCAACTCTAGTTCCTCTTCACAAAACCAAATGTGATTCCTCGCTCAAGGAAAAGTGAAAAGCAAATGACAAATCACTTGAAACAAACAAGCCTTAGTAACACCAGAATTTCTTTTAAATGAAACTTCAAAACCACAATTGGAGAAAAATCAATTGCAGCTCGGAATATTGCTGCATACTCAATTTCTCAAACCTTCTGTGTAATTGTAAATCATAAACTTTCATTTTTATGATTAAAACAAAAAACCGTTCAAAATTTTGCGTCCAGCTCCGCACAGGACCAATTCGAGTTTTTTCTGCCTTCAATTTCAAAGAATTCGGAGAGTACCTCGGAGACGATCTGGCAGGCGCGGAACCTTGCGGTCTTGTTGGCGGATGCTGTGGCGGCAATGAGGAACCTGAGGAAGAGGTCGAGGAATTCGTCGGAGTCGGAGGAGGGATCGCGGGCGGCGGCGAAGGCGGAGACGAAGGCGACGGCGCGTTCGGCGGAGGCCAGGCCCCTCTGGAAGTCGAAGAGAGGGATTAGGGTTTTGGAGAACGCGGAGAAGAAGAGGGAGAGGGATGGGGATTTGGATCGGAGGAGTGAGAGCTCCTTGAGCTTGCGGTTGTGTGTGGCGTAGGAGGCTCGAGCCTCGTCGAGAATAGCGGCGATTCTCTGCGCCCATCGCTTCCCTTGTTCTGCGTTGTTCTCCTCCATCATGTGTGTGTATCTCTTTCTCTGCGGATGGTGAAGGTGGTGTTGGTGGGTGGATGATCTGAATTCTGAACTCTGTAACTCAATCTCGATCGTTGAGTTTTGGTTTTTGAATTTGAGCGGGAGTGAAGATTTTCAATCTGTTTTTCTTTTCTCATTATTTTTTTTTTTGTTCCGCGATCGAAAAGTTTCAATGGTTATATGGGCCTGTTATTATGGGCCGGAGCGGCTTGCAGGCCCCTGAAGGCAAACATAAAAAAAAAAAGAGAAGTAATTGGATCTAACTGATTTTTAGCATGTTTGGATTCACATTTCGGCGATTAGAAATAATTTTAATCTCTTAAAATTAATTTTGCTAATTTTTTATATTGTTTAATTTATAGCAATCAATTCTTATTTCTAAAATTGATTTTGGGAAAGTGAAAGTTTTTTACTTTATGTCAGAATCACTTTTAAATAAACTATCAAACATAAATCACTTGACCTCAAAATCAATTATAATCAAATCAATTTTAACAAAATCAATTCTACAAAAGTAAAATCAAATATGCTATTTGTTTTCTAATTTTAGAGTTGATTTAATTCAAATTTAACTTAAAGTATGTGTGTTATTTTTTTAAAAAAGAAAGTATTTTACTTGAGAAATTACTACCCTATCCATGCTAATTTTTATAGTTTGAACATTGAATTTAGATGTGTATTTTGTGATTAACATTTCTTTTATTTAGAAAAAAAAAAAATTGTTATGACAAAGCATCCAAGCACAAAGCATAAATAATGTCATCTGGAGTTCCTCAATCCATTCACCAGGACCACTCGGAACTGCTCTATGAGCTAACAAATTTGAAACTAAGTTGCACTCCCTATGAACAAGGTCACAATTAAAACAGCTAAACCAAGAGGCATACCAAAACCTCTTCCTCAATATAGATCCATTGTATGAGTAGTCATCTATAGATTCTTTAATGGAGTTGTACACATTCTTAATTTGAACTTTTAGTTGGAACTTATATTTGTGTTTTGGTGAATTAGTTTGGATTTTTATTTGTTATATATATATATATATATTTGGATAAATTAAGATGCGTGTATTTTAACAAATCCCAACAAGTTAGTGGATAAAAAAAATGTATATGAACGAAAACTGATTAACCATATTTGGATTAGAACAGTATTATATTTTAAACCAAACGGATGAGATGATAATATGAGAAATCCAAAATTGGATATGGTATTATCATTACATTTGCAGAGAACAAACAGCGCTTGCAAGCCGCCCAATGAAGAGAAGGTTCTTCTAATTGTTGAACATAAGCCATCAAGGTACAAAGCCGAAGGATGCAATTACCAAGCTGGCAACAGATGCCACATAGTTTAGGCCTAACAAGAAAGAGGCTGTTCCACAAGGTGAGACCTTTGTCATCTAATTCTGCTGCCTCTTCCTCACCCCCATGATTTGGCTTCAACAAGGCCGACAAGAGCAAAAGCCATCTGGTCCTTTCAATGAATTCCACTCAATAATATTAGAAAAATACAAGCTTATCTTATCTTGTTTTTAAATTCAACTTTAACTTAAAGAATGAAATTACAATGATCAAATTTTAAATTACTTGATCATAGGGGCTCTTGTACCATATTTTGAGCTAGACCTATAGATGATCAAAATCATTAGGTTTAATGAGACCAAACTTAGACTAAACTGATCTCTACGCCATCTAGCCCATCTTTAACGAAAATTGCAAGACTACATTCTAAAAACTAGACGTTCCATAACTGAGCTTGTTAATGATCGTATTAATCTCCCTCACGATTAACTACTAGATAATTACACAAACTTATCGATTCAACTTCTACGAATATCTCACTTGTCGATCATCGAAACATGTTTATTTTTGCTTACTCTACACAACTTTTAATCGAAGGACTTTGATCCCTTCAGCCCACTCATACTCTAGGCAAGAGCATGAACTAATTCTTCTAAATACTTAAATTGTTAAGTAAAAGTGCATAAATAATTTTTTATATCTAAAACTAATTACCGAATTATTTTAATTGCAAAAGGCATACATATGCAATCGAGTAACGCAGAATTTTGTATAAAAAAATAACCAAAGGATTCCATTATTTCCGTTTGGGAAAAGGTTATGTGGCTATTATTGACTATATTATATATCCGGTCATTGACAAAGAGAAGAGTAGTACCCGCGTTCAAATTCAATCTAATTTAATCAAAATCGTTAAACTAATCCAATTCAAATCGAAAATCGATCAAAACTGCAAAAATTTGAATTGGATTTGATCTTATTTTTCATAAACCACTTGGATCAGATCGGATTTCGGATTTAATTTTCAAAACCAATCCAATCCAATCCAATCTAAACCGAATAATACCATCTAATATAATTTTTTATTTTTAATTTTATACTTTTACTTATAATAATTTTAATTTATCACATAATTTCTATAGTTGTATGTTATTTTTATTTAAATATCATGTTATGCATATTATATGAGTTATTTTTATTGATTTATTTTATTAATTTAAATTACTTTTTATTTATAATATTTTATACTAAATTTTTTTTTTTTATAAAAAATCGATTAAACCGGTCCAATTCAAAGCATAAAAGATTGATTCGGATTGGATCGGATTTAAAATATAAACTAAATCGATCCAATCCAAATCGCTTTATATTTTATTATTTAGATTGAATAAATTTTTTACTTAAAATCGATTCAAATCGTACCACAAACACTCCTAAAGAGTAGACAAAGAACAATGACACCGCTCTAGTTCTATGCTGCACATGGCGTAAGTCTCAATGTTGACCTAATAACAAAAAATTGAGAGACATACACTTAATATATGGCTGAATTATCATTCTCTTTGGAGAATTATGTGGAATTTAGCTTAAGGAGTCATTTTTAAGAAGGTGAAGCCAAATACTGGAAAGGCATCGTTGACTTTTTTTGTGCTTGGGTTGAAGTCTTTACAAAACATAAATGACAACGACGAGTTGGAATATTGCATGGTTGCAAATGGGTCATTAGACTGTTAGCTAGGCATGTTAGCTAGCCAATCACTTTCTCTCACTGTTTCTAATGTTAACGTAGTTTATGTATTATTCAGAAATACTTATATGGTTCGGGAGCATCACGTAGTTGTACTTTTGACCAATCATATAAATATATTTTATATGAGATCTACCACTAACACATAATCTCATATAAAATATACTTACACGATTGACTAAAAGTAAAATCACATGATACTCTCGAATCATGTAAATATTTCTCACTGTATTATATCAGTGGTGGTGGGAAATGTAAGTTTGGAACTAAGTTGGTGGGAATTCAACTTTTTTATGGAGATTTTGTGAAAAAATATGGTACTTTTGTCAAAATTTAAGAAGTGTGATTTTTTTTTTCTCCCTTCCTTTTATTTTTCTCACATCTTTTTTTTTATTTTTTCTCTCTCCTCTTTCTTCCTTTCTTCTCTCTCCTCTAATCACTTTCTCCTTCTTTCTCTCACTCAATCACACACACCACATAAGGAGAGTAATTAAAATAATAGAATCAAGTTGATAGTAAGTCAAATTCCCTTTTTTTTTGGTAATTTAGTAATATAGATAGTGAATTCAATTTTTACTTTTTGTTAAAATAATAGAATCTAGCCGATAGCAAATCGAATTTCTTTTTTTATTTTTTTCTAATTTGATTGTACAAATAGCATATTCGCATTTTACTTTTTGTTGGAATCCGTTTGTATTTTTAGCAGATTCCTTTAAAACTCCATATTTTTCTAATTTTATAAAAAATCTCATATATTCTCAATATCATTCTCAAAAACTCATATAAAAAAAATCACCCCAAATTAGTCCTTGATATTATTATAATAAAATAATAATATTGAATTATATTTTTTTTTCTTCCTCCTTTCTTTGGCCCACTATAACTATGCCCTCTACAATTGTGCTGCATCGTAGATTGAACCAACCAATAGCACTTGTCCAGTGTCCATCACAAGGCACAAGTTCTCTTCATACCTCATTGCCCATGGAATGTGTAGATGATCCTGCTCCACATCTACGCCCTCTACAAATTTGCCAACTTTCCTTGGACCCACTCCAAATCCATCCCCTCTACGACTGCCACTTTCATCACCACCATGTGGTGCCGGCATCATTCATTGCCACTACCACCACTTCCGTGGATCACTGTTGTTCACATATCCACGCCGACCCTCCTACCTCCCTAATTTGCATCACCAGCTTCAAGTTCAGGTGTGTCACGACCTCGATCACTAGCTCATACTCGATCGAGCTCAACATCTGTGATGCCTGATTGCATCGTCGCCCCTACCACCTCTCCTCTTCCTCATCATCATTACTACTATATTCCTTGTCCTTGCCCTTATTCTCGTCGGTGTAGTCACAGTTGAAATTGAACTGCCAATCCTGGTGGCGGCGGTGTGGATGAATGCAAGGACGTAGCTGCCAAAGGGAGGGGCTATGGCATTGGTGGGGGGAGGTGGTGAAGTTCTGGAGAGAGGAAGAGGCGGTGGATTTGTAAAGAAATGAAAGGGGATAAGATGGAAAACATAACTTTTAATAAATATTAAAATATAAATATAAATTATTTTGAAATTATCTTTTATATTAAAAATTTTAATGTCAACCATTGGATAAGATATCAATAGTTGAGATTCAATGACGATTCAATGACCAAATTAATCCCAAACTCATCTCTCCCCACCATAGAATACGCCTTATATCAATATGTATTTGTCTTTCTCATCCTTTCAACATCACTTTCGTCATTAATCAATAAAAATAACAGCTCCTCCTCTTTTCTTATTGGAAACAACTCATTTTATATAATTGCCATGATGTAAACAAGCCCGCATTACAGTATTCAACTATATTTTAGATTGGCCATTTTTAAAACAAGAAGTTCCTTAAAGTTTAGAGTGAACTCAAATGGGAAAAAAAAAAAGGGACGGATTTAATCGAAGCAAAATGTTAGGTCTTGGATCTATATGCAAAATTTAGATTTACTATACATTGCATGATAAACTCTTTCCCTAAGTCCCGTTTGGAACGTCTGATAGTATAAGGCCTGATAGAATAAGGGTTGATAATATAAGACTTGATTATATAAGGCCTGATAAAATTTAATACTATGCAGTGTTTGGTATATCACTGTATAAGATATTGTATTATATACAATATAACCAGAAAAAGAGATTATAATAAATATAATTTTTGAATATTAAATTTAAAATTTAAAAATTAATATAATTGTTTAAATATTTAATATAATTATTTTAGCTATTTTTATTATATATAAATATAATTTTATATTAAAAATTCTTTATTTATTTTTAATATTTTTTCATAATATAAAAAATATGAGTGAGAGAGAGAGAGAGAAATAATAAAGGAGTTTTTATAAATCAAAATTCAAGTAAATCTAATATCATATTCTTATATTTGGTTGTATTTTTTATTATATATAATTAAATTTATATTAAATATTGTTTATATATTTTATTAATAAATTTTTATTCTTATATTTTTATATTAATTTGAATAGTTATTTTATAATTATTATTTTTTAAAAATATTTATTTATTATTAAAATTTTTAAGTAAATAATATTATTTTATTTATATAGTTTTTATTTTTTATTATTTATTTCATAATTATTTTTATTTTAATAAAGTATATTAAAAAATAAAAAAATGATAGAACCCTTATACATAAAAAATTAATCAGGTCTAATACGACCTCTCTAGACTGGATTAAGTTATCCATCATTTTGACGTATAAGGGAGGTTTGATGGATAAGCTTATACAATACGTTGACTGCACCAAACAACGGATAAGGTCATAACGTATTATATTACCTTATCTTATCATACCTAATACGACATGCCAAACACATCCTAAATTTAATAGCTAGAGCTCTTAAAACATTTAACCTGAATTTCCTTAGGGATTCTGATCAACTTAATTTGCGTATACCGTTTTTTCATCTCTCAGGTTTTCAGAAATGATATGATCAACATAATGGCATTTCGACAAGATGAACACGATACAATCATTAACTTATTAATGGATCATTATAATTCGTTGAAGATTGTTATTTATTTAAAAACAACGGGCCATCAAGCCCAAAGTTTCTATATAATTAATGTAATATGGAAAGAAGTTGTAACTAACCAGGCGCCATTATATGGACCTAGCTAGTAATGTTCATGCTAATTTTACCAATTAATACATTATTTAGTTGATAATTAAATATAGTATGTGATGTTAGGACTAGACATTGCAAACATATTATTAAGTAATTCATAATTGTTAATGTCAAATAGATGTGAGCTCACTCACTTGCAATGGATTAACTAACGTAAAAGATGAGCTAACGATCAACAAATCTGCCCTTTGAAGCCAACCAAATAACATTTCAGGTGAGAAGCCAATGTCAACGTAAGTTTAGCATTGGTTTTTTTATATTTAAAGATTTTTTAAGAGTATAAATTGATTGCTATTATGAATATTTTTATTTTGGTGGACATTAATGGGTTGCTAAGCACCCAAATTGATTGCTATTAATTATGAATATTGTCAAAGAAAAACTCTAAAGTTATGTTTGGATTAATGAACCAAGTGTCTAAATAGGCAGATAAATTAAAATTGAAGAAGTAGTACTTGATGGCCAGAAGTTAAAACTCAATTCATTCCCTTTTATCTAATAATACTTTCATTTTTCTCACATTTTATTGATGATTATTTTTCTCCCATTTCAAATCAAATGGAAAGAGAAGAAATAGAACGAAAGTAGAATAAATAATTTAAAATCCTTATTATTTTATTTTTTTCCAGCAATAGAGTAAAAATTTCTATTTATTACACTTATATCGAAATAATAAAATATATAGAGCGTATATTTTATTCTATCATTTTATTTCATCTATTCCATACTATTTCATTTCCATTCATTTTAAAATATCCAAACATGGAAGGAATGCTTAGACCTATGCTTAACTTTTAATTTAAAATCATGTAGCAAATTTTATGAAAACAGATCGCGAATGATGACCAACAAAATGATTTTATTACAATATAAATTATTTTGAGGAACTTTTGTAATTTTTAAAATATTAATATTCTAGGCAAGTATATACCATTCTTACATTTTTTTTTGGATATAATATATAAGAATTTATTTATGAATAAAATCAATTCATTTTTTTGTCATAAAAAGCCTAGGTTGAGTCTTCTCTTGCCCCAATACAAGGTCAAACATACTTTTGGATTCATTGATCATTTATAGAAGTATTTATAAATCTTCACCAAAAGAATAACTTATGAATTAAAACTAAATTATAACAATACATAAACGAAATGCAATAAAATGAACTAACCCCTGTTGACTCCAATTCATAATTTACAGTAACTAGTAAACTACAACTATACATTGCAAAATTATCCTGTGACAGTTTTAATTTAGATACATGGTGTTTGTAAGATTCATAAGCTTTGGCTAAAAAAAATATCCCTCAAAAGACTAGTGCAAGTCAATTTCGTATATTATCTTTTTTTTGGACATAGGCCACATAGTTGATTAACCCAAATAAATAAGGGTTTGTTTGGTTTCTGTTTTTATCTTCTATATTTCCGTGTTTTTTATTTTCAGAATTTTATGAAAGAAATAATAACAAAAAAATATTATTTTCACTATTTTTTTTGCAAAATTCTAAAAACGGGAAGTACATGAAATAGAAACAAAAAATGAAAATAAAAACCAAATAGATCCTACACTTTTGTGATCTCTAAGTATTAAACACTTGCTTTTTTCTTCTTCCAAATAATAATAATAATCATCATACAACATACAATAGAGAAGAGTGACATACTCAAGTGTCACTCAAAATTTTTGAAATAAAAAATTTAAAAAAAATATTATATTTAAATTTAAATATTAAAACAAATCAAATAAAATTTTATAAATTTTAATAATATAATAAAATATCATATCAAATCAAATCAAAATCATGTCAAGTCAAATTAATATTAAATCAAATCAAACCATCCAAAATATAAATGAAAAACAAAGTTAAAATTAAATCAAATCTAGACATCTAACAAAAGAAAAGAGGATATTTGCCATGTGATATTTTTAATTGGTACTTCACAAGCATCTAATAAAAAATAATATATTACTTAACATTAAAAAATTCAAATAAAGAAAATTATACAAAGTATTGTCAATTTATAGTCTCTTTTTAGAGAAATTATTATTAGATACTTATGGAGCACTAGTTAAATCATATTTTACCCAATAATAAAGTGATATTATAAGTGATGGATCATAAATTAAAATTATTATATTCAAATATTAAAATTAAATCAAATCTAAATTATCATACAAATAACAATAGAAAAGAGTTGATATAGCCAATTATCACTTTCTCAAATTTTTGAAAAAAAAAATTGAAAAATATTATATTTAAATTTAAATATTAAAATAAACTAAGTAAAATATTCAATAATACAATAAAACATTATATCAAATCAAATCAAAATCAAATTATCAAAGAATAAATGAAAATTAAAATTAAAATCAAATCAATCAAATCAAAACATGTAAGAAAAGAAAAAGTGGATTTGCCACATGGTATTTCCAACTGATATTTCATAAGTATCTAATAAAAAATAATATATTACTCAATATAATAATAAAAAATTATCAATATTACATAAAAATATGTTACTCAATATTACAAAATTTTAAAAAATAAATTACACAAAGTATTGTCAGCTCATACTTTTTTTTTAAAGAAATTGTTATTAGATATTCTTGGAGCACCAACTAAATTATACTCTACCCAAATAATAGTGACATCTTAGATAAAATGGTAAGTGATGGATCATAAACTAAAATTATTATATTTAATTGTTAAAATCAAGTCAAATAAAATTTTATAAAATATTTAAATTTAATAAAATATTATATCAAATAAAATCAAATCAATCTAAATCTCATTAAGTTTATTAGACATATGTCAACCTCACATTTTTTGAAATAAAAAATTCAAAAAAAAATCATAAAATAAAATAATGACAATAGATTTGATTGCTCATATTAAATCATCTCCATTATTCGAAACTTGGGCATCGAGTTATAGCCCATAAAATGATATAATATTAAGCTAGCCTATTGAAAGATTAGTTATCATAGGTGATATTGATTTTGATAAAGTTTAATCTTCTAGTTATTGATAAGATTTAACTTACTAACTATTACCATATAGTTATGACAAACTTTTTTGAAGCCTATGGTTTATAGCCTCTATTTTTTTTTATCATTAATACATATAATTTCATTGAGTCCATTAGCACATATCAACCTCATGTTTTTAAAATAAAAAAATTCAAAATAAAAAAAGAAATTCACAAAATAAAATAATGATAACTAATTTAACTACTCATATCAAATCATCTTCATTTTTTAACACTTGGGCACCAAGTTATAGCCTATAAAATGATATAATATTAAACTATTCTATTGAAAAATTAATTGTCATTGGATGATTTTGGTTTTGATGATGTTTAACTTCTTAGTTATTAATGAGATATAACTTACTAGCTATTATTATATAACTATGGTAAACTATTTTGAAGATTATGTTTTATACCTTTATTTTTTGACCATTGGTATTATTTATAGTTAGCTCTACTTCTTATAGTGTGATATTTTATTTTTAAATACTTCTACTTTATCCATATTAGCACTAGGGGAGATTGGCTTAGTATAATGTTCTTAGATTAGTGTTATGATTATCATTATCAATAGGTGTTGATTATTTCAAAATTGCCACAATTTACTCCTATATATTCATTTATTCCTTATTAAGTTGTTGTGCTCTTCATTCTTTGTAGCCTTTTTATAATTGTGGTTTTGCTTTCATGATATACATATTGTTGCTTTTATAACTCTTTTCATGTTCAATGAAGATATGATCAAGTTCTTCTTAAGTTAAATAATCATTTTATAATACTAATTCTTTTTCCTATACTTCTTGATGTGTATCTTCTTATACATCTTACTTGTATTTTATTTAGGTGAAATTATAAATTAGTCATTTCATGGAAGCAAATTTATCCAATATCAAAGTGTCAAATGTCATGGGATAAATTAGCCTACTTTTTTGCTTTTATATTATCTATCAATTTGTTATATATTGATTCTTCTTGTGTATTTACTAAATAAATGCTTGTGGCTTCCTAATCATGTGATGAGGCTAAGGAAGGAGTACCTGTTATGTTATTGGAAAATATTGATTAAGCAATTGGCCTTTACAATAGCACTCAATTTATTATTATGGAACTCAGTGTTAATGTTATTGGTGCTGAAATTGTTTTTGAAATGATTTTAATATTATGTTTTAATGTTTTGATATTTGTGGTGAAAGACCAATTGTGTTCTATTAATTATAGCAAAATAATTTTGTATGTTATATTATTGAGATCTTATTTAGAATTATAATGCACCGTGCGTAGCACAGGCCTTTCACTAGTAATCATACAAATAACAATTGAGAAAAGTCTTATAGCCAAGTGTCATCTTCTCATATTTTTGAAATAAAAATTTCAAAAAACACTATATTTAAAATATTATAAAATATTCAATAATGGAATAAAATATTATATTAAATCAAATCAACATCAAATTTAAGTCGAATCAAATTAAAACCAAATCAAAATTAAATCAAATCAATCAAAGTATAAATAAAAATAAAAATTAAAAATAAATCTAAATATTTAACAAAAGAAAAGAGTAGATTCGCTACATAGTATTTTCATCTAGTGCTTCATAAATATGTAATAAAAAAATATATTACTCAATATAATAATAAAAAATTGTCTATGTTGAATAAAAAATATATATTACTCAATATTAAAAAAATTTTAAAAAGAAAATTATATATTGTGTTGTTAGCTTTTATCCTCTTTTTAGAGAAATTATTATTAGATGTTCATGAACCATCAATTAAATTGTACTCTACCCAATAATGGAGTGATATTTTGGATAAAATTATAAATGGTGGATTATAAACTAAAATCATTATATTCAAATATTAAAATAAAAAAAATCCACAAACAAATCAAAACAAATTAAAATTCAATCAAATAAAAAAGAAAATAAAAATTAAATCAAATTAAATTAAATCTAAATTAGAGAAGAGTCATATAGCCAACATTCTCAAAATTTTTGAAATTAAAAACTCAAAAATCCATTATATTTAAATTTAAATATTAAAACAAATCAAATAAAATATTATAAAATATTCAATAATGCAATAAAATATTATATAAAATCAAATCAAATCAAATTAATTAAAGTATAAAAAAATTAAAATTAAAATCAAATCAAATATAGTCTAAATATGTACCAAAAGAAAAGTGTGAATTAGCCACATAATATTTTCAACCCATGCTTCATAAGCATTTAATAAAAATAATAGATTACTTAATATAATAATAAAAAAATTGTTAGTGTTAAATAATATATATATATTAATCAATATTAAATTTTTTTTAAAAAATTACACAAAGCATTGTCAGCTCATATGCTATTTTTAGAGAAATTATTATTAGATACTCATGAAGCACTAGTTAAATTGTACTCTATTCAATAATAGAGTGATACTTTAGATAAAATTGTAAAGGGTGGATCATAAACTAAAATCATTATATTCATATATTAATATCAAATAAAAAAATCCACACAAAACAATCAAATCAAATCAAAATCAATCAACTTTTAAAAAATAAGATTGTGAAACTTAAATTTTATATATAACTGAAAAAATAAAAAATTATTTTTTTAGAAATTACTTTTTTTAGCTTCTAAAAAAAAGCTAAAAATTAATTTTTTAAAATTCTAATTATTTTTAAAAAATTATTCAAATATATAAAAGTTAATTTGTTTAATAAAAAGTGATTTTTTTATTAAAAAATCACAAATAAACACTCCTTAAATCTAAATCTATACATTTATACATATATAGCAAAGAGTCTCATACCCACATGTCACCTTCACAAATTTTTGAAATAAAATACTCAAAATGAATTCTAAAAAATATGAAAGCCTATAGTGCTATACTATAATAATATACATAGCTGTCAATTAAAAATATACCTAAACCTATAATGCTATACTATAGAACTATGCTATAGTGTTATATTATAAAATAAAAATAATACTTATAGTGCTATACTATAGTTCTTAAAACATTAATATAATTAACTTAAATTTAACTATTATAAAATAAATTATTATCTTAAATATTTTAAAAAAATTATTTCTCAAAGACTTTTGTGTTACTTTTTAAAAAATAAATTATTTATTGCATTTTATAGTATTTAAAATTTTGCACGAAATATAATTAAACTAAAAACATTACATATGAAGAGGGAATCAATCTTTTTCTTCTATTGGGAGGAGTAAATTTGAGTTTGTATGAAATAATTTGTAACTGTATATATTTTAGAGCTAGGTTTATGATTACCAGAGGATGAAGAATAAAAAGGTGATATATTTCTTTCTTTGTTGATAAATCATACTAAAATCCTTCACACTAAAAAAAATTAATTATGCTTATCAATTCAATTTCTTTACACAAAAAATATTTACACTAAAATCTTTTAAATATCTTTTACTAAAATTAATTATACTTATCAATCCAATTTCTTTAATTTAAATTTTTTATTTTATTTAATTTAAATTTTCAATCACTTTTTCTTACTCAAAAATAATAGGGGAGAACAGAAAATAGGGGAAATGATTTTTTTTTTAAAAAATTTGTTTGTTTTGTTCATAAATTTTCATTAACACCTTTTATGAATATCCCACATAAATGAATTATATTATATTTATGAATCCATACATTTCTTTATTATGAAATTTTTATTTTATTAATATGATCCCCTTGTCATTTTTCTTTATCTTAACAAAAATAATATAATTAATTTAAATTTATCTATTGTAAAATTAAATTATTATTTAAAATATTTTTTAAAATTATTTCTCAAAAAATTATGTGTTATTGATTATTTTTAAAAAACAACTATTTATTGTATTTGTGCGATTTAATATTTTGTATAAAATATAATTAAACTAAAAAACATTACATATGAAATGGGAATTAAATTTTTTTTTCTATTGGGCTATGGACAAGACTAAGTAGAAATTGTTACCCAATTTTATTTTATTTTATTTTTTGTTTATTTTGTTCTTTTGGCAGCCACCCCTCCCCCTTTTTTCTGTTGTTTTATGCAATGGAAAGTTAAAATGTTTTTGTTTGTGATATATAAACTTTATATAGTTATCAACTTTATGTATTAAGGAACATTAAATTAGATAGTGTTTGTAACTTTAGTTTTGTATGGAATTATATGCTCTTTTCACTTTTTTTTTTTTTTTTTTGCTATAATGCAATAGTGGAAAATGTTTTAGATTGTAATCTTTAAATCTTATAAGGCTGAAAACTTCACGTTCTAATTATTTTTTTTGATTATATTGATAGTGATTCACAATAATATCAATAATAATTATATGTTATATACTTAGTCTATTTATAGTTTAATCACTAGGGTCCTTTTTAATAATAGAGATCTATTTATTTACAATCTTACATCAAATTATAAGGTACCATACAATACCATTCAAATCCTTAGCCCATTTAAATTAGAGAATAAGTCTTTTTTTTTTTTTTTACTATTTTGCTTTTTTGGGATCCATCTCCCTCTTTTTTTTGGATGTTGTATTGTTCTAATGCATGTTCCTCAATTATAAATTGAGCAACTAAGAAAGTTAAATAAATTACTGATTGATACATGTATGTACTAGAGGAGTGACTCATTTGTGCGTAACACAACTCTTCTGCTAGTAATAAAACAAATAAGAAATCTCAATATCTTTTGTAAGAAGGTTAATTTTTTTTGAAAAAAAAAAGAATTCCAATTTCATAAATGCATGGGCTGATGACTATTTTAAAAATTTAATTTAACATAACAATTTATATTTAGTCACCTTAATGAATATAAATTCCAATATGATTATTTGAGTGCGCAGCTAATAGTCAAACCAATTGTTATCTATTGCACTTGCACCTAACGTGTGACCGTATCGATCTTGTGGCCGAGAATAATTTATTAATCAACTTTCACTCCCGTGATGAGATTTTTTTTTTCCCAACCTGGTAAGATTTTTTTTCTATTTATTCCTTTTAAAATTAAATTATGTTATACTTTTAAAAGAGAAAATAAACGTCCATTACTTTACACTCACTAAAATGAAATTAAAATTGATCTTACCATATACAGTATAACTTTTTAATAAACTTTGAAGCATACTTATATTGTTATAAATAGTTTTTATTTCATTAATATATTTGAATTATTAATTTACAGCATGTTAACACGTTGAAATTATATATATTTTATTGTGAATAGTAAGAAAATATTTACAATAATTAACTAAATATAGCACCTATCTAGTCCGCAGTATGAGGGGAAAAAGGATGTACTATTGGATGATTAACCACTTTTTCCACTTCATTAAAAATCAACAAATAAAAATGAGAAAAATAAATAAATATATAAATATCAACAAATTCTTCTAGAAAAGAAACATTACTTTATTAAAAAAAACAAAAGGCCAAAACTGTACGGAAAAGGCTCGAAGCTAACCACATCTAGCTGAATTTTTTTCCAAGAGTGACCACCCAAAAAAGGAGTTTTGAAATGACGCAATTTATCGTGCGCATGCGCCTACGCCCCCGCCCACATAGTATAAGATTCTCTCCCAACTTGATTAATTATAGTATAGGTCATAAGAAATTTAAAAAGTATCTTTTCCAATATTGACTTCCTTGCCGTGTGCTAACTTTCTCTGGCTTTTCGCTTTCGCTTTTTCACCTTTCTTCCTCTCCGTATTTTTCTATCACTCGGAAAAGGTCTACCTGCAAAAATCTAGTGTAGGAATTAGGGGTATTTGTGATACAGTTTAGATCAATTTTAAGTAAAAATTTATTTAATTTAAATAATAAAATATATAGTGATCTTAATTTGATTGGTTTAATTTAAATTTTAAATTTGATCCAATCTGAACCAATCTTTTATAGTTTGGATTAGATCGATTTAATTGATTTTTTATAAAAGAAAATATTAAGTATAGAATATTATAAATAAAAAATAATTTAAAGTAATAAGATAAATCAATAAAAATAAAAATAAAAATAATTCATGTAATATATATAATATAATATTTAAATAAAAATGATATATAAATATAAAAAATTATGTGATAAATTAAAATTATTATAAATAAAAGTATAAAATAAAAAATAAATAATTATATTAGATGGTATTATTCGATTTGAATTGGTTTTAAAAATTAAATCTAAAATTTGATCCGATCTAAGCAGTTTGTGAAAAATAAGATTCAATCCAATTCAAATTTTTACCATTTTGATCGGTTTTAGGTTTGGATTAAATTAGTTTAACAGTTTTGATTGAATTGAATTGAATTTAAACACTACTATAGAAAATGGTACTTCAAGAGTTGGTGGTGGGTGATCTACGCCGTAGATAGCCTTTGTTATAACACATATATAGCTGCATCAAAATTCAATAAAAATACTAATATTTTAAATAAGAATTTAATTTTACTATGTAATTAATGTAATATTTTTTAATTATTATTTAATTATATATTATTATATCATTTATCATAAAAATATTGGACTCTTCTAATTAATATTTATAAAATCATACATACAATAATATATAATTAAATGAATAATATAAAAAATTTTATACTAGCAATATATTAAAATTTAAAACAAATCTCTTGAACTAAATTTGTTATTACAGGAAAACGTAATGTAATGATGGATATTTAGCTGCATGTAAGTATTAATATATCATATTCAAACTAATATATCGATTTTAAGATTAAAACCGAGGCAAACTTGTACGGAGTGTAACTTATCAAGCTTTTACCCGTTAAATTGACTTGCATCCTATAAACTAAAGCATCATATAACGTTGCACCAAAGGGCAACATAATATAATTAACACTAGACATATTTTAAATTAGAAAACAAGCAGGAAATAAAAAAGAATATAATGAAGAAATGTAAAAAGATTCGTTGACAAGTTTCTTTAATCATAATACTTTTAAAGTCTATTTTTATGCATTGGTGGGTAAAAGTGTTTTATATTATAATTTAGTTACAAATTTATATTTATAAAATTTTTAAGGTAATAAATAATTAAATTAAATATTTTTATTAATATAATTATATATTATTAAATATTTGTATAAAATATTTTTATATTAATAATATATTAAAATTAAATTTATATTTTTATATACACTATATATTATAAAACTCACTGTGTATTCAGACACTTGTGCGACTGCACAAGACTGTCCTGACAATTGTTTTATTTAAAAATTTTAAATTTATTAGACCCGATCCGGAAGCCTGAAGTCATTTACTATTTCGTTAAACACCGGTTATTACCTGACCTTATAAGTGAAGAGAAATATTGAGAGGGCTTAATTTTTTATGAAGTATCATATCAATTCATCCTATTTAAATTAGGTTTATATTTTATTTAATAATAAATAAATAATAAATTAATATAAAATCTAAATAATAAACTCCTATCAATTTTTATAATTGAAATGTTGTACCTTGTTTCTGATTCTAGACTTTTATAATGAGAAAAAAATATCTTTCAATGACAGCGGGGTATCCTAGACTTAGACCCAGAACTATAATTCCCGGGTTGTAAACTAAGGGCCGAGGAGTTGGTGAGAATCGCAAGAAGGGTGGGGGCCCCACCTGAGGCGTGGGCCAATTCCTGAAGCTGACACGTGTCGGTGATAAACCTGCAGCCGCTGCAAAAGTATCGCCCTTCGCCGTACGCAATCACGTGGGACGGGATACCCTTGTCAAATGACAACACCTAAAGTTCGTTTATTTCAATTTTTAAAAAGAGTTATTTTAGAATATAAATTTTATATATAATTAAAAAAATTAAAAATTAAAAATTAATTTTTTTAAAAAATTACTCTTTTAATTTTTTAAAAAATTGAAAATAAAATTTTTAATATTTTAATTATTTTTAAAAATTATTCAAAAATATAAAAATTAATTTATTATCAAAATTTTTTTAAATAAATATATCCATAATTTTTTGATATATTAATTTTTATTATTAATTAGATTTTTTGTTTTTGGTTGATTTCATTATTAATCTCACCACTTAGTTAGTGGTAAATATAATATATAATAATAAAAATATTATATAAATTTTTCATATAAAAGGTTTTATTTCCATACAATATAAAGCAATAACTTATAGCTAGACGGCACCGTTTCCATAACGAGAACAGCTTTTTGAATATATTATATATAAATATAATATAAGATATAATATATTTATATGAATATAAATAAATATCGAAATATATATATATTAAAATGAAATAATAAATTATATATTTATTTGAGAAAGTTTTATATTTGAATATCTAATTTATGTACGAATAACATAGTTCTTCCGTAACTCAGCTTGCATGCCGTGGGAAATGTAGGGAACAGGATAGGTCATAGGCCTAGTGGTCACTTCCATGAGTCGCACCTTGTGGAGACATGAAGCTAATCCTAGTGGCCACTTCCATTTGGCCTTTATGACCTTTCTCCCTCTCTAATTTGAAGTTTAGAACAAGAGATGCTGCAAAGTAAGAATTTCTCTTGTTCTGTTTTATTTATTGCTTGATAAATTAGTTTTACGGGTTATTTTCATTTTTTCAATTATTCATTATTATTTTTAATTATTATAAAATTAATTTGTTATGCAATAAATAAGATAGAGTAAGAATAATCCCATCCTTTTAGAACGTATGAGAATTTTTCCTAAAACAAATAAAGAAATTTATGTTTTAAAATAAGGTAATATTGTCAAGATAAAGTTTTATATGTGGAATTATTATGATTTATTATTAGATTTGTGAATTCTTTCTTCGCATTTTTTATTTTAATATATTATAATCTTAAAAATAGTCCTATTTTCAAATGTAATTGCAATTAAAAAGTTCTTCAAATAATTATTTTTTTCTAAAGTTTAAACATCTTAACCTTCATTCCAATAGATAGTTGAATAATTTTATTTTTGGTTATGACAGTAAAAATATGTGTAAATCAACTTATGCATATTTTACCTAATCGATTTTTTGCTCATGCGATAATATAATTTGGGTTCGATTCTTAAGTTTTTTTTATTTTTATAAACATTCAATGAGCCAGATGCATACCTTAACTTTGAACTTGGATGACTCTTCTCAAAAATTAAGGGGTGTTTGGCAATTTAAAAAATCAAGTTAATATAGTATAAAGTAAAACTGGTTATGTTAACTTGTATAAAAATAAATTAATTTTTGTTAAATATTGTTTGATTTGATAACTTAAAAATTAGTTTTAACATATATTTTGCTCTTATTTTTCTGTATCTTTTTCTTTTTGACCACATCATTAAAAATTAATTTGACTCATTTTCTCATCTAAATTGATTTAAATAAAAAATTAAAAATTAATTTTAAAATATTTAAATATCAAATAATATTTATTAAAAATTAAATCTCATTATACCTAATTATCCTATTTTTGTGGTTTGTCAAACACCTCCAAAACTTTTATGTAGCAAAATCTTAGGCATGTTTTGATTGATAGGCTTTTCTGCTATTAAGCTTTGACTTGGTGGACTGGTCAGCCACTACGTGAATATTCTCACTCTACTTTATAAAAGAACCTTTTCTGGTTTAAAACATGTCATCTGATTCGCGGCTTGGAATTATAAAGAAAAGTTGATTACATATTGACTCCACGTAATTAGTAAAGTGAGCATTTAATTTTTGAATTTCACCTTCTGATAATACTTTATAACAAAGATCAAATTGTTACTAACTGGTCTCTATTGCTATATGCCAACACCCATGGTATTGTACATATGGTATAAGTACTTTGAAAGGTGACAATTTTATAAATGACATGTAAACATAAAAGTTGTGTTTGAAATCTTTAATATATATAAAAAGAGACCCAAATCCACTAAAATCATAAACCAGAATCAAATCGACTATATTTGGTTTATAAATTAATTTTATACACGATTCATTAAAAACTGAAAAATATGAATTTAATTTATTTTATTTAATTTGAGTGACTTTACTAAAATAAAATTGATAATTTTTTTTAGTCCTATCAAATTTGAGGAGATGTTCACATGTAAACAATTAAAAATAAGATTAATTTTGATATACTATACAAGTATAAAAAAGTTTTACACTATCATCTAATCATTTTTTTATATTTAATATTTTTAAGATAATATGTGATTATGCCAAATACTTTTGCTAATATGATAATATATAATTAAATAGTTGTATAATTTTTTTTTGTATTAATAGTATATTAAAATTAAGTTTATTAAGAATTTACAATTCTCAAATTATTGTTTATAACGTTTCAAATTTAGAATTTTATTTATAAACTAAATGGATTCCCCAATAATTTATTTCCAGAAATAGGATATTATTATTAGTTTTTATCAACAAATGTCATTAAAAAAAAAAACAAATGTCATTAAATGGATTGCAACAAATGACAATGCATCCTGAAATAAATGGAGCATTAAACAATTTAGGTTATGTTTGGTTTAATTTTTAGAAGAATTATTTTTGAAATAATAAAATTAAAAAAGGTTATTTTTAAAGAAATTATTTTTAAAAGAATTGATTTGTATTTAGTTTGAGTATGTAAAAAATAAGTTTAAGTGAATGCTTTTTATTTAGATAGAATAAAGAAAAATACTTTTAGTTATTAATGTGAGAATAATAGTAACATTTCATTTTAAAAGTACTTTTTCTAGAATAAAAAATAACTCTAAAAATACTTAATCTAAATATACTTTTAGTTATAGAGAAAATTAACAAAATATATTAACTTATTACACAACTTTATTCACATTCTACTAAAAGTATTTCTAGAGCCTTAAACTTTAAATCAAACAGGCTCTTTCACATCAACCCAAAGATTTATGCATCTATATTGTGCCGGCTTGGATTGAAGTTTACTTCCATTAGAAGGTCTTTTAGTGACAGTAAAATGATTTTATACAATGTTATATGGTATTTGGTTTAACTTCTTACTTTTTAGAAGGCCTTTTGAAATTTTAAAAGGCTTTTTAAAAGAAGTATCTTTGAGGTTACTTTTTATTATAGAAAAATATTTTTTGAAAATGAATTTTACTATTATTCTCATATCAATAACCAAAAGTAATTTTACTTTATCCTACCTAAATGAAACTCATTCTCTTAAACTTACTTTTGTCATATTGAAACTAAATAAAAATTATTCTTTTAAAAGTAATTTTTCTAAAAGGTCTTATTTTAAAAAAATTTCTTTTAGGGTTTGTTTGGTTTAAAAGAATTATTTTTGTTTGGTTTAAAAATATCAAAAGTAAGTTTAGGAGAATAAATTTTATTTAGATAGAATAAAGTAAAATTACTTTTGGTTATTGATATGAGAATAATAGTAAGATTTTTTTTTAAAAGATCTTTTTTTAGAATGAAAAGTAACCTCAAGAATACTTATCTCGAAAGGCCTTTTGGAATTTCAAAAGACCTTTTAAAAAAAGGCTTTTACATATCAAATATATTAATTATTGTGTATTTTCATTCTCATTCCAATAAAAGGTATTTTAAATCTCCCAAAAGTGTAACCAAATAAGCACTCAAAAGATTTTTTCCCAAATTTAAATCAAACGAACGTTTACTAATAGTTAGCATGCCCTTTTTTCGAACGACTATATTAAGTATGAATATACTACTATCTAGGGTAGTTTAGTTTAGATTTTGTTAAAATTGCTTTTGAAATAATTAAAGTTAAAAGAATTGAAAGAATTAATTTTAAAATAATTGATTTATATATTTGGAAATGATGTTAAAAAAGTGAGCTTAAAAAAATTAATATGAGATGCAAAAATAAAAGCTAATATTTCTAACTTTCACCAGAATTGATTTTAACTACCTTAAAACACTTGTTTCCAAACTAAATATGTAAACTAAACAATAAAAGACCTGTTTGGCTCGTATCCCTCAACTGAAAAATGCAAATTTTGAGGTAATTTTACAAAAATTTCCTCTCACATAGATTTTAATCAACGTGCCAGAGAAATTATGTTTCACTGTTGTATTTGTAAAACAAACGTACTTTTACTTATTTTCAAGTCAATTTTTATCACCGCAACAGGAATTTGGTTGCGAAACCAAACAGGTACTTAGTGTTTAGTCAGCACAGGACGAATTAACAGAAGCAATGAACCAGAATTAGTGATAAGTGTTTTCTTTCCTCGCTCACAATTACACTAATTAAGCATATCATTAAATACCATAAGTACCAATTCAAAGTAAAATAAAATTCCATAAATACCAAAACCGGCACATCGGTTACCCGGTGAACATTGACTCACAAACTTGGACCCCACCGATTCAGATTCTTTCCCAATCAAATCCGAAACATAGCTTTGAATCGGGCCAGCCAATAATAATATTTATTATTATCATTATTGTGTCATTTAACAATTCCACCTAACAATAACAGTAAAACATGAGTTTAATATTTGAATTTAATTCTTATTCATTGGTATTATCTTCTAATTAAATATTTATTATTTATAAAATTTTTAAAATAATAAATTATTGAATTAAATTTTTTTATTATTGTGATAATATATAATTAAATATTTATATAATTTTTTTATATTAATAATATATATAAATTAAATTCTTAATATTTATGTGTTTATAATATAAAATAATTTTATATATCAATAAAATTATAAATAAATATCAAATTATAAAAAATAATTATTTATTAAAATAATTATTTTTTATAATTTAATATTTTTAATAATTTTATTAGTTAATAATATAAAATTATTTTATATGATCAATTTATAGAAATTAATTTTATAACGCGTCAAAAAAAATTGATTTTATAAAACAAATACAAAGCACTAGATATTGTACTCTATTTTTAATTTGAAAATTGTTCTAATTAAAAAGTCGTTTTTATTCCCTTATTTTTTTTTATTTCTAAAAATCCAATCATGATTGTAAACTTCAAAGTCTTCTCCTTCTTATTTTTTTGGAAACATTTAAATTCAAATAAAAACAGTTTTTTTTTTTGTTTTTAAAAAATTGTTATTATAATTCCAAGTAGGAGACGGCGCTATAAAGTCCCACACAAGCTTTGCCTCTGTTCTCACGTTTCTGTATTGAATCTGAGGATTCAACAAAGGAGAGAGAGAGAGAGAGAGAGAGAGAGAAAGAGAAGGTATCGCGGTGAATACTTTCCACTTCAAGCCTTTGATTTTGAAGATGTCTCTGCTCTCAGATCTCATCAATCTTAACCTCTCCGAAACCACTGAGAAGGTGATTGCTGAGTACATATGGTGAGTGTCCCCCCCAATCTTTCAAACACACACACGCACGCACTCTCGTTTTTTTGTCCTAGTTTTTGTTTTTTTGTGCTTTTTTTTTCTGCACGTACCATTTACCAACAAGCATAGCAATATGGCATGGCTTCATTTCTGTTAGTGTATTCATGAATCCACGTGTGCAGGAACGTTTTTAAGGATGATTCTCATGATGGGTGTGTTGTGCTTTTGTTCATCTCCCATTTGATCCATCACTTTGCTCTACACTACACTTGATGCATCGCTTCCTTATAATTTTTTTGTTCCGTACCCTCTAAGAATGAGTCTAGGGAATTTTGATCTGAGAGTTTTGATTTCATACAATCTCGGTAACTTCAGTGTAGCAAGAACAAAACTTGTTCCTACCCTGCTTTTCCCTGCTTTTATTATGATATTTCTTTTTTATTGATTCATGTTATTCAGGCGATCTCTTGTAATCTGTGCCAACTGTGATCTTTTTATTTCTTATTTTTCCTGCCAGTTTTTCATGCTATTAGTTCCGCTTTTTGGGCTTGAAACTAAGATGTTTTCCCCTGCTTTGACTCTGTCTTTTGGTGGTTATTATTGTGATTGGTTCTTAGTAGTTATCAACTAGGAAGATGGCTTCGCTTTTTTGTTTGCCGTAATTCCGGAAAAAGGAAGATCCCCTTTTCTCTTGTTTGCTTGTGTTGTTTGTTTGGTGTTTGCTTTGTATTCATTACAACCTCAACTAATTGGTACTCTTACTCTCAAATGACATTAACTTCTTCTACCTAATTTATTTTTCCTAAAAAAAATTCCCATTTTGATAAACACTAACCTGCTTTCATTTTCATTATGCTAGGATTGGTGGATCAGGATTGGACCTTAGGAGCAAAGCAAGGGTAATTTACTTCCTCTAGTAAAACTAAAAATAAAAGAAAAAGTGCATTTATTTATTTAATTTTTTGGGTCATTTAATTAATGTGATGTTAAATGGTTTTTGGGATATAGACTCTCTCAGGACCAGTTGGCGACCCTTCAAAGCTGCCCAAGTGGAACTATGATGGCTCCAGCACAGGTCAAGCCCCAGGAGAAGATAGTGAAGTGATCTTATAGTACGACCTATATATTTAACCCACTTTTTTTCCCCCTATTAACCAATGGAAACCTCTAAGCCTTTTTGTTTTCCAATAATTTTCTTCGAAGTTTCGTTGTTGACTAATTTGGGCTTGATTCCACACAGCCCACAAGCCATTTACAAGGATCCATTCAGAAGGGGAAACAACATCCTGGTGAGTTTCTTTATGTTTTTGCTGCCATCATCTGTATTAAATGAATAGTGTTCTTGCCAAGTTTATGTGTGTTTGCAATGGATTTGTTTACGCGGCATAAATCTCTTTTGTTGCACAAATTGTAAATGACATTAGGTTATGTGTGATGCTTACACTCCTGCTGGAGAACCCATTCCCACTAACAAGAGACACGCTGCTGCCAAGGTATTCAGCCATCCTGAAGTTGTTGCCGAAGAGCCCTGGTAACCTTTTTTTTTTTTTAAAAAAAAAAAAAAAAATTCACCATCACTGTTATAACCTTTTGCCAACTAGTTTCATTTTTTTGTTGACTAACTATTGCTACATGATTTGGAATTAGGTATGGTATTGAACAAGAATACACCTTGTTGCAGAAAGATGTTCACTGGCCTATTGGGTGGCCAGTTGGTGGCTTCCCTGGACCTCAGGTAAAGAATCGCTTCCTTTAATTTTTTAAGGCTAGTTACATTACGCATGTGAACACCCATATATCCCATTTCGCACATTTACCAAACCAACCAGTCTTATTTTTATTGTCCCATCATATGGTGTCTCAAATTATCAATTTTTGCACATATGGGGGCTTAATATCACTTACAATTTCATAACACGCCCCTTGTCCCTTTTTTTTTAATTACTTTTTTGGGAATCACGTTGAATTCTTGTGCACTATAGCTTAATTAAACTTGTTCCAACTTTATTTTCTCAATAGGGACCGTACTATTGTGGTACCGGTGCTGACAAGGCTTTTGGTCGTGATATTGTTGACTCACATTACAAAGCCTGTCTTTATGCTGGCATCAACATCAGTGGAATTAATGGAGAAGTGATGCCCGGCCAGGTAACTTGGAAAAACTTAACGCGCTTTGTTTTGTTCTCATCGTTGGTTACTCTTAGTGTTTAATGTTTTTTTTATTGGCACAAATATTTTATA
The DNA here is from genome assembly GCA_031439585.1 of Pterocarpus macrocarpus. NCBI lineage: Eukaryota > Viridiplantae > Streptophyta > Magnoliopsida > Fabales > Fabaceae > Pterocarpus > Pterocarpus macrocarpus. The sequence continues at coordinate 34,336,967 of CM062518.1, read as the reverse complement.
ATGTTATATTTAACCAATACTATTTTCCATTTTTTTTTTTCAATTTTATTGCTTTTAATTCAAATATTTTTATGGCATGTAGTGGGAATTCCAAGTTGGTCCTGCAGTTGGTATCTCTGCTGGTGACCAGTTGTGGGTTGCTCGTTACATTTTGGAGGTAGGTACCAATAGGCTAGTGTCACTGCCACTGTCACCTAATAGTCAATTTTTGATCTTTCTGAATGAAAGACCAATCGTTTTGCAACTAACTTTCTTTGCTTCTGTGTTCTCAGAGGATCACTGAGATTGCTGGTGTGGTGCTCTCCTTTGATCCCAAACCAATTCAGGTTGGATATTTCCACCCCATGCAAAAGTTTAGGCCATTTAGTATTTGTTTTGTAATTGAATTTGTGTTGAATGTTGACTCTTGTCATTTGGGATATGTCGTGACCAGGGTGATTGGAATGGTGCTGGTGCTCACACAAATTACAGGTAAATCTTTCTAATGATACTTAAACTTAAGGATTAAATTGAATAAATATCTTTGTTTTTTATGCTTGACAAGTGCATTATACTAATGTTCCAGCACCAAGTCCATGAGAAATGATGGTGGCTATGAAGTCATCAAGAAAGCAATTGAGAAGCTTGGTAAGAGGCACAAGGAGCACATCGCTGCTTATGGAGAAGGCAATGAGCGTCGTTTGACTGGAAGGCATGAGACAGCTGACATCAAAACCTTCTTATGGGTAAGCGAGAAAATTGCCATACCATACCAAGTTGTCCCTGACTATGCTTTTATTTCATGACACTCTTTTTATATATGAGACCAAATCCAAAACATTGGTTTTAACGTAAGCAAGACAATAGACATACCATGTTGTTTTGACTTTGTTTTTATATTTCATGACGCCCTTATATATATATATATATATATATATATATGTATGAGACAAAACCAAAACATTGGTTCTATCTTATGGTTGATACTAGTTACATAGTTTGTGTCATTTGACCGTGTAGGGTGTGGCAAACCGTGGTGCTTCTATTAGAGTTGGAAGGGACACAGAGAAGGCAGGGAAGGGATATTTTGAGGACAGGAGGCCAGCTTCTAACATGGACCCATATGTTGTCACTTCCATGATTGCTGAGACAACCATTCTGTGGAAGCCATGAGCCACAACCACCATCTTCACAAGCATGATCACTTGCTTTTGAAAGTCATTGTTGCTGCTTTACCCTTCCAATGGGATAGGGAAGCAATTGTGTTCTTCAATTTAAGATTTGTTTGCTTTTGCTTTTCTAGGATTAGGTTTGTCGTCTTGTTAATGCTATGGCTTGCACACCATGTTTAATGCCTTGTGGTGGGTAGGTGCCAACTACCAAGGCTATAATTGCTTCCTATTTCTTTTCCTCGTTTTTGGATTAGGTATTTACAATAATAATGTAATGGTCGTCAATTATAATAATATATGAAATTACCTTTTTCATTAAAGTTAGAAAAGTCTGAATTTTAATATTTGTTAGAGATTCGTCGAATCAATCGATACAAGATGCTTTCGTATACGTAAGATTCTTATGACAAAATGATTCTGTTTAGGACAGGTTACTGAATTGAGTGAAAAATATATAAGTAGAATATTCATCATAATAGGGGGGTTTAACTATCCTAATGCCTATTTGATAACGGTCTCAAAGTTAAAAGGATATTGGAAGTATTATGGTAAGTGTCGTGTGTAACAAACGACTCCTCAATGGATGATTGTTATTTCGACTTTACTTTGAAAAATGAATCGTACACTTTATAAAGTTCAAATCCAAAGTTAACTATTTGTCAATTTATTTCTAAGTTAGTGTACGCATCACTTGATTTTCTTTTTTAATTTCTCTCAAAATTCTTTTCTGGGTCGTTCTTGGAGAATTCTCTTTAGAAGGACTTATTTAAAATAGCGACATGTATTTAGTAAGAAGCATATATTAACATTTTAAACTAATATAGTAATTATTGTAGATTTTTTTTTTTTTTAAAATTACATAAAGTAATGTTATTTGATAATGGAAAACTTTAAAAAATCTTCATTATTGTAAAGATAAAAATGCTTCAATGATTCAATAAAGTGGTATAGATTGCGTTTGGTTAAGTCTTTTTAGAGAAAAGAGTGATTTTTTTTATTAAAAAAATATTTTTTATAAAAATAATTAATCTTAATTTCTACTCAAAAATTAAAAAAAAAGAGTTATTTTTAATTTTTGAGTAAAAGTTAAAGGAGTAATTTTCATAAAAAATATTTTTTTAATAGCTACAAAAAATTAATTTTTTTATCAAAAAATGCTGAAAATAAATGCATCATAATAACTAACATCAAGTAGTTTCTTTTTTTTTTTTAAATTTAATTTAAATATACTGATAGTGTAAAATATCCAATAAAAATAGTAAAAAGTGTTAACTCATACAAATAATTACTCATTTTAATGAGAGAGTTACTATAATTTCTCACACTTCTCTATTTCTATTGGTTGATAGTATAAAACTATTTTATATTGTCAATACATACCAATTAAACTCTTATTTTTTTCCAATTATTTATTACCCTCTAACCCTCATGCTTATATTAAATAAAGCTAGGCAGTCATATGGATTCTTTTTAGTGCATCAGCGTCATTGTCATGCAACTACCATTACTCCATTCCCCTCAACAACCTAAAACTCAAACCACCGATTGATGCAAAAACTCTTGGGAGGGCTAATTGATGTGGACTAGATATTTGGCAATTTTAGTTTTTATTTTCTTTTGATCAACCACCAAGTTAAGGACAAGTGCCTTCAGCGACCATACAAAACAAAAAAAGGGACCGTGCCTTTTGCCCACAACCACAATAACCAATGCCTGCAGCGAAAAAAGGTGCGTGGCCTTTCCCATGGACATGTTCCCCCTGGATCGCCTACTCACTCGACTTTGAGCAATCTTCAACTAAGAATCAAGTCATAGTAATATTTATAGCCCAACCTGGTAAAGTCAGGGATCCTTTTGATAATAGCCCAATTATCTCTATGCTATTATATAGCGCATTTTGCTATGCACCTCATTATATATGGTGTATTATGCATCAATGAGGTGGCAGTGCCATATTTAAGTAGAGCATGCATACATCACACAACAGGGAAGCATTATAGATACCCACCCCTTCTTCCATCTCTAGCTCTGTAACAACATGCCAGCCATGGCAACGATAGGAGAGGACCAGCCGCAGCAGCCACAACACACCTTCCAGTGATCGACAACTTACTCCTACTCTGTAGCGGCCAGCAGCAAACCAAAGACAACCCAAGTGGCACGGTGAAAGGTGCAGCAGCGATGGTCGACAGCTTCCTTTAATCTCTTCCAGCGGTGGCCAGGGGAAGTCAACAGAAAGCCACCAACAGTAGCAGCAATGGAGCCCAGTGAAAGGAGGTGGCAGTGAAAGGAAGAAGAAGCAAACAGAAAATGAAAAGAAGAAGGAACGAGGAGAAGAAGAAGAAGAGGTGACTATGGTACATCATATGTGATGGGTGTATGGTTAGTCCACCGATTTAGATGTAAGACAACTCAAGGGTGCTTGATGCACCATGATTAACACGGTGCATCAGGGACAACACCGCTATTATATTATAATACTCATATATTATGAGATAGTAAGAAAGTAAGAAACGATATGTAAATAGCCTATGCAGCAATTCCAGACCACCATGAAACAGCCCCTTGTACCCCCATAGTAAATTTCCTTTTCAAATGCTTAGGGAGAGATTGTATTCAAATCGATTTTTTTTTTGATAATGCTACACCATAAAAAATATATAACTAAAATTTTTTATAAAAATTATGGTAATTGTCATATGATAAAGTAATAGGATCCACTTTTTGATTCAAAAGCCAATAATCATGCGAGCAAATAAATTATGATATTCTAACATTTTTTTTTAATTTTTCAATTCTTTTATTGAAAGTTTTATTGGTTTGGCCAAAGTATCTAAATGATGAAATTCTCATAGCCAACTCCTAATCAAAGCTAGTAATCCAGTTGATTTTAAACAGCTGTCATGGTCTACTTTTGAGTTATTTAAAAACGTATATTAACTTAATAACCACACTTTATAAATTATGGTTTGATTCAATAGAAAAAAAAATTACTTATATTTAAATCATAATTTGAGATTTAAAAATTTTAGAATAATATCAATTGTATTATATTTTGAAACATTATTGAAGGGAGTATCCCTTAAAAATTAACACAGAAGAAAGTTGGAAGCTATTCTTAACTAATATCTATTACTAATAATCTATTACTAATAACAAAGGGGATTGGCGTGGGTTTGGTTTCCAACTTTCTTTTACCTATTTTAATCCTTAAAATTATTTATTTAAGAACTGTTAATGGGGTTAAATATATAACTTTATAAAGTTAACTAGCCCATTATGTCTGTGATTTTTTTTTTTTTTTATTAAGGTGGTTTCCTTCACACATAATGCAGTTTTCATGTCTATTTTCCTTAACAACTTTCACTTTTTTCCTATCAAAAAAACATCTTTCACATTTTCCTCGACATCTCATTCTCCGTCGCTAAGCACAAAGCTTTGAGCATGTTCAACAAAATATAAGCCAAGCCTTTCTTACGCAATTTTTCATCTCATTTCATGGTCTGTTATTCCTTCCTTCCCTATTTCTATATTTTCAATTGCATTCACATTTCTCTTTCTCTTACTCCCCACCTTTCACACTAACTCCAGAAAATATAGCCCCATTAATGCTAAACTCATCTACCACTTCAAGACAATGGGCGTAAATTTGGTTCTTGTAAGATATACATTATACTTTTACTCATCACTTTATTCTTTTTCTAGGTGCGTTCTAACTTGGTCCGTGACAAGTTTTGGACCTAGATGGTTCTTGGTTTTAAATATTTAAAGAGTATGAGGCTGATGGTGTGAATATTGTTGGCTGCTATGTTACCCATGGGCTATAGTCTATGCACTGATTTCGATGGAAATTAATCGAGCAAGCTACGTCCATTTGTCTCCAAGCTTGTGTCATCATCCTCTCGTTAACACTATTTCCCATGAACCTCGTCACAACCCCTTAAAAAAAATGTACAGTGATGTCACCCAACCACTAGCAACAAAAAAAATTTGCCTTGCTGCCCTTTATGCTTCTTTTGTGGGATTAACTGCTTATAATGTCAAAAAAAAGAAAGAAAGAAAGAAAGAAAGAAAAAATCAACCCTTCCAATAGCCCATTACACCATTTTCCTACAGCTCATATCCCCTAACCTAAAACTAACCCTTCTACCAGCCCATTACACCATCCCCTGTAGCTCATATCCACTAACTTGACCCGCTTTGCCCTATTCTCCATTCTCCATGTCGCCGGGAGACAATTGGAGAACCCCTTCCCCAACTTTTGCCGCCTTAACCACAACCAAATCGCTTCGAATGTCAGTGTGATCACCGCATGATTTTCATTTTCCTCACAAATTAATTTGCATCGCGATGGGCCTATCTCCATCCCATCTGCTCTTGAAACTGTTCAATATACCACCCTTTTCGCCATGATCGAATTTGTGACCGTAAACATTGTTATTTCCCTTGCCTTGGCACTGCCATCAAACAATGACTACCCAATTCCACATGCTACTCTAGCCTCTAGCCTCTAGCCTCTGACATAAAAATCTTATTGTGTCGTTTCTTTTCTTCAATGCACAAGAACTAATTTACTCTTTCTTTGGCATTTTATGACTTCCGGTCATCCCACAAGTTTTCGTCAATGCGGGGTCAAATAAGATAAACAACTACATTAAAAACTAATTTGTTGATCTTCATTTACACTGTTTATCCTATTATTTAAATCTTAAAAACTACTTTTAACTTTAACTCTGGGCTTCAGGTGCAATTCCACAATTTTATTATTCTTCACTCTTCTAGGGTCGCTTTTACTATTCTTACACATTTTACAATGACTTGGAATGCCTTCAATTTGAGCCATCTATTGAAAATTAGAGGGTTGCGATTCAAGGACCAACTTAGTCCTTGTTTAACAATCCCCACGTTAGCCAGAGCCCCTTTTCTATATGTATAAACCTTGAAACTAAGTTCGATTCATGCATTTACATTAATTTCAACTTCAAAATATGGCAATGGCTGAGGTTCTTCACGAGCACAAGAATTTGGTGCGAGAACATGCAGCAGTTGGCCATTCGGGTAGACCGTGGACGTGCTCTTTTTACTCTATGCTTCTCCAGTGAATACTTTAACCACTAAATTTTTGCGTCCAAGAAAGTTATTGAGATTACTGATCTCAACATTTTCTATCACAAAAAGGCCCTTTTGCTTTGAGATATTGTATTTATTCCATTTATGGATATCTGTTTTGTAATGATGTTGCTAAAACTTATTTTTTTCGATAATTAAAGGTTGATTTGTTCCGGGTTTTTACACTCTTGCTGTCTCAGAGTCGCTTCCCAAGGAGTTGCAGGCCGTGTATGTGTTAATAAGCCTGTGCAGTATATTCCTCCTGTAGCGTTTATTAAATGCATGGGTACATTGAGACATCTCGATCATAAGTGGAATTACGAGTATGTATTAATGTGGATTTTAATTTTCATAGTTGTGTTTTGATGTATTTTCTAATGACTTATTAAAAATCCTTGAGGTTCTATGTCGTGTTTATCTTCTCATGAATAAATAAACAGACGGCGTTCTTAAAATTAAAAATCAATAAATATCAGAACACCATAAAAAACTTAAAACATATTCATAGGTCAATTTTTATTCCACTAAAGTATGTGCATAGAAACTTAAAATTCACCGTTTTCATGCCAATAGAAATTAAGTTTTCAAAATATCATAAACAAGCATAGAAGCTACATACACGGAAAATAAATACCATAAAATATTATTGTTTTTATATTATATTGTTTTCTTCTACTGTAATGAATTTTAACCATAAATGTTACAAGGACAAAAAAAGCTCCTACTTTTGGGCAAAAAGAATTGTTTTCCATCTAATGAACAATAAAAGCAAAAATAATAATGATTAATTAGTTGTGTAGTGAGCAAAGTTGAAAAAAAAATGAAATTGGCTGACTTAGTAGAATTTTCATTCATATTAAATTAATATTAAAAAATATAAAATTATTGATTTAAATTTAGAGACATATTAAATTATATTAATACTTAAAAAATAAAAATATGGCTGGCTGTCAAGACGCTAGTTTAAATAATATCTTTAAAAAATGTCTCAAAATTCGTACAAAATAACATTTTTTCAAAACTTTATTAAAATACAATTCCACGTGTATCCACCAAGTACAAGAGAGTTAAACGTAAGACCCAGACACAACCCTTCGAACTAACTCAGAACTCTGAAGCAGCTACCCTTGTTGTTCCTCGCTGGAGCTGATGTCTCTGCGTGCGGCAGCTGCCAATTTTCTCAAAAAACTTCGCTTTCCTGCTTCCCATGCCTTCCCTGCATCTGGGGTATCCACTAATGCATTGCCCCTCTCATTTTCTGGTAAGCAAACCAAGCCTATTCTCCTAATACCACCCTTGTTGTAATTTAATGGCAACCTTAAATTTTGTGCTTACTAGTGTCTTTTGGGCGTGTTTTGATTTTTTTTTTTTAATTCTCTTTTGGGTATTCAACTTTTGTGGTGATTGATGTCACAGATTGTATTTTTGGCATTTTGGACGGTGGGTGGTATATATAAGTAGTAATCTTCCTTACAAGTAATGGTTGTGGAGGTTGCACTCTTATGGCTTGATGTTAATTGCCATGGTTGTTTGTGACACATGCTTCCTGGCTCTTTTGGTTTGAGGTAGTGAGTGCTAATTAGGCAAATGTATAGCAATTCGAAATGGGAACTTGGGTGCATTCTGTGGTGCATTGTATTGCATCTTTGCTAGAATATACATGTATAAAAATGGGATTCCGGGTGCATTCTGTGGTGCATTGTATTGCATCTTTGCTAGAATATACTTGAAATAAAATGGGATTCCCTTCTTTAAATATCCAATTTGAGTTTGGTGTTTATTGGAATTGCAAACAGAACAGAAATTTGTTATTTCAAATTAGCCAAGGAGAAGAAGCCCTATCTCTCACATCCAGTTCCTATTCATAATTTTAATTTTGCATAAGTATAGTTTTTATACCTGCATTGTCAATTTTGCTGCATATGTAGATCCATTGTTGGTTAATTGCACGTGGAGAATAATATTTTTATCTTTATTCTCCAGCACAATGAAGTCGAAGATGATATGTACCTATTCTTTCTGTCTTATTGTTTTTATGTTATTCTTCCAGGCAAACTTAAACTTTCCCGCTGGTATCAAACTGGAGCATATGGTTGGAGGATGAATCTTAGGGATCCTTGTCTATGGATTTTTATATCTGGACATGTTGGTATGCTTTTGTAACTAAGGATAACATTGCAGTATTATTATTTTCAATTTGCAATGATGCTATGTCTGTAATTTCTGTTATAACTATTCTACACTCTGTTGCTATCTTTTGATGCAATAGAAAAGCATTTTTTTTTTTTAATATTCTTTATGGAGATAGCTCTTCCAGGTGAGAGGTAGATAGTAAAGTTGAATCTTGTTAATTTTTAAATGGAGATTGAGGGAAGAGTTGTTGCTGAGCTTGTAGTTGTTAATTCCGTCCTTCTTGTTTATCTTTTGCCTCTCATATTTCATGCTTTTACTAGCTTGTGGTTCATATGCTCATAGAATAAGGCTGCAGAATTCTGAATCATCTACATTTCCTGCATTGTCAAAGAAAACTGAAAAGCTTAAGTTTCTAGGCGCAGGCCCAAGATACATTTCATCTCTATCATGCTAGACATTTTGAGAGTTAGCTGGGAGTTTCTTGCCTCTGTTTTTTTCCTCCAACTTCTCTTTCAGTTTTTTGTTTTAGCCTTATTCTTGTCTCTTGTGATTCTTTTCACAATTAGAGTAAGTTTGTTTCACTCAAAAATGGGGTTTAGAGGTTGGATTAGTTTTTAATGTAGGATCATTAATTAAGCTTTCTTCTTTTTATTTTAAAAAAATTGCACCCTTGAATAACTTTTCATTGATCCATCTGTTGGATCATGAGATATTGTTAAGTTGATCAGTTATATAAATTTAACATGAACTGAATACTAACAATTACACAATCAAATAATTATTCGGAAGAAAAAGTAAAATTTCAAATAATTTTTGTATGTTTATGAATCCTAGAAAAGGCAATCATTGAGAGGGCTTACTAGTTGCGGCAATAACCAAGGGATTAGTCTCATAGCATCGATAATTATGAACCAAAGACATGATATGGAACGCGAACATGATACAACAAATTTTATAATTATAAGATACAACATGGCTGTAATACTACATATAAAATTAGTATTAAATTAACATAGAACTACAAATCTTAAACTAGAAGAGATAAGCAGTGCTATAAAGTTAGCATAAGCATTTGCAAACACAATAAAATACTATTATTTATCTAATTATTGTGGTAATTCCATTTATATTGGTATAGAAACTTAATAAAAGCAAATAATTCTAGATTGCAGCTAGGAGTATACGCAGGTGTCCATGAAGTGTCTGACATGGGTGCAATGATTATTTTTTAAGTGTTCATACTTCCTTGATTGATGACAATGCCTATGGGGATATTCTGGCCAAAGACCTAAAAGTAGTTTTTATATCCTTTTTAACTCGAATACATTAGGCTTACGATGCAATATTGGAGGGTAAATTGGTTAATGATTAATGCCAAATTTTATGGGCATGATTTACATGGTATGAGATTTTATACAGCAGTGATTTGTTGAAAAATTTATCCCCTGGAAAACTATTTGATGGTATAGTACTCATTATCAGTATTGGAAGTTGATTAAACAATATTGTCATATACTTTAAATTGACTACTCTGATTTTTGTGCAGCTATGATTCTAGGGATTAGTGCCAACACTGTGTTTGCAGAAGATGCAACAACTGAAGCATCTTCAGATAATGACTCAGGCAATGACTTAATTGGATTAAGCAAAATTGAGGATGGATCTGTAGTATCAAATATACATACAGCAAAATGGAGAGTATTTACAGATAAAGCGAGGGAATTTTTCCTACAGGCAAGCAGTTTCTTCCTGTTGCTTTGTTTTTACATTCTATTCATTTTTTAATTTTTTTTCCCTCTCTAATATCTATTATTTGTCCATTTTCTGCCAGGGAAAACTAGATGAAGCTGAAAAACTCTTTCTTTCTGCTGTACAAGAAGCTAAAGAAGGTTTTGGCCAGAGAGATCCTCATGTTGCATCTGCATGCAACAATCTGGTCAGTTTTCCTATGGTTGATACTTGTCCTTTTCTTGATTGTTATGAGAACTGTATAACAAATACTGTAGATTTCTTCCTTGGATACCACTATTTTTTCTTTTATTATTATTGTTGTTGATAAAGAAGTTTTGAAGTAGATAAAAATGGAAAGATACAACTAGGGAAGGACAAGTTTGCCTCCTAGTTAAAGAAACTAAAAGGAAAGAGAGCCAAATTGTCTTATGATACTCTATTAAAGCAGCAGTCAGGGCTCATCATGGAGACCATAAACAGACCATTCTAGTTCCTGGAGACACTAATTGAATTGATGCCTTTCTTTCTTTCTTTCTTTCTATTCATTTTTAACCCTCTATTTCTTTGATGGCTTTGGAGGATTTGTTATCTTCTATTGGTTTGGAAGTTTTCTCGGGTACTTTCATACTTTGGTATTTATCTTTTTTCCCTCCTTAATTTTGTTGAATTATTGCTTAAATATTTTTCATACCTAGTAAGAAATATTGGTACATCTGTCATAATTCTAATAGGAAGAATGATTTGCATGCCAGTTTACGATATTTACATTTGATGCATAACTTAAAATGGTCAAATATAAGATAATTTGCTGACAGTGGTTGTAGAACGTAGAAGTGTATTGAAAACTTTAAGCTTCTTGCAGTGTCTGTTGTCATGTGTTTTGTTTTTAGGTAGTCAAATTGGTTGATTATGCATGAGCATGATCCTTTACCTCCATTGAGTTGTGCTTCACTCTAAACTGCTGAAACTTCTTGGAGAGAGATTATATGGAATATGTAACTGTTCTCTACATTAGTTGAAAAAGCAAATGACACTGTTAACACACAACTCGGTTATTTCTATTATTGTCATTTCAGGCAGAGTTGTACAGGGTTAAAAAGGCATTTGACAAAGCAGAACCATTGTACTTGGAAGCTATCAATATATTAGAGGAAGCTTTTGGTCCGGATGATATACGGTAGGTGCTATTATTGTGCAACCATCATAAATAATGCTTCATCTACTTTCAACTGTATAAATAGAACATCATTGCTAGGAACCAAGAATGCATGTGAAATAAAGGAACATAGATGATGATTGGGAGCTTGCATCAACCAAGATTTTGGAAAATAGAATTATGTGAAAAGGAGGAATGGATAGGGAAGTACTGAAAAGTCTCATTGTATGAACTAAAAGAAAACATTAGAAGAGGTCATCAATTTGTTACTCATCAATTTGTTACTCCTGTTTTTCCTTCCCATGAGCTTGCTTGGTATCTGGCATTGTCAACTCTCTTAATGATTGATAATATAAAAAGCCTTACACCGGCAGTGGACCAAACAAAATTTCTCTCCAATGAAATTGATTTTTCCTCTTTTCTCTGTGATAAAATATATTTTTCTTCCATGAAATAAAAGTTTTACATTGACAGTAGGTCAAATATAAAAATTAAAGCTTGTATATGTGTGTGCATGTGCGCACGCGCGCGCGTTTGTAGTACCAGTATATATAGTGCTTTCACTAGAGTTCCATTAGGCCTTGATGACTTTAATTTGAAACTGTGATCATGCAGGGTTGGGACTGCTGCTCACAACCTTGGACAGTTCTACCTTGGGCAGCGGAAGTTGGAAAAGGCTCGTGTTAGCTATGAGGTAATATGTTGAGTTTAACAGTCTTGGTGATATGTGTGCTAATTTTTTTTAAATCCATATGTTGGATAGATGATAATTTTATTCATCAATTCTAAGTAATCAACTTTACCCCAATTTCATATAACTCTTCTTGTGCTTTCAATTATAGCACTTAAGCCCACACATTCCGCTATTTTCAGGGACACTTTATAATCTGGTGTCACTGGGCATTAATTTCTTGAGAAAAATGCTATTGCTATTGCCTATCATGGCAATGTGTTTTTTCTGCATGACAAGACCTAAGCCTCACTGCACAAATGACCAAATGGTCTTTTCTCTTCTCTCGTACTTTTGGCTAAAGAAAATCCCTCATAATCTTTTTACTCATTTGAGCAACTCTTGAAGTAATGAAGACAAAAGTTGGGTAAAAAATTCCTAGTAAGTTCTTGATATAAAGGGCCTGAATAATGGTTAAAGCGTAAAGAAATGAAAGCACTGTTCCAATTATCTGGAATTTGGGAATCTTTTGAAGTTTTAGCCACAAGGTTCCAATGCCTACCTAGTCTACTTCTAGTGATTGTGATGAATATGTACATTACCTAAATTTTTAAATCTTGCTGCTGCAAAATTTCCTTGGTTGTGGGTATCTTTTGTCATTTATTCATTACATTTTTGCATTACTAACTTAGTGGAACTAGATTTCAACATTGTGGGATCTTGATAGTTGCTAAGATATTTATGTATTGGGCATTTATGGTTGTTACCCCTTCCACCTTCCGCTTGTAATTCTTTTTTTTGGCACTGACATGGTTTCATAGTGTAGTCTATCCCTTTGTGTTCTTTCAGTTCTACTGACCATCTTTTCTCCTTTATTTTTTTTTTTATTATTGTTTGTAACAGCGTGCTTTGAAGGTATGGACCTATTATGCTCAGGCAGAGACAGTTATTTTCTTCTGATCTTGAAACAGTTATATTCTCCTCCTTGTATATTGCAATCATTTTGCAATTCATCTTTATATCTTTAACATCATTTCTATGCTTGACAATTGAGGCTTTATGATATTTTTGATTTTAGCATGTGATATGACTCTTTATTCAGATAAAAAGGCGTGTTCTGGGATATGGCCATTCAGAATGTGCTGATACGATGTATCATCTTGGAGTGGTAATTATGTGTCCTTTCACTGTACTCTCTTTTATTCCCGCTTGTTTTGTTTGATAAAGCTTTCTGATGCTGTCTTTAGAGACAGGCAATCTAGATTTTGAGAGGATGATCTTGGGGTTGGAAACCTAAAAACTCAGTGTGAAGATCACTATGATGGCTGCATCCTGCATTTGGATAAGCCAATTCTGTAAAACTCACTTCAAAAATTTATATGGATTTGACATTTGTATTCAACATTTTTCACCCATTGTCTTAATTCATTAAATGATGACTTGATAAAACAAAAATTGAAAACTTATAGTTCAAAAATATGACTGTATAAATTATTGCAACCAAGGACTAAATGTAAAAATAGCCACATTTTTATCTTAACCAGGTGATCGAAATATTAGAATGAGTTGAAAACAGAAACTGTTTTTGATAGATGGAGCATGCTGCATGAGAATCTCTCACTACTTCTGATTTGACCATAATGTAGACTCTCAACTGAAAAGGTGGGTGGGAGAAGTTTATATTTGTTTTAGAATTTGGGGGAGAACTGGAGAAGTGAGATGAACCTGGGGCATAGAATTCTTATTTTCTGTTGTCATAAAGCTAAAGAGGTAGTTTTTGTGCATCAAGCTTGAAACATATAATTCTTAGGTTAAATTCTTTCTATATGTCGTTCAGTTCTATTTTCTTCTTCTTTTTTTTGTTTTTGTTTTTGTGGGGAGGGGGGGGGGGGAGGGACATAACAGAGGATTTTTATCCTCTGATTTCTCCTTCTTTTAAAAAACTTCTGCTATGAAAACAATGAAGTGCAAATTGAGGTAACACCTGAAGAAGCACTGAAATAACAATGTTTCCAAAACTTAAATGTTCAATCTGGCTGTGAAGCAATGCTCCAGAATAACTGATAGCGATAACAAAATGTTTGAGATTTGAGGTGATTACCTATGTAATTTTTCTGAGGTAGAAAAGTTTTTCTTGGTTCTTTTCGGGCTCATGCTTACTGCTTTTTATAAGGGATTTGTTTTCATTGGTGAATTTTTCCCTCTTTGATGCTTCTTGTAATCTCAGCTTATCTGGATCTTGAGCTGCAATAAAATTTGTGTTCAGGTGCTTTATCTTCAAGGAAAAGAAAGGGATGCTGAGGCCCTCATTCAGGACTCAATAAGGCTATTAGAGGTGTGTCTTTTTCCCAACTTAAATTCCCACAGCAGCGGGATTTGGTAATTTTGAATTTTCTTGTTTTTAGCCAGTTTGTTTTCTTATGTAGGAAGGTGGTGAAGGGGAGTCATTTGTATGCATTAGAAGACTCCGATACCTCTCACAGGTTGTCTTTTTACCTTTTTCTTTCCCCGAAACTTCTTTGACAGTACTAGAATAAAAACTTAAAAGGAGTTTTTTTTTCTTTTTAAAAAAGTGGCAACAGGATGATTATTTACGCTACTATTTATCTTGAATTTGTACCAACTGTACAGGAGGTAGAGCCATAGTGCACATGATGTGAACTGAATCTTATGCCATTTAGGTGGAAAATGGGCACCTAAAACCTAAGTCATACAATCCAATAATTATTTTTCCTTTTTATTTTATTTTCTTGAATTTTTATTTATTGTTAGATAAAGAGAACAAATTGTCAATAATAACAGTGCTTTGTGGGGAATATTTTCAAAAAAGTAAGAATAGCATAATATAGACTTAACGAAAAACATAAAAATGGGTCAAAATATATTCTATTTTCATCTTTCAGGGAAGGGAGTGTATATTTAGAAAAAAAGGGAAGGGCCACGTACCAAGCACATCTCTCATGGGAGGGGAGTATGATTTACTCTAAAAGCTAGAGTCTATATACATGGTCAGACACAAAACAAGACATTAGACAAATAAAAACCGCTGTTGGGTCTCTATGTCGTAACTTCAACTTTGGGAAGAGTCAGTAGTTGCCATTGTATTAGAGGCTCTTTGGCCAAGCCAGGCTGTTACAGAGTTTGATCCTTACTCCCCACACCTCCTGGTTCTTTATGATTAAATTCAAAATTTCAGCAAACATAAAATGAGTCTGTGCATTCTCTACCTTTCAAAGTGGGTCTTTTCCAAAATTTTCTGGTTGTCAAATTTCTGAGTTTTAAATTTCTGAATGATATTAAGTTGTTGCTAACTATATTTTTTCAGATATACTTGAAATCACATCGACTTGCTGAAGCTGAGATGGTCCAGCGAAAGATCCTGCATATTTTTGAACTGTCAAAGGTTCATTTTTGTGAAATTCTTTCTCATTCTTGCTCAAATTGACTTTCTCTGTTAATGGTGATTGATAAATCTGTAAGTGGACTTTATATGAAAAAAGTTGGAAGTGGAAGAAACTTCAGTTTTATGAAAGCATCCTTACTTCTCAAACAAAATTTCTGGGCTGGTTTAATTTCTTACTTACTGCATTCAATTGAATTGATACCTGCTTTTTATTTGCTACCTTTTCTATCACAGTTTATGGAAAGCCCATGTCTTGGTTTAGGGATAGAGACAGCCTACAAAAGTTGATTTTTTATCCTCTTTCTTATTCTCACTGCAATGATGCAGCGAGTAGGACTGTACATAGGGTGGTTGAGATCTTAACTTTACCTGTATAATGTGCCATTTCTATTTTGTGCTGAAGAACAACTAATGTTTTTCGTAGAACCATTATAAATTACTTGATAATCATGCAAAGTATTATGACTGGCCAAGCTAGTCATAGATGGGTACTATATGTTGTCCCTTGGCAGCAATTTGTAATATTATTCCCCATTTGCTTTCTATCGTTTCATTTAGAACTAGCTGTTCAATGTTACAAGAAAATGTTGTCTTAAATTACAAAATCTGTTGTCATTTTCAAAAACATGATGTAATTTGTGCAATACAGGGTTGGAATTCCTTGGACACAGTTGTTGCAGCTGAATCTTTAGCTCTGACCCTGCAAGCATCTTGCAATACAAAAGATTCAAAAGAACTTCTTGAAAGGTTATTACAATATTATTAATTTATTTATTACATCCTGGTAGTTGACTTTGGCTATATGCGAAATCCTGATTTTTTTCCTTGTAGATGTCTTAAAGCTCGGAAAGCCTTACTTCCTGGTGACCATATTCAGGTTTGTTGTTCCAACAAGGATTTTAGTAGTTCCCATTCTGTTCGGATTTCAAGCCCCACTAAATTTTATTGCAAAAAACTGATGCATATACAAAGATACTGTTCTTATTGCATCTATGCTTGCGATGAATACGCTCGCTGCACTTCATTTACCAGACTAAAGATAAAACCATGATATTTTCTCTTTTCACCAATGGTCAGATTGGTGCAAACCTACTACATTTAGCCCGGGTGGCGATGCTTGATAGCAGTCAATATAAAAAATGGGATGTTTCGAGAGCTAAAGCCGAGCTTGATGTGGCAAAGGATCATTTGCAGAATTCCGTAAGGTTTCTATCAGTTTGACACACCTAACTCTTTCACAATTACTTTTGAATATCAAAACCAATTGTCCTTTCTCTGTTACAATGCGCTTCTAATGATAATACCCATTTCCAACGTTGTTCTATGTCCATGCTTTAAGGACAGGTGGAACTTGATGTCATAAACTTGGTGGCCGTGGCCTCCTTGATATTCACTCTGATTCTGTTTTTGTTTTATTGTATCCAGTTACCCACTTTTCGATGGATTCTCTATCTCGTATCTCTTAATGTACATATTTGTCAGCAAAAACACGGAAATAAAAAGAAAGAAATAGATCTCATGCTGTAATAAATTAGGTTGTAACACATGATGGCAAGAGAATAATTTTGTTATGCTCTTTTTTGCGTTAAAATGCTTTGTAATACACTTCTAGCATGTGAAGGTCCCCTTTGGTTCCCCCTTCTTCGGGGTTCAGGCCCAAATCTAATAACTCAGTTACTTACCATTAAGAAAAAGAAAACGGTGTATAATATACCCTTCTTTTGTGTGCATTCTTACATTTTTGTGATAAGCCATTCCTCTATCCATCTTAGGATTGCACGTCAGTGTTTAGATAAAGTATTGAAACGAAAAGACAAGTTGAAGAAACATAGTGCGCCTGGAGATTCTAGAAAGGAGGCCCGAGCAGCACTGCTCATATTGGTCAGTTTTTTATTTTTTATTTTTTTCATTATTCCTCTTCTCTTATTCATGTCTATTAATGTAGAATTGTGATTTGTACTCTTCTGTGAATAAAAATTATTTGTGTACTAAAATAGCAATATAATTTTTTACAGCTGCAATCACTGAGTACTTTGTCATCGGTGGAGTTAGCTAAGCAAGAACTGCAGGAGACTCAGGTTAGATTATAAGCCTTAGTGGTAGGGCAACCAAGGTGAAGGCCCAAAGGCCCAAAAAAAATTTTTAAAAAATTGCGAGACAAACATGCTACGAACCCCAGGTATTTTATTATAAAAAAGGGGGGAATCCCCAATTACAAATATCAGAACCTCCGGTTCAGTACTCACACAGAGAGGAAAAACAGAAAACAAAGGATTAAACACTGCAGAACTACAAAGGCCTGCAAGCCTGCCAGCTCAAAGGCCCAAAACCATTAATTAATGCCTAATTCTTCTGAGATCCTTCCCTCCCCTTTTATACCAGCTTCCAATCAATTCCCTCATTCTCCCACACTCCTTGCCATGTAAGCAAGTTTGTTCCGGGCTTACGGCCCTTTACAGCCAAAATTCCTCTTCTGCCCCCTTATTCACAATTCTTCTCAAGGTAGTAGTTGTATGAGGCCTAATATAACATTTCCACTTGGTCTAAATATTGGTGTTCTTTTGCAAAGCAGGAAGGGAATATTAACCTTGAAGCTAAGGAGGCAATTCTTCAATGCATTTATGCTTATAGGGAGGTAAACATTGACTTAGTTACATGATATTTTTTCTTGGGAGCTTTGCATGCTCTAATCTATTGCATGCTTCTTGTAAATTATTGCCATCCTCTGGGATTTCTAATACTGAATTTCTGTGGAATAATTGAGCACAGGTGGTACTTTACAGGTATTCTTATGGTTGATTCTGGGTGCCATAGTGGGGGTGATAAATGAACTTTCTTACCAGTTGTCTGACCTATTAAATAAGCACTTTTTTTATTTTCTCTTCTATCTTGGCTTCTAGTTTTAGCAACATGTGGATTCATGATCCTGTCAAGACTCGAGACTACTTCTGTTGAGTCAATAATAGAACAGATAATAGGGACTTATTATAAATCATAAATGATCAATTGGAGCACAAAACAGGTTATTTATCATAAATAATTCTTGCTCTATGGTGTGGGGAAGATCATATAATACATGGACTTGCATTATATCGCGTGGTACCGATTGCACTTGGATTGTAGAGAAGATCATGCGTATGATTTTGCATTAGCTAATTGTCACATTCGGAATTTGAAAGTAAATGTGAACATCTTGCATGCATGTCTTTCCCGTGGGATCTTGAAAATTTATCACTAACATTACTCTTCCTTTGCAGTTTGTCTCCGAGAAGTCAATCCCTGATGCCCCTGACATAAAGAACGAGTACCATTCATGTTTAAAGCGTGCTCAAAACTTGCTTGGTAATAAACTTGATGAATAGCCGAGCAGTCAAATTGGTGGGTTTCCAGAAGCTGTATCCAAAATCTTGTAGGGAAATATTTACTCAAAAGAAATTAATAAACGAAGATTTATACGAAGCTCAATTTCCTTAGGTCTTGGTATCAGAAAGAAATGTGCATCTCATACAAACTCGGACCATAGCATTATATAGTGTCACCATCAATTTTCTTGTGTCCAAATTTTTCTATTTGCTCGTAATTAGAGAGCTAAATAAGTACTTAGCAGTAGCAACTCTTGTCAATTGAGTTGGAATTCAAGAAAAAGCCAATTTGTACACTAAGGGTGTAATTGAGCTCGAGTATGATTCTAAAGCAAGCTTTTCGACCGAAAAAAACAAAGCAAGCTTTACACAATTTAAAAATTATTTGAGCAATGTGGAGAAAAGTGTTGGCCATCGTGTGGGCTCAAGCTCTAACGGGGATGACTCTACTTTGGGCCTAATGAATGTGGGTTGGATCCAGGTTTTGCCATGCCATATTGAGGGGTTTTTGAGGAACCTCATTAAACAGATTCCTGCATTAGGCTCACAGAGTGGGTTTTAGGCCTCATCAAAGCACCCGACAGGAGTTAAGCATCATTGAAAAGCCCGACCAAAAACCAAAAAGGCAACATTGAGGGGGAAAAAAAAGAGAGGGTTATTTTGGAAAGTATAAAACTATAGTATAATTTATGCTAAATAATAATAATAATAATAAGATTAAAACATTGCATAATCAATTTGTATCACACCTCCATCCGCGACGAAAAAGAAAAAATATTGTATCACGCCTCATTTTACTCACGCCCACATCCTCAGTGCTTCTCTATGGCGTGTAGCTTTTATTTTTTTTTATCCAAACATTTTTATATTTTTACTCTTGGACCAAGCTTGGGGTGCCAAAATGGCTTGTGGTTGGCATTATGGCACTGAATGGTTAGAAAGGAAACTATAAGATGCAATTTAAAAATCATAGGACAATATTTTTTTATTATTATTATTATTAGTGGTTAACTGGAAAAGACATAACTTGATTGGATGACAGGAAAATTAAAATAATAATTATATTTATTATACATTCTAATTTGCCATGTAAATATTTATATTTTAGGATTTGAATATTCTAAAATGAGAATAGTTATAAAGTGAGAAAATAAAAAGTTATTCACTTTTGAATCATTTTGGTGAGATCCAAACATAATGAAAGTTATTAATTCAAAAGTGAATAACATTTTATTTTCTTCCTTTAAAACCATCTCACTTTAAAGAATACTAATCATAGATTTATATGAATAAAAAATAAGTCTTCGAAACGAGAATAAAAAATATCTTTGGTGTTCGGGTACCCCGTGGCTTGTAGTACCAACTAAAGCAAAGTTTTTTCTTATCTTTTTCACTTGTCTGGCTACGACCCAACCAAGTACCAACTAAAGGCTAAAGCAACTCTGCAGCAGCAGCAGCAGCATATAATACAAAACCAAAGGCATGATGAGAAACTACGAAATATCTGCAAGCAAAGCTGGCTTGCAGTAATGCATAAGCAGCCACAAGCGGTAACGAATTAGGCCAAGGTTTGGGACCATTTCCATAATGTATAACCCCAAACCCCAACTACTCTCATTGCCCATACCTTAACGTAATTGACCAATGTGTAATGGCTCTCCCACGAAAACAAAACCCTCCTGCCTTTCATTTTTCATTTTGACTTTGTTTGAGTTTTGTTGTATCTTCATCAAATATTTTTATAATAAAAGTTAAATTTAAAAATAAGGATAAATTACATTTATCCCCTTCCATATTTGAAGAAATTGCAAGTAATCCTATTCTTCTCTCTAAATTACACTTACCTCTTTCAAGTTTAAAGAAATTGCATCCCATCCAAAATCCATAATATAGTTAATAGTGTTAAAAGAATATTTAAACAAAATATTCTATTTAACCAGAGCAAAGTATTAAATTTTAAAAAGGTGCATTCCACAGGGTTCACATTAGAACTCGTAACTCAATTCTAGTTCAACATGTTACGTAACGTGTGTAGGGTTAAGGTTCCAAGTTTCATGTTTCGAGTTTCAACCTGACAGAGTCTTTTCTTTCTTTTCTCAAGTTTCCGAGTTCCAAATTCAGCAGAGTGAATTTCATTTCTTTCTTATTCTCAAGTTTTCGAGTTTCGAGTTCCATGTTAAACACATCTAATGCCATTAAAAATATTTCACCAAACCATATGAACTCAGCATTGGTGCCCGCTATTAACCACATGCCATTAAGTGACATATTGAACTCGGAACTCCTAGTTCCAAGTTTCAATGTGAACCCCATAGAATACATATTTTTGAAATATAACACTTTGTTCTAGTTAGGTATAATATTTTATTCAAATATTTCTTTAACACCATTAAGTGCCTTATGAGTTTGGGGCGGGATATAATTTTTTCAAACTTAGAGGGGATAAGTACAATTTATCCTAAAAATAAAGATGAATTTTGATATAATATTAAGTAAAATATTTTATACTATTAATTAATTACATTTCATTACATATATAATTTTTAAAATAATTATTATAAAAATGATATTCTCTTTTAATGATATAATAATATATAATTAAATAAATATATAATTTTTTTTTTACTAAATACATTAAAATTTAGCTTTGAAAATAATAGGATTGAAAATTACTTTATAAGTAGAACTACGTTTTGATTTCTGAACAATTTGTATTTTAATATTTTAATTTTTAAAAAATTAATTATACATATTGAGTTTTTAAAGATTTGGTATTATAATATTTTAATCTATTATTATTATTTTTTGTTGAATTAAAGTATTATAATATCAAATTTTTAAAAAATTTAAATATATATAATTAATTTTTTAAAAATTAAAATATTATAATATTAAAATTTGAGGAAATTTAAGTATATATAATTAATCGATTAAAAGTTAAAATATTAAAATACAATTTTTTTATGGGTTAAAGTATAATTTTACTCATCTTTTATCTATTTCACCCTTTGAATTCTCGATTACCACACCGGCACGCCCAGCCTTTTCAAGGAAGACGGCAGTTGGTTTTGCAGCAATTTGGAATACAATATGATTGCTTTGGTCATCTTTTCTTTTTTCATTTTGTTGGTTTCTTTTCTTTTCGGCAGAGTATAAGATTCCAGGGGTGTGCCCTGTACATGCCCCATTTCCAACTGAGCTATAGCTGTAAATTCTTTGTCTCATATTGGAATTTTGAGGTGAGGCATTTTTGGGTTTGCACTTTCTCGAGACTGGGGTTAAACCTGAAAGTGAAGCCTGCTCCACGCTTTTATGGCCAGCTGGCTCCTGTTAATAATACTATTGTATTGTGATTGTGACGTCACTTCCTTTTTATCCATTCTTCCTTGGAAGAAGAAGCCTTTGCCTTTTAGTTTCGAGATTTGAGTTTTTCCATGTCCACACGTGGTTAAAAATTTGGTCATGGCAATTAATAATTACTGTTTTTTTCCTCGTAACCATGGAGAGATGGTTCGAGTATTACATAATTATATTTTTTAATTAATTATATAAATATATTTTATATAAAATTTATTATTAATATATAATTTTATACAAAATATATTTATATAATTGATCGAAAATATAATTATATAATATTTCTGCACCTATATATATTTATCGTAACCATTTGGTTAAATTGAAGTGATTAAAGTAATGTTATTATGTTAGGCGCACAGTGAAGATTATCCATTTATCCTCGGTCTAAATTATCTGAATATGAAATTTATTTAATTTAATTAATTTAATGAGTCAAATTAATATATTATAAAATAAAAAATTTTGAACATTATTTTTTTAAATTTGCAAAATTTAAATTCAGAATTTTATTTAAAAAAATGAATATTAAACTACTTGAATTAATCTAATTTTTACTTCTTTGTCATCCCATTTTCCTTCGCCCTTTTTCCCTTCTTTGGGCCCCAATAGGATAACTATTGGTCTCACCTCGAGGTGAAGCCTCCCTGAACCGCTGGAAAAAACTATTGATTTTATGAATATTCACTAAAATGGAGTCCAATCGCAATCCCATGAAATCTTCTGTTCTGTTCGCTCTTTTAACTCATTTGCGGCCATTGTGCATGTTGCTTTGGACTGGACTTACCATTTAATTATAACCCTTATGACTTAGTTATCCAAGTGGCTTTCTTCTGGCATTTGCTCCACAAATACGTCTCCTTAGTCCTTTCACGACTTTACATTTTTTTTATTTTATTAACTTTTTATCTCCAATTTGAGAAAGGATTTGATGCTTATTTTAAAATTGAAAAACAAATGCAGTGATTATCTTGAAAATGGGTAAACTATGTGTAAATGAGTAGAAACAATATTCATATAAAATTAATATTTTCTATAAACTCATCCTATATAACCTCATTAATTCCCAGTAGTTTATTGAATTATTCTATTATGAAACCCTTACAACTTTTAAATAATTAATGTCAAATTTTTAATTTAAAAATGCATTACATACTTATACTCCCTCTATTTTACAATATCTATCGATTTAAGTTTTTTCATGTTTCAAATTCTCTATTTCATCTCAAATATCAATAAGTTATTAATCAATTTTTTAATTTTATCCTTACATTGATTATGTTTATTAATGCAATTAATAAAAAATATGAAGTTATAATTTCAATAGAAAAATAATTTTGTAAAATTAATTTAATTTTTATATATAAAGATCATTCAACGAATTTTTTAATATGAGTGTTTTTTTAATAAGTGTATTAGCCCTAAACTAATAGATGCAGTGAAATAGAGGGAGCACATCATTCTTTTTTTCCCCTCTCTTCTCAATGACTGCAATTTTTTTTTTATTAGACAATTTAATTCTTAAGCAGTACTGGATTGAACCATATCCTAGTAGGATTAAATAATATTACCTCAAACCAAGAAACACACGAGGCACGAATGATATGAATGGGTTTGGCGGAGCTTATCCGAACTCATTTAGGTCTAGCTAAGCTTATTCAAATTTATTCGGGCTTATCATGTAGTTGAGATCCCTCAACAAGGATCTCGATCTGAACTCAACGAAAAATCTCACGTTTTAGAAGTATTCCGAGATAAGAAAAAATAGGTGGAAGTTTTTCATTTCCAATTGATAAATAAATGTGGACTTCACTTTTCAAATATGGGATTATCTCAGCTAAATAATTGTATGCAAATTATATACTTTTAATTTTTTTTCACTCTTGATTTGAGTGTTAAGGTGTGTTTATCAGTCCTATTGAAACTATATTCATCACAACAAATACTAAATACACGAGATGTCAGACATGCAGCTACAGAAAACAGTCAGCATGGCAAGGCAACTCAAGCAAAGATTACAATTAAAAATAATTTTTTTAAAAAAATGAAAACTCAAATACAAGGTTGACACTCAATTTGAGTTTTTTCACGAAGTGGTTTCGTGTTGTTCAACATAATCAATAAGTTATAATCTTATTATTAATTCTTGTTGAAGTTAATTATTTTTCTAGATCTTAAAATTGGTAAAGCCTTCCTGCCTTAATTTTTTTTTTCTTGTAATTTTGAATTGAAAGTAATAGTTAAATAAAATCTTTTCAAAGTGATAACTCCAAAATTTAAATCCTTAATAATATAAATAAAGTTTAAATACGGTTACGGTTTACTTGCATTGTAACAACTATTTTAGGTTAGGTTATATATATATATCACTTACAAAGAATTGTTTAAACTAATAAGCAATCTTGATTCATTAAAAAGAAAATGTGAATTTAAATCATAGAAAAATAACTGTTGTGGAGAAATTATATGACCGCTTCCGCAAGTGAACGAGGATTAATAGCAGTTCAAATAAACTAAATTTATAAAGGATTTAATTGGGATGTACTGATAATATAAAATAATTTTATATTATTAACCAATAGAAATCTTAGAAAATGAGAAATTATAATGGATTCTTCATTATAATAGATGATTATTTGTATAAATTAATACTTTCTAATATTTATATTGACTAACAATGTAAAATTATTTTATATTATTAATATATTTAAATTAAATTTATTTATAAAAGTCTTAAAAGAAATATATATTATCCCGTATTTCAGTTAAGTTTCTTGGCAGTATATATGTCTAATATAGACATGATAAGTACTTGGGTGACCCGTGGAGATTTTTTTTCGTCTGAAGATTTTATAGATTTTGCTCAAAACATTAGAAAGTGGAGACACGAGGCTGTTGTAGTTAGTTGAACCACCTTTCCGTTTATCAGTCTCTGCGGTGTCTATCTTACAAAGAAAAATCTTTAATACATGATGGTGTCGGACATGGCAAAAGGTACACAGGAATCCTCACAAGACAAGGCACAGAGGGGTCGAGGAGTGGCGCCACCCCTAATAATTGCCATTGGTTGTCCATTAATATTCATTACCTTCCTTACAAGGCCCTTTCCGTTGGTTCCGGCCTTCTGCAGTTATATGTAGATTAAAACGAAGCCTAGTATTCATATATTCAGTTGTATTATTTACTAAATCATTAGGGTTATGTTCATATAATATATCAATAAATTGTGATTCACACATATAAAAATTATACTTAACCTATATTAATAAATGTATTATTTATTTTTAGATTTATATAATATTATATATTAGAGTTTAATTGATGTGTACTGACAGTGTAAAATAATTTTATACTATCAACCAATAAAAATAGGGAAAAGTGAGAAATCATGATGGATCCCTCATTATAATGGGTGGTTATTTGTATGAGTTGGCACTTTCCACTATTTCTATTGATTTACAGTGTAAAATTATTTTATATTGTCAGTGTATTTAAATTAAATTCTATATGTTAATATAAAAATTACTAATTTATTAGCTTCACTTGATTTCATTAAAAACGTTTTTCATTTCAGATAAGACGTTATTATTGTTAGTTCGAGTGTATAAACATTCGAGTAGTTTTGACCATTAGATTGATAGAAAAACTATAGATTAGTATTGATAAAAATCATAACAAAAATAAAAAACAAAATGATATGTGAGAGCTCAAGTTTCGTTTATTAGCAAATCCTATTATTTAGGGTGTGTTTAGTTGGGGAATAAGAATAGAGATAAAAATTTTATAAATAAATTTTATGTATAATTTTACACATGACACTTATTCATAAAAATTTTACTCTTATTTTTACTCTCCAACTAAATACACCCTTAATATGAGTTTGATTTCATATTCAAACATTTTGAAATTCTATTTGAACATAAAATTTGTCGTGAAAGCTTTATAAAACCATGTTTGGATTATATTATTTGAAATAAAACTAAGTTTATCTTCTTCTTTTTTTTTGTCGGGAACAAAGTTTATCTTTAAACTTGATTCTCAAACGTGAAAGTAACATTTCATATTTTTTGTATTAAATAAAAAATAAAAACTCGTTTAAGTGTGCATTCATAAAATATTCTTTTAATTAAAATCAAATTTATAAAATTAAGTTGATTTAAAATCAAGTTTACAAATCATAATCCAAACACACTAAATCATAGAAAAAAATATTGTTGGGATTATCAATTCAGTAATATTACTAATCATAATTTTTGAAATAAATTATGATAATAGTTGAATAAAATATAATGATGGAACACAATTCTTTATACAAAAATTACAAATCATACCATTTCATTTTAAAACTTACTTTCTAGTAAAAATTTTGGCTGTGTATTAATTTTGTTATCAATTATGGAAGCAGATCATGTTTTGGGCGGCGAATGAATCCGAACCGCTTGTCTCTATGCTTTGCACCCATCCCACTAAGGTGGGTCCCACTTAATCTCCTCGTAAAATCTTGTTCACTTTGCTCCTTTCTTCCACTACAAAAGCTTTGTCCCCATCTTATAGAGCCAATATCTTTTACTTTTTATGGTAATTTTTTAATCAATTTTTAAGAAAGTTAAAAGTATGTTTTACTCTATTTATAAGTGTCTTTTTAGTAAATTTTTTTTGTCCAAAATTATTTTCATTTAAAAATATTTATGAAATATTAATTAATTTTTTCTATCTTTACTCTCATATTTATTACCTTAATTAAATTTGGTGACTATAAATAATTAATAAGAAGAGAGAAAGAATAATTTAGTTAAAATAAACTAATTTTTATTTATATTTAAACTAATTTATTGATTTCTTAATCCTTATGCCAAAATCTTAAAAGGCACCTAAAAACGGGCTGAGGGAGTAAATATTATCACTTTTTTTTTTATCATTTTGATAATCTAATTAAAGTTAATTTTATCTTATTTAAGTGATAAAATTTTAAAGGACGTGAATTAAACATTGTATCCGTCTCTTATTATGATGAGTGCATAGTGTTTGTGGGTAAAACTCGGTTAAAAGCATCTTCTGTTAAAGTTAAGGAGAGCCCTCATATTTTATTTTATTCATTAAATGAGACGAGTCCTATTCAATCCACCACCGCCACGAGACCAAAAGGCCGCATGCTCTAGAACTTGGCATAGTAGCTGTCTTGATAAAGATTGTCCTTCCCAAAATTCCAATGAGTATGCACGGTTTCTTCCTCCAATTAATAGTATACCAGCTTAGTTAAAAAGTCATCAAATACAATGCAATGCATTTGAAATGGAGCTATGTTTTTTGTATATGTATTTTTTCAGTTTTTGTATTGTTGTACTTCTATTTATTATTAGATAAAATATAAAATTTAGATCAAGTAAAATTTATATCTCATCTAATAATAAATAAAAATATATTAACATAGAGATTGAGAAATATACGTATAAATAATATTTCCCATTGAAATACCAAATTCTTATCCTGGAAGGCGACATTTTGAATAGCTCCAACCAAACATCCGAGTATGCAATACCTTTAATAATTCTAGATTTCTCCAAAAAAAAAAAAAAACAGTTACCAGATTTGACAGTTAATTTGAAAACAACTATTTTTTTAATAAAATAGATAATAATATTTGTTTAATTAATCCATGAAAATTTTTTTTCTTATATTTAAAATTTACAATTCTATCTCATTTCCTTTTCTCCATGAAAGTGTTGGAACACCGGGTAGTTAGAAGAGTTAGTTAACTATAGATAGAGATAAGGGAATTAGTAGTGTGTCTAGATATTTATTAGCAAATCTTGAGGGAGTTGATAGGCTTTTCAAATATCTTCTCTATCTTATAATTTTTTAATAAATACTAGTTCTTTATAATTTCTGATTCCAGTTCAAACAGAAAGATACTGCCATACTCATGGAGGTTGATTTAGAGTGGACCTACAGAAATCACCATGGTTGATCAATCACCATGGTCGATCAACCATGGCTTCTTGTTGGTGGTGGAATGATAGTGACCCATTTGAGAGTAGTCCAACCATCTTCATATGCTGCAGGAAGAGATTACTCTATAGCAAGCTTGAACTCCACGTGATCCACCAGAACGTTTGCTTGGGAAGCTGCAATGTTAAGTAGTGTTGGTGGAGAGAGGAGAGGGCAGATTTAAAACAAAACGCATCACCATGATAGGGTTTGCATGATAGATAACAATAATTTTATAAAATATTATCTCGATATTTAGAATATGATACTCAAAACTTCAATTATATGTTACATACACGTCGTTGTCGAATGGTCAAACCCCATGAGAATCTACACAATCCAGTGCTTCAAGGTTCATATTTTAATCCCGATATATCAATTGACATATGAAAATTTAACACATGTAAGAAGAGTATTTGTTTCAATAGATTATTTAATTGCTTTAAGAAAAAACAAAACACGACGTCCGCAATATTTCAAGCAGGCTTAGGGCTCCTTCAGGAAGGCAATGCCATATCTGCCTAATTAGCAATTTTTTTTTCCAAAGACTATATCACCCTGATCTGTATCTCACTTGAAATTCATCCATCACTTAAATAAATTATACACCATTTAAACATGGGAGTACATCATATTTGCACAGAGTACACAAATAAAAGGCCCTAGTAGGACGAACATTATATATATTATCTCTTTTTTTTTTTTCAAAAAAAGCATCGGCTAATATTTTAATATTAAATATCATATTATAATATACATATCCTCTAATCCTCATATATACATCTCTCTTTCAAATTATAGTGTACATGATTAGTAATTTACTTATAAGCTTTGACGCAGGGTCTATGCAAGAGCAGAATAAGCCCCACATCTCCGCGTCGGTCCAAAACGATTGACGTTTACCCATGTCATGTGTGGCATCACGGGACCATGGAACATCAATGGAACATCTCTTTTTCTTCTTTACTCCTTCACCGTTGAATTTCACCATCATCGCTCTGATGATCAATGATCAGACACATCGCCAAGTCCGTAACACACTAACAACTTCTCTAATCGCTACTTATCATAGCTACCGAAGACGCATGAAAATGACATGCACCAGCACCCACCTAATCACCACCCTCTCCTTCTACTTAGCCAATCTGCTACAATCAGCACCACCGAAACCCACTTTGCGATTGGCCAGATCAAACTCCACCCACAGATTCTGCTGGTGGAAGTTCCCTATAATGTTACTGGCCGCACCCAATTTGTCGGAGCTCCCGATCCCAACGCAGTGGACCCCACCTCCCACGTCAGCAAGGACCCTCTCCTTCGGTACCACAATCTCCACTCCCTTCTCCAATTCAAACACCATGTCCCCTATCAGCCGTCCGATCTCAACCCCATCGCGACCATCAAAACACATGTCGGCTACTCCACCGTACACGTACCCCTTCTTCATCCTGGGCCCCACAACTCTCACCACTTCCTCGCGCACCTTATCATAAGCCTCACTAACAAGGTAAGTGAACTCGGATCCGGAATCCACAATGGTCTGACCCGACCCGCCCGCATCCGGCCGGAAAACCGCCGGAGATATGCTCAGCCTCTTCCGGCCGATCCGAATTCCATTCATCGCAACGGTGTAGGCCAAGGGGTCGAGGTTCGGCATGCGTTGACTCTGGGAAAAAATCAACATCGGGACGTATTTGAACCCGGCGGAGTGCGGGTTGTTACCGAGGTAGAACGACCCGGTCGGGGCAGATCCGGGTCGGGTCGGTCGAGTTGGGACGCAATACGAGAATTTGGCAATTTTGGCCTGACGGGCGAAGGATAGGCGGCCGCGGTTAATTCCCAAAATACCCCTGGCGTCGCTGGAGTAAGTGGCGCAGCCGAGGATGAGGGGAGGGGTAGAAAGGGAAGGGGAAAAGGTGAGTTTCTCTCGGACGAGATTGCCCTCGGCATAGGTGCCGTCGGCGTAGAAGTAGGAGTAGTGGCAGAGGCGGTTCTGGTCGCAGGAGGTTGGGAGGGTAAAATCGGGAATCTGGGGCTTACACAAAGGGTGGGTGCAGGGTAGGACAGAGAATGTTGAAGAAAGAGAAGGGTCAAACGACGCCGTAGGAGGCGGTGGTGGTGGCTTGGTGTTCTTCTTCTTGTTGTGGCACTGAATCCAAGATAGTTGGCTTCCAGTGTCCAACACCATTTGTTGGGCCTGTGGGGGTGTCCCAATGGGGAGGGTCACTATGAGTGCCATGGAGTATTTGAATGTAGACTTTAAGTTATAGGAAGGGGAAGAAGGCTTGGTTTTCTTTGAGAATATGAGAGACGAAGATAGCATCTTTGAGGTGGTGTTGGTGGAGAGAGGGAGCGAAGTAAGTGTGTAAGACACTGAGAATGAGTTGGTGGTGCTGTTCTTGAGGTTGAGTTTTGCAGAGAGGGTGACAGAGAAGAGCAAGAAGAAGAGAAACATTTTGCTGAGCGGTAGCATAGTCATAGCCATATCCATTGGAGTGATTGAGAGTGTGTGTGAGTAGCAAAATGAGGATTGGGTCGTGATGTATTTATATAGGGAAAAAAAAGTGATGAAACAATGGCAATGAGAGAGAGGGCAAAAGGAGAAGACGCGTTTTCTTCGGTTGGGTTTTGGGTGGGTGAACTGGATCCTGTTGTGGTATTATTCTTTTGCAAAGGCATATGCATATGGAGTGAGATCTTTCTACGCATCATACCCTAATTAAATTCGGCTTCGCCTCATTTAAATTTGGGTGGTGTGTCGTAGTTAATGATTCCCTCCCTTATTCATTTATGTGAATGTGCAATTGCCCTATGATCCCACCTCTGTCTTCGACAGTGTCTACTATACAGCCCCTTCTTCGTTACGCCTTTATATTTTTCAATGAGATAGAGACAACTGTGTAGTGCACTGTACACGTAAAATATAATCCTCTCCTTTTTTTTGAAAAAAAAAAGGGTGCACAACCTTTGTATACGCGTATGATCCACTGATACAGAGTGATCATGAGTTACAAAAGAAATTTAATTTCTTAAAAATATATATCTTATTAAAATTCAAAATCGCAAAAAATTGATGGAGAAACTATAATGGCATTACTTAGATTATCTATTATTCCTTCTATTTTAAAATTTTTATCTAATTTTAATATTTCAAAATATCTATTCATTTTTAATATTAAGGTCATATTAAATTTTTTATTTAATTATATCCTTAATTTAATTATTATCTACTATTATTATAATCAGAATTAAAGAATGTACTAGATCAATTTACTATTATCTATATAAAAAGAATAATTATAATATTAATTATATTAATAAAAATATATTTTTTTAGACAAATATAATTTCATCGATTTATATAATTTTGTGTCAATATCAAAATTAATTTTTTTTTAATTTATATATTTTTTTGTTTTGAACAAATATTTTGAAATGAAAGGAGCACGTTACAAGTTACTTTACATGAATCTTTGAAATATATTAAAAAATATGATAAAATTATATCATAATTATTGAAAATGATTGTGAAAACAGAAAAGAGAATTTATTTTTTACAATTTAGCATAACGTAATCACCACTAATACATTGAGAACAGTTTTATTTGTTAAAAATTCAAAGTGAAAGACAGTTCAAAAAGTTAATTGTTTGTATTATGTTTTGTAGAACTCGTGCCGAAGGCTTCAGATTTTTCAAAATGTATTTTCCAAGTTGATTATGTCTAAAGAGAGGATCTTTCAAATACCGGGCCGAAAAGGGGTTTACACTTTCACCTCCCCCAATATCCAACCCCACCCTTCCCATTCCCACATGTATTTTGTGGAGTAGCTTAGCTAATGGAGAGAGAATATGGGGATGGAGTTCGATGGTGTTCGTGGAAACCAAAGTAAAAGCGGAAGCATGTAATGTATGCAAGTGTAGGGCATTTCGAGAAACCCAATGTCAATTTTGGGTTAGTAAGATTTTGTTCCAACGTCAAGTTATAGAGTGCCATTTGATTTGGGGCATTAGGATGTTGATTAGTCAACTACAGCTGGTACCCAGCTCCTGGGTAGAAGAAGAAGCCGCCACCCACCATTACCATATGTGGGTGTAGGACGACAGTAGGTGATCACATAGGTGGTCAACACAAGATGAAAAAGAAAGAGACTTTAAAGTGTTCACCCCACACTCCCAAGATATTTTGTGTATTATGCACTTCGTCCCATGTTGTCGAAAAATGTACTCAGTATTAGGGAAAAAAACCGGTTGTTTTTTCTTTTAATAAATGTATGATTATCTTTTAAATTTTATAATGCAATTCATTTATAGTTTACTCAGGACTTGCTGTTAATAAATGAATAAATAATCTAATTTTGATACTAGATGTCTTGATCTATACAAAATTTGCTTGTTTCCTATTAGAGGTGTTTAAAATTGATCCAAACTGAATTAAAATCGAACGTTGATTCAAAAAAATCGAAAGTCGATTAAAACTGAAATAAATCAATTTTAATTGATTCTTATTTTATAAAAACCAATCAATTCGGTTTGATTTTTGGTTTTAATTTCTAAAATCGAACCAAATCAAACTAAATCAATAATATATATATATATATATCTTTAATTTAACAAATATACAGGTAAGTATATTTTATAATATTTTAATATTAAAATTATTTAAATATTCTTATTATATCTTAACTCAATATTTTAGATTTACAATTATATATTAATTCTTTAATTTACTCAACATAAAATTTACTTTTTTGTACTTTATAAAATTTTTTAATAAAAAATCGAAAACTGAACTAATCCAAACCGATTTAAATGATTTGATTTGATTCAAGTTTTTAATTATAATCAAATCAAAATAAAATTTATTATTTTGATCGATTGGGTTTTTGTCTCAAAATTGAACCAAACCGAACTGCGAACACCCTTATTTCCTACATAGCTACATATACTTTATGGAAAACAATATTGCTAGTATGTGTTTGGTTCTGTATTTATAGAATGGATTTTGAAGTAAAGTAATTTATGTTTTATAATTTATCTAAAAATAATTATGACAGAAAATAATAAATTTTTACTCCTCCCAAAATCAATTCTAAAGGCAAAAATTTATTTTGACAACTGAAAACGAAACAACTTAAAAAATTGACAAAATCAATTTTAGGGGGTTAAAAATTGATTCTAACCCCCAAAAAAGAAAAACTGAAATCCAAACACAATCTTAATTGCATTTTGTGTATATGTTGTACCTGCAGTGCTGCATAAAAATGTTGAGTTCAAATTGGCTTTAAACTACGTAAATTTTATTTTACAAGCAAAATTGATGTAAAATATTTTAGTTAAAAAAACCTGCATTCTTGACTCCAAAATTGGGGCATGCATTTTTTTGTTTATCAACCCAAGTTTACTTTACCCAAAAAAAAAAAAAAATTCATAGTCAAGAAATCAAATGCCAGAATTAAATTCATGAACATGTTTTTTTTTTCATTGAAGTTTTTGCTTCGATGTTTTTTGCACTTAACTGTTTATATCACTATGTCATGTGTAACATAGAATTTAATTGTAATACATGTACATACGTAGCTGTATGTGCATGCATGTAATTACAAAAGTAACAATATACATACGTCATCAATTAAACTCACAACATGTCCTAATTTGAAATAAAGTAAGAGAAATTCTTATATCCTTTTGCAGCAAGAAATTTCTCTTCTTATGTTTTATTTATGTAACACCCCAGTATGAGTTGCGGTTTCCTGTCGATACCGGAGCCTGAGAAATTCTGAGTCTGAACCTTATGCCTCCTTGGAGGGCTATAAGTTTGAGATATTTTCTTAAAATCAAAAGTCCCGGTAATGGTTCTCTGGGCATCAATGAGTTGAAGAGGGATTTTTAACGAATTTTAGGGAATGGATAACCCCTTCGTTTTCAACCCTCAAGTTTTTAAAGACGCATGATTTCGGAGAATTGTATTAAAACCCAAAAGTTGGATTCTAATTCTTAAGGATTTTGAACTTTTAGATATTTTTATTGGATCCAAATGGGAGGTATTCCCTTGTTTACATTTATGTTTTAAAGTTAATGGAGAGTAAAGTTAAAGAGGACATTAACTTAAAATTAAGAAATGTAAATAAGTCTGTGCAATATCCTGGACCTGGAAAAGGACTGCAGAAGGAGGGAACCAAGTTTTTGGAGTTGGTAATCGATTATAGAGGATTTGTAATCGATTACAGTCCTCTCTGTATGCCCACAGGTTGAAATTTTTCGTGTTGTAATTGATTACCATCTTTGGTAATCGATTACCAGTTCTGGGTTGGTGGTAATCGATTACCAGCATTGGTAATCGATTACCAGACTTTTGGCTGTGGTAATCGATTACCAAAGGTCAATATATAAGCCGAGACGCGTCCCTTTCCTTCATTTTCGAATTTCCTTTCTCTCTCTACCCTCAAAACTCTCTCCCTTCTCTCTAAAACATCTCCCTTCCTTCTTAAACACAATCCTTCACCTCTTCTTATCAAATTACAACATTCCTATTCATTTAAACTCAATTTCTTCCTTTAATCTCAAATCACATCTTCAACAAGAAATCAACACATTTGGTCTTGGAGCTTGGAGGAGGTGACACCAAGGCTCTCAAATCTTTCTTCTTCCTTTCCCCTTCTAAAAGGTAATCCTTCAACTCCTTTCCTCCTCCTTTCCTATGAAATTACAAATTATTTCCCTTATAGTGAGTTTCTAGAGAACCCTAGGTTAGAAGAATTAGGAATTTTTATATCTGGGAGTATAGTAGATTAATCGTTAGTCTAAGTGACTAACCTTGAATTAAATTGTCACATTATTGATAGTATATGCTATTGGAAGACCGGCTTTGGCTCTCAAAGTTCATGGGATTAGGATTTCGCTTTTAGCGTTAAGTCTGTGAGTAGATAGTTTACCCCTATCTTACTTTTAATGTAATTTGCCTACATATATAGATATATGCATATGCAAATGATTTGGTAGCTTATCTATTTTTACTAGTTCACATAAGACAATGACTTGATTTCAAAAAGAAAAATGTGGCAAATGTTTATTACTTTGGTTTCTATTAAACTTTGGAAAATTCTCGTTGTTAGAAAGGTTCTGGATAAAAGCTTCGAACCTTTATTCGTTTTTGATTTATTAAAGTGTTGAAGCTTTACTTTTCTTTAAAGTTACAATTTTATTGTTTATTATAAGTCATATTGGTATGTTTTATAAGAATATTTATTAAATGTTCTGTTTATGGAAAAGAATGACTTGGAAAAGTCTAGACCAGGATCTGTAGGCTAACAGCAGTAGGCGTTAGCCCTGGGTGCACCTAGGATGTTGGATTTCATGGCCACTCAAGGGAGTGGTGCGTGCTTGTTATTCATGGCCACACATATAGTGTGGTGCGTGCCTGTTATTCACGGCCACAGGAGGAGTGGTGCGTGCCTGATTACGGGATTCACACGAAGGAATGGCCACCTAAGTGTGTTTCCTGACGGATTTATTCTGGAATAGATGGACTCTATTTTGGAAAAGAAAACTTGGATAATATTTGATTAAGATTTCTATTTTGGTTTCGTTATACATATTATAGTATCACCTTAGTATCTATAAATTTGTATATTGTCTCATATGGGTTAGGGACATTCTATCTCTCACTGAGTTTCTCAAAACTCACCCCGTGGTTGTTCTATCCTTTTTAGATACAGGTTTAGGCTTGGGAGCTGATTCTTCAGTTCAGCATCATTTGATTCCTATCTGGGTGAGCCCTATTTAGTAATGGGCTTTGATTTGTAATTCTGTTTTAGTTGTAATCTCAGTATGTAGCTCCATAGTACTACAGACAGGGTCCGACCTTATTCTGTTTTTGTTGTTGTCATGTATTCATTCATATATATATATATATATATATATATTTCAACTTGTTGGAATTAAAGTTATGAAAAGTATTTGTTTTCTGAAGAACTTGAGTTATGTATTTTGGATGAGTATTTGTAACTATTTACATATATATTTAATCGTTATACTGTGTGCTGAGGGATGTATTCTGAGAATACCTGGATCCTCGATGAAAGATTGTGTCTGTTTATCTTGCAGGGTAACCTTTTGTAATTGGGAAATATCCGAATTACAAAGGGGACTCTGTCGAATTTTTATAAAATTCTGTGATGGAAGGCTTGCGTAGGGACTTGTCCCTATGCGCCGGTCATGGCCCAGGTTTGGGTCGTGACAATTTATTATTTGACAAATTAGATACCAGAGTCATCTTTATCTTAATTAACCATCCACTTCCACATTTTCAATCACCCACAAAACTAATTTATCAAATAATAAATGAAACATAACAAGAGAAATTTCTCAATCCAAAAACATATAAGAATTTTCCATAAAGCAATTGTCTAGCTATTTTCATATTATCTAAAATTAATGATGCCTTTTTCCCAATTTAATATCATTATTAAGTTTTGCATATGTTCACATAGTTGGCTAAATGTGTAAGGTTTCTTTTACTTGTATCTTACACTAACAGCTCACACATGATGTTTCCTAACATCAATACATGCGATTGAAAATTTCTCCGATCGACAAAACTTGCAAATTTATCTAATATTTTGGCACTACTCTTCTTATTTCGAAATGTTATGGGTCGTAAGAAGACAATTAATTGGATTATTATTTATATGCCGCGTTAAGCTAATCGAATTAGGTCACTTCACCACTATCATGTATCATCATTTCTATTGAGGCTCCTGCTTTTTTTCCCCCCCTTCGGTGTTAACATATTTAGTTCCAACGGCCTAACATGCATGGATGAAGTAGTCATATATGATATAGCTAGCTCACTGAAAATTAGAAAATTAACACGAGAAATATTTATATATAAATGTAATGTAATGTACAGTCCAGTCACCCATCTTGCTTTTATAAAACTTATAATTAAAAATAAGATATACTTTCTAGGATTGAAACACAAGAAATTTAAAAACAGGCCGGAATGAATTGTATCAATGAATAATTTCAAAAAGGAAACAATTCAAGGTAAACATTGTGAAGATAAAGTCAGATGTGTGATGGTTCACGGATTATGATAAAGTGGCAAAGATCAACTGATCACGGGTACGTAAAACAGTAAAACCCAGCATTTTTGTCAAGAAATGACAAATGATTCAATTTGGTTTTGAGAGGACGCGAGAACATTTGTCCATTGTTTTGCTTTAATATACTTTGGACTCATGCATTGAACTTCGGGTAAAATCAACGCCCGGATATTATCTTTAAAAGAAGAATTGGCATCTTACGATACGATTGGACCATTAGGAAGGAGAGGTCAAGCTGGTTAGGACTCAAACAGGAGCCAAATTTACCTAATTAGTTATTAATTATCATCAAAATCAATAGCCCGAGGTGGTGAAACTTTTGGACTAATATCCATATCATTCCACCGCATATATTAATCTATACATTGTCGTAGAGCAATGTATGCAGATAAAGAAACAAACACATCTAACTTTTTGAGTGAATAAAAACAATAGACTATAGAAAAGTTTGTTTATTTAATTATGTCAAATGCACTGAATAAACACTGAAAATGGTTGGTCGTATTTCGGGGGAATATTTGTCGTCGCATACTATCATTTTAGCTCTTAGGACTATAAGACTATTATTATTACTGTTAATTTACTTTAGTGCTGAGTTCTCATCGCTATTTTATCCATTGTTCCTTGTCTTGTCTCTCAATTAAGCTGGCATTTTTTAGTGAATAAACTTGTTCCAGCATGAGTGTTGATTAAGAAAAGAATAAAATAATAGAAAATCAAACTAGTGATGTTGAGTATCAAATTCTCAACAGATCCAAACGTATAAGGAATTAATTCACGTTTTACTAGTATTTAAGTGGCTTGAATAGCAAGTTCAACAGTTATTTCTTTTTATTTTTTATTTTGGTATATCATTCAATAATAATAAAATTTGAACCTATAACATCATGTATATTGTTCAAACTTCTCATTATCAATTCATTCCTAATGATTTCAACACTTATTTCATTCAAGTACACTTTTGAATTCATTTTATAAATAAAAGAATTAATATTAGAAGAGTTTTGTGCTGATAATAAATTGACTCCAACATAGATAAGATTACATAAGGTTCAATAGAATATAGGTAATTTAGGGGGAAAAAAATTCACGGGTTACACAACATATAAACTAAGTATCGGAATTACACACGACACATTATCATGTCCGTAATATTACAAACATTTTACGGAAATGGCATAAACAAAGAAAGAAGGAGTTAAACGACATTGTGCCGTCACTTAGAGAGGAAATAAAAAAATGTGCACCGTATGGTATTGCCACAGACAAACTATGTATTTGTTTATATCAGATTATCAAAACTGATTTTTTTTTTTTTATGGGAACAAAAGTGAGTTTATAATGAGATCATTCATATTTAATTTTTCTATCAAAAAGTAAATTTGATAAACAAATATTAAAAAATAAACCTTAAAAGTATTGAAGTTTACTATAAATTTTTTAACCGATGTAAAAGCTTTATTTTCTGCTTTTAGCATGTGTTTGTTTTTTATTTTCACTATTAACAGAAAAATATGATTTTCAAGACATTTATATCAAAAGTTCTTCATCGTTTTCTTTTGCTCAATGCCGATTAACTTTGACAACAATCGGACACAAACAAACAGTTAGTCTAATGGGGTTTAGAAATAAAAATAATATCAGTTGGAAAGTATAATCAGATTAAATATAGAGAAAAAATTATTCGATAGTCAGAATTTATTCAACATTTATTTACTAATTTTTATATAATTAAGTAAGTATTAATTATTTTAATTGTATAACTTTCCTCAATTGTTATTCAGAAATCAGAATCACATTGCCTCAATCGAAACAGGTGGGTAGAGCTCTAAAAAGGAGTTTCTATATGTACATCCTCTTTCGAACGAAGTCTTCTTCGATTTGAGCTAAACAGACCCCAAAAAAGAAAAAAATGTAAAGATTTATCTTAAAAATTGATAAATTAATTGAAGGATAACAATATTTCCAGGAACAGTAAATTTATCACTTATTTTATTTTTCCATGGTTTGATTGAGATCAAAATAAAAGGATGATAAGATGATTTAAAATTTTTTTTTCCAATGCTTTGTTGAGTAGAGAAAAGGAAACACATTTTGCGAGACTCGTAAAAAAACTTTCTCCTATCTGATGAAAATAAAATGGGAGAGAAGAAGAAAAATGGTTTAAAATGATAATACTATCCTTAGTTTTAAATGAAGAAGTGGATAAAAAATTTATTTAAATATAGTTATATTTTTTCGCCATATACTTTTTTCAATTAAATAATAAAAAAAATTAATTTTCATTTTATATTTCTTTTTCCCTTATATTCTATCTATCAAAATAAAACATTGCTTTTTCTCTTATGGACAAAAATTTATATAGATTTAGCATCGATTATTTCTCTTCCTTGTATTTAACAATTTCATTGACAATTTTACAAGTATATACAATCTAAATTAAAGTTAGATTGTCAGGTCTAGTTCTTGTAGCGTGTCGCTTTAGCCCTTGTTGATGATGGATGATCCTAATCCGAGAGGCCTAGAAAGTAGAAGCATTTACTAGTGTTTTTCTTTATTTTATTTTGTTCTATTTGAATAAGTGCTGGAGTAAATTATCTGCCACAATTGCTTACCATTAAATTTTAGGTAAATTATACTGAAGTTATGATATTATATATAATATCTTTTAGTTTGTTATATTTATACCAATATTTTTTATATAAATATTTAGTGTCATATTTATAAAAATATTTAATATTATATTTTATAAAATATAAATATATTAAATATAATATCACTTAAATTTTAAAAAGAATTCATATATAATATCACCTAATTTTAAGATAAATTGGTATAATTTATCCGTATATTTTTTATTGGAATATCCCTCTAATAAAAATGGCTTAATGAAATAGGGATCACTTCTTATAGATTTTTGAAATAAAATTGAAATTATAGGGAATCATGAATTGAAAAATTAAGTAAGTCAATTTTCAAAATAATAAATAACCCGTTTTAAATGATCGATTGTGTTCTACATACCAAAGACCAAATAATATTTCTATTAAAACTAATGCCCACTAAAGACCATTAAGAATTCATCTAGGCTCTTCCCTTAAACTTAACTAATTCAATTTGCGTTGGTTGGTCATTATGAGATTTAATTTTCTTTATTTACAAAATTCAAATTTAAAACCCGTTTGAAAAAAAAAATCAAAGTATTTCAACTAAAAGTTAATATACTATTCCCTACTCAATACTCGATTTACTCACCTTACTAGTAAATATTGATGTTAGGTATTGAGAGATGGGAAAAAAGTTGACCCACTCAATAGTTGATGAAGAAAAAGTATTACATTTTTTCAAAAAAATTAGGCACACTTCATCATAAACACTCAAATTATTATTTCATATTAAGAGCCATGATTAAAATGTATTTATAATTAAAATACTTTTACATTTATCAAATAATAATTTGATTTGATGTTCTGCACGTCAGCTATGACTGACTAAGAGCAGGACCAACCGTATAATAAGCGCCACATAGGTTTGGGATCGTGTCCCCCTCTCCCCACACCCTAATAAAGGGTAGAAATATATGAAAGAAAATAGTTAATCATATATAGCTCCACGAACGCCATCAAGTTGGATTTTATGTATTAAAAGTCTTCCACACAAGTCAGAAAAGGGTTTCTTATAACATCTTTGCATCACTTTGAAGAGACATCCACTTAGGCATTTTTATATGTAAATCCTTGCTATGTATATACTTAGACATGACATTCAAGATATTTGTGTCATATCTTGCGGGACATGGCAGAAATAGAAGTATAATGTATTATTGTATGCATTACAAAAATGTTCATTAGCTTTTATCTTTACCAATCGCCGGTGATGCTTATCCAAGAGCAATGAAAACGTGTGATATAAGTCCCAGCTCATGTAAGTGGGACTAAATACTCGATTTCTGAGAAAGAGAGACATATGGGGAAAATAAAAAAGAAGAAGAAGCTCAATCAATGTAATGTGGACCAGGGTTGGCCGAAGTTCCAGCACAGTGTTCTCCCTTGTCCTAATCTTCTTAATGATTTTTTCGGCTGAGTGCTTAAAGATATTTAAAAACTTTCCGAGTGCAAGCACATATGATTTGATCTAATCCTTGTTTAATATTTACACACGTTAAGAAGTGTAGTTGCTGAAAAGGTAATGAAGCAAAATGAAGAAAATGGTATACCATATGGAGACCTGGGGCATGTGAATCCAGCTCAAAGTTGAATAATTGTGATATTGTACCATAAATATTTTCAGGTCATGGGTGCCCACTAGAAGCTAAACCGGCATAGGACCCTAAGTCATCACTCTGTGGTCCTAAGGTGCCTCAAGGAGGCACAAGGTGCTGTTTAGTTGCCATGTGCTTTGTCCCATAACCCTCTCAAATTAAAGCATCCAAAAGGGTATGGACTTTTGTTAATATTTAACTTGAATTATAGAAAAATAGAAGGAAAAGAAGTGTAGAATGAGATGAAAAGACTGGTTGCACCCATGGAAATATAAATAGAAAAAAATTAGAAAAAAAAGGGTTAGACCTACCTATTTTTTCATGTATTGTTTTTTACGAGTATGTATTGTTATTCAGTAACTAGTATGTATTGTTGTTTTGTTTTGGGCATTTGCCCCATTTACTCACAAAACAAAAAAAAAAACGTTATTAAGTAACTTAAGTAATAATTTATCATTTCTTAGCTTTTTGTATTAGAAACTTTCGTACTCTATAAAAGCCCTCTTAACAAAAATTAAATAATATGTCATGTCTGCAAAAAATTTGGGCGCCTACTTCCTTACTCCCTTAAAAAAATGTAGTAAGATACAACACTTGTTAGAAGTTGCAATTGACAATAAAAAAAATTACAAGTGATGATAGAAAAGTTACAATAATGATATTTAAAAGTTACAACATTACAACATGATTAATTCTCATTGCACTTTTTCATTAAACTTTTGTTCTACTATACGCATTTTAATTTACGTTATAACAGATATTTCTAACAATATAATTATTCTATATCGAAATGTAACTTTTTATCACAAGTTATAACTTCTTAAATCATTGTATCATACTAACTTTTTTGGAGGTAGTACCGAAATAAATTTATGTACGAGTAACAGTTGTGTCAGAATTTGAACAATGCTAATTTTACATATTTACACACACATCACTTTACATTTATGTATCTTAATCGTCTAATGATAATTGATTTCCCATGCTCTTTTTGCACGCTTCTTTATTCTTTTGGTCATACTTGCACACTCGGGGAGTTGGGAGGGGCTTTGCCCCTATGGGTAGAACTCGTGACCCTTTACCTATGTAGATTTATCTATACAGTTGATTTATCTATACAATTGCGAGGCAACATGTGATGATTTTTTTTGTGGGGTCAATGGCAGCATGTGAAGTTTAAAGAGAAATGTTGAGGGAATTTACTTTTTGTGGAATACTATATCGACTCACCATTCATCCATCTTTAGATGGGGTGTGGATTCCACTTAAATTGGGTCTACACCTCATCTAATAGTAGATGAATGATGAGTCAGTATAGTATCCCATAAAAAATGAATTCCCTTACCATTTCTCATGTTCAAAATGCAAATGTAAGCTTGTGAGCAGAGGAAGCCCCTGTATACATCTCCCAAACCCACACCCACCATCACTTTTCTGTCTTCCGCAACGAGTCTAGGCTACCAGAGTTGGGCTTCCTAACAATAGTATAAGAGTGATGTTTGGAGTCATTGTAATTTAAATTTGATTTAAAAAGAGTTTGTTGCATACCATACTAAATATTTGACACAAGAAACAAATAAATTGCCGTTATATGATTATATTAAACTTTGAATGTAAGAATGTTTATTTGCAAATTACGATATTACAAGTGTGTGCGTTAAATAGTTTCTAGAAAAAAATATTGTAGACAGTTTTGTTCTCTTATCAAGGGAATGGAATCAAATCTGGAGTCCAAAGCCCAATTTACGTGCGTATGCCCCAAATCCATGATATTTTGGGAAATGATATAGTTAGGCCCGTATGGTCCAACCAATCTTCCCAACACTATTATGAGTCCATGATGTGCTAGTTTTAGAGGAACCACCACAGGAACTTATGCACATTGTTTGTTGATGATGAAGTACCCCGCTCACTAGCTTTGTAGTTTACCTTTTTCTTGGGCCCATGGCCTCTCTTGTGTAATTAAAACTGAAACAAACGCGGGACCTTGGCCTTGCAAACAGTGCACCTGGGACCTTTTTTTTTTTTTTGGTCGGGGGAGGGGGGTAATTTTTTGGGCACGGGGCTACGCACCTGGGACCTTGAAGAATTGTGTTCGATCATGGGATCCGAAACTCCATATGAAGTGACCCCAAAAGAAGAAGGAAAGAAACTAGAAAGGAACAACATGCACGAGACGCGTTGGACCCCAAATCCCCCCTCCCCGGACTTAAAAAAAAAAAAGAAAAAGAAAAAGAAAAAGAAAGGAACAACATAACAAATAAAAATTTAATAAAAAACCTTCATCATTATCGAGTATGATGCGGCAGAAGAACAATATTTATCGCATTATAAGCAGATAAGAGGAGAAACTGTACAATACTACAATGCACATCGGATGGCTTAGATTTAATGTCAAGTGTTATGTTTTAGAATTTAATTTGTATGCATTACTTATCTTTTGAAGTAGTGGGGAGAAAGTTATGTATATTTATTTATATGATAGTATATGATTGAATGATAATATAAAAAATATTTTATACCCTCAAAGAGTATTTGATATGTTATATTAGGTATGATAGGGTAAAGTAATATAATACATTATCACCTTATCCGTTGTTTGGTGCAGTCAACGTATTGTATAAGTTTATCCATCAAATCTCCTTTATACGTTATAATGATGAATAACTTAATCCAACTTAAGTAGGCTGTATTAGGCCTGATTAGCTTTTAATATATACGGATTCTTTCACTTTTTTATAATATATTTTATTAAAAAAAATTAATTATTAAATAAATAATAAAGAATAAAAAATATATAAATAAAAAATATTATTTAATAATAAATAATTTTTTAAAAATAATTATAAAATAACTATTCAAACTAAAATAAAAATATAAAAATAAAAATTTATTATTAAAATATATAAATAATAAAGTTTAATTATATATAATTAAAAATACAACCAAATATAGGAATGTGATATTAAATCTGCTTAAATTTTGATATATAAAAACTCCATCTCTATTTCACTTTCTCTCTTTCTCTCACACATATTTTTTATATTTATAAAAAAAATATTAAAAATAAATAAATAAATAATTTTTAATATAAAGTTATATTTATATATAATAAAAAATAGCTAAAATAATTATAATAACTATTTAAAAATTATATTTATTATAATCTCTTCTTCTGGTTATATTTTATATAATACAATATCTTATACAGTGACATATCAAATACTACATAGTATTAAATTTTTATCAGATCTTATGCAATCAAATCTTATACTATCAATCCTTAGTCTATTAGATCTTATACTATTAGGTGTATCAAACGGGCCCTCAATGCATACAAATTAAACCTTATATTTTAACTCTCAAATCTTTTTTTTTTTTTGGACGGTG
The DNA here is from genome assembly GCA_031439585.1 of Pterocarpus macrocarpus. NCBI lineage: Eukaryota > Viridiplantae > Streptophyta > Magnoliopsida > Fabales > Fabaceae > Pterocarpus > Pterocarpus macrocarpus. Next base: position 34,292,151 of record CM062518.1, on the reverse strand, counting down.
TTTTAACTCTCAAATCAGAAATGATATTCGCCTATAAGTTTTATATATACTGTTTTAATACCTAGATAATTATGTTAAATCATTGATAATTTTATTTGCGTTACTCTAAATTTAGTGGTATAAAATTATGTATTAATAATGAGAGATTCTACATAAAAAATAATGAGAGATTTTAATTTTTAATTAAAGAATTTTATATTTATTATTAATTATTTTATCAAATTTATCAATAAGATATTAACACATAAATTTTCATAAGCAAATTAATATGTAATATATAAAAAATTCTAAATTATTAATATATAATTTCTAAAATATTAAAATGTTGTATATTAAACTTAGAAATTAATTTTGATATTATTATCATAAAGTATTTTACACTATTAATTAATTATATATTACTATATATAATTTTTAAAATAATTATATTAAAATTTAAATAATTTTGATAATATAATGATATATGATTAAATGATTATATAAATTTTTTTATATTAACTATATATTAAAATTAAATCTTATCATTTTGTTTTTCAAATCTATGGAGTTTTTAAATATTCTTACCAAAAAAGCTACAGCCCATGTAAAAATGAGAAAATGAAAATGTAGACAAAGCACAGTCGAAGAGGTTCTCAAACAGCCAACGGTGAATGCTAGCCACCCTGCAAATTCGGGTGCGGTGACACTGAGCATACCTTGCTGCCCATCTGATCCCATCAGGTGAAAACTCATTTATGTGCTATTTTCTGTTAATAACTGACCGCGCTGACCAGTTGCTTGTTGCTGAGAATCTTTGATTCTGTTTCTTGCATCGGTTTCTGCTGTACTCGTGTTACTGTAACAATTAACAAAACTGCTGCTTTATTCTCCTTTTTGTTGAGCAGTAACATTCCAAACTTAGCTGCTTTATCATTTTCTTGCACTTCTACGATGTTCTCTTCTTTGTTTGAGGTTTAAACCAACAACTATTTTTCAATGGTTATTTCCAAGCATGTCAACTGAAGAAATTTGTCATCCTTTCTTTTAGGGGAGAAAAATTGCCTAACACCCCCCCTCCCAACCCAGAAAAAAAAAATTGGGAGAATCATTGCTGAAATTTGATAAATTTTGGTAATTTAATAAAATTCCTGGAAATTTAGAGGTAAAGAGATATCAGGGGACAGGAAGCTGACTGTGGCATAAATAATCTCAAGATGTCACATTCATGGAAAGTTCTACCTGGAAAGTTGCACCAATATATGGTGCAATAATTGCACCATTGTGACTAATTTGTTATTATATCCTTGCACATAAATAGATAGATGGCATTGGTGTGTATGTGTGTATAAATTTGGGGAGGGAGAAAGGCAAAGTGGGAGAATGCTGGGTTATTGTAGTTTATGAGGCAAAATTATTGCCCCCTCAATGCAAGATAGTTGTCTTGGTGGAAACAGATTTGCAGTTGGTAGGCTGCACGGATGCCCCTATAATTATGTCTTGAAGCTTTCTGCTTATGAACCTTAGGAAACCCGGGAAATGCATGTGATATTGTTGTGTATACACCATATATCCCTGCTGATCAGTACTCCATAACATCATTACGTCTTGATCTTGAAACCTTATACAAAGTGTAGTTCAAAAAATCTTATTCCTCCCCATTCCATAAGCAATGGAGTCCTTTTTATCCCCATAATAAAAATCCCTATGCTTCAAGTGTTCAATACTTCAATTTATCTGAGCCTCAGTGAATACATCACTTAGATTTGCAAAAGACAAAATCCTATTATGTTTGACCCCTCACCTTCCCTTCTTTTTATTTTGTTTCTTTTTCACAGGAAATTTTGAAGTTGTTAGCTACATAAATATTTGTCTTAAACTTATAATCACCCCTTTCTAGAGGTTCATTATCTATGAAAAGTTTATATCGAACAGAATCCTTTTGTTACTGAAATCCTGTATCTCTTAAGGCTTTCTTAGTATATGTTTATGCCTCCAGTGTGGATGTGATTCCAAATTATTGCCCCACTTAATTTTAATTCATGATACCAAGTTCCGTCTTCTTTGACTAAGTCTCAGTGCCTCACAAACTATATTTGAGAGGAGCCTGTGTATCACCAGGAGCAAACATTTCATTTATGATCATTGATTTTCTAGAACCCAGAAATGAATGCTGAAACAGTGGTGCATACTGGAGGTTGCCATTGCAAGAGTGTAAGGTGGAAAGTGCTTGCTCCTTCCAGTGTTGTGGCATGGGACTGCAACTGCTCAGACTGCTACATGAGAGCTAATACTCACTTTATTGTACCTGCTGACAATTTTGAGCTTTTGGGAGATTCAGGGAAGTTTCTTACAACTTATACCTTTGGCACTCACACTGCAAAGCACACATTCTGCAAAATCTGTGGTATAACCTCATACTATTATCCGCGCTCAAACCCGGATGGAGTTGCAGTTACTTTCAGGTGTGTGGACCCTGGAACGTTAACACACATTGAAATCAGGCATTTTGATGGGAACAATTGGGACAGCTCATATAATCAGACAGGCATCTCTTCACATTCAAAGGTGCAAAAGTAACTCCCATAACAAGTACTACGAAAATGGTTGAGATTGGTAGCAGTCCTTCATGAAGTTTTTATTCCGTTCAACACATTTTGTGTTGCTACAGCAAGTACTCTGGACATGATAAATCTAGTGCAATAAGAAAAACGAAGACTTGGTTTCGTTTTTCACAAAGTGACAAAACACAATGGTGTCTTTCAATTCGTTTAGCTGGCAAAAGCTTTTGTTATTGTTGAAGCGCAATAAGAAAATGCTCACAAACAAGTCACACCACTTTGACTGATGTACTCGTTTTAGAATGTTTATGCTTCTAAGGTTTCGACTTGCAAGCCAAAGTTATGGCATTTCATATAGGTACAGAGAGATAACTTCTCAAATCATTTAATGGCCGGTATTTGTGCTGAGCGTAAATCAATTTCACAAAAGGTCATCACTGCATAGAATATTTGCACCCTTCAGGAACTAAATTGATAGAGAACCGCCATGGAATAAAACAGTGCAATCAAGAGCCGCACTTGATTTTCTCCCACGAATACGGTAATTTCAGTATTCTTGCTCATGACTTCAAAATGGATTTTGCCCCTCAAAAATATAGAGACGAAATCACAAATCAAGCATAAATGAGAATTGGTATCCGAATTTTTTGCCCCCTGATTGTTCGAACTCTTTGAACACCTCTAACCCAAGTCCCACATTTTGAGCACCTCTAACCAAGTTCCACCATTTTCAAACGTAACATTAGACTAGCGAACTTTAAAGCTCGAACTCTTGAAATTCGCTTGTTCTCGGTGAGCATGGTTGTACTACAGTTTTCCCTTTTGATATCCTGGTACATTAGATTTGCCGTGGACAGCATGAACTTCTGAACGTCAATGAATGATATAACAGCAACAGCCAATAGCTAGCTGTAAGAATTTGACTCTGCAGTTTTCACTTGAGAAAATTGATGAGACGAGAAGTAAACTCTCACAATCAGTCGGATAACCCAAATTGTACACTGGCAGCAATTCTACAAAGTGGTTCTTTTACACTGCATATTACAAATGGAACAGATAAAGCCTAATTTAGTTTTATTAGTTACTCTCAACGACCGAGAAGCTTTGGGGGAGCAACGTCTTGCATTGCCAAGGAAAAGAAAAAAACATGAATCTGTGTTTTTATTTAAACCAAACCAAAAAAAAAAAAAAAACCATGCTTCACTTCTTCAACAGCATAGCACTGCATTGTGCCATTATCTTGGAAGCCCTGGTAATTGAATCAGTCATATAAAAATTCTCAACTGCAGTCCCGAATGCAGTTGTATCCATGTTTGCAGTGACGGTTGGTCTCAGTGAAGATGGCAATGTAGCTGGTTCTCTCTCATCCTGGTGCACAAGGTTTGGGGCTACAATCTTGATTCGAGCACGAACAGCACCGATTGTATCATAGGGCAAACGGACTCCTGCCACCTCAGACAGAGCCCGAATTATCTTCCAATCATCTCTGGAGTCACCAACTGTAGGAACTGCAGGCAAAGTTTGTTGAGCGCATCCTTCGGTATTTTCATAGGTCCCTTCCTTCTCACTGAATGCTGCTGCTGGCAAAATGATGTTAGCGCGATAAACACTCTTGTCACCATGGTGACCTTGATAAACAACAAAAGCATCAGCTGGGATCTTGTCTAAGTCTATATCATCAGCACCTATCAAATATACAAATTTTGCAGACTCGAGACTTTTTTCAGATCGGGGCACAAGTCCAAGGTCAAGTGCAGCAGCCTGGGCAGCATGGAGAAGCAATACATTAAGGCCATTCCAGTCAGGTCTCACAACCTTCCCTTGTTTTGCAATGGTTTCAACAGCTGCAAATATTGCATCCTGGTCCTTCCTCTCAAAGATCCCAGCACCGACAATGATGACAGGGTTTTTGGCATCTGAGATAGTCTTAGAAAATGGGTGGCGACCCTCAGCAATTTCAAGTAGTGTTTGAGGGCCAGTACCTAGATGTTGGTGGTCATAGTTGAAATCAGTAGCAGGCCCAATGTACCCAACCTTGGCTTGGTTTGCTCTGACAGTCTTCCTAATTCTGGCATTAACCATAGCAGCTTCTACCCGTGGCTGCAAATATGAGAATGAACACATAAGATAATCTAAGAGACACCAGAAGCAACAAAAACTATGCACCCATAGAAGATCCCAGCACTAGATATAACCAGTAGACGAACTCAGCCAAAAATATAAAATACTTTTAAAAAAAATTTTGTTGTTGAATAGTCTTAATTTTCTTCTACTTAACCTCCCCACGTTCTAAAAGCCCCAAAACAACAGTTATAAAATCCATTGCAAAGACCAAGGTATCACTAAAAGGAATAGCATTTCAATAGTGATATACCTGGCTACCAACCAACAGAAAAACATCCGCTTTCTCAAGACCAGCAATACTCGTATTCATAATATATCCTGACCTCAAATCAGCATTAGTATTTTCGCTAATGCCTTCACACCACACATTATTTGACCCCATCTTATTTAAGAAATCTTTTAGTGCCATCATGGACTCAGCATCGGAAAGTTTGCCAGATATTCCAACAATTTCTTCTGGTTTAACTTGGTGGGCAATCTCAGCTACCACAGCAAGGGCATCACGCCAGCTGACGGCCTTAAAACGTCCGTCAGGACCACGGATCATTGGGTCATTTAACCTCTGCCTCTTCAAACCATCATAACTAAACCGGGTCTTGTCTGAAATCCATTCTTCATTTATGTCCTGTAATGGGAAAGCAGAACAGGCTTTATTGGCAAACTACGAGAAGAAACTAACACCTAGCCAACCGAAAAAGCAAAACTCCAAAAAAAGGAGAGCTACATTAGCAATGGTACTAAAGTTCCTCAAAAGCATAAAAAAAAAAAGAACAACAATCAAGTCTTGTCCCATCAAGTGAGATCGACTACATGGATTAGGCAATGCCATAATGCCCTATTATGAACCATCTCAACAACCAAAAGCATTAATTATGAAAAAATATGTTAAGACACAAAAATCTTTGCAGCGTAGCGCCACTACAAGGTATGTAGGACTCTATGTAAGAGGTCTTAATCCACCTCCCCCCCCCCCCCCCCCCCAAAAAAAACAGAAAACGGTAACAACTGCATTGATGGTGCAATGGTTTTTCCTCAAGAAATCAAACAATTTAAAGAACCACCAAGAAATTTGAAGCCTTAGCAACCACAACCAAGGAAACATAAATATTTCAATAAAACATTTCCATCAAAATCTAACCTCATTTAAACGAGGAAGAATGCGCATGACTTCAGGCCCTCTGCTATCAATTCGAATATTTGATCCAACAGCATCAGTAACATCAATGCTTTCTGTCCCCTTCAACTCCCAATTCCGAGCTTTAAATGCAAAAGGTTTTGAAGTGAGTGCTCCCACAGGACAGATATCTATCACATTTCCAGAAAGTTCACTTGTCATAAGTTTTTCAACATATGTTCCAATCTCCTCTCCACTTCCACGACCTAACATGCCAAGATCCTGAACCCCTGCAACCTCTGTTGCAAATCTAACACACCTGTTGGAAAAAAGAGATATTCCATCAGAGCCTTTTAAGGGACTCAGATAACATTGTTTTACAAGATATATAGCATTCAGGTGGCACCATAAAGTGTGTGTGTGTTTTACAGGATATATATGACTATGGCGAGAAGTACATAGTGCGTGTTTCTCAATGTTGAAGTCAGGTTCCAGAAAATGCCAACACCTATCACTACCAAACGTTGAAAACACAAATTAAAAGAAACCATAGCAGGCCCTTAGCTGACATAGCAACAAGAAATGAAAACAATCAGACAAGACTATCACCCAGGAAGGTCATTTTCACTATATGTAAATTAAATTGACCCATAACCTTCCTCAGAATCTATCATAACATTATAATGACCACTGAACATGATATAAATTATCAAAGTATAAGATACTTTTTTTAGAACAATAAGTCATAAGTTAACATGATGCAACTCTGACTTCCAATATGTAGCACCTTTATTAAATCTGACAAAAAAAATAGGAAGGTTTATCCGATATTGACCTTGTACATTGAATGCACCGTGTCATCACAGTCTTCACCAAAGGTCCAAGGTTTTTATCTACCACAGATCTCTTCATTTCAGTGAACCGACCACGGTCAGAACCAAATGCCATGGACTGATCCTGAAGATCACATTCCCCCCCCTGATCACAAATCGGGCAATCTAGTGGATGATTCATCAATAAAAATTCCATCACCCCTTCTCGAGCTTTCTTTGCCACAGGTGTGTCAGTCTTAATTTTCATTCCTAAAGACCAATATCTCATTAGATTACATCTTTAACAAGAATCTGAACAATAACAGGTTAAAAATCTCATCAAAACAAAATCCAAGGATGTATCTATTTTTCTTTGTGTGTGTGTGTGTGTATGACTTTATGTCAAATGAGTATAAGTAAAATCAACTGAAAAATGTAGATGCCATGAACAAAGCCAACTGGAAAAATGATAATTTTATCTCAGAATTTCTCTGAAGTTAAAAAATAAATAAATTATAACCTACAATGCAAAGGGCTAAAACAAGAGAGGGAAATCAGTGTATAAAAAATAACGAGAACAAGCACAAATTATTTTTAGAGGGAACAAAAAACTGCAAAATTAACAATAGACTAAATTCGAATCATCACTAAACACAGAAACATCAGATCAAAATTCAAAAAGAAAAAATGTATGGTGGATAACCGGATTAAAACTGACAAGTATAGTATCATCATCCTCTATAAACTACAACGTGCCAATAACACAAGCTGATCAAACTTCATAATACGTTCAACGAAGCAGAATTTCAAGCATAACAGTCATCAGCCAAGTCTAATTCATGCCGGTGGAAATCAAACAGAGAAAAATAATCAAATTGTAAAAAAAAAAAAAAATGATCCCTCTAATCATGAACGAGATCAAAATCCAATGAGTAACACAAACCTATCAGACAATCACAGAAACCAAAATCAACATCCCAAAATGAAAACCTATCCACAGAATCAAAATTAAAACTAACCACAACAGCTAATAATTAAAAAAAAAAAAACAAATTAAAAGAAAAAAAAAAAAAGAAGCTAACCAGGAAGTGCGGGCATGGCGCAAGAGGCAACAGGCTTGGGGGACTTCTCGACCTCGACGAGGCACATGCGGCAGTTTCCGGCGATGGAGAGGCGGCTGTGGTAGCAGAAGCGAGGAATGTCGACGCCAGCGATCTCGCAGGCCTGAAGGACGGTCATGCCCTTGGGGATTTTCACGGGGTAACCGTCCACGAACACCTCGATGGCGTCCTCGGGGTTCGGGAAGTGGACCCTGGCGCCGCCCACCGGTGTCCGGGGCGGAAGATCGGAGGGCGCGGGCTCCGGCTGGGCCTGGGCCGCGGAGGCTTCGGGCTTCTGGAGCTCGGGCTTGGAGACAATGCTTCGGAGGAAAAAGTTCCTAGGGTTTTGGGAATTGAGGAGCCTTGAGGTGGGTCTCATGGCCTTGGAAGCTAACAAACCCAACCCCATTTTCTTCTGATTCGTTCTCTCTCTCTCTCACTCTTTGTTTCTAGACTGTTTGCGTTGTTTGTGTGGAGGGTAGGGTTTGAGGGGTGTGAGAGAGAGTGTCTCAGATCGTTGGAGGAATCTGTATCTTCGATTGACGTTTGGGTCTTTTGATTTGAGTGAGTGTGTGTGTGTGTGCTGGCGTTTGAAGAGGAAGACGAGAAAATGCGTCCGCAGAAGAGAAATGATGGGTGGATGGGTGGGATGGTCCGGTGTTTGATTCGGGTCGACCCGATCCTTATATGAATGGTGAACGATCAACGTACAATGTTTCAGGGCCTTTCAGTTTCAAAGCTGCATACGCTTATAGTTTACTCTCCACACTTTTGGGGGGATGGCCCATTCGTTCACCGACTTATGCTTGTCAGTTGTAACTAATCTTTTTCATTGTTTTCCAAGGCCTTCTACATCTATATTTCACGGGCCTTTATTCTATGGGCTAGGCCCAATTCTGGAACAAAGCCTGGTCCAATTTTCTCACGTAAGAAATTGGTACGGTCTTAAGCTTAGAAGTGTAAGCAAGGCATAGCTCAAATGGTAATTCTTAGCCTCTGCAAATCCATCCGAGGGAGGAGTCGCAGGCTCGACTCATGGGCCCCCCCCCCCAAAAAAAATTGACCAAAAAAAAAGCATAGAAGTGAATTTTTTCGCTGATCTTACTAGTAAAATTTACGATTGAACCTCTTTTACTATTTCTTTTCTATTTGATCAAATAATATATTCATATTACTACTAACAGTTCAAAAAAAAAAAAAAATTATATCAATTAAGATTAATCTGATGGCTTCTGCATTTTTCTTCATCCATTAATCCAAATATTTTGATTGTTGGTGAATTTTCAAATTACAACATAATAGGATATGAAATTTAAAAAGTAAGTCTTTGTTCCGCTAACTAGAAATTGTATCATAAGGTGTTAGTGCAATCTGACCCATTGCAAAATGGAAAAAGCTCGAGTTATCATCTTGTTACCCTCGGCAAATGTAAGCAAGCATGTTTTGTGTGGCAAATATCCAAAAAGCATCCACGAAACACAGACATCGAAAATTTAAAGGCGAAACAAAGACAGAGGAGCAGCTTCAACTTGTATGTTGTATTTAATTTGGTTTTGATGTTTGATATGCCGAGGAAAGACGAGAAATTTAATGGCACGTGTAGAAGCAAACTTTCATTCACTATTCGTCTCTTAAATAGTTAAAACCCAAACTATAACTCTCAACAGCAACTGATAAAAAAATAGAAACCTTCAGTCAAGGTGATAGTAGTGAAAACAATTAACCAAACAAAAGTTGTGTGGTGTCTAGACATTTACAGCACAGCATGGGCAAAGGAAAATGCATACACAACAGAAGCCCTACTTTCATTACATTTGCTTACACTTAACTACAAGTCATTAAAATGACATCGAGCTATAGAGAAACTTGAAAATAGAATTCACAAGCACCAGGATGCGGCCCAAATAATGCACATCCTTGGAATTTCTTCAGATACTTGCAATTTGCCAATCAAATGACCCTACTAAATTTTGCCCTAGTTTCACAAAATTTAATTGTCAGTTTCCGGAACGAAAATGTCAATCCCTCTTCATAGCTTTGGTGATTAAAGCTCTTGAAACTGCTATTGCAAGGTATGACAAGATTGTCAGAGCAATACCCCCGAATAGAACAACACGATCGTAAGCAGCAATTTGGACTGTGTAGACCCGCATACCTATTGAATTCCAATTGCTCTCCGTCCAGACAGGGTCCACAACCCCCATGATGTCAGAGGAATTAGGGGGCAAAACATTCCAAACTCCTGATTCATATTTTAACCGTGTTGAATATGCTGGAACATACCTGCAAAGGATTAACTGTATTCATTTATATTTGAAAATTAATGAGATTAAGAAAATTAATGAGATTATCAAACAAATAATATCTATAACTTGAACATTGAAGTAAAATTACAGTGCCCCAATTTAGCTATTTATTCCTGTCAAGCCAACAAGTAGCAAACTGCCTGCACACTGGCACATAAAGAGTCTAACAAGTAAATGGCAGTGTACTCAACAATGTACATCACATGAGCACATTAGCAGGCCAATTAGGAAGTAAACTTTAGATATGGTATAAAAATAAAATCTATTTGAGACATAGTGAATGACAGCAACTCTTCTGAGTTCAGCAGGCGCAACCAGTGGGTTAATGTCAATCTGCATTAATACCAAGCGTGATCAAGGTCTCTGCATCTGTGTGTGAACCTGTGGGCATGAGTATGTTGAAGTGGGTGTTTACCATCATGAGGTTTGACAAATCACATATCTCATTAACACTGTCATCCTCATTCTTATCAATTGAAATATTACACATTCTATTTAAAATGGTAAAGGTCCACAGATGATTCTAATCTGAAAGTAACCATGCAATAGTCACCCAATAATTACTGATAGTCATGGTCAAACAAAAATGGTGAAAACACAACAGGCGCAAGTCCCAGTTTCATTTCAACCTCAGTTGGACTCAGGAGAGGAGATTTGAAGTTCCATTTCCAGGGTTTTGCTCAATTTCTTGTGTTCCCACCATTACATTAAAAGATATAACGCTTTTACTATTCCATAAGCAATAAAACTCAATTAAATTATAGAGGCAGAACAATAAATGACAGCAATCATGCTTAAGATGCTGGGGGAAAGAAAAATCAACAAGAAACTACAAGATATCGGCAACAAATAGGGTGGACACAGGAATGCTACTATTCTAAATTCACAATCAAGACTGACATATATGTGACATCAGTCAACTGAACCAATTAAGTATATCTAGACAAGGAAAATACCTAGTTGCAGAGAGAACACAAACTCCCTTCCCATCAGTCTCTACTTTAATGCAAACTTCATCTCTACTATTGCAACCTTGTTGACAACCTGAGCTGTTATTATGCTCCCTGGGGATAGAGGTTCTGTCAGCTAGAAAATTCCAGATGAACCTAGGAACATCATTGATGTATCCTGTATAAGGTGTAGATGAAGGTTCATCTAGGATAACACCGACATAATGGCTTGGACAGGTTGGCGCAGGCGAAATATATTTATTCACCAATTCACAAGCAAGACCAGGATCACAGGCCAATAAACAACCCATAAGTTGTTCAACAAGTGAGACATTTACATTTATAGCAGCCAAAGCTGAATCTTGTACATCTTTAGTTTCACTAGCAAGTATGTAAAGGGTCCGGGCAACAAGAGAAGCAGCAGCAACTACAGCCGATGAGTTTACATTAGCTGCATCAGTTATACAAATGAGAACATGTGACATAAGAGACAGCTGTGAAAATTGTTATAAGTTAAACAAGAAAAAGAAAATAATGCCAAGAACGTAGAGTAGCTCACATAAATCATCAAGATGACTATGGTAGAACTTGTTGACAAAGACAGAGTCAAAATCTTCTAAGACAACACCAGAGACTGCAGGATTCTGATAAAAAATAAGATAATTAATGAACAATGGTAAATTTTTGAATTCAATACATGCCTCAATGATGTCATTCAACATGGTACATTAATACAAGTAGTCAATTTATGCCAATATCCCAATACCAATGATCTTATTCAACATGGTACATTAATAATTGGGTAAAACACAGCTTCCACCTGACTTAATTGATATAGTTGCAGGGTTCACATAACCTTTCAATTTGAGCATGTTATTGTAATGCAACCCTGGTAGCACCCCTCCATTTAAATATGGGGTTTACACTAATTTATAGTATTCAAAATGTGATGTTCAGATGCCTACTAACATCATATATATGATAGTATCGACTGTCTGTGTATCCAAATAATGGCAATCTGTGTGCCATATATCAAATGTGTGGGATTCTTGGTAAAAGAATGATGTAAATGCTAAACAGAAACAAGGTGACTCAGAAACATATTATCAAATCAAGAAGGCTCCTTAGAACTGCTGAAGCACCATGTACACAAACTTAATTCAATTCATCATAACTTTCGCTTCAAGATGGATTTCACTACTTAACCCTATGAAGTATGAATTCTTTAAGACATTCATTTTTAAGAAACCGCAGGTCTTTCTGCAACATAACTCATTTATGTCCTCCCTAGCCACCTGTTGTGTTTGGTTGCTTCTGTTTCGTGGTGTTTTTTTTTTTTTTTTGTGGTGGTGGTTTTTTTTTTCTGTGTTTTTGGGGTTGGGGGGGGGGGGGGAGCATATCATCCACTACCTTTTTTGAAAAGGTCATTAAGGAGGATGGAGGTATCCCAGGATTTGAGGCACTTGCAGATGTGATCTTTATGCTTTCAGAGAGCAGTGACTCTTGTGCGTGTTTCAAGGCAGCCATCATCTGATCAGTGGCAGAGGAACCCTGCACTGATGTAGTGTTAGTCATAATTTGGCATGATCATCTAATTATGGCGGCGGCAGTGCACATGCGCAAATAATACAACACAATGCATGATATACACTAAAACTGCAAAATTATCTAGAAGAGGTAAGAGTGTGCACATAGTTGACAGATCAATCAACATCTCACCCCTTCTGTATGAGCAAAAAAGTTTTTAACACCTTGATTGAAACCCTTTCCGACAGAGCCAAGTTCAATGACCTGTGACAAATCAGGCAGAATAGCTTAATTTAGGGTATTAACAGAAAGTCAATCTAGAGGAGGCATTTATGAACAATGTAGCTTATAGATGACTCCCAACCCCACTCCCCAATGGAAAACCCAAATAAAACCAAAAACTACTACCAGGAGTAGAGGGAATACCGTTTCAATTAATGATTGATTAAGGCCATGAACAGCATCCGAGTTCATGTCAAGTTCCACCAAAAATCTCCTACTTCCAAGGTAACCCCATGCCTCTCCAGTGAAAACTACAAAAACAAGCTGCATTGAGTTTAAGAAAGTGTCAGCAAGAAAGTTTAGACAATTGGTTCTTGAGTATTAAAAAAGGTTTTAGCAAAGCAACCCTGAAAATAACTGAATAAACAAGTATATCAAATAAAGGTAAGTTGTGCCTACACATGCATGCGAGACAACCTACATAGGTACTGTAAGGTATGTGTGACCCAATACACTCCCCCCCCCCCCCCCCAAACAACAAAAAAAAGAAAGAGCAAGAAAATTCATCAGAACTCATCACAAGAAACTGGGAAGGATGATATATAATTCTCTCATAAGCCTCAACATGATTACCAATAATTAATTCGGATATATTGACCCACAAGGATCTTTCAAGGCAAAGAAAAACCAAAAACATGCAGGGAATGGGGTCACAGCTCAAAGACAATGAACGAATTTAAGTAACACAGTACAAAAACTGAAATGAAAAATAAAATACAGATCATCTTGTATGCACCTGTTTACTAAGGTCACCAAGACCATGCACACGAGAAAGTGCATCAACTGCTGCCAGTAATGCAATTAAACCCTGTATGGTAGTCGATATGTTAGACGATATTTTGATTTAGGAACAAATAAACATCATAAAGAAGCGTGAATATTTTTTGGTTAGAAATAAATAAGGAAAACTGTAACAAATGCATCACATGACTAGCACTTACAGAAATAGGAGAGTCTGCACCAAGGCTTTTGTCCCGAAAAAATGAAGCAGAGTCCATAGATGCTACTGTCAATATAATGGGCTTAGACTGTTTTGAGGGCGAAACATTGATTGGAGGAAGAGATGACCAGACACTGCCTTCCAAAGGTAAAAATCAAACATAACAATGATAAGATTTAAAAAGTCTGCAGAATAAGAAACAAAGGATATTAAAATATTGTTTATCTAGCTCCAGGACAGCCCATTTCTACTATTGGAACCGTGTGATGCTTAATCTTTTGCATATTCATGACACTATCATTCTGTCCTATCATGGATACTATATTCACAAAGGCATATCACTTCATATTTTCTCCAGTTAAAAAAAAACCCATTCCTTATGGCAACTATAAACTCATAGCTGATTCGATTTTATATATGGCAATTTATATTTTTAAGAAGAGGATCACTTTTGAGACTCTAATAGATTTTATAGAGGAATCTAAAACATCATATGTATCATTCATCACTATATTGCACTATTGACCTTGAATCTAGCTTGCAACATCATGCGATCTACCGTGAAGTTTTGAACAAAGTTCATAATATTGCAAGATGCTATGATCTTGCATATACAAACTACTGATCAAATTGAAAACTTATACACAAAATTAATAGAGCATGATAGGATCTATTAAGCTTCACCTGTATCCACCTAAAGGAAGGCAAGTTGCTTCTTTTAAACAAGACTCCGAATCATGTGTTCCAGATTTCATTGTCTAATCCAAAATAATCAGAAAATTAAAAATGTAAGTGATGAAACATTTTTCTTCTCATCCCAGAAAATAACAATTCTTAACAAGAATCTGGAGATACCTGCATCACCAGATCAAACTCAGCCACATTAGAAGTATAAGCTTTTTTTTGGTTATCATCCTTTACAAACTGTACAAACAGGGAAGAGAATTAATCTTCATTCTTTATATATGCAGATTAAAAAAATTCATATCAGGGAACTAAAACATTGATGTCAATTAAATTAAAAAATATCACTCAAAAAATGTAGATTTGTATAACCTAATATAAATTATAAAAATAAACCACCAACAGCCAAGTCTTACCTCACGAGGTGGGGTTAACTACATGGATCAATTAACAAAATAAGACCCACTCAATGACCGCAATAACCCACCACTAGTATCTTGCAAGTGTAAGAAAGTGAAAACACTGAGCAATACCTCTTGAAGAGTCTTTGTGCCACTTTCTGTGAGTAGGAAAACAGGAAAATTGTAGGACTTCCACATAATACCAGAGCCCTGCAGATGGGAGAGCCAAAAATTGGGAAAAAAAAAAAAAAAGGTTCATTCTAAATAATTGATTGTGTTGTCTCAAGACTCAATTAACAATAGCAACTACCAGCGTAGAATTAGCTATATTCCATACATAGATATAAATTCATCTACATTATATCATTAGATGCTTCATAATCAAAGACATGCATGACCTATTAATTTGTTCTTTTAATCATAGGTCCATGTCACTGAATTTCAACAATGAGCATCCACCAAAACTAAACTTTATAAAAATCAGAGTGTATCCATTAGTCAAAACTCTTAAATTCCATTCTATAAACAGTAATCAAAATAGAGTTGGAAAATGATTAGCAGTAACACAAACAGAAAAAGAAAAGAACAAATAATTGATGTTGACATCAGGTATAAATATCCCAAGAAACTGGATGAAAGAGAAGATTCATCTCATACAATTGGGTTCCATTCATGGCTGAAATTATGGTAAGGAGCAAATTCAGCTTGTGGAAACTTCCGATCTGGAGAGAATCCTACACATGACAAAAGAATGCTATCATGAACAGCAGCCTTAAAAGCAAATATAACTCCGGCTTTGTCTGAAAGACAGTGAACAAATAAATGCTATTTACCCTTTAACTTATTCTGCAAATCAGGTCTTGATTCAACTAGTACACCACCAACTTTACTTGCAAAGCTTAAGTCATCCGATATTCTGAAAGGGAACAATCATATTCAGAAAACAACCACAATTCATGAACCGCATATGAATACACAATATTAACAATATCAACAAACATAACTTCAAGCAAAGACCTTTTAAACAGAAAATGCTGAAATACAATATTGCTCCATAATTAGCGTATACCGAAATACGGAATATATATACACCTGGTAAAGAGACTTGGAAACTCATCAAATGAGACCAATATAGCAGAAGACTCTGAGAGCTCATCAACATCTTCGAATCTTACTATTGGAGCCACAACCTTACCTCGCCCAGGATCTGAAAATATACATACGTTAAAATGTGTGTTAGGATTAACTTATTCAGTGTTCAAAACAACTTATAATTAAAATCTTACTGCCAGAGGAGCTTTGAGGGGGAAAAAAAGAGAGGGAGGGGGGGGGGGGCAATTTTTCCCTAAGAATTAATCAATACCAAACATGCACTAAAATGAAAGAGCTTATCATTGAAAATAACATTTTAACTACAATTAGTTAGCACCACAGTGATCGTGAAAAATGCGAGAGAAGCTTATACTGAATACACTCACTTGAACAACCAATTGATCCAGAAAGATTAAGAAGGCGGACGCAAGGGTATCCATCGACGACCTTGTACATGGTGTTCTGAAGATCAGGAACCGATTTCATGGAGCTCGATTCCCCTGCAAATCAGTAAAAAAGAAAAAAGTTACCAAAAATGGAACGCGATCAGTGGAAACGACAGTTCAGTAGCTGAGTTGGAATCAGGGGTTGCAGTGAACGTAGAGATGAGAAGCGTGAAGAGGATGGTACCGGAGAAGCAGAGGGGAAGGAGAAATGCGAAGGGGAGGAAGAAGAAGAGAGAGAGAAAGGTTGGCGCCATGGGAGAACAAAACCCTAGTGGAGCGTGATTGTGTGGTATGGTTGCAGGCGCAGCAGAGAGAGTGTGTTACTCTCTTTCAGTTTTGAGGTTGGTTGGTGTGTATGATTGTGAAGTTGCGGGAGAAAGGTCAAGCGCACGGTGGGCTTTCGATTCACTTTCCAAATCCAATGCTTGCTCGGCATTTTCAATCCAAAAACCAATCTTATTTTAGATTTAAAATATTTAAAAATAAAAAGAATTTATGCAATAATGTTTGGAAAAAAGTCATTATTTTCATTGTATAATCTATTTTCCAAACATGCTTTTAGTATATGTTTGAATAAATTTACCATTTATAATAAATTTTTTATAAAGTTTTTGGAATATATATATATATGAGTTAATTCCAATTCAAACTTTGATATCATTATTTAGGAGTTTAATTTTAATTCATTGATAATATAAAACATTTTTATAGCATGATAAATCATATTGTCACATTAGCAAATCCACTACTTCCAAAGTCATATATATAGTAGAATTTAATTTAATTAGATTGTTAATGCATCAAAATTAAATTTATTATTTATAATTATATATTTTATTATGTTATTAAAAATTTAATAACTATTATAGTAATTAATTAAGAATGTAGCTGATCAAATATTAAAATTAATTAGAAAATATGTCATCTAATAAAAAGTATAAATGAAAAGAAAAATATATGTTTAAACAGTAATACTATACGCATGAAAATAATTATACAAATTTGATTATGAAAAATAAAATGCATAATAATATATGGATGGTTAATGTGAAAAGTGAAACTGAAAATAATTATACATATCCCCCATTCACTAATATGTTACACCGTGAAATTTTAAGAAAAACATTTTTGTACAAAGTGGAATTTTTCATGATCGAAACTAAAAGAAAAAAATATAAAAGGAAATTCAAAATTCAAAATTCAAAACAACACGTTTTAAAAATAAAAAATTGAATCATTTTCAAATAAAAATATTCTTAATTTCTTTCATAAAGCATGGATTTTATTTTGTGAGATTGACAAATGAATCCTTATCATATGATTTCTTAATGAAGTATGGGCTGAGGAAGGGTGAAAGCAAAAAGATAGGTAAAGAAGTTAAAATAAAGGGCATTTATAGAGATTAAATCTTCTCTTTTTTCATGTCCTCAGTTTTTAGTAATTGAATTATTAATATTGAAAAAATTAACCTTATTAATATGACTCTTTCCATGCCCTCAACCTTATTAAAATTAAATTATTAATACAGGAAAAGTTATTCGCGTAATTACATTTGATGAATAGAAGTGAATCACATTTGATGTTACTTATGCAAAATTAGTGCTATATACTCCCTATCCCCATGGAATAGGAACTTGATGTTCAAACAAAGGAAGAAAAGGCATTGTTTCTTGTCAAATTAAAAAGACAAAAGAATGAAAAGCGCATAAAATCTCTCATTCATGTACTTATATTTTTCTTAATGGTTTTAATTTTCTTTCATCCACAAATTTGCATATAGGGTTTGGTATCTAATATAATATTTAAATTAAACTAAACACCCTTCTGCTTATGAATTAAGCCCATTAGTTGACTTGGTTAATTGACTTTATCTGTTTATCATGTATATATGTTGGCAGGTATAAATGAGTGGTTATTGTAAGAAGCAATATAAAATTCCCACATGCACTTCTGTAAAATTTTGGGACAAATAAAAGTTAAGAATAATTCTGAACGCACTCAGTGATATGTTATGTTGTTTCTATCAAACTTATTGGACAAGTCTAATTAATCATCCCTTGTCACCATTTTGGCCGTAAAAGAGCTTGCAACAAATGTTTCCTTTTGCTGCTGTTGGTTTGATTCACTATGCTATATTATCAGATAGTTCACAGTTCATATGATAACCGCTGAGCAATTAGATGAACAAAAATACAAAATTCTCGAAATCTACCAATAATCTCATTTGGGGAAAGGGGTGGTCAACTGTGGCAGAAGTAGATGTCAAAAGCACTTCAGAACTAGCTAGTATCCATTCCATTTGCCATATCAAGATAGTGTGGTTATACAACTTACAGAAACTATTGTTCACTTTTTAGTAGCTAACTAGTCATACAACTTCAAACTCGAATCTAATTTCAAAATAAGGATTACAAGGTCAAGTGATGTGTGTGTAAGTTGAAGCTGATCAAGCTATATATATATGCCACTAGAGCCAACACTGAAGTTCCTCGCTCACCAAAGTTAACATACCGATTTAATTGAAACAGTCACACATATAGACGACCCAGATTAAAATTTGAACATGAGCTGACTTTGTCGAAAGTGCTTCTGTGCTGCTACGTTAGCTACAGCTGATGCGTCATTTTCCTGAGTGTTCAACATGTTCTCACCTGACACACCAACAAGTGATCGAGAAGTAGCAGCAGCAAAAAGTTGAGCTATTGAATCCATGAACCAGCACAAGAGAGGCAAGCTTGAGCACATAAGTTCTCCTGGTCTGATATTCATGACTCCACAAAGTTTAAGTGATCAAGGCTTAATTCAAGTTTTTAAGTCAATGAAATTTGGCAGTATGCCAAGTATATAGTAGAGTGGAGGACAAGTATTCTTGTTGTACCCAGTAAAAAAAGTCTCTTCGCGTGCTAAACAAGCAGAGACAGAGCTTGCAACTTGTCAAACCTGTTTTCATTGTTGACCTTAAGAGGAGGATGATGATGCAAATGGGAGAACTTGTCAAAGCTAAAAAGAATGCTAAGCTGCAAGAAATTTCTACCCTGTGATGAGTAATGACTTGGAAAGTGAGAAATTTTCACTATTTGTTGGGGAAGACCTCATCATATGTTAATTCATAATCAGTAAAAGGACAAAAGGATAAAGGAAATATCAAGCAACCAGTTATGCCAAAAATATGTTATAACAGTGTTAAAATATATTTTATATCTTAGAAGAAGGAAATCTTGTAAAAATGAAAGTCATGATTTCGGAATTTAATCGCAGCGTCTTTTTCCCTTTTTTTTCTTTCGGAATTTAATAGCAGCGTAAATGATTTTTTAAAGTTCTAATTGGACAATAGTCAAGGGACTCGTGACTTGTTCATCAAGGTTTTAATTTTTTTTTCTTTCTTGACTTGTTAGTCTTGTGAGCTGGCGTTTCTCTATTTATTTTTCTCCTAAAATTTCAAACTCTATATCTTTCTATGATATCAAAAAATGTAGGTAACGATGGTTTTATATAGTAAATTAACTACTTTTAGCGAAGAGGACATCTGAAAGTAAATAACTACCATTTCAGAAATCTTATTTTAAATTTCTTTACCAAGTACCGCAAAATATTTAGCGATAATAATATAAGCCTTCCATCTATTCACAACTCATTCTGCTAGCAGCATAATTGATGAGTCAACTGAAAACTTGACACCATTTAATTGAAGCAACGAGTTATGAAAAAGAAAAATTAAACAAAGAAAAGAGTAAGAAAACCCTTACTTCCTCGGCTAACATAAAAAGTTTTCACAAAAAGATGCGAAAACATGACTTCCATAACTACAGTTCCTGCTCAAAGACCACATGTTTAGCTGTTTTTTCAGTCTGAAAATTACTTATACGCTTGGGATAGCCTCCTTATTACACAGAACCAGAAATATCATACAAACCTTGACAAATGTAATAGAATTGTTTTGGGGGATTATAGATAGAAATTATGATTTATGACATGAAAACATGCATTGCACAAGGATGACAAGGCTCGGGACCCCACCAAACAATGTAAGCAAACCACGTTCCAATATCTCCCATTACCACAACAAAAGTACATGCATGTGACATGAACTCTACAAGTTTATATCTTCTTCTACTAAAACTAAACTACTTCTTTTCTATTCAAAATGAGACCTTGAAATTTGAGCACTTGAAGTCCACACAGACACTCCCAGACGCTTAGAGCATGTGTTGTACTCTAACACACAGGACAATTGCATTACTATTT
Organism: Pterocarpus macrocarpus; assembly: GCA_031439585.1. Lineage (NCBI taxonomy): Eukaryota > Viridiplantae > Streptophyta > Magnoliopsida > Fabales > Fabaceae > Pterocarpus > Pterocarpus macrocarpus. Next base: position 34,271,591 of record CM062518.1, on the reverse strand, counting down.
CTGTTTCCCATTAACTGTTAGTGCTCTAGGCTCTAACATTTTTAAAGAAACACAATGTAAATCGGCAATCCACCAAACATAAAGAGATAAAAACACAACCAGTGCCACAAACAGCAACTTAGCTAAAATGTCATACAAAGTAACCTGATAACACATGATAATCAGGAAGTAGAAGCCACAAAAGACAAGAATTCAGAATTTTTAAGAAGTTCTTTGAATAGAGTCACTCCCTTGACTGCATAAATTTGAGGCTTTTAGAATAAGGGAGATCTGGTGGGTGTTCGCTTTCTTTTGTTCACCCGCTTGCTGGCTCCAGCAGTTTCATCCTTTCTATCCCTCTCGAGTGAAATGAAGGGAGGAAGTGAATCAGTAGGCTTCCTTAAAACGGCTTGGACCTGAAAGTTCAGATTAAATAGTCAGAAAATGCTGACTTCAAGGTACAATTTAATGGCAGAGGGAGTGAGGAGATAGGGAAATCAGGATTGTGGGTGATAGTCAAGTTACTTTCACCACCTTGCAAGAAATGGAGCAGTAGCGATATAAATTAGGATCGCCCAACTTTCTCTTACAGATGTCGCATGATGACGCCTCACTCCGTTTTACTGAACCACAGTGTGGAAGAGGCTCCAGAGCAATAACCCAGATCTTATTGCTTTTGTAGGGCTGCAGCCATTGAGGAATAAATGAAACAGCATAGTAATGATTTTGGTTGAAAAGAGTCAAATCCCTACACCCACTATTCATATGTTTTTAAGCATTACCAAAATGCAGTAAGCATTTCTGAGGTATATTAGAGACACAAACACCACTTTGAGTTGATACTAGGTAGTCTTGGCAACAGAAAAGAATGCAATATATATATATGGAACAGTTCTTCTTTTGAGATTGTCACCGACTAATCTGGTTTTCTTTGTTAATATGCAATGCAATTAAACAGGACAGCATCAACATTATGTGGCTGGGAATGATACCCACAAAAGGATATTAACTAGAAGATCTAGCATACAATTAGCAAAAGATTTAGTGATCTCTAGTGATGTATTATGTCTATCTTTCTGATTTTCATGCCCATCACTTAATTGGACGGTTATTCCAAAGATCGTATGATAGAATGAATTTTTTATTAAGTATTACAAATAGTCACTTGAGCTAAATCTAGCAAGTTAATTATCCCTATGGAAGAGTATCACCGAACAACACAACTAGAAGGAAAAAGAACTAAATGATGCATTTAAATCAAATCTCCGCTACACCTTTTTTCTTGTTGTGTTTCGCAAGATAGACAATCAAGACTCACCAATGGCAAAAAGATAATGATCTCCTAGGATTTCTTCACATGAATTTAAGCCAACAATAGTAGCTTAACAAACAAATCCATAAAAAAACACAATGTGCCCTCAATTGCATAAGATTTGGACCTTACACATGAAATATTCCTTCAGAACCTTAAGTCAAGGTAGGATATCATACCTGAATTTGTAAGCAGTCAATATGCTTTCGCATAGCATCAAGGGCGACAACATCTTTGTAAATATGCCTGTAGATTTTAATTATCTCATGCAGGCGATGGTCAGGTGCCGATGCACAATATTGGCAAATTGGCTGAGTACAGGTTATACAGTATTTGTTTAACTCATTCTTATGCACAGGATGCGCTGTACAGGAGGAGTCAAAGAATGTTTCTCTCAGGAAAGACTGAAGCCACTCTGGCTTGAGACCTTTATTCACATTCTCATCCTACAAAGTAAACCATGTCAGTGAAGTTTATACAGCAAATTACAGCGGTAAAAAAAATCTCATCCTTCTATTTTTTTATAACATTCATTCTTTATCTCCTTTAATTTTCCTTGTCCACTAAAAGTCGGCTATCCTGCTTGAATGTTGCCGTTTTGAGGTTGGAAATGTAGTTTGTTAATTTTGATGCATCAATGTGTCCAAACTCACATTGTCGCCTATCAGTGTCATCTTTTATTGAATCAGAAGAAAGCAGTACACATGCAGCAATCACAATTAAAGGTATTCTATTAATTGTACGTAAATGTCAAAAGTAATTTATGGTGAAGCAGCACATGATTACAGATGCTTAATTGCAACAATTCTTTCTGTCTTTGCCTGAGCAGTTCGTTATTCAAATGCGACAAACGATAAATTCTAGCATTTTAACATCTGAAGCATTCATAAGACTACAATCTACAACCAATACAGAAAATAGGAAATGCTTGGTATTACATTAGGACCAAATGTATGAAAAATTATACCTGTAAGAACTGCTACAGTTTTGGTATCTCTGAATTTTTCATTGACTTTTTATTTAACTTATTTATTTATTTAACTTCAATCATGAGCATATGAACCGAGAAACCAAATCTTTATTTCGGTTATTCTAAGCTACTTCTCTGACTAGTAATTAATTTAACCGCATCTAAAAATAGAATTGGTATCCTCAATAGTTTACCAAGCAGAAAGAGTTTGTGCCTAATAAATTATTAATTAGAAGACCTAACCATGAACTAGTTGTCTTCTAAGAGCACTCTATTGACAGACTTTTTTTAATGAAAAGGGAAGTTGCTGAAAGAATAAATAAGCTACCAAAGACAAAGGTGCATTTGCTAAATGCTGCTCAAATTATTGTCCATGGAATATTTATAGGCAAAAATTTCTGCTCACATACCTTGTCCACTTTGTTTGAAGAAGAAGCATTCATCATTTCCAACTTTCAAATTGAAATGGAAAATTTGGTTTGTGCTTCAGAATGAAAAGATGCTTATGGAGGAATTCAAGATTTAATTGGATAAGCCTGACTAATGAACAAGAAGCAAATGAAAAGGGGAGAAAGGATTACCCTAGAAACCAATTTCTGATCTAAAATATGTTCATATATAGTCAGTCAAGTAACAGACACCCAGTAAAGGTTACTATGATGAAGTCGAGGCACTTCAGCCCATCCTCTTTTACTTATTTTCTAACAGCAGGACAGGTGTTTGTTTGGCAGTGGGGCTTCATTCTGTTCCATCACCTCAACAAGTTGTCATTAGCAGAATTTAGTTTCATCTTTATGACCACAATTGGTACCCTTCTTAGAAATATCGTATATATAATCAGAAGTTCTCATTTGTATAATGTACAAATTAATGAAGATAGAGAGTTCAAGAGCAAAAGTTGACTGTTACCCTACTTACACATCTCAATTAGCCAACTCTGACAACTGGCAAGGGCACCTTAGGATTCATGCTGATTATCTCATTAAACTTCAACCTTATCATCAGATGAAGCCAACAGAGATAGTGCATTCTTTATTCAAAAACAAAAACAAAACCATCAAGTTTAGTATTTATCAGTAAAATGTCAGAAGAATAGGTTTGTAACCACCATTGCCCTTTGCAGACAAATTCCAATTACCCACAGACGCACACATTTTCCATCACAGAAGTCCTGAATTCCCGGTAAAACCTCAACCGTCCCATCATCAACCGTCCCATAACAGCTATGAAAGTTTGCAGTGGATAAGTGTTCATACATCACTACTACTCAGCTTTTAGCTATTCTTTCTTTTTACCCCTCAGTGTTTGTTCTTACAATTGAACATTCATATGCCAAACCCAGATGTGAATTCAAGCAAAGTTACAAACTTTATGAGCTCAATGCACTTACCCATGAGAGAATTTTAGTGCATCTTGATAGGATTGGGAAATCACCAATTCTATTTTTCCTGCATTACCCTCGGTGGCATCCATTGTTGTTTGCTATAGGGGTGATCGTTGGAAACGTGATTGAACCAAGATGAGAGTGAAGCTGTGTCATGCTGAGGTGGTTGTAGTAACCGTACATGCGACAAAGCAGGGAGGGTTATCTGGGGTGGGGATGATTCAAAGGTATGGAAGAAGAGCAAAAACATTGTTCATGTTTGAGGTCAGGGGTTTTCTGTTTTCCATTTTTGTCCCTTTTCTTTCTTTCTTTCTTTGTTTTTTGGGTCTTGTGTCCCTTTTCTGAGGGTTCAGGAAGGAGGGCAACGCAAGGAGGATTTGAATTTGGTTACATGGGCAGAGCAGAAGATGCACTCACTGGGCTGGGCCCCCAGTCATAACGGGCCAGGCTGAACTCTGACTGTGGCAGTGTGAATACTGTATACGTAGGATGCAGAACACAAAGAACTTCTTGGACCGGGAGAAAAAAAGAGCACAAGGCGAACTTCTAACTTCTTTGGCACAAACAAAAAAAAACGCTCTAAGAACTTCATTTAAAATACAAAAACAAGGAAAATTAATATCTTAAAAGATATTAGGATAACGAGTTCAGTTTATTTATCTAAAAAATGCTAGTTAATTTCATTAGGGACATGTTGAGGTGGTAAGTGACATTAACTTCATCACATGAATTCAAATTATTCAACTGTTGTGTTCTTGCATTGAAGTAACGATTGGCTACGTAGGCAGTAAATTTGTTAAAAATAACTGGCAATCTTTTTTTTTAAAAAAAAAAATTAATTATCATGGATTTTATCACTTTACATTGCAATATCATTAAAATAGCAAAATTAAAGAATTGCCTATGCAATCGTACTTTCCGGTCTGGTGTTTATCCTTCTTGCTTCAAGTTTGAGTTCTAAGTATAGTTAAAAAAAATGGAAATCATAAAAGAAGTATAAGTTGCTTCTTATGTATTTTGTTAATATTAATAGGTAAAAATGCTTTTCATACCTGAAATTTAACAAATCCTCTTCTAAGTTAAAAGTATTCTCAATAAAAGATCGTCATCTCATAAAGTGAAAGATGGCAAATTAGGTTTATAAAAAAAAAGGCAAATTAGGGCACATTTATTGCGCGTTTTAGTAAACGGAGAAGTGGAAACTTATTTTACTAAATTATTTTTTTTATAAAAAGTAACATTTTCTACACTTTTATGAAAAGTACTTTTACATTTATCAAAATTTAAATCAAATGAGCACTTAGCCAGCTTACTATGGGTTCATAAAAAAACAGAATGGACTCCATTTTTTTAAAAAAGAAAAAGTTGTAGTGCATGTTTGGAAACAAATAAAAACAGTTTTTTTTTGGAAAAAAATTATTTTGAAAAAAGTAAATATGTTTAGATAATTTTGGTTGATAAGATTATAATCTAAATATAATAATTTAAGCTGTTTTGTAGAAATAATTTTAAGCTACTTTTGGACTTTTTTTTATTATAATCGAAATCTATAGTACTTAACATGTTACTAAATTTATCAAATTGATCTTAAGTATTAAATATTATATAATATAAATAATTATTTCATATTTTTTTTAGTAATTTTATTATACAAAAATAAATTTTTATATAATTCAAGTAAAATAGATTATCTTAAAATCATTTTTTAACTGAACTATCCAAATATAAATTGATTCTAATATAATTGATTATACAAAAAAAAAATATTATGCAAATAAACGATTCTTAAAATAATTTTAAGTTTACAGCTACTCTAAAACATGCACATAGTAATTAATGTATCCCATTTGATAATGAGTTAATTTTTATTTTTTGGTGGATTTGATAATGAGTTGATGAGTTAGCCCATTTTAGAATTAAAAAGACAACATAATAGAATAAGTAGGAGGGAAAAAGGAATAATTTGAAAAGTCAATTTGTCTTACCACAAATCACTGTTATAACAATATTTTTTTATAGAGAAACATAAATTCCTGATTTCATAATAATCTATAATATCATAAATCATAAATTTTTAAAAATTAGTAATAATGAAAAAAAAATATAAATAAAATAAATCAATGAATATGATATTAATTTTTATCAATAAATATATGAATAATTTTGTATAAAATTAAAAAGCTATTGTCTAAAATCAAATTAATATATTATTTATTTTTCAATTAATATTGAATTAAAATTTTATACAATTTTTATTAAAAAAATTATCTTAGATAAATAGTTATGATATTAATAGTTATTAAGATAGAGAATGATTTATGAGGCTATAAATTATTTGGAGAGGAATATTTATTTATTTATTTAATAATTTTTCCATTATTAAATTAGATATCATATTTTAAGATGATTATATTTGATTTTAGAAACTCAAAAGTGGTTAGTCGTAATAGGAGTAAATTGTGCAAATTTTACAAGCAATATTAACAGTTGAAGCCTAGACTCATGACTCTAGAGAAAGTTTTACGAAGCATCACCTCCGATTTAAAATTGTGAAAGCAATTCTTTAGACAAAAAAAAGTTAGTTTTAGAAGGTGAATGGTCCAATATCTCTATTATTAAACACACAATTAATATTTTACCTAAAATAATGCAAATATATGATATGTGTTACGACTAACCCAAAGGCCCATAAATGATGAATGGAGCCTTACTCTAATGCCCCAGTTGGAAGATATTCTACCGAAAATCGTTTTCATTTATGACGCATTAACTCCAAATTCCGTAATGTCACGAAATTGGATTGCGTAACGTACGCAATCTGGGACTGTTACGCAGGAATCTCGGAAGTCGTTATCATCCTGCTAATACAAATAAAGGGTCTCACCCATGAAATAGATACACATGTAAATTTGATTCACTTACCTCTTAATCTGACTAACTTGAGCATCAGAGTCTTTGCAGGTACACCCCTTCTCACCGTACAACCTGGTGCAACCACTCATTCCCACCATGTAACTGTTGTGGAATTCACTATCTTAGTTCGGGTGATCAACTTCATTGTAATTGCCTCCATCACTTTCAAACAATATGGAGAATAGGGATAGGAGGCAATCACATATTAAGCAGTACGTCATTAAGTTTAGAGAAACAATTTTTGTATATCATCTTTACACATCTTTTCAAATATTTTATAAGTTGAGTAAAAAATAGATACAATAAATTTTTTTTTTTGTAAAAAGGTACGAGCGATTTTTAGGATATATCCACATGATGTCCATGAGTAGTGTATAATAGGTGGGGTAGTATTTAAGTATTAGATATCAAACTATAGGCTATAGCAAGTGATTATTACAAATCATTTAAGAAAGGAAAATAGCCGGTAGTGAAAATCAAATCCAAACCTTTTAAAGTAAAAGTGTTATACTTACCAACAACTTTGTGTGGCATATTTGAAAGGATGAATAAAATCGTTCATATAACACCAACTGTTACAAGAATCTACTAGTTCTTTGAATCTAATAATTATAATATAATAGGTTTTCCCATTACACACAGAACTCGGATCCAACATTATTCCCTCATATTGCAAATTTGACAGTTTAAACATCTATTAGCAAAAATATTCTACACCCTCCACGGATAGAAATGCATTTACACTTAACATCTTCTAGTTATTGCGCATATATTTGATATTGAATGCCTCATGTTAATGTTGCCTACAAGGACTTACGTAAAATGAATTTGGGCTATCTCGAATTGATCTATATAAAGAAGAGGTTGTCTGGATAAGAAAAACACAACAAAACAACGTTTGCAAATTTCATATCATAGTCTTTGTGTTTCTCCATACCACCATGACTAGAAAGAAAGTGAAACTCGCATTCATAGTGAATGACTCAGCGAGGAAGGCAACATTCAAGAAGAGGAAGAAGGGTCTAATGAAGAAGGTTGGTGAACTCAGCACCCTTTGTGGGATTGATGCATGTGCCATAGTTTATAGCCCCTATGATACTCAGCCAGAGGTTTGGCCATCCCCACTGGGAGTCCAGAGGGTGCTTGCAAAGCTCAGGAGAATGCCGGAATTGGAGCAAAGCAAGAAGATGGTGAACCAAGAGAGCTTTCTGAGGCAGAGGATCCTCAAGGCCAAAGAGCAGTTAACGAAGCAGAGAAAAGATAACAGGGAGAAGGAGATGACACAGCTAATGTTTCAGTACCTTAGTGAAGGTAAGATCCTGCACAATGTGAACATGGTTGATTTGAATGATCTGGCATATTTGATTGACCAGAATTTGAAGGACATCAATAGACGGATTGAAGCATTGACCAAGAAGGCTCAGAGCCAGGCACCAGTGGCAGCACCACCAGTGGTGACAGATGAGGTGGCCAAGATTGAGGAGAAGGAACAAGGGAGCCGTGACCAGCAGGGGTTGGATATGAACATGGATTTCATGCAAAAGCAGCATTGGTTTATGAATTTGATGAACGGTACTGGTGAGGATGAGGCACGTGCATTTGGAGATGTCAATCATCAAAGTGGCTTTTGGCCTAACCCATTTTTCCATTGAAAAAAAAAAGTTCCAAGTGTTTCTTATTATTGTCATCCTCTTTTATATGGGTCTAGACATGGAAATAAGTGATCATGGATTCATGATCTATGACTCTAGGCATCGCATGTTTTTCTCTTTGTTTCACCACTATCTATTCACTCTTGTTTAAGGTCTATCAAAATGCGTTTCTTAGTTTGATAAATAGATTCTTTTGGTGTGGCGTTTATTTGAGATTTGGTTTCATCAAGCATGAGATATATGCTTTAGAAAAACATAAGGTTTACCTTACGCTGTATAAACCCATATGAACAAAGGTATTTGTAATAAACTTTATCCTTTATAAATTGGAATAATGCTTGATAGTATGAAAAAATTTTCAATCATTTATACAAATATTTGTGATTGGACAAAATTCTTGTAGTTTCAATTTTTTTATTTTCACTCTGTCACGTTTTTTCGCTCTTTCTATTCTTTACACTTTTACTCTTTATTGGTTTTCACTATCGTGCCAAATGCCAATGTTGATATAATTTATAATTTCACCTTCTACAGGTTTTTTTTTTTTTTTTCAATCTCAACTTTCCAAAGGATGAATTTGAAAGAATCAATTGAAGTTTCAGCATACAATTTCTATGCTTTATTCATGTGGATATCTTTGTTCAACAATGATTTCTGTTCCTATGTGATCTATACACCAAAAAAAAAAAAGGAGAAGAAGAAAGAAACAAATCTCAACTTTCCAAAGAATCAATTGAATATTGGAGCATACAATGTCTATGCTTTATGTGCGTATCTTTGTACAACAATGACTGAATTGTGTTTCTATACTATGACCTATAATAGAAAAAAAATGCGTAAGTCTCATTCTGGCGGATCAGTCATTAGAATGGCTTCTTAAGGTACTTGAAATCCAATGATGAATCAACGCACTCTGCTCTGCTCCTGTAACCATTCAACAGCTTCAACAACTCGGTAGCCTTCTCCTTTGTGCTGTCATCACAACCCACCTGCAACACAACCAAGAGTTTCTGAAACGCCCCCACTTGAAGTGCGTCAATCAAAACCCCTTCATCCCTCTTGTCAAAAATCTTCCAAAGTATAGAGACTGCAATGCTAGAAGCCAACTGGGACACCCTCAAAATCTTCTTAATTACAAGAGGCAACATTAGAGCATTCCCCTTAGCATCTTCCTTCCCTTTTTGGAAGTCACAAATGCAATCCAACACCCCCAATGCCTTCTCACATGTCCCTCTTTCCGCATCAACAATACCATCTAATAGCATCGAAACCAAACCCAATTCCACAAATCTTTGTGCAATTGCCTCTCTACCCTCTCCCAAGGAAACCAAATTGAAAATTGTGACCAAGCATGCCTTGGTAGCAATAGGCCCAACTGGCTCATTAACCATCTTAACCAAAGCCTCAACAAGTCCTTCAGTCTTCTCCAATGCCTCAACACGCACCTCTTTGAGCAACAAAGCCGCACTTTGCCTTGCTCCAAGGTCATTACCACCTAGGAACCAAACCAAGCAACTCAAAGAAGCTTCTGAACCCAAATTTCCTAGGCCCTCTTCACCAATCGGAAACATCCACGTCAAAGACTCCAAGATCTCCCCCAAGACAACCTCGTGTTTCTCAATCCAATCACTTGAGAAATAATCAAAGGCACGTGCAAGAGCATCACCAGCACCGTTCCCAACTATGCACCTCTTGTTCCTCTCACTCTCCCTCCCCCAGGCCTTGATCTTCCCCACCAATTCTCGGCACGCGGTGTCATCACCATGCTGAGAAGCTGACAACAGCCTCGAACACGTCTCAGAAACCTCGTACCTAGATAAAGGAATCCGAGGAGTTGGGATCCTTTCGACCCCATAAGAACTATTTTCCACGCACCAATCCTGAATCATCTTTCTTATGGCATGGTTTGGGATCATGTCAAAGTTTGTTAGGACCTGTTTGGTAACCGGGCATGTTTTGTTCCCTGCCTCAAGCCACTTCTCGATGCTATCCCTGTCGTAGGTGATGCCTGTGGGAAGAGTCACGGGGTCTTTCATCAAGTCCAAGCTCACCGGGCACCGGAAATGGATGGGGATCGCAAGCTCCACCTCTAAATCGCCACCGGGAACTTGTTGTTCCTTTCTTCCCTTGCGGGCAAGGCGGAAAACGTTTCTTTTTGTCCATGCCAAAACCATTTTCCTGAAAAATTGCTTCAAGCTATTGAAATTGAAAGTACGGAACTACTGAGAATGTATCGGTTTATGATTGTTTCTATGTGTTTTTTGGGGTTGATGGATGTGAAGTGAAGGATATGAGGGAGACAAGGTTGCTTGATTGGTTTATATATTATGTATGAAGTGCGTAATATATGAATATGTTGGGGTCACAGGTTGGTGTGGTACGCGGGTCAAAGCAAGGTAAGTTGAGCGGTCCAAGAGAATGTTTCAAACCAAATGAAAGAATAGTGTTTTTTGTTTTTTGTTTTTTGTTTTTTTTGGTTTTCCTTTGGGGGTGTGGTTATGCAGGGAATTAGAGAGTATTTGAATGTTGACCGTTGAAAGTTTGAAGATTCGGAGGTGGAGGTTTACGAATGAGAAGAAGGAAAATGATATTTGTCAATTAGGAACAAAATGATTTAAGAAAGTAAAAGTAGTAATAGTAGTACTTGTAAGACATCCATCCAACCCAAAGTTTGAACGGGATTGCGTTAGTGCTGACTTGCATGTCGTTTTCCTATTAGACCTGAGACTCTTGTGGTCTACCGCGCGGAGGAGCGTTGGATCCGTGTAGCGTGTGCGTGTGCACGAGCTTGTTTTTACCAGCCGCGGAGGCTTAGGATAGGATGTATTATTGTGACTATTTCCACGTAAACCGGTAAGAGAAAATAATATTTATAAAAAGGATGCCGTCTGCTATGCAACATATTTCAACAGTGCTTGATGCACCTTAAAAATCTAAAGGCCAAGATTTATTGATTTTATGATACACTATAATTAGGAATAGCATCGTACAACCATTACTTTTTCCTTCCCCACCTCACCCACCCTCTTCTCCTACCTCTACACACACGACATTGGATCCCAACTCAGACATCACCGCCATGATCTCCACCAAGCTGCCCTCCACTTACTGCCAGCGAGTTCAAAGCATCACCACCAAACCACCCTCGCGAACTTCACCATGCAACCCACATCCATCACTGCACTAGAAACCGTGGATCTGCCAGGAATTTCTTGGGGCTGTTGGTGAGGAAGCCGTCGATATGCCAGAGGCTATTGCCGGAGGGGGAGCAGGAGCCCACACTGGCGGTCATGAGGTGAAAGATGTCATCAAAAAGAGGGTTGGTGTTGATAAACATGGTGGAAGGAGGAGGGGGTGGGCGGGCAAACCTGTGGTCCGGACGAATTTCAGAGGAGGAGAGGGTGATGTGTACTAGTAGACCTCGGAAGAAAGTATTATAGTGAAAATTGGTGCATAACGCACCAAACTGACACGGAGCATAACATAATGCGCCTTACAAAAGGTTATGTTATTTGTGTATTATTTTTTAATTTTTTTTCACATAAATATGTATACTTTTTTTTTAACTTTGATATATATATATATATATATATCTGGATGTTTACCTCGTCAACACGAACATTCATCTATTATTTTTTTTATAACATCATAATATTATATATAAGTTAAAATAATATTTTCCTGTTTACAATGAAGCAATGCTAAATATAGTATGGAAACTTTTTATATGAATACATCAACCACTGATGTGTCAAAACGTAATTGAGAATAATAACAATTATAATCAACGTACTTTATGAGGAAGATATTTGATAAAAGGAATCACATACAAGTAGTACAAGTAGTAATTTTGAATTTATGTGATATTTTCGTGCAAATTATTGTTCTTTACAAATATATTTTGCCTTACATTCCTCACATATGAAAATATTGACTTTTTCTTCCTGTATTTTTCATGTAAATTTTTTTTGGGGGTATTTTTTAACATTTGTATTAGCCTATTTAGAAAATTATTAAAATGTATGTTGGAGACTTGAGTAGCTGAGCGCTGCCAATATTTTGCATGAATAAAACGTAGTCATGAATTTTGGATGCTCAAATCATTCTAAGTTTATTTAATTAATCTTTTTTTCAATTTCCCCGCTTGAAATTTGTATATGTGATTATATATCTATATCTATACTCATATTCATGAACTTAAAATGTGTTTGGATGTAGGAAATGCTTAGTATATATCCTGCCACTTTTTGTTGAATATTGACCTCTCTAATAGTCGTAGTACCACTGCGCGACAACATTAGGTGAAGTGTGCTTGAACATGCGACACCTACGAATAAGGATTAGATACATCAATCAACACACATATTATGTTGAAGTTCAACCGTACCATAGTTATAAAAATCGGTTTGGACATTTTTGACTGGTAAACTGATGAGCTGGCAAATTGGTGAGCAGGCCAACTAGCCGATTTGAATTGCTCTATAGATCGGATTTGTTATAGAATCAATGTGAATTAGTCTGATCCGGCTGATTTTGGTGAAAATCAGTGACTTGGCCAATTTAATCAAACCGGTGGGTTACACATATTTTTATAATAGATGATTTTAACTTTCTAAAAAAATAATAGATAATTTTTTTCAAATCATCGTTCAACCACGAGGCTTTTAATCATTTTATAACTAAATTTTGGTTTTCACCCAATGATCAACTTGAAAAAAGCACCGGCTCATTGGACTCAACCAAAGCACCAGATATAATTAAATAAATATACGTAAAAAAACCATAACTTGCTTTCCACTATTTTAGTCTCATATTAAATAGTGAAGGAATTGAAAGTTAAATATTTAATTATAAAATGACTTCCATTATTTTAGTCCCATATTGAATGATGGATGAATTGAAGCCATATGCATAGCTCCTTGATAAAATTTTATTCCACTATGCATTTGGCTCTACTATTCAAAGTGGGACATTTTATTTTTAATTTCTCTACTATTTAATATAGGCGTCATTTTATAATTAAATATTTGGTTTCTAATTCCTCCATTATTTAATATGAGACTAAAATAGTAAAAGTTATTTTATAACTAAAAATTTGACTTTCAATTTCTCTATTATTTAATGTGAGACTAAAATAATAAAAAGCAACCTACATACATATTCTTTTTACATGAATTTCCAATACAAGTGACACATCTTTTATATTATAACTTGTATACTTATTTAATCATATCTGCTTCAACCGATTTAACCAGACTCACATGAAAGAGGAAACAAGTTAAGAACAAATCGTATCTATTATATTCAGGTGCAAAAACGACCATAGCAACATTGCGAATTGACAGGTGATAAATGACTATTGGACCATATAAGTCACGTATAAAAGTTTTAAATTCTCTTTTTTGGTGTCACGAAAAAAATATGAATTTAGATCTTCTAAAGTGAGTATATTTATAAAGTGAGAAAATGAGGGGTTAATTACACTTAGAATAATAAATGGGACCCATACATAATAAAAGTTATTGATCCAAGAGTGATGAACTCCTCATTTTCTCACTTTACAAGTATGTTCACTTTAGAGGATTCAAATCCAAAAATAGAGAGGATAGATTCGTATGCAAGCAGCGACAAAATAAAAAGGATTATAGGAACAAATTTGTAAATACTAAATAAATTTTATCTACGAAACCTTTAATGATATGAAGAAAACGTTGAATTTTACAACTTTAAAATATGAAATGTACAATTGTTAAAATTTAAGAATGAAAAATTCACAAATTATCAAAAACAAAACGTAATATCACCCTTATTTGAACATTTTCAAAATAAAAATAATAAAAATAAAAAATTAACGTATAACCTTCAAATGTTCCATTATTTATTTTTATTAAACATATTATAATTTTCCATTCAATTATTTAAAAAAAGAAAAGAAAAAAAAAGAAAAACCACGCTTTCCCCTCTCCTCCAATTATTGCAACAAGGGTTGTTGTTAGTTTTTATTGAACTTAAAAAGAGTTAAAAGACAGCTTTAATTTCTCGACCCACTTTGGAAATGGTGAGGCCTCTTTTGGCTCAACAACCACTTCCCTTTTGCCATCGATGTGTTGCCTTTTCTCAACAAACGTAGGCATGCAGCAAATAATGTTTAAAGCTTTCTTTAACTACTTCAGCACCTGCCTAATTTGTCTACTTCACAAATTCATGCTCGTTCAAAAACTGCATAATATGCGGCAGATTTCCCGGACCAATGACATGATAGCTACCTTCCGGATTGATTAATTGAAGTAATTAGTATTAAGAGCAAAAACAAGTAAATAAATAAAGAAAGAAATCTTTTTCATATACAATGTAACACAAGTTGCAGATTTTCAATTGATGCATGCTTTTGTAAATTGATCAGCATGTGTCATTTTGTCATGTCTGTGGATGTAATACAACAACTAAGAATCCATTGGTTCAAAAGAATGTAATATCTGAATAGGAACTGAAGGAATTTGGCAGTAAAACAACTTAAATGCTGGAGAGAGTATAAAGATCAACCGTGGAATAAGTTACACCATGGGAAATGATGAACATGTTCAAATAGAAAAGCCAGCAAGAAAGCAAAGAAAATGAAAATACACCACAAAACCATTATTTACAACCAAACATGATCACCTACCATCTGCTGATGTGAAAGATTCAGCAAATCCATATGGACGGGTAGGTATGCTTGTCTGTGTGTTGTCCAAGCTTGGAAGGAGTGAAGAAGAAGAGGACTCCATTTCGCTTCTACCTTCATAAGCTTGCCACTTCCTAAGTGCTTGTGGCAAAGACAAATCAAGGTCAATGCCAAATATGTCTTCAGAATTCTGATCAGATGGTTTCCAGAGTTCTACAAGAGAAGCAAGCACATTAACAGCATGACCCATGTCAGGCCTTTGATATGGCTCCCTTGCACAGCAGTGGCCGGCTAACTCTGCTACGGTGTGAACGCTAGCAAGCGTTTCCTCATTGAGTTCGATTGTGGGGTCAATGGCCTTGCGGAATGAGTCCTTGTTTATGTACATTCTGCGGAACCATGTTACAAGGTGCATGCTATCCTCAGGTTGGGTCTCATCAAGTGCTCTCCTTCCAGTTATCAGCTCCATCAATATTACACCAAAGCTGAACACATCAACTCTAGTTGTCACGCGACCAGTAACTGCAAGCAGATAGCCATATGCAAGCCAGTGTTAGACATTTGCCTAGAAACCAATCAATATCCAAGAAAGACGAAACAGAAGCTTGCAAAGTTTTAATATTAACGAACAATAAAATTCAGAAAAACACATTCAGTCACTCCAACACATCTCACCGTCCAAGGACAAGACCAAGCCCAGGTGAGACTCATCATTTCTAAGGCCCAACCAATACACAATGTCTCAAATGTGAAATACATACCAACAATAGCATTCTTGACTTTCGAGTAACAGGATGGGTTTGTAGGGAAACATTTTACTCAACCTTTTCAGTGAAAACTTCAAGGTCCCATTATGGTCGCAAAGCCAGAATATATATCTCACCTTTATCTCGGTGAGTTGGCCAAATATTGACATAGTTGATATAAGAAAACATGTCTTATTAACTTACTAAAATGAAATGAATGTCACCAAGTGCTTATAAAGAAGCATACTTGATGCTAGCTTACCATAAATATACTGATCAAACTAGACTTTATATTATACTTTTCCTGAGATGCTTAGCCATTGACTTGATATGCATGGCAAGTAGCCCACATTCATAGCAAACTAAACCAAACCAATATCTAGATCACGATCAGACTATCTCTACTTGTTACTCAGGGAATACTATATCAAAAATGATCTAGCTCACAAAGAACTTGCAACAAGAAGGGGACTGAGGGGGAGTTAGAATAAGAAAAAGATACCTGCATATTCCGGTGCCAAATATCCAAAGGTTCCCGCAATTCTTGTTTCTATTGAAGCCTTGCCTTCCGGAGCAAGACGCACAAGACCAAAATCTGCAACCTTTGCCCTCATATCATCTCCAAGGAGAATGTTTGAAGGCTTTAAGTCCCTATGTATAAAGCTTTGATGGGCCAAGCTATGAAGGTACTCAACAGCCCTTGCCACATCCAATGCAATGGTCAATCTTCTATTCCACTCCAGTGGGTTTAGTCCTTCTTCTAGCCAGTTAAAAAGATGCCTACTTAACGTCCCCTGAGGCATGTACTCGTACACAAGAAGCTTCTCATTCCCATCCAAGCAGTAACCAAGAAGGGAAACAAGATGCCGGTGGCGAACCTTGGTCAAAACAGCAATTTCAGACTTAAATTCTGCTGCCCCCTTTCCAGATATTGCCCCAGCCTCCATTCTTTTCACTGCAATTTTTGTACCATCATGCAATTCACCTTTATAAACTGTTCCAAAACCTCCTTGCCCCAGTATATTGTTCTCACTGAAGTTGTCAGTGACATTCCTCAGGACTTGTATAGAAATGACCATGTTTCCTGCTTCAACCATCTGGATGTCCCCTCCCTCACTGCTGGGCACAGTTTGGGATTCACTAACATTACCAACACTGACACTTGAATCTGCAACTGTTATCTTCACACTTTCATTATCTGATCCAGAATGATGAGGGTGGACAACTACTTCATGCGGGCTCTGCACCCTGCTCAGCCGTTTTTGCTTCATCCTAAGAAAGCAGAAAACCAAGAAACCAATCACAAGAACCAACAACACACCCCCAACCACAGCAAACACAATTACTCTGACATGGGAAGATTTTTTGCCACCATTTCCTTCCATTGTGTTTGGAGATGTCGAGTTCGGAGACAATGAACCCGGAGTGGATGGGCTGGGCTTATCCTTCCCTATATCCTTGTTACCACTTGTGGTAACAACTACATTGCTCTTAAATTTCGGGACATTCCCATAAAGCTGATTGTTTGCAACATTCAATTGAGTAAGAACAGGCAAAGCAGCAAGCTCCTTAGGGATTGAACCAGAAAGGCTATTATCAGCAAACACCAGCCTTTGCAGTGACTTGAGTGATGCAAAATCCGGCGATATAGTGCCGTTAAGCCCCATCTTCTGAAAATTAACAACAGTAATATTCCCATTACTACAAGTTATCCCAATCCAATCAGCACAGGGATCATTTCCCTTCCAATTCTCAGCAAACTCTATGGGATACCCCATAGACTTAACAACAGAAAGCAGAACATTCACCCTGGGATCACAATCACCAGGACCAGGCAAACAAAAACTATTGGAACTCTTACTCATATCCACAGCAACCCCAGAACCAAACACAGGAACCGGACCCTGGAACAAATTATTAGTCAAGTTCACAACTTTCAGCGACTTTAGGCTCACCAACGAAGCAGGAACAGGACCCGTGAAAGAGTTATCCCTCAAGCTCAAATCCTGCAAATTTTCCAACCCAGAAAAATCAGGCAAAGGCCCAGAAAACGCGTTAGACTGCAACCAAACCTGCGTCAAAGACGTCATGTTCTGCAAAACAGCGACATCCCCACCAAGCTTTTGCCCGTTCAGCCACAGAGTCTGAACCTGCAATCCAGAAAACCCAAAAGGCAGCACACCCTCGATTCCATTCAGCGCCAAATGCAAATGGGTCAACCCGGGGAACACATCAGGGGTGAAAAAATCCGGGATTTTTCCAACGATATTCGCGCTGTTTGCGGAAAAGTTCTGAAGCGCCGAAGCGTTTCGGAGAGACTGAGGAATCTCCCATGCTTCGAAAGGGTTGTCGTCGATCTCCACGGCTTGAAGCTGAGACATTCCGGCGAAGAAATCGTTGGGAATGGAGGCGAAACCGTTGTTGCTGAGCATGAGCACTTGGAGCGAACCCGACCCGGTTAGGTCCGGGATGGGGCCCGATATGTTGTTGAACTGGAGCTCCAGGCGCTCCAGTTGGGTCAGGGT